>OY856409.1:642509390-643709390 GCA_963693085.1 Alisma plantago-aquatica | reverse complement strand
ATCCAGAGAGTGCCCTACTCATCTGCCCTTTTGGTCCCATGAGTTCATGAAGGTGATCAATCTCCTAACCCATGGCCCTTAGACAATGATAGTTGTTACCTCCCGACCCTATGGTCATATGGAACTAGGGAATTAGGCAACTCCTTCTTCCATCGGTCTTATCCCTACCTGACCCTAGGATAGACTTAGGATTCTATTATAGTACATGTCCAACTTAGAACCTTACCCAAGCATTCATCATCTCTCTTCCTGTATTCATGGGCTGACTTTCATCCTTTCCTAGGGATCATGGCAACCTGCCTACCTTGGTCAAGCCCCTTACCGGTTACCTCCATGGTAACACATTCACATGCACATAGAGATGGTTATCTATGGGTCTATAGGTTCATTCTCATGACATGTACTCTTCACTTAGCTTCTCAATATCCTATGAAACCTCCTTAGGTTACTTCAAAACCAACCAAACTGGTAAACTCCCTACCAAAGGATCCCTCTCCCAGGATGGGAGGAAACTACACCTCTTGACAACAAGGTCACAACCGTCCCTAGGGTTTACATTCACATGATCATGCCTAACCGAACAACTACTAAGGCACAAGCAGACCACCTATTAAACCATGTTGGGTCATACTTGTTCTCTCTCCTCCACATTAGATCAACTTAGCAGAGAGGGGTTCATCAAACATACCCTTAACTTAAGGGGTTTCTTTTACCTCTACACATGAGGAGTACCTTGCTCAAAACTATAGAGACTCAAATCTCATCATGAGCATCGGATACACTGCTTCCCCTCATAGGCCTAGGAATCCTAGGTCCACCTTTGGGTGTCCAACTGCATGCCCAATCTCTTAACCAAGAATCAAGCATGTCCAAGGTATGTCATGCACTCCCTTGATCCTTCTACTCGAACAACCCCTCAAAGTTGGGTCCCCTCGTAGACAACCAACTAGGTACAAAGCCTCACCACTGGTTACCTAAACTTCTTCAGGGTTAAAGGCACTCTTTGTCTCATCACAGAAGGTAGACACCTTCACCATAGGCACATAGGTTCCAAAAGCATCATCCTCTCTCTAGAGCTAACTCCACATCCAACCTTACTACTAGAGGTCCTTTCTTCATGAAGGATCAAGCTCATAAGCATGCCCCTACTTGAGTGAAGCCTATGCTCAAACTTATGTTTACTCAAGATTATCCATAACCCCTTATGCTTATCTCATAATCCATCCATTATGATTCTTTGTCCAGGGTTTCATCCTACTGTCAGCACTACTGACGTACTCTAGGTACAAGCTATACCCTACTTGCACAGGCCCATAGGGTTCTATAGGTTCTTCTCTAACTTCATCCATGAAGGAGCTATCCTTCGCTCAAACATGCACGAACCTTCTCAGGGTTGGGTTGCCAAAGGTGCTAGGTCATCCAACCTCTCATCGCTCGTATGGCAATCCAGAGGCATGTCCATCCAAACACCCAGTCAACCAAGACATCTAACTCATCATGACATCTCTCTTTCTAACCTCCACTTAAGGTTAGGGTTAACATCATCCTCAGAGGATGTGCTAGGTCTCTACTTTTAATGGAGGTCTCTAGCTCCAAGGCCAACTCTCTCTACTCATTCTCCAGCCAAGGAGGTCTAGCCTCAGGTTTCTCCTGAGAGCAATGACAACTCGTGTCATACGACCTAAGCATGTATCTATTTTTTTACACTTACTCTATTAAGCTTATGTCCATGACATCTTATTTACATGTTTTTTTTTAAATTTGGTGGAGGATTCCTTAATCCTTATCAACCTTACCCATACCTCAAGAGGGCGAGGAGAAGAGAGAAAACCCTAATCCTTAAGGTCCTTATCTGAATTTGAGTTGTGAAGGGATGAACAAGATGAGAGAGTCCTAAAGGTATCTTATTTCGATTCTTACCCTAAGACTTTGGCCAGGCAGTCACATAGATCCGGGAGTCCTCATATTCCGACTAGCAGTGCAGATGAAAATATTGCCAGCCCCTGATCGTGATCCTTTTCTAGACACCTCTGTCTTTCAGATAATCCTCTAATAACTCCCTTGGGTTCTAAAAAATTTGTAAAATTTAATAATTATTAATGATTAGATGACGAACCTTGGCTCTGGTACCAATTGTAACGATCCCGTCTCCCAGTAACCCCCAATTAAGGGAGACCAAGAGATCAGTGCCGTTATCTAATAACCCGGATCAAAGGTTCGACAAATAATCAATAACAATTAATAAACTTTACCAACTAAACTGAAAACTGGTATAAAATAAAACTTTGCTTACCTTTTAAAAACTAGGATTTCTAAACTTCTATCCATGAATATATTAATCTAACTAATCCTCCTATGCACGTTAATTCTCATTTAATTCCACATATGCCGCTTTACTATTCTATTCTTTTCATTTGTACCTAAAACGCCGACAAACAAAATGTCGGTCAACATATTGAAATATGCCGGTATGTGGGGGAAACAATAATTGTGCAACTATGTTAACAATGTAGTCATCCAAATACCATTTAACATCCAAAATTACGTTTTAAGAAGTACTACTCAATCCTTGCCTATCCCCTATCTCTGTGTTGTCCCTGTAGTGGACATAGATACTACCTCTCTCATATGGTAGATCCTTACCCCCATGGCCCTACCACACAGGTAGCCAATACCTAGGGTTATGGAGTCGCAGGGCCCTACCCAAAGGTAGCCTAGTCCCTGACTCATGATGACTTGATGGTCCTACCCCATTGGTATCCATTTACTAAGTCATTTAATGACCTGATGGACCTACCCCATTGGTAGCCATTTACTAGGTCAATCTAAAAAGCTACAGAGGGGACTAGGATCTGAGCTAGTAGGCACATATCTTAGGTGATAGTCATATTCACATTATAAATTGCAAGAATTAAATGCATCCAATAGTTTAATTCAAGTCATCGATAAAACCTCGAAAATCCACGAGAATCTAATTCGGGGTATTCATAGGCGTAACCACATACCTATCAGGCATACTCAGATGCAGGAATAGTCCAAACAAGCGAGTACACAATTCAAATCCTGAAATATACATCCAATTCCTTTTTATAAAAAACTATCCAAACCATCTTGCTACTTATGGTTTCTATTCCTTTTTAGGGTTTATTCCTCTTTTTAGGGTTTACTTTGCAATTAGGGTTTCACTTCATTTACTATTTCAAATCCTAGTTCTATTCAATTACTTACAAACCCTAATTTCGGATTAAAGGCATACTTCAACATTAATTAAGCCCTTTATTCCTCTTTTATATTAAAACTACCATTTTTATCCTTTTAATCCATGGCAAGATCATTATACTCATTTATCATCAATACATATTTCATTATGGCCTAATTCGCAAATGAACTCTATATATCATTAAATCCACCTGTTATCCATTAGAAAACCCTAATTACTATATTAAGGGTATTTACCCATAATTAGGAACTTCGAACCATCATTTAACACCTTTAATATCTATTAGGTTGCAATTACTCAATTTCATCAATTAAGTATTATGAACTTAACCCTAATTCTTCATTATCTTCAGTAAGGATTCTTTAATCCAACTTATGTTCAAGAATTACTATATTTCAGTTGTATATTGCACATTTTCAAATTATAACCACTAAAACTCACGTTTTACCAAATTAGGGGTTTTATCCCATTAAACCATGTTCATGATCACAAAAACCCTAAAAGCAACATATTAATCATCCTTTTATGATTTTACTCTATTCTTTACTCTTAACAGGTTTACTTTGATCAAAAACCAAAATCAAGATTCATCATGATTACTTTTATCTCTTTCTAGGGTTTTTCCATTACTTAATGCATTAAAAGATGAAAGACCCTATAATTCTTGAAAACATTTACAAACAGGCTCTACTATCATTTTTATCATGTTCTACGCATTTTTCTGATCAAAATGCACTACTTATTTGCATTTTTTGGCCAAAGGATCTATTTTTAACGATTTATACAAGATTTCACCTTTTTCTTGAATATTGGGCAGAGGAGCGACTTACTTTGTTAATTCGGTAAAACGAGAGCCGTTGGATCCTCGATCATCTTTTACCAACTGAGATCACACGGCATGCGATGCTTGCACCCACTAGCAGCTGGTTTGAAACCACGACAGACCAGGGTCGTTGATCTGCGCCCTGGGTCCACGATGGACATCAATCGGAGGGCTGCTGCTCTTCGTCTCGGGCTTGATCCCTCCATAGGCTATGCGACGGCGCCGCATGGAGAGCTTGCCGGAGATACTTGATTTCTTCAACTCAGATCAGTAGGGAGTGGGCGAAGGTGCCGTCTTGGTCCGTTAGGGCAAAACAAGTTGAGAGGGGTCTATATATATATATATACATATATATATATATATATATATATATATATATATATATATATATATAGTGACTTACACTCATATATATATATATTTTCGTCCTTGGATGAGTGACTTACACTCATCTAAATGAGTTCATGTAACATACTGAAATCCCCTTTGTACCTCTTTGTACTCTTTTCTATAAGCTTTGACCTTCATTTTCGTTCCATTTGTCCTTGGTTTTGATTTAAAAGAAATTAATATGGTTATTGGTTAAATGTTTCCCATATATTCTTACTTTAAGGTTGCATGCACAAATGCCTCAGTTAGAATTAGATAATGGGTTTAAAATGCAAATTCACATTAAGTAATAAAAAGAGTAAAAATAATTCGTCCTAGAATTTTCTAGTGTTTCCTAGAATATGAGAGATATGAAGAAAATCCGAATTTTGTAAAAGGAAGAAGATAAATGTAATAATTAATGGTAATATGAGAAATTATGGGTAAAGAAGATAATTACAAAGATTTTTGCAATAAATATGATAATCTGAAACCATCATGATAATTTGATAGTTTAATTCATTTCCTTGAACAAAGAGTAACTTAAGGGTCAAGTATTATTTAAAATGAAAATATTAATAACATTATCAATAGAATATAGGAAATATGCCAATAAAAAGAAATAAAATACTTAATGTTCTCAAATTAGTAAAATTACTTCAAATTCGTATTCTAAACATAAAAATAAGCCTCTATGCAAATTTGCAACTAATTTGGATAATATATGAATAATGAGAAAAATAGGAGAGAGAGAAAATGTGTAGAATGTTCTAATTAATTTAATAAATATAAAGATAATTTCAACTTGGGAAGATAATTGCAAAATCGTGTTCCACACCTTTAAGGAGACTTATGGGTGAAGTTACATTAATTTTAAATAATGTTATCACCTCTTTTGAAGGAGGAAAGAGAAAATGACATATTAATTATTTCACCTATCAAACTTTCTCAAAATGAAAAATTAACTCCATATTTGGATTCTACGCGTCGAAATAAGTCAGGATATAAATTTTCATAATTTTTGGGCAACGTTTGAGCCTCCAAAAGAAGAAAGAGAAAAACATCTAAAATCTAATAGTTTTAATCGACTTTTGCTCAGGGATATTTCCCTGATCTAACGCGAGATCGGATGGTGCAGAGTTGTTGATGGACTCGGGTCCATCGATCGGACGATCCACGATCGTCTTCTACCTTGAGTCGGATTAGGCAACAAATTCGATTTTTCGTTTTCTTAAAATCGCAATAACTTGAGATTCACTCAACGATTTTCCTTGATTTTTGTTGTGTTGGATTCCTTGCGAGATTGCGCACAGGATTATCCCAAAATTTGCAAGCTTTAACACGTATTTGCGAAACGCCCAATGTAGCCGCCGACCACTTCCCCTTACTCCTACCCACATCCTAGTCTAGGGTTCCTTGCCTATAAATAACTCAACCCTCGCGACCGTCATCACCTTAGCAACCTGTTCGTACCTCCAATTTGGATTTTCGTGGACGTTTCGACCCCCGACGAGCAGCCGAAGGTCCCAAGCTTGCGACGCTTCTCCCTCTCTATTCCGACAACCTTGGTTCGAATCAAAGGTACCATTGAATTCGTCTCTTCTTTCTCTTTCTTTCGACTACCTAAACGTAAGTTTTCATCAAGAAACGCGAGTTTGCCCAAATCGGCCGAGCAAGCTGCTCGCGCGCGACAAGGATCGATCGAGGAAGATGACGACGCGCAAATGACCATTTTGCCCCTCCGGTTTCCTTTCTTTTCATTTTCTCGCCAAGGGCATTGCTGTCCTTTACCTCTGTTTGACCGCCGGGTCACTCGACCGGTTGCGAGAGACCCTGAGACGCGGGTCACTGCTCTCAGTCGCTCACGACCGCTCGATGCGGTTGGCCTTGCCTACGTGGCAAGCTGCCATTGGTCGAGATAAAATTTTTTTATAAATTATTCCGATCGTCAAAAATAATAAATAAATAGTGTTTTGAAATCAGGAAAACGAGATTTATTTAATAAAAATGTTTTTGAGATCTGGTTTTGAGTTTTTCGAAAAGGTGTTTTTAAAATCGATTTAATTAACTTAAAAATCATAAAAATTAACCCTAAGAATCCATATTTCCAAAATATACAATATTATATGTTATTTTGATCAGGAAAACCTAACTAAGATGATTATGAGGTTTTTAAAGTCTGAATCGCGAGTTTGTGCAAAAAGTTAGTAAATTAGGGTTTTCAAACTTTTAAATGAATACCTATAATTCTGATTTAGGAATCTAATGATGTATTAGGTAATTTGGGTTTATAATTCGTGTGGAGAGTTAAAAAGGGAAACTTAGGACACCTGTGGCCAAGGTATGTGTTTAGTATGAGTTTGATTGTGCATCTACCTATCAGTTGGGAAATACTTAATCCAATACCTAAATTTCTCTATGAGGTTTAACTTGAACTAAACCATTGAATTCTTGAAACCTAAATGTCTTATTTGCCTCAAAAATCAGATATAGTATTCTCTTGTTTGGGTATTCATACCCCACTGCCATGATATATATTCTTTTGCTTATTCTTGCCATAAATCTTTTGTTAGCATGAAATTAAATGTTCTATTTAAATTTTAAGTAGTGGTACTTATGTACAACCACCCATAGAGGGCATGTATAAAATTGCCCTAGGGGAACATTTATTATTCTCCCCATTAAAAATTGTAGGTGATTTGGAAATGTTTATAATTCTTCCCTCACCTAAGGTTAGAGGTCCGGTAGGTGCCTCAACCCTACTTAGTTAGATAGACATATTAATTAACATGCTAAACCCTTTATTTCTTTTTGTTAATGGCAAGTTCACTTATGAAAACCTCATACCTTTTGATATCTTCTTACACCAAATATCTAGCCTAAATTTACTTGTTACAACTTTCTTTTCCTTTGATAGATTGTTAGTGTAACACATACTTTTCCTTGTTTTCCCTCTTGCTGGGTGCCTTCCCAACCACCCAGGTGTTGGAGCTGTGCAAGGTGAAGGAAGGGCTTGAAGAAAGAAGCCTTTGCTGTGATCGTTAGCTTGAAGAAGGATGGCTAGGTTGCTATAGCTAGATCCTCTATTTTATCTTATCTTTTCTTCTAGAAAGCAATGATGTAATAAACAATAAAGCCATTAGAAGGCTTGTTATTTCTTTCTTTCCGCTGCTATTGACATTTTATTATGTATCTGGAATCATGCTTATTTATTTGGAATATTATGCAATCATCCTCAAAGTCTAAAATTTCTGTTAAAAATTATGGATGTTTGTATTTCCTTTAAATTTTAGTAGAGAGGTGATCTCGCCTCTTTACAGCATGGTATCAGAGCCATTAGGCGACTATTAGGGCATGTAGTTGAGGCAAGGGTGTCTAGAAAGGATCAGGGCATGGGGGCTGGCAAGATTTTCCTCCAACCCACTAGCTTGGCATACGGGGACTCCCGTGCCCATATGATCCGGCCTGGCCTGCGTCGATACGAACTGCCCGAAGTAGTATGCTTTTAGGCAATAGCATTCTCGTTATCCTTTTCTCATCTCTATTTCTTTTCCCTCTCATCTATGATTCTTTACTCCTGAAAATTTAATATGATAACCCTAATTTCAGGAGAGGTGACCTATTTGACAACTCAAACCAGGAGTCCAACACTGACAACCTCGACACTCATGTGACTCCTGTTGTTACCCAACCAACCTCTGGTGTTCCTGCCTTCACACCTGAGCAAGAGCTGGCGATGCTGCAACAGTTGTTGTCCTCCACCATGATGGGACAACTCAACACCATTGCTGCTGTTGCCGCCAAGCCGAGGGAGTTCACCCTCACTGACTTCATCAAGATGCAGCCACCCTACTTCAAGGGTGAGAGTGAGCCTAACATGGTGGACAAAGCTGATGACTGGGTGTTGGCCCTAGATCAGACCTTCAAGGGTATGGCTTGCCCTCCTCACCAGAAGGTTCAGTTTGCGACGTACGTGCTAGATGGACCGGCGCGTGTTTGGTGGAATGGAGTTGTCTGCACTCGAGACACCTCCTCCATGGAGTGGACTCAGTTCCTGAAGCTGTTCAGAGAGAAGTACATCTGCCCTGCGTTCCTGAGGAAGAAGGAGGTTGAGTTTTACAGTCTCAAGCAAGGAAGCATGAGCGTGGCCGACTACGTTCAGAAGTTTCTGCTGTTGGAACGTTACGCCACTGACCTTGGAGCTGATAGAAGAGCAACCTTGTTCTTGGAGGGCCTGAACTACCATGTTGGTCGAAGCCTCGTTCCACAGCTTCCACTCACGTTTCAACAAATGGTGGACAAGGCTCTCGCCATCGAGTCTTATCCAGGATTTCAGTCTTCCAGTGGCTTCAACAACAACAAAAGGAAGAATCCGAACCAGCATGAGAACCATGGACGTGATCACTGCAACAGATGCAATCGCCACCATCCTCCTGGAAGATGCCCCACCAACAATGCACCTGCTCGTGTTGGCAACCGTCCTCCACCAACCGGATGCAGAGATCAAATTATATTCACCCCGCTCTCTACTACGGGCAAAAAGTGTGCAACATCAACATCAAGGTTCATACAAAGCCACAGGGGCACATTATTTGTAAAAGTAAAAGCTGAGCTAATGGTAGCAGAAGTGCGGGCTATACGATCCGCTACTGCATTAAGGGACCTAGGGATGTGCAGAATGCACGCCTGCCCGACCTCATCAAGGAGCCTTCGGAGACGACGCAGGTGGGGCACAAAGAAAGATGTTGCAGAGGCTGCCTCAGTAGTCATGAGCACTGCTGCGGAAGCATCAGACAGAATGGTGGGAGATCGCCATCCTGTGATTTTGCAGAGTTCCAAAGCGCAAACAATACCTTGGACCTCTGCTTCCAACGCCGAACTGGCATGACTGGGTGAGCCATGGCCCAGTAAGAAACTGCCGCACTTGGTGACGGCATGGACTCCAATCCCAGCAGGGACAGAGCTGGAGCGGAAAGAAGCATCAACAAAGAGCGTGACGTCGCTGAGCAAGGGGATGCACCTCCGGTCGACCTGTGTAGTGGCGGGCGGGGAGGTCCGTGTAGGGAGGGAGAGAATGGCTCTCGCCTTGGCATTGATGAAGGAAATCCTTCTTCTGACGGGAAGCAGCCTGCGATTGTGGATGAAGTCATTGCGATGCAACCAAATCGCCCAACACATTACCACAGGAGTAATGGAGGATATGTCATTGCATGAAGCTGTCAGTATGGCCATGATCCAGTCGTCTTCCACGAGCAAGGAGGGGTCCACGTGGCAAGCAGTCCACGTTTCCTTACTAGTAGGGCAATCCCGTAGACAGTGTAGAATGGTGTCCCGCGCATTGGAGCAGACTGGGCAGGTATCGTCCACCGGGATGTGCCGGTGAGCTTTCTCGACATTAGTTAGGAGAGCCTTGTGATGCAGGAGCCAAAGGAAGGTGCGGATACGCTGGGGTACCGCTAGCTTCCATATGGGGGACCACTTGCCAGGAATGGCAGTAGAGACATCCTTGCGGAGCCATTGATAGGCGGATTGGGCTGTAAATTTACCAGACGGAGACCACGGCCATTGCCACATATCTCTGCCTGCGTCTGGATCTGGTGGGTATACATGACGGACATGCGGCCAAGAGGATGGAGGTAGGTAGTGTTGGATGAAATCCCAATCCCATCCACTGTGCTCCATTCCCATGGAGGCGACGTTGAGGTCTGTGAGGTCGGAAGGCGGCGTGAAGGAAGGTGCTAGGTTAGCAATGGATAGACCATGCAACCATTTTCCAGTCCAGACATTTGTGGCTTCGCCATTATTGATGGTGACGGCCGAAACCTGTTGCAAGGGCAGAATATGCTTCTTTATAAAAGACCATGCCGAAGAGCAGGGTTTCTTGGTGATGTGTCCATTGTGCAAGTACTTGGCCCGCATGACACGAACCCAGAGTGTGTGTTGGTCATTCATAAAAGACCAGACGTTCTTGAGCGTAAGGGCCTAGTTTTGCGCGCGCGCCTCCTTTATTCCCAAACCCCCATCCGCCTTAGGCATGGTGATTTTCTTCCAAGAAAGAAGGGACATGTTGTGATGTAATCTTCTCCCTGACCAAATAAAATTTTTGACATGTTTGTTGATCTCATCACATAGGGTGGGAGAGAGCTAAACTGACTGCATAGCATAAGCAGGAATGGCATGAAGTGTAGACTTTGCAAGGGTAATCCTACCCTCTAGGGACAGTTGTCGAGCTGACCAACTTGACATACGTTCCTTCATGGTGTCAACAATAGTAGAGTGGGTAGCTCGATTGACCTGATGATGAAGGATAGGAACACCTAAGTAGCGACTGAGGTCGGTAGTAGATTGGATGCCCAAGCGCCTACAGAACGTATCTTGTAAGGGCTGCGGTGTGTTGGGCGAGAAGAAGCACCGTGATTTAGAAGATGATACTGATTGACCAGAGGCGCTAGAAAAGGCTTTAAGGACCTTAGTGATGACCCGCGCTTGCCCAGTGCTTGCTTCAGCGAGGAGAAGGATATCATCTGCGAAGAAGACGTGCGAAAGGGGCGGGCCATGCCTTGATAGGCGGATAGGCTTCCAGGCTCCTTGGTGTATGGAATGTGAGATGGCTTGACCGAGTCTCTCCATGCATAAGATGAAAACATAGGGACTGATTGGATCTCCTTGTCGTACCCCTTGGGTAGCTTTGAAAGATTCCAAGGGGCAACCCTCCCATAAAATAGAGGTGTGCCCTTTTGTAATGATTTGCATGATCAAGCTAACAGTGATCACTGGAAGGCCAGTCCTTCTCAAAGTGTCATGGATGAATGCCTAACTCATCCTATCAAACACTTTAGCTAAATCCAGCTTAATACAAACTAAAGCTGTGCCGCTTTGCTTCATGCGAATAGTATGAATGACCTCCTGGACAAGAAGAATATTATTAGTTATACGTCTGCTCGGGAGAAAGCTTGATTGAGATTCAGAGACCCAGCCGCAAAGGAGAGGTTTAAGTCGTTCCAAAATAATCTTAGAGATCAGCTTGAAGCAAGTGTTATTTAGGGAAATGGGCCGGAGGTCGCTACAGGTCTGTGGTTGCTTAGTCTTAGGAATCAAGAAAATATAGGAATCCGCAATACAATCATCAATAGTGTCGGAGATGAAGGAGTCTTGGATAGTACAGACAAAGGATTGCCCTATGACAGACCAATTCTTCTGGACAAAGGAATTACAGACGCCATTAGGACCCGGTGCCTTATTAGGTGCCATCATGAACATTGTGCTCTTAATCTCATCTGTGGAAGGGATAGCTTGGATGCTGGTACAAATTGCATCTGGCGGGTTGGAGAAGGTTCCACTGAAGGCGGCGGTGGCAGCTCTGGATCTGGCCGTGGGGCGCGGGGCAGATAGAAGATTGAAGAAGAAGTTTCGAACCATGATTTTCAAGGAAGTTGGGTCTTCCACCCATGTGCCAGATGCATCTTTAAGTTGATTGATCTTGTTGAAAAGGCGGCGGGCCTTAACATACGTGTGGAAGAATTTTGTGTTGTCGTCGCCAAGGCTGAGCCAATTGATGTTGGCTCGCTGACGCCAGTCCGCCTCTTCTTGAAGGAGGATGCTGCTGTAATCATCTTACAAACGTGCTACAACAATGTTAGCAGTAACAGAAACAAGAGAACTGGTTGATACCTAAAGGTTGTGCACTTGACGTAGGATCTTATTTTTTAATATGTGGTTGGTAGATTGGTGCTTGGAATCCCACATTGAGGCAGCAACACAGAAAGTAGGGAGGGCATCAAGGAAACACTTGGTAGTGTCCCAAGACTGTAGGAGAACGTCTCGAAAAGCAGGCGTCAGTGACTAGCTATCCCTCGTACGGTAGAGCCGTGGCCGGCGGTGAGCCACTGAATCATGAATGAGCAACGGGTTGTGATCACTGTACAAGCGAGGAAGCATCGAGACGGAAGCATTGTTTTCCATGGTTAGCCACTCTTCATTGGCGAGGACTCTATCAAGCTTTTCCAGTAACTGAAGCTGCTTGAAAGTGAAGAAGGGACCACAGGCCTTGATGTTTGTGAGTCCGGTGTGCAGAAGGAGAGAGTTGAATTTCCTGCTAGAACGAAGGTCGAAGGAGCGCCCATTGAGCTTTTCAGATACATCTAGCATTGTGTTGAAGTCCCCAAGCACCACCCAAGCACCAGGGATAGAGGGAGAGAGTTCCTGTAAACGTCGCCAGAGATGATCCCGACGACTGGGATTGGGGGCACCGTAGACGAAAGTTAGGTGCCAAGTGTTGTCTATACAGCAGTGGATGAACTGGCAATGATTGAGTACAAACTCAATAGAGCAGCGAGCGTCGTCCCACAGAACCCAGATTCCACCAGAGAAACCGATGGCCTCGACACGGTGGGAGGAGGGGAAGCCCAGTTGCTTGATGATGCAATCAGCCTTAGAACCGCTGATCCGAGGCTCGACAATAGCCATAACATGTAGCTTGTGACGTCTTTTAAGGTCTTTAAGGAGACGAATTTTCTTCTTATAGCAAGCTCCCGGTATATTCCAACAGAGGATGTTCAACATTACACAACTGAAAAAAGAGGGGGTGTGGGCAATTAAAAAATTGCCGCACATAGGCCGACGGATTGATCATCGCCGACCATGTCATCATCCTGGGGTGCCACAGACTCTGTACTGAAGTCTATAGAACGTTTGGCTTCTGCACCTTGACTTAGGCTGCCTACCATTTGGGCAAGCTTCCCTTTCTTCCGCTCTCTACCAGGACTGACAGTCTGGTATATTACTTTCCTATTCCTTAACAGAACACGACTGCCTCCTCCCTTCTCACCCCACTGGAATGAGCACTGAGCTGTGGCTGGGGTGGGTTCACTTGCAACAAATTGAAATGGCGACACCGCACCCACATCTTGTGCCCTACCCGAACAAACATCGTCGTTCAGTAAGGTGACTCTGGTATTGCTCGTGTCCGCGGCCTGGACACCAGCTGGAGGTGTCGAAGGTGTAGCAGGAGGTTCAGAGCTCGGCTGGGCAGGGACCTTGGCCTTCCCTTTCCTCTTCTATTTCCTCGACTGAACTGTTTGCCACTCTTCCGCAGGCACATCTTCGACATCCGGCGAAGGCACCGGTGGGCTCTCCTTGGCAGACGCACCAGTCGCGGGGGGCTCAGAAACTCCTACGCTGGCCTCTGGTTGCGATGGAGGAGTCTTCTTAGGTGGAAGTTGCCACTTTTCAGGTTTTTTCGCATGGATCCGAGGTGTGTACTGGATAGGGTTGATGAGAGACGGGCCAGAAGCCGAGGAAGGCTCCGCTGGGGAGAATGGGGTGACGTGAGTGCCCGATTGCTCCTCGTGACCCATGCGGCCACACCTCATACATACTGACAGAAGGTTCTCATATTCCAGCCTAAAGTATTCACCGTTGAGGTGAATAGATGGCAGAAGGGGCTTTAGGGTGTCGACTTCCACCGTGAGCCGGGCGAATTTCCCGCGGTGACCTGCCAGCGTGGTTGTGTCCACCATGATTGTCTTGCCTACAACATCGCCAATGCTTGAGAGGAGGTGGTATTGGTATAGGTACACCGGAAGCTTAGGGATCTGTAACCACACCACGAGTTTCTTGGGTATGTGATCAACCGGTCGGAAGTTCGATGACCAGGATTGAACTGATAGATAGTTCCCAAAGATCGTCCAAGGTCCTTCCATCATGGATCGCTCGAAGTCCTCTTTGTTTCCAAGTTGAATAATGAAGTATCCCATCTCTAAATCGATGACCTGAAATTGCTTGTTGATCTTCCAAAGTGTCGTGATGCGGTTCACCAGCGTGGTGAAACCCACATTCAAACCAACCACTTTGATCACAACGACATATTTCCAGGACTCAAGAAGCGGCGGCAGTGCCGCAGGGTTGATCTGGAAGTTTGGGAGGGGTCCGCTCCTGTCGATGCGGATGTCGGACGCTTGCAGCGCGTCCGAGGAGACAGGCTTGATCGTCGGGGGTCGCACCCCACCAGTGATGGCATCACGGAAGGAAGTGTGGCCAGGCAGGAAGCTATTATCATGCTGCTCGTCTACCATAGCCCTAGCATCACTATTAGTTTCCTCGTTTGGCGGCTGTTGCTCTGCCGTCACAGATTCATCCGGGAGGGGGATGTCCCCCTGGCTGGGGTGCGGGTGGGGCACATTGAAGTAACCCCACCCTGCACCGCGGCCTCCGCGGCCACCGGTTCCGCCGCCCCTCATGCGCGTATGCGATCTCCGCCAGAAACCCTAGCAGAGCGAAACTTAATAATGTCTTTATCTAACTCTCTTCCAAAGTTGGCCTCATTATCTAAAAGAAAAGGTGCCTTTTCTTCAGGTGCAAGATATTACTCAATTAAGTGTATTTTTCACCTATTTTTTCTTTCCTTTGCTATTAAAATATTTTTCTGAGTTTCCTTGAACCTCAAGGAACCTTAATGGCTCGAAATCTCCTCTTGGGAATATTTCCTTAGCCTCTTTCCTTATCCTTCACCCCTTTTCGTATTATCTTACTTTTTCTTTATTAAAATATCTTTTTTTGAGAATTTCTCTTTATCTCTATTTTATTTCCTTATTTGGAGTTCCTTTTAACATTAGGAATCCTTTGGATACAAAAATCCACCAAGATAACTCAATTATACATTTTTCCACATGTTTTCCACATTTTATCATTATTCTCAATTTCTTCCTTAATAAAGGAATACTTAATTAATCTTTTCTTTTCTTATTGCTTTTTCTTTGCAACTTTGGACTCCTTGGAATCCAAGGAACCCAAGAGGCACGAAATCCCTCTTTGGATTTGCCTTCTAGAGGTTTCCACATCTTTCTTTTCTCGATTTCTTAATTAATTGAATTTCCTTGTTATTGGGCCCAATAGCTAATAAATCCCACAATACAATCATCAAGGCTATTGTAAACAAAATTCATGCATTCAATCAAGAGACATCATTATTTGTTCATTTATCTTTATCATATTTCTCACCAAATGAACTCAAAACTTGGGGTTGTAGCAATCTTTGAGTTGATCTCTCCCCTAGATATAGGATGACCTAGAACCGCAAGACCATTCACAATGGTGTTGAGCCTATGATACATATGAGCTATCCTCTCCTCCTTTCCCATCTTGAAGTTCTCAAACAACCCATTGAGCAAGTAGATTTTTCTTTCCTTCACTTGTTTAGTCCCCTCATAAGTGACATATAACTTACTCCATACCTCATAGGCCATCTCACATGTAGAAATTTGGTTGAACTCGATGGGGGTCATGATGGCATAGAGGATTTTGATTGCTTTTCATTCAAGGTGGCTTTCTTCATGGTAGCTTCATCTCATTCTTCTATCTTTGTCACTGGTAGCTTGTATGGATGATCAACCATATGCCATAGATCAAGACTTGATCCTTACGTGTAGAATTGTAGCCTTCTTTTCCAATATAGGAAGTTACTCCCATCAAAGATTGAAAGGTTGATGAAGTATCTTCCCCCTTGGTAGTCACCCATATTCTCCTACTTATGGAAGTATGCTTAGAGAAGACCTGCTTCGATACCAATTGTTGGATCCTATATGGGCGATTGGATGCTCTATAGGGGGGTGAATAGAACGAAATGCACTTAAACAAAATTCATTAGACCTTCAAGATATATCAAAAGATAAGGTTGCTAAATAGGAAGTTTGAGTGCAACTAAAACATGCATAGCAAGGGAGAGAGAGATTGAACATACACCAAGTGACAAGCTATGTAGAGTGGTTCCACACTTCAAACTAGAAGTGAGATAGTCCACTACCTAGAGAGGTCAACCTCTAGGATTTCTTAACCATTGTATTCTTATATTCATTCATAATACTTACAATATATGACCAGATAAAGGACTTACCTATCCAATTCAAAGAGTCTTCAACCTTACAAAGGACTTACCCACTTTGAAAGAGTCTTCCATCTTCTTCCAATGACTTACCTACTCTTGTACAAGTCTTTAGCCTTCAAGGGACTACCCACTCTTCTTAGATCTTCAGCCTTTGACTTCACCTTCACTCAGAGAAGCTTCCACCAAAGACTTACCCACTTGAGCAAGGAGTCTTCTGCCTTCACCAATGTCTTACCCATCTTACGCCAAGTCTTCAGCCTTTATCTTCACCAAGGGACGCCTTCCCTTATTCTTCTTCACCTCTCTTAGCTAAGAGAGAGAACCTTCATCTTCATGGTTGAAATGAGAGATAAGGAGGTGGTGGAAGTGAGATCCTCACAAGATATACATGTAGGACTAGCTCTCTTAAGATTTCCTACTCACTCTAACGAATGTAGCAAGTGATTAAGCTTAGAGAGAGAGAGGAGAATGTAGGAAGCAATCAATAATAGAATAGGAACCTCACATAGAGTTTTGTATTGAATGCTCAACCTTGGAATGAAGCCTAAGGGGTCCTATTTATAGTTGAGGATGCCTAGAAGTCTTTGGGAACACATGAGATTGAAAACTAGCCATTTTGTGGCATGTAACAAATATATTTTTGATTGTTGCAACTCCAAAATTGCTAGAAACACTTTTCTACATTTTTCCATACAGTGTAATCGTTCGAGATTCAATAAAGATAACTCGACCGATCCCACTAAGAGCCAAGGCCAATTTAGGCCATCGGTTGAGTTTGTCATAGGGTAACTCGACCGATTCACTTAAATTAGTTTTGGTCAGAAGAGGGATCGTTCGAGTTATGTGAAGTGTAAACTTGACCAATCAAAAGTAATTTTCAAGATCCAATCAGGATCAGTCAAGTTTGCAACTTGACTGATGAACAACCTGATGTGAATTTTGGAAAATGGCTTTTGAGTGCTTAAACATTCGATCTAAGTGCTCCTGATTTTTTCTAAGATTAATTACAAGTCATACAATCATTACAAGTGATTTAAAACATGATTCTAATGGATTTACATCATATTCCAAAAACGTGCACTTGTATTGATTTTGACTTGTCTTTTCTCCAATTTGATATGTTCAATTTAGGGCATTTGGAGTGTATCTATTCCTAATCTGAAATCACTCAACTAGAGACATTATACACAATTAATTGGAATGGTTTAGTCATCATCAAAACAAGGGTTTAGTCAATTTAGACCTTGAGTCAACATTCTCCCTCTTTTTGAAGATGACTAACCATTCCATAAATGTGTTGAAAGCATTTAAGTAAAGTCATACCTTTGGAGAAACCTAGGGGCTTCAATATAATTGAGTTCATATTCTCCCCCTCAATTGGTGCTTGTGGAGTTTTCATACTCCCCCTCAATTGATGCTATTTCTCTTGCATGGTTAGCATTCATAAACTTTATAAAATACTATGTCTTCTACTCGTATATGTTCTACACATATATGTCTTTCCCATTTACCTTCTCCCCTTTACATGGACATACTACTCTTCTTCATGTAATACATGCCTTCTCCCTCTTTTTTCAAAAGAAGACATACCTTTCTCCCCCTTTGTCATTTCAAAAAGTGGGGGTATGAAGAAATAAGAAACACCACTTGTTCAGAGAAAGGAGATAGCAAAAAGTTATATAAGCTGAGTAGAAGAGCACATATAGGGCTTGTCCAAGCATAGAATAAAAGTAAGTTAAAGCATATGCACTTGAGCAACCCAAAAATGCAAGATAAAGTGTTGCAAAAAAACAATAAAATGCAATGTTGACCTTCAAGATGACAGAACTTCCCCAAAAAGTGTCAAGTCTCATGGCATAGCCATGAGCCTTGCTCAGAAGGTAGTTTCTACATAAAAAAAACACTATTGTTGCGCCCAAAACTGAAACTGGAGCAAAGTCTACATAAAATCCAAAAAAAAATCCAATTTCTACATATAATGTAGCTCTATATTTCCTGCATCACAATCCTATGTAAGAAGCTTAAGATAGTAGACATACAATTCAAAGAAGGGGCTTGAGCAAGAAACAAGATATAAGTATAGCATGTAGTTGAATACCACTAGATGAGCAAAGATACCAATGAGAACTACATGTATTTGAACTACTAGTAGATGTTATCACAAGTTAGGACTACTAGTAGGATCTATATCATAGTAAGAGATACCAAAAGATACACAAGATAAAGAAATCTATGCGTATATGTAGAGATATATCCAAACAAAGAGATATGCAATTGTAGAAGCATGAAAGGATATAACTCACTAACAAGTATGCATCATAACCAAAAGATGATCACCACTAAGAACCTAAAGGTTGTATCAAAACAAGATATACACCTATATAGATGTTGCAAGTTAGAGTACAATAGAAGCAATTTAAGACACAACCAAAATATTCAAAGAGATCATCATCAAAACCTGCAAATCAACTCAAAGCAAGTAATTACTAGATATAGATATGCCAATTTAGAGAAATTAGAGAGATAGAGTTGTATGCAAGTTAGAAAATTTAGAGCATAGCAATATGCATATATAAAGGTACCAAATGGAGTGCCAAAGAATAAGGCTATTGGTTGAGAAAACCTAGTTGAGAGGGAAATTCTCATCCAAAAAGCCAACTGTATATTCTATGCACAGTGTTGTCGGTCAAGTTCTGTGTATTGACAACTCGATCGATGACAGCTATTGGCAACACCCATTGGTTCCTATCGATCAAGTTTTAAAGATGACAAACTTGACCGACAAAGTTGCAGTCAAGAAACACATATATTTCATAAAAACATATTTAGAGGCATGCTAAATATACAAACCATATCCAAAAATGTGTGAACAAGTTAGTAATGCACTATAAAATCATTAGAAATAGTTTTTGAGAAAGAGTGCAAAGAGAAACAAAAAATACCATTTTTGTATCAAAAACCACATGCATAGTGCACACTAACTTGAGAAAAACAAGTTAGGATTGGTTATAAGCAAAAAAACATTTACCTTTGCTCTTACCATTCCAATTCTACTTGTTGCCACCTCATGCACATCTCACCTTTCTTCTTTCATGTGGATTGAGAAGTCAATTTGTAAATCCATAGCTCATGTCAATCCATTATCAATATACCTACATGAAGAAAGATGAAATGGTCCCCAATCATGTTTTTGGGTCCAGATGGGTTAGCTTAGCAACCCAAGTCCTATTGCTCTTGGGTGTTTTCCTAAAAGGAGAACAAGTAGAATAATGACCAATATCATTGCAATAGTTGCATGTGCCAATAGCCTTGGAACTAAAGGAATCTTAATGGAATATTGGAGGTCATTTACCTTTGTTGTTCCTTTGGTTACTATCATATCCTAAACCATGTCTACCAATTTGTTTAATAGTATGGTGTAGGATGTAATTAAGATTCTTTTTACCAACAAAGAACCTTTGCAAAGAAGATCTCAAACTATTATTATCATGCATAAGAGAAGCAATAGTAGAACACAAATGATTGATATTATCTCTAGCATGTAAAAGATCATTTTCTAAGTAAAGAGCTTTAGCTAAATAAGAATTTCTATCAATATGAAGAGCAGAAACATTATTCTCTCTACTAGAACAAGATTCAAGCACATTGATTTTAGCAAGCAATAAGACATTTTCTATTTCAAGAAATGAAATATTAAGAAGATAAACACCATTTTTAGATTCTAATCCTTGCAAAACTAAATCTTTGTCCTTTGTTTCAGATTTAAGAACATCAATATCATGCATGAGAGAATCCACAATTAAAGTATGCTCTTCATTAGAACTAGGAATAAGAGTTTGAGCTTATAGAAATCTAATCTTATCAAGCAAACTAGCATTTTCAAGTTTAAGAGAGTCTACTTGACTAAGATAAGCATTTCTATCATCAAGCAAGCAAGAATTAGCATGTTCAACATCATCTAATTCTACATGCATATTATCAACTATTCTAGCAAGCTTTTTCCTTTTCCTTTTAGAAGACTTAAGAGAGGCACGAATAGCATTAATGGCAGCAATTAAAGGTTCTTTATCTAAAGAGTTTAGATTTACCTCATTTGAGTCTTTTCGTGTAGAAGCCATGAAAGAAAAATGGCATTCTCCTTCATCACTAGAGCTTGAGCTAGATCCTCCACTTGAATCTTCACTTGAGCTTGAGTTGGATGAGTCACTTGATCTTGAGTGCCATTTCTCCTTCTTCATGTACTTGTCTTCTCTTCCTTGTGATGATGGGTCTTCTTGCCTTATAGACAATCTATCTTGAAGTGACCCTTCTTTCCACACTTGAGGCATCGGATGGAGGAGGACTTCCCTTTGTAGATTACCCTTGGAGTACATGGCATCTTCTTTAACTTGAGAGGATGGAGAAGCTTGACCAACAATAGACTTGATTTGAGCTTTGATTTCAGCCTTCTTCATTCTATAGAGTTCTTTCTCTTCTTATCTTTCTACTTCCTCCCTCTTGTCAAGTGTGGCTTCATGTGCTTGTAGATTTTCAATGAGCTCTTTGATAGGAATATCCCTAATAGACCTTGCTTTTTTAGTTGAAGTCACCTTGAGTTCCCACCTCTTGGGAAGAGTACTAAAGATCTTTTAGTTGATAACTCCCCTAGACATAGGATGACCTAGAACTGCAAGACCATTCATAGTGGTGTTGAGCCTATGATACATATGAGCTATCTTCTCCTCCTTTCCCATCTTGAAGTTCTCAAACAGCCTGTTGATCATGTAGATTTTGCTTTCCTTCACTTTTTGAGTCCCCTCATAAGTGACACATAGCTTACTCCATACCTCATAGGCCGTCTCACATGTAGAAATCCAGTTGAACTAGGTGGGGGTCATGGTATGGTGATTGCTTTTGCATTCAAGGTGGCTTTCTTCATGGTAGCTTCATCCCATTCTTCTATCTTTATCACCGATAGCTTGTATGGATGATCCACCATTTGCCATAGCTCAAGACTTGATTCTTATATGTAGAATTGTAGTCTTCTTTTCCAATAGAGGAAGTTACTCCCATCAATGATCAGAAAGTTGATGAAGTATCTCCCACCTTGGTAGTCACCCATCTTCTCCTACTTGTGAAAGTATGGTTGGAGAAGACCTGCTCTAATACCAATTGTTGGATCCTAGATGGGTGATTGGATGCTCTAGAGGGGGGGTGAATAGAGTTGAATGCACTTAAACAAAATTTATTAGACCTTCAAGATATATAGAAAGATAAGTTTGCTAAATAGGAAGTTTGAGTGCAACTAAAACATGCATAGAAAGGGAGAGAAAGATTGAACATACACCAAGTGACAAGCTATGTAGAGTGGTTCCACACTTTAAACTAGAAGTGAGTCAGTCCACTTGACATGCCAAAACCGTGCGTAGAAACTCAAGTGTACGCGTCGAGTAATATAGGCCTATGTGAGGCCCAAGTCGAACTTAGAGAGATGTAGTCTCAGTGACTAGTACTAACTACGGTGCGATCAGTTAAGCTGATCAAAAAGTTGAATTAGGTTTGAACAAAATAAAAGAAAATTAAGAGAAAATTAAAAATGGTTGATTTGAATGAATTGAATTCCTTAGGGTTACCGATTTCACCACGGGGTCTTGTCATATCTTATTTCTACCGAATTAATGAAAATTTCTACTCCTACCCTGGATAGAAAGCATGTATTTAGAATTGCTCGCTTCCGCAATGCAACTCACTACCTAGATCTAAGTCAATTCTATATCTGTAATAATTTATCTATTAGTCTAGGTGAATTATTGAAAACTCTGGTTTCTTTCCACTAACCGTACATTACCTTTTCCATGGAACGCGTAGGAAAGTGTATATGTTATGGTTTTCTAACCTTTAATCCCCCTTCTGGAGTAACTATCAGTCTGTAATCCTATCGATGGTGATAAAGCAATGATAAGTCATTCAAATCCACACTTATATATCCAAGAATAAAGAGAAATTTATACTAAATCGTGTAGAAAGTTAATACAACGATTCTCTGGGCTACTCCTGGGTCCTAAGAAAAGGAGGGGTTTAGCCCCGCATAGTTTTTAGTTGTGAATACATAGAGAGAGAGGAAAAAAACATTGGAAACATGAAGGCAATTTGTGTAACCACTGGAGAGAAGGTGTCCCAGATGATCCTCCTCAAGAAACACACGTTATGTAGTCTTCTGGCAGCAAAATCATCCATCGGAGGTGCTCAGATCTCTTGGTTGGCATCCTTTGCTCCTTGCTTCTCTCTCTCTTCTCTCTGGCCATCATGTGGTGCAATGTGATATATCCTCTTAGGTTTGGCCATCCTTCTTTTGATCTTAGGTCAACTTACGGTACCACATAATGTAGACCATTGGATCGGGACAACCAATTTAGATTGGTAAAATCTGGTAGGGTAGGTGGCACCGACGACATCGAGATCTGATCGTGCTCTGGTATAGTTGGTACCATCAATTTGGAATTCGGTGGTACCAAGCTGATGCGAATATTGCCTCTGCCTCTCTATTGCGCTCTCGGTGGCATCGATTGTTGTAGTCGGTGCCATTGACTCATCTGGTCATCTAAGGCCCGGTCCCTGATGTCATCTCAGTGGCACGGACCATGATGGTCGGTGGCAATGAGTCCTCAAATACTTGTAAGATCCTAAAAATCCACATAGACCATGTATATCGCTGAGAAATGTATAAAATAATATAATTACAATGAAATAGGCACAGTTTGATGCAAACAGACTATACAAGCCAATTATAAAGATTTATAAAAATATGATAGACTAATTGACTAACAAATTCACAAAATGAATATAAAATAGGCTTGTAAAAGTGACTCAAAACTCGTACATAAAACTCCCCAAAGCTGAAATCTTGCTCATCCTCGAGCAACAACACCTTTGGATCGGATTGAGATAAGTCAGCTGAAGGACATAAATGCATAAGGTAAATTGAAAAAGTCTCCACCTTTCGGTCCTCCTTCCGGCCTTTACTGGCCACTGAATACTAACTACCATCTAGGAGACCAAAAACCTCTATCAAAGATATCCTCCCCCCAATCAATGAGACACTATCAGTTAAAGTAGTTAATATGATAGACTCGTTTGGCTCATACTTGATGCATCATGTGACCTCCTATCTACATTACTCTTTTCTCTACCTACCATCTACATGGAAGAAATTCTCCTGATAAAGCAATGAAATGAGGAGAAAATCATCTGAGTGGTCTACCAATAAGAGGAACGGGTAGTTGAAATACGTGGCTGCAGAAGAAACATGTGCATATAAAATCATTCATGCAATCAAAAATCATGATGAACCTATGATGATGTGATTTTATAGAACGCTCCTAATGTCTAATCATTGGGGTGGAATGATGCATGCAACTACCATTTCATCTCAATGTAAGACAAAATATCTAAGACTACATCATTTATTAGCTCTTCTTTATGATTAAGTAGAATTGTGCCCTTATTCCCCATTTTCTGACATTGTACTCCAGATGTATACATTTTTTTTCTTTGGGATTCTACTTGCACTACACATTTGATTTATGTTAATGCTTCCTTTCTTCTTTCATTTTTTTTCAGAATGGGCACAATCACTACCTTTTTATATTAGAGAATAAGCTAGACATGATCTTTGCAAGATGATGTGTAATGCATATGCAACTATAAAACATGCACCAACATACTGTTGTACATGTATGTTTTTTCTTTTCTTTTTTTATATATGCATACAAAAGCAAATAACTATATGCAATATCTACTATGACATGTAAATGTAAGAAAGAGAAAGAATGACAACATGTGCTCAATCCTCTAATGATGGAGTGTGAATAAAAAATATGTGGTGGGTGATATCACACAACTAAGAGATAGAACCTTTAGAGAAAATCATATGTCCCTTTCTAATGACCTGTGTATAGCATAATCAAGGGGTTTCTTTCTTAAATTTTCATTTAAGGTCACATTAGCGTTTGATCAGTTTAGGTTGAACAATCCTTGTCAATCACTTTCTTAGACAATTTAAATGGTCATTTATGTTCTAATGTCCTGGAACTGACTTACTCAAGCACTTCCTCAGTTATGTGACTTGATTACTCACAAGATAAACTCAACAAATATTATTAAAATTTGCACCCAACCCAGAGATTTATATTCTCAACTGAAATCATGCATTTAATACTCCATAGATTACACTAGATAGATTGTGGATCCTACATAGCAGAAAAACTAACAAGAAAACTAACTAATTTTTCTCAAAATAAAACAAACAAAAAACTAAAATAAAAGAAAATAAGAAAATAAGATAGAAGTTGTTCTAGCACCCCCCTAAGCTTGAATATGACTATGGCTGTAACATCCCTGACCTGGGTTATAAGTTAACCCTAGGTGTTTAGCTTAATTATGTAATTAGATGCTTGTGATTATCTCCTGGTCTGTAATTAAGTTCCTGAGGAACATACATTTGCAATTCTGTCCTTTTTAAACAATATTGTAGTATTGTTTTGTAATGCAGGGATCTATGTGAAAATTACCCAATTAGAAAGGTTAACTTGCAAATTGCACATGTTTAGAAGTTCCTCTGATAATAAGACATCATATGAGTGAATATGATGGAGTATGATGGATTCTCCAAGCTTGGGCATCAAGATACAGCTTGTGGAGAAATCTTTGTGCTTAAAATCCCTAATTTTGGAGTAAAGTGCAATTTACCCAAAATGTGGGGTGCAACTTGTAAAATATACCTTCTAGAGTATCTTTTGTGACTCCTGACATCATTTAGAGTAACAATGATGAAGGGGGCACTTCAATTAAATGATCAGATAAGAAGAATAACCTTTGTAGTAGAATCACCAAGTTATAAGTAAGGAGACCCTTCTATATATGCACCTTAGTTTTCATGATTGGTTTTCTTTACGCTTAGATTTTGAGTTTATGATGGGCTTTGCTTAGTTATGATAGAGTGAACATGCATTAGAAGGAAGGAAGGACCTAGATGTGAATCAAGGAAACTAGTTGCCCTTGTAATGGAAATAACCCCAAAGCACTTATACTCCTTTCCTTTGCAACCAAAGGCAACATTTCCCTTCTCCTTCACTTATCTTCTTTGCAATAAACCCTAATTCCAGGTTATGCTTTTAAGCATGAATCTTTATAATTAAAGTATGAGGTGAGGAATTATGTTCCTAATCATAATGAAAGGGATTGAATAACCCTAATTGATACTAATGAGGGAACCTAGCCTTAATAAAGGCATAAAGGTACAACCTTTGAATTGGAATGTTATTTTTGCATTATAAATTGCTGATCTGGAAATGAAATGTTATTATTGTCAGTTGAATTGACTATGCAGGTTCTTATAAGAGAATGGTCATAACCAGGTAAGGGTTATGATAGTGTATTCATTGAAAGCATGTTGTAGACTTTATGAATAGTGATATATGCTATGTTGTCTATGTTTAAGTGACAACATCTGAAATTAATGGGCTATAAAAGCCATGAGTAACATCAAGGTCATGCTGATTAGATGACTTATGATGAATTGGTATCCATTTGGTAACTGATATGAGTTAAACTTGATACATTTAGTATTCTTCGATTATAGCAATGTTTTATACTTAAATGCTTGGAAACATGTTTGATGCTAAAAGAATGCTAAAATGTACCTAATTAATCAAGTATAATCATACCATGTAGAGCCCTGATCATAGATCCATCATTGTTAGAAGTTAAATGATGGTGAAACAGGTTTTCCTAAGGGAACTCCTGGATCACATACTTTTGAGTATGTGGGGGAATATGGACGCGAATATCCTTACGTCCTAGTGTAGGAGTTGATGTAGATGTATCTTAATCTATCAACCATGCACTATGTGTTTATGCCGGGATGATGTATTACTAATCACCTGAGGAATCTTTAATGCCACATCAATGAGAGATAAACAAGAGATCTTTCGATGGTGAAGAGAGTACATAATGCCACTGTGACTCTAATAAAGAAGTGCCAGAATACCCTGGTAAGCTATAATAGCAGAGACACTAGATGTCATGCATGTTGATCCTCACTCTGACTGAGGAAGATGAGGTCATAAGAATCCGACTCTTTTGATGACCTAGGTATGATACCGATGCGACTTACTAGTGATCGGTTGGAGTATGAGAGGTATACCTCATCTCTGCAGGGCATAATAATGTTTGTAAAACATAATCAGCCGCATAGCATATCTGCTAGGGTTAAACTACGAGACATAATGATTGAGGTTACATTGTTTATGTTAGTATACATGTTCTTCATATTCCTTAAATAAAGTTTCTTTATATCCAATCTGTTGTTGAGTAATTTAGATTACCTTGCTTATGTTTTCCTTACATGCTATAATAAAGCTTCTGGAGGAGAGTTATAACTCTCGCTGGGACAATTATTTAAAATTGTCTCACCCCGTAGATTTCAACTTTTTAGGTGGTCGTCGAGGATGAAGGAACCAGTCTGCGGGAGAACAGTATCAACAGCAACAGCACTAGGGGCAGTAGTGAGTCTCAGATGGAGATACTGGCTGTCCAGTCTTATAGTTAGATAGTCTTATGTCGTCTCTGTACTCTCAGGTCCTTGGAGTTAGTAGATCTGAGATTCTAGTTTTTAATCTTGAGATTTTGTATCTGGTTGTATATAATCACTCAAGAAGTGATTTAACAGAGATGTAAACTATTTATCTTGTTTCTTATAAAGAAGTTTTATGATTTCAAGATCTTGTCTCAAAAAGTTTTAATTTTTCATGATTTTCCATATTCCGCTGCTAATTGAATCGCTTCTGCTGAGTTTATCTCGTG
Organism: Alisma plantago-aquatica; assembly: GCA_963693085.1. Taxonomy (NCBI): domain Eukaryota; kingdom Viridiplantae; phylum Streptophyta; class Magnoliopsida; order Alismatales; family Alismataceae; genus Alisma; species Alisma plantago-aquatica. The sequence continues at coordinate 643,682,255 of OY856409.1, read as the reverse complement.
TTTTAGAGATCGAACCCCACAGTTAAGTGGTATCAGAGCTCTAGGTTCCCTAAGTCTATAGAGACATAGGACTTAGGATGTCGAGTCTATCCTTAGTGTTTCTTATATATCTAATAGAGTCTTCTTCTCCTCAGAAGAAGAAGATAAGTAAGGATGTCTGAACCACATGAGGAGTATGTGGCAGAAAGTAGCGTTGCTGCACCTCGAGAAGGTGCAAGGAACCCAGAGATAGAATAACTTGTACCTGAGCCACCTGTGCAACCACCTCAGTTTGACCCAGCTGACATGGCAAACCCAGCTGTTCAAACTATGTTCGGGCAGTTTATGACTGCCATGACACACATCACTGATAGAATGCCCATGCCTGCACCTAGGGCACCTGCCCAGCCTGAAGGAAAAGGTATTGGTAAGATGTTCGAGCAACTTCATAGAGTCGGGGCGACCGAATACTTTGGGACAGCTGACCCCGCAGATGCTGATCTATGGCTGACCGAGTTGGAGAAAGCCTTTAGAATCTTGAGCATTCCCGAAGTTGAGAAGGTTAGACATGCCGTCTATCTTCTCAAAGGAAGTGCTGGTCACTGGTGGACCATGGAAGAGCAAAAAAGGCCAGGAGTGGAGGTTTCGTGGGAAGACTTCCGTCGGGAATTTGTCAATAGATACTTCCCAAAGACATTCCTGGATGAGAAAATCTCTCAGTTCGAGAGATTAAGGCAAGGCATGATGAACATTAGCGAGTACGAAGCTAAGTCCATGGAGTTTCTACAGTTTTGTCTGCACATGGCTGCTACAGAAGAAGAGAGGATTAGAAGGTTCGAGAAGGGGTTGAACGCCGAGTTGACTACTCCCGTGTCTGCCCTAGAAAATTGGGAGAGGTTTTCTACCTTTGTTGAGTCAGTCCGAAGGATATTAAGTTCCGTAGCTGAGAAGAGGCAAACCCATAAGAGATATCCACAGTTCTAGGGATCTTCATCTAGAGATTTCAAGAAGCCTAGATTCTCTGCACCTACACCTCCACCACCCAGATCTAGTGCTCAGACATAGTGGACACCGAGTAGAGGTAGAAGATGGAGCCTACCACCACAAGAGACTCACAGTTCAACATCAATGTCAATTACAGCACCACCTAGACCACAACAACAAGACAAAAGTTGCTACAACTGTGGGAAGGTGGGGCATCTGATGAAGGACTGCAGGGCTAGGCCTGTCAGTGTGACACAGCCACAGAGACAGAGTCAATAGGGATCTCAGAGGAGGCAGTTTCAAGGAGCAGCTAGAGGACGAGGGCAAGCGTCCCAGGCTGGATCGTCAGCACCGACTCAACCTCAGGCGACAACAAGGTTCTATGCCATGAACCCACCTAATGTAGTGATCAACCCTCGGGTTGTGGCAGGTCAGATGGAGTTGTTATATTCTGATATGTCTAAATCCTGTGTTGTATCTGTTTTGATTGATCCGGGTGCTACGCACTCCTTTATCACTTGGAGAGTGATTCGTAACTGCAATATGACGATCAGTCATAGGGTAGATAGCCTGTTGCTTAAGACTCCGTTGAGAGGGTCTGCTGTGTTGTAGGAGGTATGCTCTCCTTGCATCCTCTTCTTTTCTGATCATCACATTCAAGTGGACCTTATACCACTTGAAATGCAAGGGTTTGATATAATCCTTGGTATGGATACCTTGGAAAGGTATAGAGTTGTCTTGGATTGTGAATCCAAGCAGGCTGTGTTTGCTGATGAAAGCGACACATGGATCTTTCAAGGAGAAAGAAAGATTCTACCCACCTGTCTAGTGTCAGCTATGGTTGCTGAGAAGCTAATGAGGCAAGGATGTTATGCATTCTTAGCCCATGTGGTAGATACTACCATGGAGAGTCCTAACCTTGCTGAAGTTCCTGTAGTCAGGGAATTCGAAGACGTATTTCCTGAAGAACTTCCAGGTGTACCACCGCCTTAGGAAATTGATTTTGAAATCAATTTGATCCCAGATACACAACCCATAGCACAAACACTGTATAGGATGGGGCCTGCTGAGATGGCAGAAGTCAAGAAACAACTTCAAGAGTTACTTGAGAAGGGTTTCATCCGACCGAGCACTTCACCCTGGGGTGCTCCGGTCCTGTTTGTTAAAAAGAAAGACGGATCAATGCAGTTGTGCATTGATTACAGACAACTTAATAAAGTAACAATAAAGAATAAGTACCCTCTGCCGAGGATTGATGATCTCTTTGACCAGTTGCGTGGTGCAACCATCTTCTCGAAGATAGACTTGAGGTCTGGATATCATCAACTTTGTATTAAGGATAGTGACATACCCAAGTCTGCCTTTAGGACACGGTATGGTCACTATGAGTTCACAGTTATGTCGTTTGGACTAACTAATGCATCAGCTGCATTTATGGAACTCATGAATAGAATCTTCTGACCTTTCCTCGATCAGTGTGTTGTTGTCTTCATAGATGACATTCTGATCTATAATAGAGATGCTCAACAACATGAACAACATCTTCGTCAGGCTTTGACCTTGCTAAGAGAACATAAGCTATACGCTAAGTTCAACAAGTGTGAGTTATGGTTACCGGAGGTATCTTTTCTTGGACACGTGATATCTGCCTGGGGTATTCGTGTTGACCCTAAAAAGGTAGAATTTGTTCTGCAGTGGGAACAGCCGAAGACATCGACGGAGATCCGTAGTTTCTTAGGGTTGGCGGGCTATTACCGAAGGTTCATTAAGAACTTCAGTTCTATAGCCCTACCCTTGACGAAGTTAACTCGGAAGGACGTTCCTTTTGTCTGGAGTGATAAGTGTCAGCAGTCCTTTCAGCTGTTGAAGGAGAGGTTGACAAGTGCACCTGTGATTGTGCTACCTGAGCAAGGCAAATGATATGTAGTTTTCTATGATGCCTCTAAGAATGGACTCAGATGCGTGTTGATGCAGGATAAACAAGTGATTTATTTTGCTTCCTGACATCTTAAGAAACACGAGGAGAATTATCCGACACACGACCTAGAGTTAGCTTCCGTGGTTCATGCCTTGAAGATCTGGAGACATTATCTCTACGGAGAGACATTCCAGATTTTCACTGATCACAAGAACCTTAAGTATATCTTCTCTCAGTACGAGCTTAACATGAGGCAACATTGCTGAATGGAGTTAATCAAGGACTACAATTGTACAATTGATTACCATCCAGGGAAGGCCAATGTAGTTGCAGATGCTTTGAGTAGGAAATCAGCAACACCATCCTATGATAGGGCACAACTAAACTCTTTAATATGCCCTAAAAGAGATATGCTTATCTCCTTAAGGCAAGACAATGTACAGTTGAAGGTGTCATTGTTAGCCGGGTTGTTGGCTGAGATGCACATTAAACCTACCCTAAGAGAGAAGATTAAAGAGGCACAACAAGTGGATGCTGCAGTTCGGCAGATCAGATTGGAGTATGGTGATGAGAAGCGAGATGGTTTCCATGACTCAGATGACCAGGTGGCATGTTATCATGATAGGATGATAGTACCGGATGTGGATAATTTGAGAAAGTTAGTCCTGGAAGAAGCTCATTCTTTGATGTACGCCATGCATCCAGGGAGCACTAAGATGTATCAAAACTTAAAAGATATGTATTGGTGGCCTGGGATGAAGAAAGATGTTGCTGAGTTTGTTCTGAGGTGTCCTGTGTGTCAGCAAGTTAAAGCTGAACACCAGAAGCCTACAGGGACAATGAAACCTTTACCCATACCACAATGGAAGTGGGACCATGTGACCATGGACTTTGTTGTTGGCCTACCCAGGACAAGCAAAGGACATGACTCCATCTGGGTAATAGTTGATAGGTTGACAAAGACAGCTCATTTCTTACCTGCCAAAACAACCTATTCTGCCGAGAAGCTAGCACAACTGTATGTTCAAGAGATAGTGCGACTACACGGAGTTCCAGTTACCATAGTATCAGACAGAGGTCCCTAGTTTACGAGTTGTTTTTGGGAACGACTACACAGAGCTTTAGGCACCCAGTTGAGGTTTAGTACAACCTTTCACCCATAGACTGATGGACAATTGGAAAGGACTATATAGACCTTGGAGGACTTGCTGAGAGCATGTGTACTCCAGTTTACAGGGAGTTGGGATCTACACCGAAGCTTGATAGAGTTTGCCTATAACAATAGCTATCAACATAGCATTGACATGGCACCTTATGAAGCTTTGTATGGTAGACGTTGTAGATCACCGGTATGTTGGTATGAAATCAGTGAATATCAGCTCTTGGGTCCTAATCTTGTACAACAAACTACAGAGAAGATCAAAGTAATTCAACAACAGATTAAGACTGCACAGGATAGGCATAAGTCATATGCTGATAGATGTCGTAGACCTTTAGAGTTCCAGGTTGGAGACAGAGTGTACCTCAAAGTCTCTCCTTGGAAAGGAGTTCTTCATTTTGGAAGGAAAGGGAAGTTAGCTCCTAAATTTATGGGACCTTATCCAATCATTGAACAGATTGGAAAGGTAGCCTATAAACTAGAATTGCAATCGGAGTTACAGAAGTTGCACCCTGTGTTTCACATTTCTATGTTGAGGAAATGTCACCCTAATACCGAGTCAGTTCTACAACCTATGGAGATAGAATTGAATGATGATATAACTTATGAGGAAGGACCAGTGTCAATCCTTGATAATAGGATTAAACAGCTAAAGAAGAAAGACATAAGTATTGTGAAAGTCCTCTGGAATCATTGTGGTGTCGAAGAAGCAACATGGGAACTAGAGGAAGAGATGAGAAGGAAATACCCTACTCTTTTCTCTTAATATGTTTTGTTGATTTCGGGGACGAAATCCTTTTAAGGGGTGGATAATTTGTAACATCCCTGACCTGGGTTATGAGTTAACCCTATGTGTTTAGCTTAATTATGTAATTAGATGCTTGTGATTATCTCTTGGTCTATAATTAAGTTCTTGAGGAACATACATTTGCAATTCTGTCCTTTTTAAACAATATTGTAGTATTGTTTTGTAATGCAGGGATCTATGTGCAAATTACCCAATTAGAAAGATTAACTTGCAAATTGCACATGTTTAGAAGTTCCTCTGATAATAAGACATCATATGAGTGAATATGATGGAGTATGATGGATTCTCCAAGCTTGGGCATCAAGATACAGCTTGTGGAGAAATCTTTGTGCTTAAAAACCCTAATTTTTGAGTAAAGTGCAATTTACCCAAAATGTGTGGTGCAACTTGTAAAATATACCTTCTAGAGTATCTTTTGTGACTCCTGACATCATTTAGAGTAAGAATGATGAAGGGGGAACTTCAATTAAATGATCAGATAAGAAGAATAACCTTTGTAGTAGAATCACCAAGTTATAAGTAAGGAGACCCTTATATATATGCACCTTAGTTTTCATGATTGGTTTTCTTTACCCTTAGATTTTGAGTTTATGATGGGCTTTGCTTATTTATGATAGAGTGAACGTGCCTTAGAAGGAAGGAAGGACCTAGATGTGAATCAAGGAAACTAGTTGCCCTTGTAATGGAAATAACCCCAAAGTACTTATACTCCTTTCCTTTGCAACCAAAGGCAACGTTTCCCTTCTCCTTCACTTATCTTCTTGCTAAACCGACCAAGGTAGAGCTCTGGAGCTGAGGGAGATGACCAAACTATTCTAAGGTAAGAAGAGACCATCACCTTGCTTCGATTCATGGAGGAAGTTGGTTTCATGGCTTTCTTACTTAGCTTTCTTGTTCTAGCCGACTTTCCCCAACCTTTTCTTGGAGAAATACCTTTGGCCGACCTGTGGAGCTCAAGACACCATTAAAGGCTTGAAAGCTTGGAATCTTGGATCTCTAGGTATGACCTTTTAGGTGGGTTTTATAACTCTAAACCTTTTACTTTGTTAAGCATATCTTCTTTCTTGCATATACTAGCTTGTTCTTCTTCTTCCCCACTCTTCCTTGCTTTCTTGCAAGCAAAACCACGAAGAAACCGACCTGATCTGAGGTTGAAGATGATGGGCGTGATTTCCTAGGTAACTTTACCAAATGACCTTGGACCATTTGGTCTAAACGGTTTGCAAACCGTTTGAAATCAAACGATCTTAGGACCGTTTGATTTCATGCGGTCTTGCAAGACCGTTTAGGATCAAACGGTCTCCAAGACCGTTTGGAAAGTTTGACCAAGTGAAGACCATTTAGAGGTCTTCTGTAAACATATTGAATTAATCATTTACAAAGAATCATAATCTAATTGCAAACCAATCACAAGTTGAAGGCACTTCAATCCTCTAAACCCTAACTGGGTTCAATTGCTGAACTTAAGGACCAATCTTGTTGAACTTTGGGTCGAGTGGCCCAAACGGTTTCAAAACCATTTTAGGTTCACTCAAACAGTCTCAAGACCATTTAGTGGTCACCCAAGACTGTTTGGAGGTCTAGGGTTAAGATAATTTGATCAATTGAGGGTCCAATCACAATAGGTTGTTGAATTAATCAAAAGTGCTGATTTGTAACTTAATTAGGGTTCAACCCATAACAAATGGACTTAGATCTTGATGAAACTTTGGGCAAATGGTCTCAAGACCATTTGGAGGGTATCCAAACGATCGCAAGACCGTTTGGGCCAAGTTGGGGCCCAATTGAGTGTCAATTGATGGGTTCAACTTCAATTATACTCACATTGATGATTGTTGATGGTTAATTGATTACAAACCTTAATTCAATCGGTTTCAACCCTAATTGGCTATCAATTGAGGGTCAATTGAGTGTCCAATTGGTTAAGGATAACCCTAATTAGCTCAATTGATAAGTGGTTAATAAGGATGTGGCCAATTGAGGGGTTCAACATTGAAAACCCTAACCGATTACATGTGTTGATGCACCTTTGAGGTCCATGCGGTTTTGAGACATTTGGACCAAACGATCTCAAGACCGTTTGAATCCAAATGGTCTCAAGACTGTTTAGGGGAAAATAGTCTCAAGACCATTTGGAACCAAACGGTTTCAAGGTCGTTTAGATTCAAACGGTTTCAAGGTGATTTTGTTCAAACGGTTTCAAAGTCAACTCTGATCATACGGTCAACGCAATCAAACGATCTCAAGACCGTTCAAGGGAAAACGGTCTTGAGTGTCATGCGGTCTTGGAGGTCAAAGTAACCAAATGGTCAACCCTTCCAAACGGTTTCAAAACCGTTTGGAGGTTAAGGTGTGAAACCGTTTGGGGACTTTTAAGGTTATGATTGCTTAGTAACTTGAAGGCTTAATTGGTTCAATGGTTGTCTAATCCAAAACCTAATGATACCTAAAGAAAATAAGGGGCTAAGTGATTAATAGATTGAACCATGTTGTGATCAATGGTGAACATTACCAATGTGCCCTTGGAGGGTTCAAGTAGTTGACACCCTTGTTTAATCAAAACCCTAATGACATGATAGTGGTGACTTAGCTTATGTTAGTCAAAGTTGACTTGACCTAACCTAATCTAGAGTGATGTAATCACCATCTATTAGTAAGAGGAGAGAGAATGTTCCATTTATGGTTGAATCTCAAGTAAAGTACCTTCAATGTATGTGAATGTGCATGATTAGGGTATGATCCACCTATGTGAGATCATGAAAACCCTAATTATGATAATTGATGAATCTTAACCTAATTTGAAGGCATCAAGGACGATAATTTCATACATGGTGATGCTATGAACTCCATTTACTATGAAGTGAATAGTAAACCCTAATTTTAGGGTCATGACATGTTAAATGAATAGTAAACCCTAATTGAGGATGATATGATGAAATGTACAATAAGCCCTAATTCTAGGTTATGCTTTTAAGCATGAATCTTTATAATTAAAGTATGAGGTGAGGAATTATGTTCCTAATCATAATGAAAGGGATTGAATAACCCTAATTGATACTAATGAGGGAACCTAGCCTTAATAAAGGCATAAAGGTACAACCTTTGAATTGGAATGTTATTTCTGCCTTATAAATTGCTGATCTGGAAATGAAATGTTATTATTGTCAGTTGAATTGACTATGCAGGTTCTTATATGAGAATGATCATAACCAGGTAAGGGTTATGATAGTGTATTCATTGAAAGCATGTTGTAGACTTTATGAATAGTGATATATGCTATGTTGTCTATGTTTAAGTAACAACATCTGAAATTAATGGGCTGTAAGAGCCATGAGTAACATCAAGGTCATGCTGATTAGATGACTTATGATGAATTGATATCCATTTGGTAACTGATATGAGTTAAACTTGATACATTTAGTATTCTTCAGTTATAGCAATGTTTTATACTTAAATGCTTGGAAACATGTTTGATGCTAAAAGAATGCTGAAATGTACCTAATTAATCAAGTATAATCCTACCATGTAGAGCCCTGATCATAGATCCATCATTGTCAGAAGTTAAATGATGGTGAAACAGGTTTTCCTAAGGGAACTCCTGGATCACATACTTTTGAGTATGTGGGGGAATATGGACGCGAATATCCTTACTTCCTAGTGTAGGAGTTGATGTAGATGTATCTTAATCTATCAACCCTGCACTATGTGTTTATGCCGGGATGATGTATCACTAATCACCCGAGGAATCTTTAATGCCACATCGATGAGAGATAAACAAGAGATCTTTCGATGGTGAAGAGAGTACAAAATGCCACTGTGACTCTAATAGAGAAGTGCTAGAATACCCTGGTTAGCTATAATAGTAGAGACACTAGATGTACTGCATGTTGATCCTCACTCTGACTGAGGAAGATGAGGTCATAAGAATCCGTCTCTTTTGATGACCTAGGTATGATACCGATGAGACTTACTAGTGATCGGTTGGAGTATGAGCGGTATACCTCATCTCTGCAGGGCATAATAATGTTTGTAAAACATAATCAGCCACGTAGCATATCTGCTAGGGTTGAACTACGAGACATAATGATTGAGGTTACATTGTTTATGTTAGTATACATGTTATTCATATTCCTTAAATAAAGTTGCTTTATATCCAATATGTTGTTGAGTAATTTAGATTACCTTGCTTATGTTTTCCTTACATGCTATAACAAAGCTTCTGGTGGAGAGTTATAACTCTCGCTGGGACAATTATTTAAAATTGTCTCACCCCGTAGATTTCGACTTTTTAGGTGGTCGTCGAGGACGAAGGAACCAGTCTATGGGAGAATAGTATCAACAACAACAGCACCACGGGCAGTAGTGAGTCTCAGATGGTGATACTGACTGTCCAGTCTTATAGTTAGATAGTCTTATGTCGTATCTGTACTCTCAGGTTCTTGGAGTTAATAGATCTGAGATTCTGGTTTTCAATCTTGAGATTTTGTATCTGGTTGTATATAATCACTCAAGAAGTGATTTAACAGAGATGTAAACTGTTTATCTTGTTTCTTATAAAGAAGTTTTATGATTTCAAGATCTTGTCTCAAAAAGTTTTAATTTTTCATGATTTTTCATATTTCGCTGCGAATCGAATTGCTTCCATTGAGTCTATCTCGTGTTTTGGAGATCAGACCCCACATTGGCCTCATAGTCAAAATCCCAACTTATGGGGTGGAACAGTGATACCAGACTAAAATGGTGGTGGTAGTGGTTGAGTGGGGTCCTGGGGAGGAAACATCCCCTAGAAGGTTGGATCAGACGAAGGCATATCCAGTGGCATCGGGTATCCTCCAAAATATCCCTAGCTCTAGTAATGGTCAAAGAACGACTGTTGATAGTTTTCCATCTATTAGAGACACTGATGCATGTACTCTTGGTTGGCCAAGAGAAGGCGTTCATTCTCATAAATCGCCTGCTGGTTGGTGTACAGTTGACCCTGTACTTCTTGAATCCCAACCAAAGATTGAGTTTTCTACTGTTGATGTGTCTGTATATCCTGCAGCATATGATACATCCCTGCCATAGAATTGGCGTCCTCTCTTTCTTGAGAGGGTGGCGGGGCAGAAAATGTCGAGGCAGCATAATGTCATGGACGCTTCCATGGAGCAACTCGATGTGTCATAGGAATGGTGGGATCCACATCGTCACTTGACTCTTCTTCCTCCTCATCATTATCATCTCCTCCTTGTTCTACATTGTCATCATCCATGTCCGACCATCTATAGTGCTCAACTTGCCTAATGTTGAAGATTGGATCAGGAAGTCGACGCTCGTAGAAGGTTCCACTAAGTGAATAGATTGCATAGATTGTGTTGTTTTCCATAGTGATAAGGCTGGCCTTCTTGAAATGAAGGTGGTCAATGCGAAGCCTGGAATTCAGAGGCTCTAGAGTAGAAAGATCCAAGCCTAAGTGAAGAGAAATGGGGGTGATAAGTCCCCCAAAGAGTATAGGTGTGGCCCTCCTGACGTTGTTCCTCACCACAATTATATGTTGGAGGAAGAATGCTCCCCAGTTGACCGACCTTCCCTCCAGAAGTTGATACAGAAAATACAAGTCCAACACTTGTACCTTTACTTGCCCTTGGGTTGACTTGGCAAAAAGTTTATTGGTGAGCATACGATGAAGCAATCAAACAAAGGGATGTTCGAGGTCTGCCAATGAACTGTGGTAGAAGTTCAACTTTTTCCCCTCCGGTACTGTCACAAGATCCTTCCAGATGGTGTCGAAGTCGATGTTCTCAGGCTGGCAGCAAGGCATATGTGGCCACCCATAGATGTCGTTGAAGGCACGGAGAGTAAGGGCGTAGTTGGTGTTGTATAGGCGGAAGTCCACCCTTCCTTCTCTCCATTCACCGCTCGATGGGCATGCTTGATCCGGGGTGACACATATCTCAAGTGATGCCATGACCTTGATCACAATTTCCTTGTATGTTGGCCATCCGTCAAAGATGGGATTCACAGACCTTCCTGTAAACTCCTATCACTCGAGGACGGCCTCCATGTTGTCATTGAAGCTCATGTCCTCCAACAATTGTCAATTGTCGTATCTCGTTGGAGCAAACTGCCGCTTGGAAAGCTCCTCGTAGACCTTCCTCACTTCCATTGTAGGGTGGCTGAGGCGGGGTCATGGCGTACGAGCACCAGGGGGTCCTCTTCTTTATGCCATGATGATGAAGTGATCGGGGAAGAAGCTTAAGAAAAGAAGAGCTCGATGAAGCCTTTGGATGCTCAGAGTAGCCGCTTGTGCTTGTGGGAGTAGTGGTTCTTCAAGTTTTGAAAGAAAAGGAAACCACTACTCCCCTTATATAGAGTTGGTGTTGCCCTACTGTGATGGAGTCGATGGAACCAACATGGAATCAGTGGCACTGACTTCTAGGGGCGGATCCAGCCCCTCAGGGCATCGACGGTTGTCGGTGCATGATCTAAACTTGGTGGATTGCTGACGAGTCAGTGGCACTAACATGAAGTCAGTGGCACCGACTTTTGGGTGGGATCAGTGTTGCTGATCATCCACTTGGGGCACATCTGAGCCGTAGATGAGGGGTGCCCATGGATCAGTGTTTTATTTGGTCAGAGGCACTGACGTCGGGGTTAGTGGTACTGACTTAATGATCAAATTTTTTTAGTGCACCGATTTCACCCACCAAACCTGGGGCCCTAGACAAGTCGGTGCCACCGACTTGGATGTCGGTGGTACCGACAGCTTATCAGTTAGCCACATCCATTTTCCTACATTTTCTTTAGAAGTGTCAGTGGCACCGACCTGTGTCTATCGATTTTCCCATCACTCTGACCCTGTCTCAGTGCCATCGACTTGGAAGTCGATGGCACCAACTCAGCCACAGCCTGCAACTCAACAAACGAGTGAGGGTATCATTTTTACATAAAATTTCAGAAAAACAAAGTACTACAAAAACAACAAAATGTAAATGAATGAAACAAACATCCTTATGGCTGGGTTGCCTCCCAACAAGCACCCTTGTTTAACGTTCTAGTCTAGACAAATCCATTTTTGAGATTAATTAGGGGCAATAAGTTTCACCTCATGCTCCTTTCTATTGAAATCTTTCCCAAAATAATGCTTTAGTCTTTGGCCATTGACCAAGAAGGATCTCTCTCCCTATTTGATTCTAATAGCTCCTGTGGAAACACTTCTTCTATGATGAATGGTCCACTCCATCTAGACCTCAATTTCCTGGGGTGTAATTTCATCCTTGACTTGAAAAGCAACACACTCTCTCCCGGTAAAAAGACTCTCCTTGCTATATGTCAGTCATGAATTTTCTTAGTTCCTTCCTTATACAATCTTGAATTCTCATAGGAATTCATCCTAATTTCATTAACCTCATTCAACTCCAACATCCTTATCTTACCTGCTTCATTAAGATCAAAATTTAGCCTCCTCAATGCCCAATGAGCCTTATGTTCTAACTCCACAGGAAGATGGCACGCTCGGCCATAGACTAACCTAAAGGGTGTAGTTCCTATGGGTGTTTTATATGCAGTCCTATAGGCCCATAGCGCATCAACCAACAATTCACTCCAATTCTTCCTACTAGACGACACCGTCTTCTCAAGTATCTTTTTAATCTCAGAATTGGAAATCTCTACTTGTCCTTGAGTTTGTGGGTGATAGGGTGTACCCACACTGTGTGTCACTCCATACTTGTTCAAAAGTGCCCCAAATTTCTGATTGGTGAAATGAGTTCCCCCATCACTTATTATCATCCTTGACACTCCAAATCTATAGAAAATGTGATCCTTAACAAAATTGCATACACCATTTGCATCATTGGTGCAGGTTGGAAACACTTCCACCCATTTTAACACATAGTCTATAGCCAGCAAGATGTAAAGGTTAGAGTTAGAGGACACAAATGGTCCCATGAAATCAATACCCCATAAATCAAAAACCTCTACTTCTTGAAACACATTCAAGGACATCTCTTGCCGCTTTGATGTGTTACCTGACCATTGACATGCGTCACACCTACACACAAAATCATATGCATCTTTGAATAGGGTCGGCCAGTATAACCCGCTCTCTAACACCTTTTCGGTTGTCTTAGAACTAGCATGGTGTCCACCTATAGTCAGTTTGTGGCAATGTGCTAACACACTCTCATACTCACCTTCAAGTACACATCTTCTTAAAATTCCATCCCTGCACTGTTTTAACAAAATAGGATCATCCCAAAAATAATAGCGCAAAGAATGAAAGAATCACTTCTTTTCTTGATACCCCTAATTAGCAGGCAATTCCTTGCAAGCTAGATAATTCACAATGTTAGCAAACCAAGGGTCTTTTTTCTTTTAAGGGTGAACAACTGCTCATCCGGGAAAGTCTCTAGAATGGGTATATTCATATTCTTCTCATCTGCCCTATCCACTTGAGATAGGTGGTCAGCCACCACATTCTCTATCCCAGCTTTATCCTTGACCTCTATGTCAAACACCTACAATAAAAGGATCCATCTAATCAATCTTGGTTTAGCATCCTTCTTCTGTAGTAAGTATTTAATTGTCGCATGGTCAGTCCACACCACCACCTTTACTCCCACAAGATATTGTCTAAATTTTTCAAAAGCAAAAAAAACAACTAGTAATCAGTTGTGGTGTAATTAAGTTGTGCGTCGTTAAGTGTTTTAGATGCATAATATATGACTTTAGGAACTTTGTCTAGGCGTTGCCCCAACACCGCCCCCACATCATAGTCTGATGCATCACACATCAGCTCAAATGGTTGGCTCCAATCTGGGACCTGCAAAATCGATGCGGGTGTGAGTTTTTCTTTCAAAATATCAAAAGCTTTTAAACATCTCTCATTAAAATTGAATTCAACATCCTTTTCCAAAAGCTCATACAATGGTTTGGCGATTTTTGAAAAATCCTTAATATATCGACGATAAAACCCGGCGTGGCCCAGAAAGCTCCTAACTACCTTCACTGACGTTGGTAGAGGAAGTTTTAAAATCACTTCTATTTTAACCGGATCCACCTCCAATCCTTTGCTAGACACCTTGTGGCCTAACACTATGCCCTACCTAACCATCATGTGACATTTTTCCCAATTAAGCACTAAGTGTGTGTCTTTACACCTCTGCAAAACCTTGTCCAAATTTTTCAAGCAATCATCAAAAGATGTCCCGTAAACTGAAAAATCATCCATGAAAACCTCGAGACATCATTCAACCATATCGAAAAAATCACCAACATACACCTTTGAAAAGTCGTGGGTGCATTGCACAACCTGAAAGGCATGCAGAGGTATGCAAAGGTGCCATAAGGGAAGGTGAAGGTAGACCTCTCCTGATCCTTAGGCTTGAATGAAATCTGATTATAGCCCAAATATCCATCAAGAAAACAAAAGTGGGAACGACCGACGAGTCTCTCCAAAATTTGATCAATGAATGACAATGGAAAATGATCCTTAAGTGTGGCAGTATTCAACCTGTGATAATCAATGCAAACTCACCACCCTGTTACTAATCTAGTGGTTATTTGTTCATTAGATGAATTAGTAGTGACAATAATTCCCCCCTTCTTTGGCACTACCTGTGTCGGACTAACCCACATGGAATCTAAAATAGCATAGATTATACCTACCGATAATAGCTTGATTACCTCCTTCTTTACCACCTCCCTCATGATTGGATTTAAGCGACGTTGTGGTTGAATGACTGGCTTCGCTCCTTCTTCTAGTTGAATCTTGTGTTGGAACAAAGTGGGAGAAATCCCCTTGATATCAACCACAGACCACCCAAATGCACCTCGGTGGTTCTTGAGTACAATGATTAATTGTTCTTCTTATGAGTTACTCAGTGATGTAGATATGATGACCAGTAGCTTCTCCTCTGTAGTTAGAAAAACATACTTTAGATGAGGTGAAAGTGGCTTGAGCTCTAACTCGAGCAGGCTCAGGAGTGAAGAAACCAGTGGTGGTGGCAGTGGTCCCAGGTCCTCAAAATTCCTTTTGTAATGACATGGCAAAGCCTTCAGTAGCCTTACACATTCTTCTAGTGATTGGTCCCGAACACAATCATCCATGAAGTTCAATAAACAAGCCTCTAACGGGAGTTGTGGATGGATCTGTAGTATTGAAACCTCTGCCTCATCATCCATAGTAGATAAACCTAATTCCTCTTCTTTGTCATCTAGATATCCTACTGCCTTGTCAAGTGAGACCACCTTAGTGTTCTCCATGATGTCCACAGTGAGTGTACCCTTGTCGACCTTTGTCATAACATGCGCCATGTCCAAAAACAATTTTCTTAAGAACAATGAGATATTGTTATCCATGTGCTTCACCATATTGCATTGCTCCTGAGCATTGGATGACTTGGAATTATCCGACATGGTAATCTCAAACCTATCATCTTTAATTACCATAGTCAAGTGGCCTATTCCCATCTCCAAGATCATATCTGTTGTTGCTTGGAAGGGCCTTCCTAAAAGAAGCTCGTTGTCATGTTCAACTTGCATCCCCATCACCACAAAATCTGTAGAAAAAACAAACTGGTCCACCTTGACAAGCACATCCTCACAAATGCCATACGGTGTCACCACAGAGTTGTCTACCAACTGGATCGACATGCTGCTCTTCCTAGATGTTTTGAGACCAAGCTTCTTAAAAGTACATAAGGGCATCAAGTTGATGCTTGCCCCTGAATCACAGAGTGCCTCACCAAACTTTGTCCTCCCAATGTAGCACGTGATGTTGAAACAATCAGGGTCCTAACTCTCCGGTGGTAGTGTACCTAAGATGAAGGAACTGACTTGCTCTCTTAATACAACTACATCAGAATCTAGGATCTCCCTCTTCTTGTTAATGATATCCTTCACAAATTTACCATATGAGGGTATTTGTTCAATTTCATCAATCAACGGTATATTCATAGAAAGCTTCCTAAAGCTATCTAGAAACTTCTTGAATTGTTGATCCATCTATGTTGCCTTCAAGCTATTAGGATATGGAACCAGTATCGTCGTGTCCTCTGATGTGGTGGCACATATGACATCCTCTTTTCCACCTCAGATTCTTACTTTTGCTTTTCCCCTGTATTGCCTGCCTCTGGTTCTGGTTGTTCCTGCTCTGCCACTGAGTCACCACTATCAATGGGCTTGGTCACCTCTATCTCCACAATTTGTGGAGTCAACGCCTTCTTCCCACTTCTTAGTAGTATTTCCTTCACCTGCTGGTTTCCTATTGGAGTGTCAGTGTTTCCTGGAAAACTTTGCTGCATAGGCTTCTTCAGAGCTGCCACATCTTCTGCTAGCTGAGACAGAGTTGTCTTAAAGCTCCTCATCTGGGTGCCTTGGTTCTAGAGATCATGTGGGAAATTTCATTTGTGGTATCCTCTGCTGCAGGTCTCTACTGTTGATTATTCCTGTGTTGGTTTTATTTATCAGGGTCCAATAACAAGTTGTTTGGATCTTTCCAAGAGAACTTAGGATCCTTTCTCCATGCATGATCATTGTTCCTGTAGCCCTACTATTGCATATACTTCACATGGCCTTCTTCATCCGATGAATTATTATCTTTCTCTAGCAGCTTCTTTGCTATCAAGTCAAGCTTTTCATTCAAAGATGTAATAACTTTAGATTCTCCTATGCTCTTGATCTGCTTTGGATTGTCTCTCTCATTGCCCCGTGCCTGATTCTTCACCATATTTTTCAAAATGTCCTGACATGTTGAGGGTGGGTTGTTGAGAAAGAACACTAATCCTGCACTATCCAAAGTGGCCTGTTCACTTTTGTGGAGGCCAAAGTAGAACATCTTTACTTGATTCTCCAAATCTATCCCGTGATGCAGGACCTTCTAGAGCATGATATGAAAGCACTCCCACGCCTCAAAATAGGATTTAGATGCATGTTGCTTAAAATTGTGGATGTTTTTAATCAACTCATTTTTTTTCTTTGGAGGAAAATATCTTTCAAAGAATGCCTCTACCGTTTGATCCCATGTCTCGATTGACTCTTTTGACAGGTTGTGCAACCAATCTTTTTCCTTATCTGCCAGCGTGATGGAAATAGCTTCAAATAGATGGCAGTTTGAGGAAACCTGTCTACTTTCACCATATCATTGATCTCCATAAAATTGCTAATATGTGCCACTGGGTCTTCATGAGCATTCCCATATAATGCTTGTGACTTGATGAGTGCAATCAAACCTGGATCAATCTTATATTGAGCTAAATTCACATTTTTATTTTTGATAGGGCCTATTTGTGCAACTAAAAAGGATGCCTTCATCCTCTCCCAGATGGTCCTCTCTGCTCCTGGATTACTGTCCCCCATTGTTTGTTGCCTAGGTGACAATGGTGTGCCTTCTAATGAAGTTGTTTGAACTGGAGCCTCAATAGTGCCTGGGACCTCAGATGTAGCTTCTCCATAATTTGTGGTCCTTGTTGCCACGATACACTAGTACCTAAAAGGTTGAAAATAGTTAGTCAAGGTACTTATCAAAGAAAATTCAAGATATGAGTATGCAGTAAATATATATTTTTAGATTTCTAAAATTGCACAAAAATTAAAAAGTGGCCTAGAGTGGCCGACCACAACACTCGTAGTGCTAAAACGTCGTCGTCTCCCCGGCAACGGCACCAAAAACTCGAAACGCCAAAATCATGCGTAGAAACGCAAGTGTACACGTCGAGTAATATAGGCCTATGTGAGGTCTGAGTCGAACTCAGGGGGACATAGTCTCAGTGACTACTACTAACTATGGTGCGATCAACTAAGTCGATTAAAAAGTTGAATTGAGTTTGAACAAAATAAAAGAAAATTAAGAGAAAATTAAAAATGTCTGATTCGAATGAATTGAATTCCTTAGGGTTACCAATTTCACCACGGGGTCTAGTCGTATCTTATTTCTACTGAATTAATCCAAATTTCTACTCCTACCCTGGATAGAAAGCATGTATTCATAATTGCTCGCTTCCATGATGCAATTCACTACCTAGATCTAAGCCAATTCCACGTCTGTAGTAATTTATCTCCTAGTCTAGGTGCATTATTGAAAACTCTTGGTTCTTTCCACTAACCCTATGTTACCTTTTACAAGGAACATGAAGGAAAGTGTATAAGTTATGATTTTCTAACCTTTATTTCCCCTTTCGGAGTAACTATCGATCTATAATCCTATAGATGGTGATCAAACAACAATAAGTTGTTCAAATCCACACTTATATCCAGGAATAAAGAGAAATTTATACTAAATCATGTAGAAAGTTAATACAATGATTTCTCGGGCTACTCCCGGGTCTTAAGGAAAGGAGGGATTTAGCCCCACATGGTTTTAGTTGTGAAAACATAAAGAGAGAGAGAAGAAAAATGTGGGAACATGAAAGAAGTTTGTGTAACCCCTAGAGAGAAGGTGTCTTGGATGATCCTCCTCAAGAAACACATGTTCTGCAGTCTTTTGACAGCAAAATCGTCCGTTGGAGGTGCTCAGATCTCCTGGTTGGCATCCTTCAGCTCCTTGCTTCTCTCTCTCTTCTCTCTGGCCATTGTGCGGTACAATGTGATATATCTTCTTAGGTCTGGCCATCCTTCTTTTAATCTTAGTTCAACTTACGGTACCACATAATGTGGATCGTTGGATTGGGACAACCAATTTAGATTGCTAAAATCCGACAGGGTCGGTGGCACTAACGGCATCGAGATCTGATCGTGCCCTGGTATAGTCGGTACCATCAACTTAGAAGTCAGTGGCACCGAGCTGATACGAATATTGCCATCGACTATTGTAATTGGTGCCATTGACTCATCTGGTCGTCTAAGGCATGGTCCCTAGTGTCATCTCGGTGGCACCGACCGTGATGGTCGGTTGCACCGACTCCTCAAATACTTGGAAGATCCTAAAAATTCACAGAGACCATGTATAAGGCTGAGAAATGTATAAAATAATATAATTACGATCAAATAGGCACAATTTGATGCAAACAGACTATACAAGCCAATTATAAAGATTTATACAAATATGATCAACTAATTGACTAACAAATGCACAAAACAAATATGAAATAGCCTTGTAAAAGCGACTCAAATCCTATACATCACCACTACCTAGAGAGGTCAACCTCTAGGATTTCTTAACTATTGCACTCTTATATTCATTCATAAGACTTATAATACATGGACAACTTAAGGCCTTACCTATCTAATACTAAGAGTCTTCAACCTTACTAAGAACGTACCCACTTTGCAAGAGTCTTTCGCCTTTTTCCAAGGACTTACCTACTCTTGCAAAAGTCTTCAACCTTCAAGGGATTACCCACTCTTCTTAGATCTTCAGCCTTTGACTTCACCCTCACTTGAAGAACCTTCCACCGAGGACTTCCCCACTTGAGCAAGGAGTCTTCTGCCTTCACCAAGGGCTTACCCACTCTTGCACCGAATCTTCATCCCTGATCTTCACCAAGGGATGCCTTACCTTGTTCTTCTTCACCTCTCTTAGCAAAGAGAGAGAACCTTCATCTTCATGCTTGAAATGAGAGATAGGGAGGTGGTGGAAGTGAGAGCCTCATAAGATATACATGTAGGACTAGCTCTCTTACCAATTTCCTACTCACTCTAACAAATGTAGCAAGTGATTAAGATTAGAGATAGAGAGAGGAGGCTTTAGGAAGCAATCAAATATAGAATAGGAACCTCACATAGAGTTTTGTATTGAATGCTCAACTTTGGAATGAAGCCCAAGGGGTCCTATTTATAGTTGAGGATGCCTAAAAGCCTTTGGGAACACTTGAGAATGAAAACTAGCCATTTTTTTGTCTTGCAACAGATATATTTTTGATTGTTGCAACTCCACAACGGCTACAAACACTTTTCTGCACTTTTCCGTATAGTGCAATCAGTCGATATTCAATAAAGGTAACTCGACCAATCTCACTAAGAGACAAGACTAGTTTAGGCCATCGGTCGAGTTTGTCCTGGGGTAACTCGACTGATTCACTTAAATCAGTTTTGATCAGTAGAGGGATCGATCGAGTTCTATGAAGTGTAAACTCAACCGATCAAAAGTCATTTTCAAGATCCAATTAGGATCGCTCCAATTTGCAACTTGACCAATGAACAGCCTGATATGAATTTTGGAAAAAGGCTTTTGAGTGCTTAAACATTCGATCTAAGTGCTCCTAATTTTTTCTAAGCTTAATTACAAGTCATACAATCATTAGAAGTGATTTAAAACATGATTCTAATGGATTTACATCATATTCCAAAAACGTGCACTTGTATTGACTTTGACTTATCTTTTCTCCAATTGGATATGCGCAAGCTAGGGCATTTGTACTGTGTATATACCTAATCTGAAATCACTTAAGTAGAGACATTAGCACAATAAATTGGAATTTTTTAGTGATCATGAATTCAAGAGTTTAGTCAATTAAGACCTTGAGTCAACAAACTCCCCCTTTTTGAAGATGACTAACCATTCGATAAATGTGTTGAAAGCATTTAAGTAAAGTCATACCTTTGGAGAAACCTCGAGGTTTCAATAGAATTGAGTTCATATTCTCCCCCTTAATTCATGCTCGTGGAGTTTTCATACTCCCCCTCAATTGATGCTATTTTTCCTGCATGGTTAGCTTTCATAAACTTTATAAAATACTATGTCTTATACTCATATATGTTCTACACATATATGTCTTTCCCATTTAACTTCTCCCCCTTATATGGACATACTACTCTTCTTCATGTATGACATGCCTTCTCCCTATTTTTTCAAAAGAAGACATACCTTTCTCCCCATTTGTCATTTCAAAAAGTGGGGGTATTAAGAAATAAAAAACACCACTTGTTCAGAGAAAGGAGATAACAAAAAGTTATATAAGGTGAGTAGAAGAGCACAGATAGGGCTTGTCCAAGCATAGAATAAAAGCAAGTTAAAGCATATACACTTGAACAACCCAAAAATGCAAGATAAAGTGTTGCAAAAAAACAATAAAATGCAATGTTGACCTTCAAGATGACAGAATTTTCCCAAAAAGTGTCAGGTCTCATGGCATAGCCATGAGCCTTGCTCAGAAGGTAGTTTTTGCATAAAAACACTATTGTTGCACCAAAAACTGAAACTGGAGCAAATTCTACATAAAATCCAAAAAAAAATCCCATTTCTACATATAATGTAGCTCTATATGTCCTGCATCACAATGCTATGTAAGCAGCTCAAAATAGTAGATATACAATTCAAAGAATGGGCTTGAGCAAGAAACAAGATACAAGTATAGCATATAGTTGAATACCACTAGATGCGCAAGGATACCAATTATAAACAAGGTTAGAACTACATTTATTTGAACTACTAGTAGATGTCATCACAAGTTCGGACTACTAGTAGGATCTATATCATAGTAAGAGATACCAAAAGATACGCAAGATAAAGCAAGCTATGAGTAGATATAAATATATATCCAAACAATAAGATATGCAATTTTAGAAGCATGAAAGGATATAACTCACTAATAGGTATGCATAATAACCAAAAGATGATCACCACTAAGAACCTCAAGGTTGTATCAAAACAAGATATACACCTAGATAGATATAGCAAGTTAGAGTATAACAAAAGCAATTTAAGACGCAACCAAAAGATTCAAAGAGATCATCATCGAAACCTGTAAAACAACTCAAAGAAAGTAATTGCAAGATATAAATATGTCAATTTAGAGAAATTAGAGAGATAGAGTTTTATGCAAGATAGGAAATTTAGAACATGGAAATATGCATGTATAAAAGTACCAAATGGAGTGCCAAAGAATAAGGCTATTGGTTGAGAAATTCTAGTTGAGAGGGAAATTCTCATCCAAAAAGCCAATTGTATATTCTGTGCACAATGTTGTCGATCAAGTTCTATGTATTGACAACTCGACTGATGACAGTTCTTGGCAACAACCCTTGGTGCCTATCGGTCGAGTTTTAAACAGGACAAACTCGACCAACAAAGCTCTGTCAAGAAACACATATATTTCATAAAAACATATTTAGAGGCATGCTAAATATACAAACCATATCCAAACATGTGTGAGAAAGTTAGTAATGCACTATAAAAGCATTAGAAATAGTTTTTGAGCAAGACTGCAAAGAGAAACACAAAATACCATTTTTGACTCAAAAACCACATGTATAGTGCACACTAACTTGACAAAAAAAAGTTAGGATTGGTTATAAGCAAGAAACATTTACCTTTTATCTTACCATTCCTTTTCTACTTGTTGCTACCTCATACACATCTCACCTTTCTTCTTTCATGTGGATTGAGAAGTCAATTTGCAAATCCATAGCTCATGTCAATCCATTATCAAGATACCTACAAGAATAAAGATGAAATGGTCCCCAATCATGTTTTTGGGTCCAGAGGGGTTAGCTTAGCAACCCAAGTCCTATTTCTCTTGGGTGATTTCCTAATAGGACAACAAGTAGAATAATGACCAATATCATTGCAATAGTTTCATGTGCCAATACCCTTGGAACTAAAGGAATCTCCATGGAATATTGGAGGTCCTTTACCTTTGTTGTTACTTTCGCTACTATCATATCCTAAACCATGTCTACCAATTTATTTAGTAGTATGGTGTAGGATGTCATTAAGGTTCTTTTTACCAACTAAGAATCTTTGCAAAGAATATCTCAAACTATCATTATCATGCATAAGAGAAGCAATAGTAGAACACAAATGATTGATATTATCTCTAGCATGCAAAAGATCATTTTCTAAGCAAAGAGTTTTAGTTAAATAAGAATCTCTATCAATATGAAGAGTAGCAACATTATTCTCTCTACTAGAACAACATTCAAGCACATTCATTTTAACAAGCAAGGAGGCATTTTCTGTTTCAAGCAAAGAAATATTAGAAATATAAACACCATTTTCAAATTTAAGAACATCAATATCATGCATGAGAGAATCCACAATTAAAGTATGCTCTTCATTAGAACCAGTCATAATAGGTTGAGCTTTTAGAAATCTAATCTTATCAAGAAAACTAGCATTTTCAATTTTAAGAGAGTCTACTTGGCTAACACAAGCATTTTTTTCATCGCGCAAGCAAGAATTAGCATGTTCAAGATCATCTAATTCTTCATGCATATTATCAACAATTCTAGGAAGCTTTTTCCTTTTCCTTTTAGAATACATAAGAGAGGCACAAATAGCATTAATGGTAGAAATTAAAGGTTCTTTATCTAAAGAGTTTAGATTTACCTCATTTGAGTCTTTTCTTGTAGAATCCATAAGAGCAAAATGGCATTCTCATTCATCACTAGAGATTGAGCTAGATCCTCCACTTGAATCTTAACTTGAGCTTGAGTTGGAGGAGTCACTTGAGCTTGAGTGTCATTTCTCCTTCTTCATGTACTTGTCTTCTCTTTCCTCATGATGATGGGTCTTCTTGCCTTGTAGATAATCTATCTTTAAGTGACCCTTCTTTCCACACTTGAGGCACTGGATAGAGAAGGACTTGCCTTCATTGACTTTGCCCTTGGAGTACATGGCATCTTCTTTAACTTGAGAGGATGCAGAAGCTTGACCAATAATAGCCTTGATTTGAGCTTTGATTTCAACCTTCTTCATTCTCTTGAGTTCTTTCTCTTCTTGTCTTTCTACTTCCTCCATCTTTTCAAGTGTGGCTTCATGTGCTTGTAGATTTCCAATGATCTCTTCAATAGGAATATCCCTAAGAGACCTTGGTTCTTCAATTGAAGTCAGCTTGGGTTCCCACCTCTTGGGAAGAGTTCTAAGAATCTTTGAGTTGATCTCTCCCCTAGATATAGGATGACCTAGAACCTTAAGACCATTCACAATGGTGTTGATCCTATGATACATATGAGCTATCATCTCCTCCTTTCCCATCTTGAAGTTCTCAAACAGCCCATTGAGCATGTAGATTTTGCTTTACTTCACTTGTTGAGTCCCCTCATAAATGACACATAGCTTACTCCATACCTCATAGGCCGTCTCACATGTAGAAATCTGGTTGAAATCAGTGGGGGTCATGGTGGCATAGAGGATGTTGATTGCTTTTGCATTCAATGTGGCTTTCTTCATGGTATCTTCATCCAATTCTTCTATCTTTTTCACTGGTAGCCTGTATGGATGATCCACCATTTGCCATAGCTCAAGCATTGATCCTTGGATGTAGAATTGTAGCCTTCTTTTCCAATAGAGGAAGTTACTCCCATCAAAGATTTGAAGGTTGATGAAGTATCTCCCACCTTGGTAGTCACCCATCTTCTCCTACTTGTAGAAGTATTCTTGGAGAAGACCTACTCTGATACCAATTGTTGGATACTAGATGGGTGATTGGATGCTCTAGAGGGGGGTGAATAAAGATGAATGCACTTAAACAAAATTCATTAGACCTTCAAGATATATCAAAAGATAAGGTTGCTAAATAGAAAGTTTGAGTGAAACTAAAACATGCATAAAAATGGAGAGAGAGATCGAACATACACCAAGTGACAAGCTATGTAGAGTGGTTCCACACTTCAAACTAGAAGTGAGTCATTCCACTACCTAGAGAGGTCAACCTCTAGGATTTCTTAACCATTGCACTCTTATATTAATTCATAAGACTTAGAATACATGACCAACTAAAGGACTTACCTATCCAATACAAAGAGTCTTCAACCTTACCAAGGACTTACCCACTTTGCAAGAGTCTTCCACCTTCTTCCAAGCACTAACCTACTCTTGCATAAGTCTTCAACCTTCAAGGGATTACCCACTCTTCTTAGATCTTCAGCCTTTGACTTCATCTTCACTCAGAGAAGCTTCCTTCAAGGACTTACCCACTTGAGCAAGGAGTCTTCTGCCTTCACCAAGGGCTTACCCACTCTTGCTCCAAGTCTTCAGCCTTGATCTTCACCAAGGGATACCTTCCCTTGTTCTTCTTCACCTCTCTTAGCCAAGAGAGAGAACCTTCATCTTCATGGTTGAAATGTAAGATAGGGAGGTGGTGGAAGTGAGAGCCTCACCAGATATACTTGTAGGACTAGCTCTCTTATAGATTTCCTACTCACTCTAATGAATGTATCAAGTGATTAAGCTTAGAGAGAGAAAGAGAGAGGAGGTTGTATGAAGCAATCAACTATAGAATAGGAACCTCACACAGAGTTTTGCATTGAATGTTCAACCTTGGAATGAAGTCTAAGAGGTCCTATTTATAGTTTAGGATGCCTAGAAGTCTTTGGGAACACTTGAGAATGAAAACTAGCCATTTTGTGACTTGCAACAGATATATTTTCGATTGTTGCAACTCCACAATGGCTAGAAACACTTTTCTACACTTTATCATACAATGCAATTGGTTGATATTCAATAAAGACATTTTTAAGATCCAATCAGGATCGGTCGAGTCTTATGAAGTGTACACTCGACCGAACAAAAGTCATTTTCAAGATCCAATCAGGATCGGTCGAGTTTGCAACTCGACCAATTAACAGCCTGATGTGAATTTTAGAAAATGGCTTTTGACTGCTTAAACATTTGATCTAAGTACTTCTGATTTTTTCTAAGCTGAATTACAAGTCATACAATCATTACAAGTGATTTACAACATGATTCTAATGGATTTACATCATATTACAAAAACGTACACTTGTATTGACTTTGACTTGTCTTTTCTCCAATTTGATATGCCCAGGTTAGGGCATTTGGAGTGTGTCTATACCTAATCTGAAATCACTCAAGTAGAGACATTAGACACAATTAATTGGAATGGTATAGTCATCATCAAAACAAGGGTTTAATCAATTTAGACCTTGAGTCAACACCTAGGTGATATTTGAATTAACTCAAACAGGACTGGAGGTATGTACTCCTCCCTACTTTAACTGGGCAATTATATGACTAAATTTTCCTATAATGAGACACCTTTTGAAATACTTGCTCTTGTTCCATTTGTTGACATATCGTATCTCCTCAATCGTAACTTATTATTACTCTTCTAAAATTATTATTATCATATTGAATTGGGTCAATGACCCCACCTGCTATTGTGCCTAAATTAAACCATTTATGTTTCTAAAAAGTGAATCATGCCACTCTATTTATGCATGTTAGATATTTCTACTAGTTTAACTATCATAGACGCCTATGCAAAACCATTAGGGAGCGTATACTTCCACTTGGGTGCATCTTTCCACCTCTTTTTATACATGGGCGTGTTATTTCCTCCCTGGGTGCGCTATTTCCACCCATTTTACTTAGATCGTTGACTCAGTGGTGTCTTGGTCCTATCACAGTTACTTTAGTCAAATATATCAGCATGCATATATTTATTTTATTGGATTGTTTATTATGGGAAGAAATGTGACATTAATTAATCATTTACACTATCTCATTCTTTTGAAAAATCTTTCTCTTGTTACTTCTCATTGTAACTTACCTAATTTTATGCCCCCTTTTGATGGGAAAATTTTGTTTACTTTTGCACCAAATAATTCCCTAGTTACTCATATAATGTACATACTTAATTTTATTGATTCTGCCTTTATTTTATTTCCCATCTTGGGTGATGTTCCTTACCAATGCAGATCAACTTATTGATAACCATGTTGAAGGACAAGAGATTGTGAGCCTTGAAGTTTAGGATAAAATGCAATAGTAGTTTATGACTTATGAGATGGATAGGTTACCCGCTGTAATAGATCTATTTAATTATAGTTCTCTTTATTTTCCTTTTTGACAGGAGAACTATTTATGAGACTATTTTTGCAAATGTAATAATTTGGTTACTTCTGCTGCTATATTTTTAAACGCTCTTGATGAATCATTTGTTTGATAATAATTTGGCACCCTCAATTATCTGTTTATGGTTTTTGAAATTATGGGTTGTGCTTGTTTATTTTCAAATTAATAGTAGGGAGTGGTCCCTATGGGATCCACTCCTTACAAAATGGTATCAGAGTAGAGTAGTCGGTACTCTTGGATCTCAAAATCTTTATGTAGTTTTCTTACCCTCACATCCCTTTTTCAGCATACCAATTTATTTGGAAAGATGAACAATGGATACTACCAATTATTCAATAGGGATGATGGATACACCACACCGCCAAATCCTCAATTTGGCATTCCCCATATGGAGCCTCCCTTGGAGACCTCAAATGCACAAACTCACCCTGGGGTTCAACTCGTGGTTACCATACCGCCTCCTATCTCAGAGATTCCACCTCCAGCAAATTTCACTCTAGAGCAAGAGTTGGCCTTCCCGGGACAAGTGGTATCTAATTCAATGATAGGGGGAGTCAATACCGCCTCTTCGTCAGCGAAGCCCAAAGAAAACTCCCTCACTGAATTCATTAAGATGCAACTACCCTACTTCACGGGTGAGAGAGAGAGATCGGGATGGTGGATAAGGTCGACGATTGGGTCTTGTCCATCGAGTGTACCTTCAAGGGTATGGTGTGCCCTCCTCAATAGAAGGTTTGCTTTGTTTCATATATTCTGGACGGACCAGCCAGGATGTGGTGGAATGGAATTGCCAGCACACGTGACACCTCATAGATGACTTGGGAGAAAATCCTTATGCTTTTCTGGGAGAAATACATTTGTTCTACTGCCCTGAAGAAGAAACAAGCAGAGTTATACATCTTAAAGCAGGGTTCATTGAGTGTATCCATGTGCATCTAGAAATTCTAGTTGTTGGAGTGCTATGCTACAAACATGCATGAAGACTATCATTCTGAGCTATTTCTGGAGGGTTTGTGTTATCAAATTGGATGAGCTTTGGTGCCGCAGCTTCCACTTATGTTTCAGAAGATGATGGACAAGGTGTTCGCTATTGAATCCTATCATGGGTATCATTCATTGTCATACATTCCCAACAAGCAAAAGAGTGTCCTTGAGGACCGACATGAGATGTTCAAGCACTACCATCATCATCACCCTCTTGGGAAATGCCATTATGAGAGCTCTACACCATAGAGAGATATGGGGCAAGTGATTTTCCATGAGTGTGGCTAGGCCAGACACATTAGGCCTTAGTGTCTTCATTTGTTGATGAACCCAGCCCCTGTTCATCAGTGCACCATAAAACAGTCGCCACAACCACAACGCCCACAACAACCTTTGAGAAACTATAATAATGTCGACAATAACAATCAGTAGGGTCATCGTCCACCTATGGAGAGGTGTGTTAGTTGAGTCTATTCCATGGATGTTGTAGAGGTTGGTGACAATAATGGAGTCGTTGAAGGTACGATACATCTACTTCAACACCCTGTTAAAGCTTTATTTGATTTTGGATCTTCAAATACTTTCATAGTTGCCAAACTCATAATGATGTTATACCTAGAGACCTTGTATATAGACTATATCTTAGGTGTTCAGACACCTAGCGAGAGAGTAGTCTCTTCCATTCTGAAAATTTTGCCCATAGAATTGAGCATAGATGGGAAGATGTTCTCGATAGATTTCATCATCCTTGACATGACGACCTTCAATATCATCTTGGGAATGGATTGTCTGAAGAAGAACAATGTAGTTCTATTTTGTGAATATAGGAAGGTCAGTCTAATGCACCCTGATGGTGAGTGTATCTGTATCAAGGGCGGGAAGCGCAACGAATGACAATTCATAATCTCAGCACTCAAAGCTGAAAAGTTAGTTTTGCACAGTTGTAGAGACTTTTTGGCATCAATCATCCTCAACCCTACACCGTCTCATATTGAAGATATCGACATAGTGAGAGATCATCCTGATGTTTTCCCTGATGAACTGCCAAGACTTCCTCCTTCATGAGAGGTTGAATTCTCTATCGATCTCGTACCCGCATGTCTCCAATCTCAAAGCCATTGTACCGTATGGCACCTACTAAACTTGATGAACTTAATAAGTAGTTGTAAGAGCTTCTTGAGCTGGGGTTGTTCACCCAAGTGTTTCGTATTGGGGAGCCCCAGTTTTATTCGTGAAGAAAAAGGATGGTTCCATTCGGATGTGCATGGACTATCGCATGCTGAATCTGGTGACGATTCCGTGTATTGATGACTTGTTTGATCAGCTAAAGTCTGCTACCATATTCTCAAATATGGATTTATGAAGTGGCTACTACCAGATGCGCATAAAGGATGAGGATGTACCAAAGACATCCTTTTATTCTCGTTATGGGTGTTACAAATTCCCGGTAATGCCATTTGTCTTGACAAATGCCCCAGATGCCTTCATAGACTTGATAAATCAAGTCTTCCATCCCTACCTAGATAGTTTTTTAGTTGGTGTTCATTGATGACCCGCTCATCTATTTTGAATCCCTGGAGAAACATTGGGAGCATCTATGAAGTGTTCTTCAAGACTTGCGAGGTCACAAACTCTATGCAAAGTTCTCAAAAGTGTGAATTCTAGCTCGATGTAGTTATGTTTTTAGGACATATAATCTATGTGGGTCATATCTCCATTGATCCTATCAAGATTGAGGTTGTGATGAAGTGGAAACCACCGAAGAATCTTTCTGAGATATGTAGTTTTTTGGGATTGGTAGGTTACTATCGAAAGTTTGTGCAAATGTTTTCTGAGTTGGCTCTTCCTTTGACAAAGTTGACGGGTAAGGATGCTAAGTATATCTAGAACCCTAAGTGTGAGAAGAGTTTCTAGGAGCTTAAGAAGCGGTTGACTTCTATCACTGTGGTTGCCTTACTGGTGGAAGGAAACCATATTTCATTTATACTGATGCTTCTAGACAAGGTTTAGGATGTGTCCTTATGCAAGAAGGATGAGTAACTGCATATGCCTCACACCAGTTGAAGCCGAATGAAACAAAGTGGCCTACGCACGATCTAGAGTTGACTGCCATAGTACATGCCCTAAAGATTTGGTGTCATTACTTGTACGGAGTCTAGTTTGAAATTTTATGTGATCACAAAAACTTGTGTTATCTTATGACACAAAAGGACCAGAACCTATGACAAAGGTGATGGATGGAATACCTCAAAGACTACGATTTCTCCATCACTTACTACCCTGGAAAGGCCAATTGGGTAGTGGATGCTCTGATAGGAAGAAGGATGTTGTGTGTGCCTCTATCACTATTTATTATGGAGGAGTTTGGAGCAAGTTTCAAGATGGAGATCTAAGTTACCAAAAGTTGAGTTGGATCCTAGTGTGAAGAAGTTGACTGTTCATATGGCAAGCTTGTCTATTACTCCTACCTGGTTATCTAAAGTTGTTGATACACAACTCCATAGTCTTGAGTTGACTGAGATGAAGTTGTTGGTCGAGAAACCATAGTCTGACTTTTCTATTGGTGTGGATGGTGTCATTCACTTTTCACCATAGGTTGTGGATACCTAATGTCATTGATCTGAGACAGAGAGTTTTGTATGAAGCCCATGGTTCCAAATACACGATTCATCTTGTCACAACAAAGTTGTACAAGGACCTTCAGTGAGGCTTTTAGTGGAAGAACATGAAGAGAGACATTTCTATATATGTCACTAATTTCCTAACCTATCAGCAAATGAAGTTAGAACATCAGTGAACTGGTGGACTTCTCCATCCGCTTGAGATTCCAGAGTGGAAGTGGGAGAAAATCAAGATGGATTTTTTCACAGGTTCTCCCAAGTCAAAATGTGGGTACGATGTGGTATGGGTTGTTATTGATCACCTAACCAAGTTGGCTAACTTTTTGCCCTTTAAGAGAACTTATAAGGTTCCAGATATGGCACAGTTGTATGTGGAATGGATTGTTCATTTGCATGGCGTTCCTAAAGTGATAGTTTCTGACCGAGACCCGAAGTTCACATCACATTTATGGAAGCAAATACAGGAAGAGATGGGATCTGATTTATGCTTTAGCACTGCATGTCATCCCCAGACATATGGATAGTACAAGCGGATAGTACAAATATTGGAGGACCTACTCCATGCATGTGTGATGGACTGGTGAGGTTCTTGGGATAGATATTTTCCATTGGCCAAGTTTTCTTACAACAATATCTACCAAGACATCATTGGTATGCCCCCTTTTGAGGCATTGTATGGTTGACCTTGTCATTCCCCACTATGGGACAATGTGGGGGAGAATATGCGGATGAAGAATAATGACTTACAGATGATGACTGACAAGATATGCTTGATTAAGAAGAGAATGAAGGCTGCACAGGATCAACAAAAGATGTATGCTAATAAGAAGAGATCGAGTGTGACTTTCTTAGTAGGTGATTATGTATTACTGAAGATAAAACCTATCTGACCGATTGCTAGATCCAAGGTGAAAGGCAAGTTAAGTCGGTGTTATGTGGGACCATTTGAAATCTTGGATAAAGTGGGAGAGTGTGTCTATCATCTAGCTCTTCCTCCCTCTTATGACAAGATCCAGAATGTTTTTCATGTGTCAGTCTTGAAGAAGTATGTGAAAGATCCCTCACATGTTTTATTTGTTTGACCTATCAAAGTACATGAAGATTTGTCATATGAAGAGTTACCTATGAAAATCTAGGACTCCCGAGTGAAACAATTGAAGAACAAAGAGATTGAGCTGGTGAAAGTCCTTTTGAAATATTATGGCCTTGAAGAGACCACTTGGGAGCTCAGAGAGGAGATGTTGCGGACCCACCCTTTACTTTTTGCTTGAGATTTTGGGGACAAATTTTTTTTTAAGGGGTGGTGTGTTGTAACGACCTCAAATCTAGGTATCACCTTCTATTTTCTTTTCCCTCAAAACTTTAAATTCTATATCTTGTAAACCTTAGTGAGTAGTATCTTCAACCCTGAAAATGACCTAGAGTGGTCAAGACTTTATTTCACTAACCATTCATGCATACATACAAAAGTGTGACCTTGAGTATTTTGGGTATTTAAAATTCACAATTAATGGTGTTATCATAATTAATCTTGGGCAGGGTCATATCTAATCTTATATTCTCTATTAAATAGGAAGAGAATTAGTGAGGAGAAAATACCTAGAAATAACATTTATAATAAAAGAAAATGACTTATCCTTAATAGGTTGTTTAATACCCATTTATTAAAATAGTGTCTAGAAAGTTAATAAAGGGCTTGGAGGTCAAAATCATTGTCTTGTTGTCTTAGTAGCCAGCCTACAAAACTAGGATTCCAAAGAAGGTTGATTACACCCTTTAATTGTGTTGAAAAGAAATATATGTTGGAATTAATGTTTCAAATTCATTTGTCATGCTAGTTGACTGAGGTTTCAATTGCTTTTTGTGATTTTGATTAAATGTGATACGTTGAAGAGTGAAGCAAGGCTCCATCTTCATTTTCCTTTCAGTGTGATTAGACGTTATAGGTTCTCCCCCATTGATAATCTCTACTCCACGCATTCATTGCTCGCGTTATCACCGAAAAACATCTCGAGAGAATGAAATGGTCTAGGAGAACCCTAAAATGAAGCCTAAGGTGTCGTATTCTCTAAACACCCAAATCCCCTCGCATTGGCTTCTGACATCTCTGTCAAAGGGTGATTCACCCCCACCCATCTATAGATATTGGCACTACAAATCCATCCATGAAGAGGTAAGAATCCTCCTCCAATGTTCCATTCATACAACTTCTTCTGAACATTTCTACTTCCTCGCACTCCATCCACTGGGTGGGGTGTCATTGTGTTGTTCCCTGACCTAATTATAGGTAATTGCTTTATATATGACTTTTGAACGAATGTATTACGTCTTGTGTTTGCTCTAGGTTATCCTCAATCGATGGGTCAGTGAGATCCCCTGTTTTACGCCTTGGTGGCACCTCTTCCTATTTTCATACCCTGCCAACATATTGTTTTGAAGGAAACATGAACCCTTGATTCTAACCGTCTCAAGGCATTGTCACGAAAAGGGTTGAGTTTTTCATTGCTTGCAGTATGAGTCCCTCTACCCACGACTTCATCTCTTCACTCCATCATCTACCTATGTTGGCATCGTCGTTGGGGTGGTAATTGTTTGGGTACTAAACTTTAGTACTAAGGATCGAGTTTTCTTATCACATTTTGTAATATAGACAAATGGGTGTTTGAAGTATACATTCAATCATGATAGTTTTAACAATTAACTGATCATGTTGCCACCTCCTCCTAGTCAACATCCTCAACATGTCCAGGACATGTTGAACATAATGTGCAATGCAGAGTTGAACCCCTATCTAGTTGGAAGGGATGTACCGCTATCAACCCATCCTAGGATTCATACCTGATTTCATGATTGGTGACGGGAGGAGTGCCTCTTTCTTCTAGTTTTGTTTGTAGATGGTCATTGTTTTGTGAGACTATATTGCTGGAATACTGGAGACTGGCCTTCTTATGTCGAGATCAATTGAGTGTGAGTTTTGGTCTGAGGTTGATGAAATACACATCTGACTGTTCTGAATTTTGATCGATTATGTTATTCGGAGTTATTTCTACAATGTATGTGAAGCAGCAGCTAAAGGCCTTGAGTTTTAAATCGCAAGTTTCGCCTGTTTACACTGATATTTGGGAAATCAGGGAGTGTAATCCTACTTTGCCTTGTACCATTTAATTGCAATTTCAGAACTAGTATGGTTTATCGACGTGTGAGTATGTGATCCCCATACATGAGGTCTTCCAGACATCTGACATAGACCTTTGTGACAAATATTGACTTTCATAGGGACTGTTTTTCTGGATTAAATTTTGCTTAAGGAACAATATTAACATCAAGTATAATCTTATGTGTAGGTGATATTAATCTTGACTTAGACCTAGGTGATATTTGAATTAACTCAAATAGGACTGGAGGTATGTACTCTTCCCTACTTTAACTGGGAAATTATATGACTAAATTTTCCCATAATGAGGTAGCTTTTGAAATACTTGCACTTGTTGCATTTGTTGACAAATCATATCTCCTCAATTATAACTTATTATTACTCTTCTAAAATTATTATTATCATGTTGAATTGGGTCAATGACCCCACCTGCTATTGTACCTAAATTATGCCATGTATGTTTGTGAATAGTGAATCTTGCCACTCTATTTATGCATGTTAGATATTTTGACTGGTTTAACTATCTCAGACTCCTATGTGTAACCATTAGGGCACATCTATTTCTGCCTGGGGTGTGTCTTTCCACCTCTTTTTATATAGGGGTGCGCTATTTCCGTATAGGGTGAGCTATTTCCACCCATTTTACTTCAATCATTGGCTCAATAGTGTTGTGGCCCTACCATAGTTACTTTAGTTAAATATATCGGCATGCAAATATTTATGTGATTGGATTGTTGATTATGGAAAGAATGTGACATTAATTATTCATTTACACTGCCTCATTCTTTTGAAAAATATTTCTCTTATTACTTTTCATTGTAGCTTACCTAATTTTTATGGCTCCTTTTTATGGGAACATCTTGCTTACTTATGTAACAAATAATGCCCTAGTTACTCGTATAACATACATACTCAGTTTTACTAATTCAGACATGATTTTATTTTCCATCCTACGTGATCTTCCCTACCACCCAGGTGCAGATCAGCCCATTGATAACCCTATTGAAGGACAAGAGATTGTGGGCCCTAAAGTTGAGGATAACATGCAAAAGTAGTTCATGGCTTCTGATATGGCTAGGTTTCTAACTACAATATATCCTCTTAACTATAGTTCTCTTTATTTCCCTTTATGCCAAGAGAATTGTTTATGAGACTATATTTGCATATGTAATCATTTAGTTACTTCTACTGCTATACTTTTAAATGCTCTTGATGAACCATTTACTTGAGAATAATTTGGCACCCCAAATTATCTATTTGTGGTGTTTGAAATTATGGGTTGTGCTTGTTTATTTTCAAATTAATAGTAGGAAATGGTCCCTATACATGGATGTCCATGCATGAGCACTCCTTCTTTTTACAACGGCCATGTGTGAGCCTATTCTTTTAGCATTGTACATGTACCAAGGTGGGCTAGGTGTTATATATGTGGATGGCTATGTTTGAGCCAATCCCAGAGCTTGAATATATGTCTTTGTTGTAGTTGACTGATATGTCTTTGTGGTGTTTTCTCTTGTGCTGACCAAGAGGTGTGAGGAGGTCATGGATTCCGTCTCTTCGATTGACCTTGTATGGAACGGATTTTGACTTAGTAGTGGTCAGTTGGATTTGGGTGGTACGATTCAAGTCCGCATGGCAATAATAAAAGACATAAAATTGACAAGTAGTGTATCTTGCTTAGGGGAATATACGAATAATATTCGTTGAGCCCTTTTCCTTATCTTTTTATTGGTTTCTTGAATTATAAGACAGTAAAGAAGTCAACTGTTATACATGTTCTTCATATTCCTTCTTTAATTATCATTTGTTCTACTATTTGGTGGAAGTTTCCTAGTCTTGCTTAATCTGCTTTATCTATTGATTTCATAACATTTAGTTGAATCTGCTCAACCTTCTTAGTATGTTATTTGCCTCTTAGCTTATCTATTCTTATAATAGATGCTGGTGAAGAGTTATATATCTCACTTGGATGTTTGGTCTCACCCCGTGGGTTTCCACATCTTTTAGGTGGTCAAGAAAGAGGAAGTGGAGATCATGTTGTTGGTGTTGGGAAGCAAGAGGATCATTAGTTGCTAAAAGGTTGGACATGTTTCTTGTGTATAGAAGTAGAGTCCTATGTGTTGTCCCTATACACTCAGGTCCTTGGGGAGGTTTTTGTTGTATGTATCGACCTGCGGTTTTGGTTTTATGCTCATTTTTTTATAGAGATGGCATATATGTATATGAATAGGTTATCATGTGTGACAAGATGTGGCTAGAGAGCCATTAAACATCATATTGTATAATGTTTTGGGCAGGTGATATGCAATATAGGTAGTTTTTGAGGAGTCATGTGCAATATGTTGTAACTCGTATGGTTATACGGAATCAGTTTAAATTTCTTGTGTTTTATGGTAACCTGAATGTTTAGCTTAAATTCCATAGTCATATTTTTTGAGTAATCTCATTGGTGGTTTGTTGGGGTGTCACCGTTTGTTTGGTATCAGAACGAGGTTCCTTGAGTCCACATGGACATAGGACTAGGGTTTGTGTTTGTTCTAGTGTCCTCCTGTTTACCTTATGGTCACTTATGCTTATGCATAAGAAGAAGAAGAGTAGAAAAGATGGCTGGAGAACATGAAGAACACGCTACTGAGAGTAGTGTTGTTGTACCCAGAGGCAGTGTAAGGAAAGAGGTTGTTGATGAGAGGGCACCTGAAGTGCCCCAGTTTGACCTGGCCATGATGTAGAACCATGCCTTCAAGTCTCTATTTGGGCATTTTATGGCGATGATGATGCACATGGGAGACATAATGCCTGCACCACAGTCTAGGGAAATTGTTGCCGGTGTTGAATCTTCTAGGGCCTGGAAGATCTACGAGTAGTTGTGATGTGTTGGGGCTGTGGAGTATGCTGGTACAGCTGATCCAGTGGATGTTGGTCTTTGGTTGATCGAGTTGGAGAATGTGTTCAAGATCCTAAAACTCCATGAGGTAGATAAAGTGAAGCAAGTTGTGTACCTTTTGAAGGGGAGTGTTGGCCATGGTGGGCCATTAAAGAGAAGAAGAGGCCAGGTGTTGTGATTGGTTGGGATGAAATATGATGTGAGTTTGTTGGTCAGTACTTTCCTCAGACATATCTAGATGAGAAGATTAGTTAGTTTGAGTGGATCCAGTAGGGATCCATGTCTATCAATGAGTATGAATCAAAGATTATGGAGTTGTTCAGGTTATGTCCTTAAATGGGTGCTATAGATCAAGAGAGGTTCTGACATTTTGAGAAGGTGCTAAGCACATAGCTGACTATGCTAGTATCAGTCTTGGAGAATTGTGAGAGGTTTGGTATGGTTGTGGAGTTGGTAAGAAGGATAGAAAGATCTATGGTGAGGAAGCAGGAGAAGAGTGCCAAGAAGAGGCAGGCACAGTACTAAGGACAGTCTTATGGAGGCTTTAAGAATCCTAGGTTTTCTACACCTCCAGCACAGCATAGGTCAGGTGCACAGATGTAGTGGTCCCCGAGTAAAGGTAGAGGTCATAGTCTTCCACCAGCAGGATCCCACAGTACAACTTAAACATCAGTGACAGGGCCGTCAAGGCTGTGGTATGAGAGTAGGACATGCTATAAGTGTGGACATGTTGGGCATATGAGGCTATTTTGCCCTATGAAAGATGAGGTGGTGACCCAGCAACTGCGGCATATCCAGCAAGGCTCATAGAGACAACTGTACAATGGCAGTGGAAGGGTACATGGACAAGTGTCCCAAGTTGGTTCATCAGGGCAAGCCAGTAGGGGAAGAGGATGATAAGAGGTGACAAATAGATTCTATGCCATGAGTCTGCTAGAAGGAGTGGACAACCCACGAATAGTGACAGGTCAGATGGAGTTATTTCATTCTAATTTGTCTTCCTATTTCTTTATATCTATTTTGGTTGACCCAGGTGTGACACACTCTTTTATCACTCAAGAAGTGATTGATGCTTGCTATTTGCCTATTAGCCGTAGACAGGATAGTCTTCATTTAGAAACCCCGTTAGTTGGTTCCACCAAGTTGCAAGAGGTGTTTCCTTCATATGTCCTTTCTTTTTCAGGACATAGCATACAAGTGGATCTCATACCACTTGAAATTCATGGATTCAATGTGATTCTTATAATGGAAACTTTAGAGAAGTATCATGTGGTCCTGGACTTTAGTTCCAAGATGGTGACGTTCGTAGATGGTGACGTGACGTGGATATTCCAAGGTGATAGGAAGATTCTCCCTACCTGTTTGGTGTCTGTGTTGGTGGCTGAGAGGTTCATGAGAAGGTTGTGAGGCATTTTTGGCCCATGTGAAGGATACTGAGGTGGGGAGTCCTAGTATTCATGAGGTTCTAGTAGTCTGTGAGTTTGAGTATGTGTTTCCATAGGAGTTTCCAGGTGTTCCTCCACCTTGAGAGATTGATTCTAGTCTCAGGTACCCAGTAGATAGCTCAGGCACCATGTAGGACGGTGTCAGTTGAGATGGCAGAGTTGAAGAAATACCTGCAAAACCTACTTGAGAAAGATATTATCAGATCAAGTATGTCACCATGAGGTGATCCAGTGTTGTTTGTGAAAAAGAAAGATGGATCCATGAGACTGTGCATCGACTATCGACAGTTGAACAAGGTGACAATAAAGAACAAGTATCCTTTGCCAAGGATAGATGACATGTTTGGCCAGTTGTGTGGCACCATAGTGTTCTCGAAGATAGACCTAAGATCGGGTTATCACCAGTTGCAGATCAAGGAGGATGACATACCTAAGTCATCTTTTAGGACTCAGTTTGGCCATTATGAGTTCGTGGTTATGCCGTTTGGACTATCCAATGCACGGATAGTGTTCATGTACTTGATGGTGTTGTTCATATATGATATCAATATATACTACAGGTACCATGAGAAAGCATGAACAACATATTCATTAGGCGTTGACAGTGTCGAGACAACATTAGTTGTACGCCAAGTTCAATAAGTGTGAGTTTTGGATGAAGGAGGTGTTCTTTCTAGGACATGTGATATCTGTGGAGGGAGTTTGTGTGGATCCCAAGAAGGCTGGGTCTATTCTCAAGTGGGAACAATCGAAGACACCGACAGAATTATGTAGTTTTCTAGGATTGGCATGTTACTATAGATAGTTCATCAAGAACTTCAGCTCAGTAGTGTAACCCCTAACAAAGTTGATGAGGAAAAATGTGCCTTTTGTTTGAGATTACAGATGTCAGTGTACCTTTCATTTGTTGAAGGAGAAATTGACAAGCACACCAGTGATGGTTTTTCCTGAGCAAGGGAAAGGGTACATAGTCTTATGTTATACGTCTAGGAATGGATTGGGTTGTGTGTCGATGCAGGACAAGAATGTGATCTCTTTTGTGACACTTCAGTTGAAGAAGCGCAAGGAGAACTACCCAATCCATGATCTAGAGTTAGTTGTGATTCATGCCTTGAATATCTATAGGCACTACCCATATGGTGAGAAGTTTTAAGTCCTCACATATTACAAGAACATGAAGTGCATCTTCTCACAACATGAGTTGAACATGAGGCAGCGGCGTTGGATGGATCTAATCAAAGACTATGACTGCACAATTGATTACCATACATGAAAGGCAAATGTCATGGCAGATGTGTTGAGAAGGAAGTCGTCTTCATCATCTTCTACAAACAAAGCACAATTTTGCTTTTTGGTGTGCCACAAGAGAGACATGTTGGTCTCCTTATGTCAGATGAATGTCCAGTTGGAATGTCTATGTTGGATGGTCCATTGGCACAGTTACAGGTGAAGCCTACGTTGAGGCACAGATCCATGATGCACAGTAGGATGATATTGTGATATAGAAGATCTGAGCAGAGTTTGGCAATGAGAAGTATGATGGCTTCCATGAGTCAGAGGATGGGACATTGTGTTACCACGGTAGAGTTGTGGTTCATGGTTCTGATGATGTAAGGAATATTGTTTTAGAAAAGGCTCACTCTTCGATGTACTCTATGCACCCAGGTAGCACCAAGATGTACCATAATCATAAAGACTTGTGTTGGAGGCCTGGCATGAAGCGTGATGTGGTAGAGTTTGTTGCAAGGTGTCTTGTGTGTCAGCAAGTGAAGGAAGAGCATCACAAGCTTGCAGGGATGTTGTAGCCATTCCTATACCATAGTGGAAATGGGATCATGTGACTATGGAATTTGTGGTTGGTTTGCCTGAGAAAGACAATGGTCATGATTCCATTTGGGTGATCATTGACAGGTTGACCAAGTCAGCACACTTTCTGCCAGTGAAGATAATGTATACAGTAGAGAAACTTGCTCAGATATATGCTGATGAGATCGTTCATTTGCATGGAATCCCAGTAACTATTGTGTCAGATAGAGGACCTCCGTTTACAAGTTGTTTGGGAGCGCTTGGACTCATCTATGGGTAAAGAGTTGAGGTTCAGCATGACGTTTCACCCATAAAGATACAGTCAGTTTGAGAGGATGATACAAACATTGGAGGATATGTTGAGAGCTTGTGTGTTACAGTTTTTGGCAAGTTGGGATGTACACCTCAGTTTGATAGAGTTTTCCTACAATAACAGTAATCATTGGAGTATCTAAATGGTACCCTATGAGGCGTTGTATGGGAGATGGTGTAGGTCATCGATATGTCGGTATGCTACTTCCGAGTATCAGCTTCTAGGACCTTAGCTTGTACAGCAGATGACAGAATAGATCAAAGTGATTCAACAGTAGTTGAAGGTAGCACATGATAGGTAGAAGTCGTATGCAGATAACCAAGATAGACTATTGGAGTTCCAAGTGGGGGGACAGAATGTACCTCAAGGTATCTCCTGGGATGGGTGTTTTGAGGTTTGGGAGGAAGGGTAAGTTGACTCACATATTTATGGGACCTTACCATGTGGTGGCTTGTGTTGGGAAGATGTCTTACACTATAGAGATACCACCTAAATTTCATAGGTTGCATCTAGTGTTTCATGTGTCTGTTGAGGAAGTGTCATCCTGATACTGAGTTGGTTTTGTAGCCAGTAGAGGTCGGTCTTGATGAGGATATGTCCTATGTTGAAGGAACTGTGCTGATCTAGATAGGAGGATCAAGAAGTTGAAGAAGGACATAGTGCTAGTAAAGATTCTATGGCATCATGGTGGCATTGAGGAAGCCACATGGGAGCTTGAGGAAGAGATGAGGAGGAAGTACCCATCTCTTTTTGCTTAGGATTTTGGGGGCAAAATCCTTGTTAGGGGTTTATGGCTTGTAAGACCCCTAACATGTGTTTTGGGCTAACCTTGTTTTCTTTGGAATGTTTTAGTGCTTAGAACCTTGTTATAATCCTTTGAGATGCTTTTAGAGCTTGTGGAGAACTTAAGTCTCCAGTTTGAGCTTGTTTGGATGATGTTTGTGTCTTGTGTGCCTATTTTGGGTCGAATTACAATTTACCCATTTGTGAGGGTTATCTTGAATTTTGACACATCTCTTGCATTCCTTCTCTCTCTTAGATTCATGATAGAGAGTGTGATGCTTTGGGTTGCCTTATTTGGGCCTTGGTTGAGTGGTGGCATCACCATAGGTGATTAGGGTTTGCTTGGTTTTGGCCTTGTGTGTGCTTTGTGCCTTGTCTCGACCTTGTTTCGACCTAGGGGTGTCTTGGGAGTGTCTTGACTGAGACACTTTAGTTTGGGTGTTTTTTGTCTCAATTATGGTGGTTTGAGTCAAGACAGATTGTCTATTTGTGAGGTGTGTCTCGACCTAGCTGGTGTAGTGATCTTTTGTCTCAACCGAGACGTGTTTGAGCCTTGTTTCGACCTCTTTGGAATGTCTCGACCAAAACCATATGTTGGGGACCAAGGGTTGTCAAGACCCAACATATGATGTATCAAATCTAATGCATGTGTGTTTTATGTAGTTTCATGTTGGTTTCTTGGGTGGACAAGTGTCTCTTTTGGAGCCCTATCTTGTTGACACCTCGTCTCTCACCCTACTTATCTCCTCCTTTGCTATATAAACTCTCTTCTCTACATGGAAGTGATTTTTTCGGCCTTTCTTTTTCTCCCTTCCCTTGTTCTCAGTCTTGGATCTTGATGGAGGAAGAAGGTGTTGTCCTTGGTAATTGTAGGTGGTTTGACCTTGCATGTGGTTCCTTGAAGCTAGATCTTCCTCCTTGTGGTGGTTTCTTCCCTTGGTAAGTAGTTTTTCCATCTTGATCACATTTTCCTTTGGAACCTCCATCATTTTCATCCTCTTTCCTTGGTTGTAGACTAGGTTTCTATCCTAGTGGTCACCTTGAGAGAAACTCCTCTTCAAAAAGGCCTTAAACTATGGACTATCCATGGTGGTAACTAGTGGGAGGATGTTTTCTTCTCTTTTTCCCATTTCTTCTTTTGTTCATCCTAGGGTTTCCTTGCCCTTTTCTTGAGATACCTTTGACCAAGGTGTTCTTCTTTTTGGATGTGATCTTGTGGCCAAAGTGGTGATCCTTGTTGGAGCTTCCTTCCGTCTTTTGGAGCTTGTTTTCTCTTCAAAATAGGTGGGTGAAATAACCCTTAACCATCTCTATTATTGCACTTTCTTTGGTTTCATGTAGTTGTTTCTCTCTCTCTAAATGTAGCCCTAATATGCTAGTAGATGAAACTATGCTTAAATCATGTATGATAGTTCTTATCATGCTTGGTATTCTTAGAATCTAAAACCCTAATTTCTATGTGCATGTTTTCTAAGTATTTTTGAGAGGATGATCTTGCATGCATCTTGAGCTTTGGTTTTGTCACCATGTTTAAAGTTTGGCCATCATGTTTTTCCCTTAGAGTTTTGGATGTTTTTACACATGTGTTGTGGTTTGACTTTCTCTCTCCTAAGTATTTTTGTTTGTTGATCTTCATGATGGTTGTTCTAGGGTTTGACAATCATGAGTACTTCAGTGATGATCTTGGTGACACCTGGTTTCCTTGTTGCTTACCTTTCTTTTAGTTGAGTCAACTTTTGTTTTGGGTTGATACATACTCCTTCATTTTCTCTTTGGG
This sequence comes from Alisma plantago-aquatica, assembly GCA_963693085.1. Taxonomy (NCBI): domain Eukaryota; kingdom Viridiplantae; phylum Streptophyta; class Magnoliopsida; order Alismatales; family Alismataceae; genus Alisma; species Alisma plantago-aquatica. Next base: position 643,639,904 of record OY856409.1, on the reverse strand, counting down.
ACAAGATGCATGGGTTTTGTCACGGTCATTACCCTTTGTTTGGGTTGGTTTGTCTCAACCCTTATTTTATTGCGGTCAAAACATTGCTCCTTGTCGCTGATGTGACATTGTTGTTGACTTGGGGTCGAGACACAATGTTTGGTATGCTCTTGTTTCAGACGATACCTTTGGCCTATTTTAGTGGGTCATGACACTTCATTTGTTGTCGTGGTTGTGACGCTTGGGTGTGCTATCACATGCAAGGTGTTGCTTCTTTCCTTGGTTGAAACATCGTGTTTGCATCTGGTCTAGGCAGTGGGTATTGCGGTTGCGAAATTTCCTTATACTTCATTTGTGATTCCTATTTTAGGTCGACCGAGATCCATTACCTTTGAGGAGTTAGGTCGCGATGTTGTTTTCATTTAGGGTTGCGATGCCTACCTTACAGGTGGGTTGAGACAGGTTGTTGCATGCTACCTTGAGGGGCAAGACATGTGTGTATGTGTATGGTGGTTGTGGTCAAGACCCATGGTGTTGCGGTCGTGACTAGGGTGGTGTGTCTCGATCGAGATACACTTGTGTTGTGGGTGGTTGTGTGACAAACGCATGGGTGATGGTTGGTTGTAACATGTGCATAGAAATGAGATGTTACATGTATACATGTGCATAGATAGTGCCTTTAATCTAATACTCCTATCATGTTACTTAATAATGTGCTAATGAAAACATGTTCCAAGAAAATGGGAGAAGTTGTACCTAGGTTTGCCTAATCATCCATGTGTAGAGCACTAACCCTAATACTAAGAAATATGATGTGTTGGTTTGTCTCACTTGGAGTGGTTACAATATTGTGATACTTTCTCTCTCCTATTTATAAATCTCTAACCTTGTGGGTGATGATTATGGCATATCTTGTGTATGTTTTGGTGATGATTATAAGAAACAGAGTGGTGATTATGCAGATTGATGAGGTATAATGTGATGATGGACATGCAGGGTGTTTTTGATTAGGTCTTATGACCTAGTGATGGCATGATGCCTATTGTGAGGTGATAACCTCTAGTGATATGATTTATGGATGAATGTTCCCCAGTGATGTGACATTGGTGGTGGCCTTGTAAATGGTAGATATATAGGAATCATGTGGTGATAGTGTGACAAGGTCACACCGTATACATTTTATATCTTCTAAATTTGTACTATAGCCTTATTCTTGTAGAGTTTGTTGTGGCTTTAAACATTGTAACTTGATTGATGCTACAAGTCACCCAATTAGCTTAGTTTAATCAAGTGAAACCTAATCATGTAGGTTCCTTGTGCCATAGATCCTTTCCAGTGTCAGCTTTAATTGATGGATTGCTGAAATGAGTATAACTCAGAGCGCACATTTTTTAGTATGTGAGTGTGCAAGTCAAGTATCTCCTTACACCCATAATTACAAGTTGTGTGAGATGGCCATGCGTGAGTTGATCTCCTTGTTACATTGATGGCCATGAGTGAGCCACTCCTTCTTTCTAGAACGACCATGTGTGAGCCTATTCTTCTAGTGTGGTACTTGTACCAAGGTGCGCTAGGTTTTATATATGTCGATGGCCATGCTTGAGACAATCGCGGAGCTTGACTATGTCTTTTTTATAGTTGACCCATATGTCTCTGTGGTGTTTTCTCTTATACCAACCAAGAGGTGTAGGGAGAGTGTGGATTCCTACTCTTCCATTGACCTTGTATGGCACTGATTCTGACTTAGCAGTGGCTGGTTGGATTCGGGTGGTACGACTCAAATCCTCATGGCAATAATAAAAGACGTAACATGGTCAAGTAACATATCTTGCTTAGGATCAAATATGAATAATATTGTTTGAGCCCTTTGCCTTACCTTTCTACTGGTTTCTTGAATTATAAGATGTTAAGAGAAGTCAAATGTTATACATTTTCTTCATATTCTTTCTTAGATTATTAGTTGTTTTACTGTTCATTGGATGTTTCCTAATATTGCTTAATCTACTTTATTTGTTGATTTCATAATGTTTAGTTAGCTTATCTACGCTTTTAATAGATATTGGTAGAGAGTTATATCTCTTGTTGGGACATTTGGTCTCACCTCGTGGGTTTCCAAATCTTTTAGGTGGTCAAGCACGAGGAAGTAGAGATCGTGTTGTTGGTGTTGAGAAGTAAGAGAACCAATAGTTGCTGAAAGGTTGGACATGCTACTTGTGTATAGAAGTAGAGTCCTATGTGTTGTCCATGTACACTCAGGTCCTTAGGGAGGTTTTTTTTGTATGTATCGACATGAGGTTTTGGCTTTATGCCCATTGTTGTATAGAGATGGCATGTACATATATGAACATATTATCATGTATAATAGGATGTGGCTAGAGTAAATAGCTTACTGTATAATGTTTTGGGCAGGTGATATGCAATACATGTGGTTTTTGAGGACTCATGTGCAATATGTTATAATTCTTATGGCTATATAAAAGTGGTTTTTATTACCTGTGTTTTATGGTAACTTGGATGTTTAGCTTAAATTCTACAATCATATTTTTTTAGTAGTTTTGTTGGTGGCACGTCGGGGCGTCACAATCACTCCATCTACACCGAGCTTCATGGCTTCTTCTACCTCTTTCTTCCTTCTTTTTGTATTTTGCATTCCCATGAGTATCTAGGCCCCTTAGGTGGCCTGTTTGGGGTCAAATATGTTACTTTGAAACCGTGTTGGGGGGAAATGATATGTAAACATTGTAATTTCATTTTCTAATCATTATGTTCTATTTCTATCTCACTCCTCATGAATTTTGTGTTGGTTTGTGCTTAAAATCACCTAGGAATTTTGGGAAATTGCTTATATGTGTGGATTTTGGGATATTCCCTTAGGTCCATTTCATGGATCCCTAGCTAGCCACCTATCTTCCTACATGCTAATCAATTCTCCTAACTAGTTGAGAGATCTAAGAAGCTAGTTTAGATGACTTTAGTGTTATTATCTTAGACATTTATCAAGGCTAGAATGTGGGTGATGTGAGGCCTAAAACCTCATTTCCACTCCCATTACTACCCTCAGCCCCTAATCACCCTAAGATCCTCTAAAATAGAAACCTAGGCTTGTTTACACTCTTATTGAATTGCACCTAAACCCTAACGCAGTTGCGCCTTGTAAGGGTAGTAGCAGGTGTTAGGGACTAGTTCCCCTATACAAAACCTATCCCATCCATGGCCAGTTAGTAGTCTAGGTCAATTCATTAAATTCTAGATTGTTGTTTGGTTTGGTAATATAAATGAAATCATAATGTTCACATGTCACCGCCTAACCTAATTGATAAATGCATCCCCCAAACAACCCACACATCCCTTTATTGCTTTAAAACCCTAATTGCCTTCTTTATTATCTAGTGTTAGCTTAGTTAGCTCTTTATTTTCTTAGTTAGATTCTTGTCTTGTTCTTGCTTTGCGCTTGCTAATTTAGGTCTTTAATTGCTCTTGTTCTTAGTTAGCCAGCTTAGTGTAGTCTAGCTCTCTTCTAGCTTGCCTTAGCATAGTTTGTTCTTTTCCTTACTTGCCTTGTCTTTTATAGCTCATATAACTAGTTGTCTAGGGTTAACTTAGGTTTTGATCTTGCTTAATTTTCCATCATTTACTTTCTTGTTTTCTCAACCCTTAGTGTAATCAACAAAAACAACCTGCAAACCCTTAAACCCTAGACTCCATAGTAGGAATCTAGCTCTAGTGCCCCCTTTTCTACCTATTGATCGACCATATACTTTCCTCCCTCCTATACTACGACACGACCATGTGTGCTTGTGGGTGTAGTGTTTTAGTGTAAGTGAGTGTGTCCTTGTAGGTCTTTATAAATTTTGAAAGTTATCCAAGTGTCATCTGAGCTTGTGGGGTACATCTAGTCAAACCTAAATTGATTAGTTTGTGTATCCATGGCAAGACACACCATAAAGTCTGTATGAATACAACCAAAATAGATAAGGTTCATCCTAATGGTAGTCTAGAACATATGACATCAACTCATTTCCTTCGTAATCTTGATAAAGGACTCTTGTATCTAGGTATATTACAAAATAAGCATACCATGGGGTGGACATAGACACCTTCACAAGTGGTCACCAGGAAAAGAAACATTGATGTGAATTATGTCAGAATCTTGGATATGCAATCGACTAAGGTGATTAGAAAAAACATTCACAATCCCATTCTTGTCCATGATTTCTAAGTTAAACTCTTCAAACAAAATAATCCACCTGATTCACCTTGGTTTTGTGTCCTTTTTTCACTAAATATTTTATAGCGGCATGATCGATGTAGACAGTCACTTATGAGCCAATGAGATAAGAGGCATAGGGAATGGTGAGAAGATCTTATTCAGTTGTAGCATAATTATTTTGTGTGTCATCTAGTGTCTTTCTTGCATGGTATATGGAATGATGTTTCTATTGGTAAGTATGCCCAGATATCCAATCCTAAGATGATTGTAATGGCATATCTTGTAAACAATTTGATTAATACTAAAGGAAATCTTCCATTTTATTCTATATTATTCAGTTATGAGATAATGATGTAGCATAATAAATCTCTAAAGAATGATGTTACTCGATGACGAATGTTTTCATGTTGAGGACATGAAAAATGAGATCATAGTGAAGTTAAGAGTATAAACATTCTTGTTATGTCCCTAGTTAGTTTCTATTGTGGAAGTTGATAGACAGCAATAACACATAAGACTTGAGTGTGTGTTGGTTGGTGACAGAATCTCACTAGTCATGATATCTGATTCAAACCAAACAAATAGATACTTTTTAGAGAATAGTGTATAGGACATACCTACCTTGAGAGTGATGCATGGATACATTGATTGGTTCTCAGAATCATCTCTCATAGTGATGGTGGTGACTACAGTTCTTAGACCTAAAATCACTACACTCATCACATGTCATTTGATGTACTTTTACATCATTTAATGTGACCTTGAATAAGGGTTACCACAAAGGTGATGTTTGGATACATTGTGACACATGAGGAATAATTGTGAATGATGTATATGGGATTTGTCCCTCCTATAGGAGTTTGATATCCTAACCACTTGATAGGCGAGACTAAGAAGTGTATGTCCATGCTCATGTGAGTCAATGTATGGTATTAATCTCACATACATCTGAGACAGTTTTCTCTAGTTAAAGGAACATGGATTGAACATTGAAGAGGATGACGATTCCATGCCTTAAGTTCAATCTAGATATTAGAGACAAAGGAACTATACAATCACTATAACACCAATCATACATTGTAGGTTGACGTTGTTCTCCAACTTTCCAATTACTTGGGTAGCAATGATGTATTTCTAGATACCACTCATTGCTTGTGATGTCATAAATTGGTTATGGACATTCACTTCCAACATAATTTGGAACCTATATCGTCACACACATAGGATGCACTTGGAATAGGTGTTTGTTCATGAATGATGTTTAAACTTGATTACTAAAGTGTTAGGTATTCAATTTAAACTTGATTACCAGTTCATCAAGTGAACTGATCGACTCAGATGTGTGAACCTACCGGTTTAGGTTGTGAACTGACCGTTTGGTTAATCAATGAGATTGGATCAAGGATTGATGTTGACGCCATGTTATGCATTAATAGAATATTAAAACCAAATGTAGTTGTGAATAGGAAACATAGTGAAATGATCAATTCAAGTGATGAACCAATCATCTCATGTGTGAACCGACCGGTTTGTCTTTTGCAGGTTTCATAAAAAATCATGAAATTTCATCTCTTTGATTCTCAGGTGGACTAGAAACCTTGACCCTGGCCCTCCTATAAATAGAGTATTAGGGGCTTTCTAGAGACACAACAATAAGCTCTGACAATTGCTTTCCTCTCTAGTTGTGATAATAAATAGAACCTGAAAAATTTCTATCCATCAAAGGGGGAACAACAAGGGAAAGACAATTGGGAGAGCAGTCGATGATGGCATGTTGATTAGAAGGGACAACTCCTTCTTGTTCATTCTAAAAGAATGGTAGTATTTCTCAATGGTCTGTGTGGACTACTACAGAGATGAGGAGGCCCTTTGTCATCCACTAGGAGGACTTCATCAACCATTATCCATGGTGCTAGACCAGGAGGCTGACAACGATAATTGTCTAGGTACATCTTGAGAAAGAAGAACGTTGTAGCAAGGGATAGTTGTTGGACTTGGTCTAGGACCAGTTATATGCCTTGAAACCCTAATTCCCATCTATTATTATTGACAAGATACACTCTTTAAAGGGGAATATGGGAGCTAAGTTTTTATTTCCACCACCATATATGATGTCATATTTACAATTGTGGCATCAGAGCCACATCAATTTACTATGTTTTGGGATTTAATCAATATGATTGGATTTTTTTGTTTAATCATTTATTTTATTGTATATGATTCAAAATTTAAAATAATTAATGTGCATATCTAATTAAATACCACATACAATCCCAACTAATATTAAATATATGGTTAAAAGAACTATGTACCTGAGTACATGTAGCTTACATTGGACGCATGGCTATGGTCTATACCCCCTGGACTTTTGTGCTTGGTTGGATGGTTGTTATCCCCATTTATATCTCAATTTGCATACGAAGCCTCTGTCTCATTTTCATATGTAAAAGTATTAATACTTTCCTTCCCATGCTCCCCGCGAATGAAAATTGAGATTTTCCTATGACATTGTAATATGCTAAAAGGATTGGGATAGTTTTAATTTCGTATTATAGAAAATGAGGATGATCTTCACTGGATGAACCAATCATCTCATAGGATGAAACAATCATCTAGAGTACTGGAGAACTTAATGATAGGAGGATCTGACCAGTCAGCTAGTAGCCCAACTAATCGACATAAGTCCAGACCTCGCTTGGACTGGAGACTAGACGACCCATCCGAGACACCAACTGACTGACTAGGAGGCCAAAAAATCAGTTAAAGAGTTGAACTAATTGACTCAGACTAGTTCCAGCATATATCTACATCAATAATAGGTTGTTACACATGATATGGACCATAGGAGGTAGTAATTCCTTGCGGTACAATATAATGGTGATAACTGTGACAACCCAAAGCGAAACGAATGGGATTACTCAAAACAAAGCATGGAACTAACACTAACAATCCAGATTACCAGAAAACATGGTAAAATTAAAATGGATCTCATATAACCACAAAGAGGAAACATATTACTTTAGAGTCCACAAATTGTACCGCATGCATCATATATATTGTACCAAAAGATATTACATGTCATTGCTATGTTCCTAGTGTGGAGATCAGGGTTTGAGGGTTTTAAAAGGGTTTGTTTGTTGATTACTCTAAATGAATAAGCAAGAAAGGTGGAATTAAACCTAAGTTATCTTGAACAAGCAAATCTAGCAAACTAGGTTGACAAACTAGCTAAGCAAGGGCAAGAGGAACTACACTACTCTAGAAAGGCAAGAAGCAATTAAGAACTAAACTAACCACTAGTAAGAGCAAGTACCTAAATTAACACTAAAGAGAAAAACTAAGCAATTAACTAGATTAAACAAAAGCAACTAAACTATACTAGCATGAACAAGAAAGCAAAGCAAGTTAGGTTTTAAGCAAGATGATTAGGGTAGGTGGGTCGTTTGGGGATGTAAATTTGATATTAGTTGGGGGATATTATTACACAAGCATGGTCCTCATTTTACATCTAGATTACTAAACCAAACAATAAGACCAATGCTATTAGAATGTACCCTATACTACTGGTAGAAGACTAGGGTTAGGTGTAATTCTAATAGGATTAGCCAAATCTAGGTTTCTAGGATAAATGCTAATGAGAAATTGAGGGTTGAGGGTAGATATGGGAGTAGAGATGAGGGTATATGACCTCATGCCACTAGCCATTCTAGCCTTTAGAAGACCCTAAGAAATCACATCAATCCCACTTATACTAGTAAATTAGGTCTCATACCCAGTAGTAGGAGAGGAGATAAGCATGTAGGAACAAAGGGGACTAGCTAGGGATCCCCTATTGGGACCTAGGAGTCACACCTAAGATTTTCACATGCATCCCTATTCTCCTAAAAACATGGTATCATCAAACATCATCAAACAAGCAATTAATGGCAAAAAACATAAATCACAATCATGTCAATGGGATAAGAGACAAAAGCATGGATCAAAAATCATAGATAAAAATGAGTTCATTACAAGCCAAAATTCCCCCAACATGGTATCAAAGTCACATTTTATCCCCAAACAGCCCACCACTAGGGGCTTAGCTACACATAGTCAAAGAAATAGTAAAAGAGATGGGAAGATGGGGAAGAAACACCATGGATCTCGGGGAAGTAGCCTTCTTCTTCACCTCCTTACTGCTGTGGACGACCTCTCTCCTCTAAGGATACAGGTGAGCATGAGGATATGGGGGATTATGGATGAAAACTTAGAAAAGTAGGTTTCCAAGGTGGAATGGAGGTGGAAATGGTGGATGGAGAGCACAAATGAAAAGGAAATGCACTAAATTCTCAAGGAGGAGTGATGGAGGCTAGGAGCAGCTGTAGGAGAAGCTAACCTTTGTGCCCCAGCCACGACCTATGTATATATAGGTGGTGGGGAAGCACTAGGTTAAGTAGGGGTAGTATGGGAAAAATAGTGTAGAAAATCGGGCAAAATTGTGTGTAGCACGACCGTGCTGGGTTGTACGGCTATGGTGGGTAGCATGGCCGTGGTGGATGGGAATGGTCGTGGTAGAAAAATGGAGTCAATAGGGGAATTTTGGGTTTCTAGGACTGGTAGCACGATCGTGGTGGTCTCTGTCTAGCACGGGCCTGCTACCATTCTGGGTCATTTTCTGAAGATATTGCAGATTGGGGCATGTCCAAGAATGGCCATTCCATGGTAGCATGGCTATTCTGGTGTCCTTCCCCTACATTTGAGTGTTGAATTTGGCCATCCATGAAGGTTATTGCTTCAATACATCCTTTGACCACTTGGGGTAGGTTTTGAGTGGTTTTTGCCTCCTTTTGGGCTCCTCCAAGCCTGGGGAAACCCTAGATTCAACCATCTTCTTTCCAATACATAAAGTAGTGTCCAAAGTACCTGTAAAACATGCAAAAACCATCCATAAGTGTATTTGAAAATAAAACACATATTGAGGGAAATTAACTTGCAATCTAACTTGTTTAGATGGATAAAAGTACAAAAAGGCACAAGATGGAGCCCTAAAATAGGGCTACATCACCATCCCAAACTTAAAACACACTTGTCCTCAAGTATGCTCCAACTCAATCTCTCTTCATATTTTCCACAAACAAGAAATGACAAGTTCAATGTAAAAGATAATTATTGTTGAATGGGATCAAAGATGATTGAGTACATGCATTTCACCTCTCTCCTCTACTACTTTCACAATCCAATCATGAAAATAGCACAAAGCATATGAACTTCAAATATAGTGCATACAATACACAAGTTATCCATATTTCTTTCATAAAGTCTCGGGTAAACTATTTCATGAGGGTGTTAATCAAGGACAACTAGGAGTCTTGTTTCACATGCATGAATTCAATCCTATGTTTCCACTCACACCAAATGACCTACGTCACTGCATAAAAAGGAAAAAATTGAGCTAAGTTTGATGTTTCCTAGCTCAATGGGTATGAAAGTGGAAGAAAGGGTTGCGGTAATATTTTTGGTGTGCTATTACATAGATAACTCATCTTTTATTTATTTGAATGGTCTTAAATAGGAGCATCCTTTTATTTTCTTTTTGCAATTTTCTCTTTCTTTTTTCTTTGCCCTTGGAGTATGTAGGGCATATGGTGGATGGAGTGAAGTGGAGAGATGGAGATGTGGCCACCCCAAACTTTTGGAGGTGGCCACGGCTGATATGTGCACTTTGGCATCCTTTCATGAGGCGGAGGGATAAGAAGATGGTGAGTGAAAAGTCAGGTCAAAGAGGGGTCATAGGTATGATTCTCCACATAAGACATCCTACATGAAAATTAATCCAATACTTCAACCTAGATATCACACCACATGAATGAACAAGATGAAATTGATATATCAATCAAGTGATTCCACAAACACTAAGCTTTCTAAGCTTGCTCGACTTCACAATTCAACCAAATCAATCACAATCATAAGAGAGGTGATGCACATGTAAAAAGTCAAACATTGATACCACTTAGCAATAAAGCATGACATTTCACTTTCATTTGTCAAGGTTAGTCATTTTTACTCAAAATAGTAGAGATTGGGTCAAAACACACTTTCTAGGCAAGAAATCTCAAATTTGGGCAAAATTGGCCAAAACGGTGCCAATTTGCATTGAATCACATCTAAATCTACTTTAGGGAAATTTAAAACATAAAACAGCAAATCCTAGTTAAAATGCATAGGAAATTACAAAAACTACATGAGAATTCAATGCATGATATGGAAGAGCAAAAGGAGCAAATTTTTTGAAAAATTACACGAAAATGCATGAAATTAAACTACATGTATGAATGAATGCAAGCAGACACACAAGGTCAGGATAGACAAGTATGAAGGCTAGTCAAACTATTTGATCATCTTGCAAAAATATTAGCACAAGGTACATAGATAAAAATGCAGTGAACGAAGGGCTTACCGCCCTACCACCCCAAACTTTTAAATCATGCTATCCTTAGCATGAATTAGAAGTTTAGAATAGTAGGGTAAAGGGCATGGAGTTGTGAAAGACAACCACCAAGAGATGGAGTGATCAAAGTAGCACTAGGTGGGAAGGGTAATACCACCATGGCTGTGTTGAGCAACACGGCCGTTCTGTCTTGCCAGTCACACGGTCGTGTTGGGTGGCACGGCCGTTCTGGACTCCTTCATGCAGCTCCTCTATTGATTTGTAATCTTCTCTCCAACTTTGATCTTCTCATTGGTTGGACCCTTTTTGCATCATCTTTTCCTCCTTGTACCTGTACTAACATGATTCACAAATAGAAAAACTATCAATTATAGTGTGTGTGTGTGTGTTTTTGTGAAAAAGAAAGAAAAAGTATCAAAAAGGCAAGGTTCGAGAATCTCAAACCACGTGGATTGCCTCCCACTAGCGCTAAATTTAGAGCCTTCAGCTAGGCTTGTTGTTCCTCCATCAATCAACCATTGTCCAAAAGCAAAATGTTTTCATCCTCATCATACACAATCCTCTCAAATGCCTTCATTGTCTCCAAAGGGTTATGTGATTTTCTCAAGTGTCATTCTTCATTTGTCTCTCCTCCAGGGTCATTATCATAGGTATGAAAGTAAGAATCCTCATCAACAAAACTTTTTAGCTCATTTAAGATGACCTTTTTAGGCATATTCCCTCTCATCTTCTTCTTGAAGGTGAAAACATCCTTATGGAACCTTACATAAGTTGGAATTTGCTCGATGATGGCAAGCAATGAGGTGTTTGTCTTAGTCAATCTTAAGACCGTTGAACTTTGCATGCCACAGTTTTGCCTTCCCTTGAGGAATGGGTCTTCATAGACATCAACGAGAGGGGTTTCCATCCTGTTGAACACTTGCAATCCTAAAAATATCACATTGGGAGGTCTTGGATCACCAATGGGAGAACTTGGTGGTGTCATCTCAAAGGAAGATGGGACACAAGATATTATCTTCTCAAAATTTGGAAGGATTGTAGAATTTATAGTGCACTTAGCACTCTCACAAGGACTCTGTGGTAGGGGTTCTTCATCATGATCTTTGTCTAATTGCTTCCCTTCCTTGTTGGGCTCCTCTATGACCTTGTCATACCTCAAGATTGAAATCATATCCACTTTCTAAAGGGGAGGAGGGAGAGAAAGTGATGGTTGTGGTGGTGTTGGTGGTAGTGGTGGATTAGGTTTGTGAAGGATGTAGGATGGTTGTTGTGGAGGTGGGTGGTTCTTGTGGTTGATGTTGTGGTGGTGGTTGTGAGGTGTGTTGGAAGTTGTAAGAAGGGTGATGAGGTGGTGGATCATAGATAACTTGAGGGGAGCCCATAGAACTATTTGCATTGTTTGGGTTGGCTATGGTTTGGGAAAGGGGTCTTCCCTCCTCACAAAGGGCAAGTGAAAGGGAAATCTCATCCAGCCTTTGCTCTAGCCGATCAATGGTTTGTCCTTGAAAGGACACCTCTCTCTTCAATTCATAAAGGCTTCTCAACCTTGCAAGAACTTCTTCTTCAAACATGGAGCTGTCTCTTGGATCACGGTCTCCTTATGGTTCCCATGAGAAGTTTGGACCATTTCTCCATTCTGAAGTGTAAGAGCTTGACATGGGGCTTTGGTTGTTATGAATGTGATAGCATTGTAGAACTTGCACATCTTCACAAAGATCCTCCATGGAGTCGGCAGAGTGATTAGAAGAACCTCCCACATGAATCTTCATGAGATATACCATGTCTTCCAACATCTTCATCATGTAGGGAAGTTGAGGGATTGAAGGGGCTTGCGCATCTTGGTCTACCATCTTGACTCCAAAGGGTTATTTGTCACATGCAAAAGGCACAAATAAACAAAAGAAGACAAGTTAGAAAACCAAGATGCAAAAGTAACACAAAGAATAAAGAATAGCAATGATGAGGGCAATAGGAAAAGCTAAGCTACACTAACTAGCTAGGTCGAGCGCCTCTATCCGTGGCAACGGTGCCAAAAAGCTTGGTGCGTCTGAGCTAAAGGCGTACACACCAGCCAACTAAGGGTGGCCAGATGCACTCCATGGGACTCGAACGCATGTGATGGAAAACTTTTGAAATTTGTATTGGCCCTGACCAAGTTGATCATAGAACTAAAGAGGTCGCCCGCAAGCGCACATGGTACTGTTGTACTATAGTTGATTGGCAAGAAAAGGGATCGGTCCTTAGGGATAGAGGGGGCACTAGAGCTAGGGTAGTGTTTTCTATGTTCCTAGTGGGGATATCAGGGTTTGAGGGTTTTAAGAGGGTTTGTTTGTTGATTACTCTAAATGAAAAAACAAGAAAGGTGGAATTAAACCTAAGTTATCTTGAACAAGCAAATCTAGCAAACTAGGTTGACAAACTAGCTAAGGGAAAGATGAACTACACTACTCTATCAAGGCAAGAAGAAATTAAGAATTAAACTAATCACTAGCAAGAGCAAGTACCTAAATTAACACTAACGAGAAAAACTAAGCAATTAACTAGATTAAGCAAAAGCAACTAAACTAGACTAGCATGAACAAGAAAGCAAAGCAAGTTAGGTTTTAAGCAAGATGATTAGGGTAGGTGGGCCATTTGGGGATGTAACTTTGATATTAGTTAGGGGAGATTATTAGACAATCATGGTTCTCATTTTACATCTAGATTACCAAACCAAACAATAAGACCAATGCTATTAGAATGTACCCTATACTACTAGTAGAAAACTAGGGTTAGGTGTAATTCTAATAGGATTAGCCAAATCTAGGTTTTCTAGGATAAGTAATAATGAGAAATTGAGGGTTGAGGGTAGAGATGGGAGTAGATATGAGGGTATATGACCTCATGCCACTAAGCCATTCTAGCCTTTAGAAGACCCTAGGCAATCACATCAATCCCACTTATACTAGTAACTTAGGTCTCATACCAAGTAGTAGGAGAGGAGATAAGCATGTAGAAACAAAGGGGACTAGCTAGGGATCCCCTATTGGGACCTAGGAGTCACACCTAAAATTTCCACATGCATCCCAATTCTCCTAGAAACATGGTATCATCAAACATCATCAAATAAGCAATTAATGGAAAAAAGCATAAATCACAAGCATGGCAATGGGATAAGAGATAAAAGCATGGAGCAATCATCATAGATAAAAATGAGTTCATTACAAGCCAAAATTCCCCCAACATGGTATCAAAGTCACATTTTATCCCCAAACAGCCCACCACTAGGGGCTTAGCTACAAATAGTCAAAGAAATAGTAAAAGAGATGGAAAGAAGGGGAAGAAACACCATGGAGCTTGGGGAAGTAGACTTCTTCTTCACCTCCTTACTGTTGTGGATGACCTCTCTCCTCCAAGGGTGCATGTGAGCATGAAGATATGGGGGATTATGGATGAAAACTTACAAAACTAGGTTTCCAAGGTGGAATGGAGGTGGAAATGGTGGATGGAGAGCACAAATGCAAAGGAAATGCACTAAATGCTCAAGAATGAGTGATGGAAGCTAGGAGAAGCTATAGGAGAAGCTAACCTTCGTGCCCCAGCCACCACCTATGTATATATAGGTGGTGGGGAAGCACTAGGTAAAGTAGGGGTATTATGGGAAAAATAGTTCAGAAAATCGGGTAAAATTGTGTGTAGCACGACCGTGCTGGGAAGTGGGTAGCACTTTCGTGGTGGATGGGAATGGTCGTGGTGGGAAAATGGAGTCAACAGGGGAATTTTGGGTTTCTAGGACTGGTAGCACAGCCGTGTTGGTCTCTGTCTAGCACAGACCTGCTACCATTCAGGGTCATTTTCTGAAGGTCTTGCTGATTGGGGCATCTCCCAGAATGGCCATTTCATGGTAGCACGGCCGTTCTGGTGTCCTTCCCCTACATTTGAATGTTGAACTTGGCCATCCATGAAGGTTATTGCTTCAATACATCCTTTAACCACTTGGGGTAGGTTTGGAGTGGTTTTGACCTCCTTTTGGGATCCTCCAAGCCTGGGGAAACCCTATATTCAACTATCTTCTTTCCAATCCACCAAGTAGTGGCCAAAGTACCTATAAAACATGCAAAACCCATCCATAAGTGAATTTGAAAATAAAACACATATTGGGGGAAATTAACTTGCAATCTAACTTGTTTATATGGATAAAAGTACAAAAAGGCACAAGATGGAGCCCTAAAATAGGGCGACATCACCACCCCAAACTTAAAACATATTTATCCTCAAGTATGCTCCAACTCAATCTCTCTTCAAATTTTCCACAAACAAGAAATGACAAATGCAATGTAAAAGATAAGTATTGCTGAATGGGATCAAAGATGACTAAGTGTATGCATTTCACCTCTCTCCTCTCCTACTTTCACAATCCAATCATGAAAAGAGCACAAAGCATATGAACTTAAAATATAGTGCATATAATACACAAGTTACCCATATTTCTTCCATAAAGTTCTGAGTAAACCATTTCATTAGGGTATTAATCAAGGACAACTAGGAGTCTTGTTTCACATTCATGCATTCAATCTTATGTTTCCACTCACACCAAATGACCTACGTCGCTGCGGAAAAAGGGCAAAATTGAGCTCAGTTTGATGCTTCCGAGCTCAATGGGTATGAAAGTGGAAGAAAGGGTTGCGGTAAGATTTTTGGAGTGCTATTACATAGATCACTCATCTTTTCGTTATTTGAATGATCTTAAATAGGAGTATCCTTTTATTTTCTTTTTGCAATTTTCTTTTTGTTTTTTCTTTGCCCTTAGAGTATGTAGGGAATATGGTGGATGGAGTGAAGTGGGGAGATGGAGATGTGTCCACCCCAAACTTTTGGAGGTGGCCACAGATGATATGTGCACTTTGGCATCCTTTCATGAGGCGGAGGGGTAAGAAGATGGTGAGTGAAAAGTCGGGTCAAAGAGGGGTCATAGGTATGATTTTCCACATAAGACATTCTGCATGAAAATTAATCCAATACTTCATCCTAGATATCACACCACATGAATGAACAAGATAAAATTGATATATCAATCAAGTGATTCCACAAACACTAAGCGTTCAAAGCTTGCTCGACTTCACAATTCGACCAAATCAATCACAATCATAACAGAGGTGATGCACGTGTAAAAAGTCAAACATTGATACCACTTAGCAATAAAGCATGACATTTCACATGCATTTGTCCAGGTTAGTCATTTTTACTCAAAATAGTAGAGATTGGGTCAAAACACACTTTCTAGGCAAGAAATCTCAAATTTGGGCAAAATTGGCCAAAACGATTCCAATTTGCATTAAATCACATCTAAACCTACTTTAGGGAAATTTAAAACATAAAGCAGCAAATCCTAGTTAAAATGCACATGAAATTACAAAAACTACATGAGAATGCAATGCATGATATGGAAGAGCAAAATTTTTGAAAAATTACACGAAAATGCATGAAATTAAACTACATGTATGCATGAATGCAAGTAGACACACAAGGTCAGGATATACAAGTATGAAGGTTAGTCAAACTGTTTGATCATATTGCAAAAATATTAGCACAAGGTACATAAGTAAAAATGTGGTGAATGAAGGGCTTACGCCCTACCACCCCAAACTTTTAAATCATGCTATCCTCAACATGAATTAGAAGTTTAGAATAGTAGGGTAAATGGCATGGAGTTGTGAAAGACAACCACCAATAGATGGAGTGATCAAAGTACCACTAGGTGGGAAGGGTAATACCACCACACCCGTGTTGAGCAACACAGTCATTCTATCTTTCCAGTCACACGGTCGTGCTGGGTGGCACGACCGTTCTAGACTCCTTCCTGTAGCTCCTCTATTGATTTGCGATCTTCTCTCCAACTTTGATCTTCTCCTTGGCTGGACCCTTTTTGCATCATCTTTTCTTCCTTGTACTTGTACTAATATGATTCACAAATAGAAAAACTATCAAGTATAGTGTGTGTGTTTTTTTTGTGAAAAAGAAAGCAAAAGTATCAAAAAGGCAAGGTTCAAGAATCTCAAACCATGTGGGTTGCCTCCCACTAGTGCTAAATTTAGAGCCTTCAGTCGGGCTTGTTGTTCCTCCATCAATCAACCATTATCCACAAGCAAAATATTTTCATCCTTGCCATACACAATCCTCTCAAATGTCTTCATTGTCTCCCAAGGGTTATGTGATTTTCTCAAGTGTCTTTCTTCATTTGTCTCTCCTCTGTGGTCATCATCATAGGTCTCAAAGTAAGAATCCTCATCAACAAAACTTTTTAGCTCATTTAAGATGACCTCCCTAGGCATCTTCCCTCTCATCTTCTTCTTGAAGGTGAAAACATCCTTATGGAACCTTACATAAGTTGGAATTTTCTCAATGATGGCAAGCAACGAGAGGGGTTTCCATCCTGTTGGACACTTGCAATCCTAAAAATATCACATTGGGACGTCTTGGATCACCAATGGGAGAACTTGGTGGTGTCATCTCAAAGGAAGATGAGACACAAATTATTACCTTCTCAAAATCTGGCAGGACTGTAGAATTTATAGTGCACTTAGCACTCTCACAAGGACTTTGCGGCAGGGGTTCTTCATCATGATCTTCATCTAATTTTTTCCCTTCCTTTTTGAGATCCTCTATAACCTTGTCACACCTAAACATTGAAATCGTATCCACTTGCTCATCGGGAGGAGGGAGAGCAAGTGATGGTTGTGGTGGTGTTAGTGGTAGTGGTGGATTAGGTTTGTGAAGGATGTAGGATGGTTGTTGTGGAGGTGGGTGGTATGGGGGTGATTCTTGTGGTTGATGTTGTGGTGGTGGTTGTGAGGTGTGTTGGAAGTTGTACGAAGGTTGATGAGGTGGTGAATTATAGATAACTTGAGGGGAGCCCATAGAACTATTTGCATTGTTTGGGTTGGCTATAGTTTGGGAAAGGGGTCTTCCCTCCTCACAAAGGGCAAGTGAAAGGGAAATCTCATCCAGCCTTTTCTCTAGCCGATCAATGGTTTGTTTTTGAAAGGACACCTCTCTCTTCACTTCATCAAGGCTTCTCAACCTTGCAAGAACTTCTTCTTCAAACGTGGAGATGTCACTTAGCTTGCGGTCTCCTTGTGGTTCCCATGAGAAGTTTGGACCATTTCCCCATTTCGAAGTGTATGTTTTGAATGTGATAGGATTGTAGAACTTGCACATCTTCACAAAGATCCTCCATAGAGTCGGTAGAGTGATTAGAAGAACCTCCCATGTGAATCTGCATGAGATATACCATGTCTTCCAACATCTTCATCATGTAGGACAGTTGAGGGATTGAAGGGGCTTGCACACCTTGGTCTACCATCTTGACTCCAAAGGGTTGCTTATAAAATGCACACGGCAAAACCAAACAAAAGAAGACAAGTTAGCAAACAAAGATGCAAAAGTAACACAAAGAATAAAGAATAGCAAGGATGAGGGCAATAGGAAAAGCTAAGCTACACTAACTAGCTAGGTCGAGCGCCTCTATCCCCATAAACGGTGCCAGAAAGCTTGGCGAGTCTGAGCCAGAGGCGTACACACCAGCCAACTAAGGGTGGCCAGATGCACTCCACGGGACTTGAACGCGCGTGATGGAAAACTTTTAAAATTTGTATTGGCCCTAACCAAGTCGATCACAGAACTAAACAGGTCACCTGCAAATGCATAGGGTACTATTGTAGTATAGGTGATTGGCAAGAAAAGGGGTTGGTCCTCAAGGATAGAGGGGGTACTAGAGCTAGGGTAGTGTTTTCTATGTTCTTAGTGCAAAGATCATGGTTTGAGGGTTTTAAAAGGGTTTGTTTTTTTATTACTCTAAATGAACAAGCAAGAAAGGCATAATTAAACCTAAGTTATCTTGAACAAGAAAATCTAGCAAACTAGGCTGACAAACTAGCTAAGCAAGGGCAAGAGGAACTACACTACTCTAGCAAGGCAAGAAGTAATTAAGAACTAAACTAACCACTAGCAAGAGCAATTACCTAAATTAACACTAAAGAGCAAAAATAAGCAATTAACTAGATTAAGCAAAAGCAACTAAACTAGACTAGCATGAACAAGAAAGAAAAGCAAGTTAGGTTTTAAGCAAGATGTTTAGGGTAGGTGGGCCGTTTGTCTCCTATCTCGGGTAGTTGCCTATGAATAGAATTGTTTTCTTCCATGATATAATTCACTACCTTAATTTATATTGGTTCCACGTCAGTAGTAACCTATACCCTAAATTAGGTGTGTGAAAATATATCTCTAGGTTTCCACCATTAATCGTACATTGCCTTTTCCAAAGAATTTATAAGTTAATGTGATTATTACATCTTTTCAACCGTTAATTCTTCATCAAAAGCAATTAAAGGTATTAAATTACAACTATGGTGATCAAGCACAATGATAGAATTTAGAAAGCAATATCATACCACGGATTTGAGAGACAAATTATGGTTAACTATGTAAAAAGTGTCATACAATGATTATCCGGGCTACTCCCGGTCCTAAAGACAAAGGGGATCAGCCCCACATGTTCATCTTAATGAGAAACACGATGAAAGGAGAAGAAAACATGGGGGAAACATGGATGGAGATGGTGTAACCCCTAGAACGAAGGAGAACCAAATGATTCTCGGCACGAGATGGGCGTTCTATAGCCTTTCGCTAGTAGAAAACTCTGTCTGCAGCTCTGGAAACATCTGTGGCATAGCTCTGGTCTCCATTCTTCATCCCTCCTCTTCTGAAACTTGTGCAGCGGATAATGACATGATAGTACGGCTTGGGCCGTCTTCCCTGGGTATAGGGATCACTTACGGCTGACAAATTATCACATCTGTTCGATCTAGATCGATTTGGGTTGTTTCCTGATCTGACGGTGTCGATACCATCGACGGTGGGTCGATGGTATCGACCCCCGTAGGGTATCGATGCTCCTTGATTTCTAGCATTCTCTCGGATGGAAGCTCGATACCATCGACCAGACACGTCGATGGTATCGAATTGTTGACCTTTGGCACGCTAACGCTATCTCGATACCATCGACCATCCTATCGATGGTATCGACCGGGTTCTGCTCTTTCTACGGCTTGTTCTTGTGGCCATGTCGATGGCATCGATGGCCGTCGATGGTATCGACGGCCTCATATATGCAAATTCCCTGAAATAAAGAGAAGAACACCAATCAAATACGATAAATATGATCTTTTATACTAAATAAGATGAAATAAGACAAATTTGATGCATGATGAGATTGTAGGCTAAAGGAAATGAATCATGCGATATTAACCACAAATATGACTAATACACATACAAAATGATTATAAAACTAGCCTATAAAAGTGACTCAAAACCCTTGCATCATTCATAATATTCTTATCTCTGGTTGGTTGATGGCTTCCATAATCATAATAGTCTATGGTGTTTGAATGTTTGAAACTAGCTATGATTTATTTGGTACCTTGAAAATGTTTTTCTACTTGTTGAGTGACCCGATGGGTTGGCGTATAGGAAGTAATGATTTTTCTACTTTATTTACTATTTTAATGACTTTAGTGAGCCCAAGAAATTATGATCACATTATTTTCATCAATGTATGATCAATGATTACCTTAAGCCCCGTGAATGATGGTTCTTCCTATGGTTTTAAGCAGATTTTTCACTTCCTGTGTTTCAATCCAATAGTTGGTTTTGATGTTGTATGGTTTGACCATTTTGTGCCAATTAATGGTTTGGATTTGTCTTCTGTTTTGGACTCTCTTATGTTTGATAAATAAATATCATGATTCTCTCCCAAGTGGTTCAAGTCGATGGTCTTTTTCCTCTCTCAAACAATGGTTTCTCTCTAATGCTTTGAGCTATTTGTTCTCTTTTTTCCATAAGTTTATGATTGGGATTTTTGTGCCAAATGATGAAGGTTACTTAGTTGCTATTTTGGATCTTATTTTGTGCTTAAAAATATGTATTTGTTTCCTCTCGCAACTGATGGTTTTGATGTTCTCACAATGGCTGATTTGATGGTCTCACTAGATTCACAATCAGTGGATATCCTATTGCTAATTTGCTGACTTCTCCAAGTGTTAGATCGATGATACTCTTTATGTTCACAACTTATGGTCATCCTAATAGGTCATGGACTATTTTCTCTAAGTACAGTTCACTTGGCTAAGACAAATGATGGTTTCACTAATATCTAATTTGATGGGTTTTCTTGCTCATGAAACCAATGGTGAGTTCAGGGCTCACACCCAATGGTGATACATGGTTTTTATAAGTCATAACTAGATGGTTTTCTTAGATGAATGTATTAAGGTTTCATGTGTCTTGCATCCAAAAGTTATGGTTTATGCAATGTGATTCATACACACAATGCAATGGTTTTAATTTCCTTGAATTTGATTCTTTGATGTGTGGTCTATGATTTGATAGGTTGTGTCTATTGCACCTGATGTTGGGGATTTGATGAGTTATAATTAATGGTTTTGAGCCCCAAGAGTTGGTAGTCTTACCTTTTCCCTCAAGTGAATATAAACCTAAGATTGTTGTGTTGATTCACAATATTAAGCCAACTTGTGTTGTTAACTCTAATCATAGTACAACTAAAAGATGGTGGTAAATTATACCTAGTTCCCTTTCATATTGTTTTAATAAAGTAATGTCATTACTTCTAAGTTTTTTTGGAAATAATAAGAACTAGGGATTACATACAATTTCTATTTTAGAAACCCAAAATTGGTTAAGATGTTGAACCTTAATCCTAATTTAAGAACACAAAGAGTTTGCTTAGTTTCCTTGTGCATTTAATATAATTATGGATTAATTTCTCTCTCCACACTATTGTAACTCTATTTTGATGTATGTGCAATGTTAAGCCAAACATTATACATTACATCTATGTAATGGCAGTTGAGCCTTGATGAGGCATGGAAATATATTGACGTTCTTGCAGGAGATAATATGATGGTCTTAATGACCTTTGGGCATGCTTGAACCTAATGGAGGTGTGATTCTCTTCATGACGTGATAAGGGTTGGTAACCTTGGATATTGTAATAAGGAATACGTCTTATACATTATATATATATATATATATATATATATATATATATATATATATATATATATATATATATATATATATATATATATATATATATATATATATATATATATATATATATATATATATATATATATATATTGGAGTTGTTATATATCAAACGCTTTCTAGAAATGAATTATGATTGTATGTCCACTTGTTAGATTTAGCCTTAAATTCACTCAATCCACTTAACTAATCAAAGTGAAACCTTAATCATGTAGTGCCTTGTGTCGTAGATCCATTCTAGTATCAGAACTTGTTGGATGGTGAAATGAGCATTCCTTCAATGGAAGCTTAGAGTCATATATTGTTGAGTGCATGCATGTTCACAAGGATGACTGCGATCATACACTGGCATTAGAATGATTGTGGTCTTATCTCTGATGATGTGATCCAGTATATGATGTGTTTTGAGGATGAATGCGGTCATGCCTCGGAAAGAGAATGATTGTAGTTGAATCTTAGTTTCATTAGTATTGTGACCTTTATAAGGGCAGACTAGGTTGTTCACTAGTGTCATGACCCATATACCAAGGGAGGACTAGGTTGTTTTGCAGCTTGACCTTATGTTTCACTGTGGTTGACCCATACTGACTGGGGGCGGATGAGATCTTAGGATGTCGATACTCCTAAATCTTTTGTAAGAGATTTTTGGTATGATTTATGAAATAATTTGAGATGTTGGGATTTTATGATAATGGCATTAAGAAAAATTGTGAATTGGTTTGAATTTAACCCTATTTTTAGTGATGTTTTTTTATTAGTAGTTGATCATGTTTAGGTTTTGAGTAATCTCATTTTGTGTGATGGGTTGTTGCATTACTAGTTCCCTTGTTCTTAAAGGGAAGGCTAGGCGTCCATATCCTTGAAAAGAAAGGTTTCATGTTGTAACCCTTATAATAGAATATAAGGAGTGAGACATGGTTGAAAATACTAGAGGTTGATCTCTCTAGGTAGTGGATATACTTCTCCTAGTTTGGAGGTAGGAACCACTATACATAGCTTGTGTTACTTGTGATTTTTCAATATATATCACCCTTTCTATGTATGTTTAGTTGCACTCAAGGCTCATACTTACAATATTATCTTATAAATATCTTGAGGGTCTAATAATTTTTTTAAGTGTTTTTAGATATATTCACCCCCTCTAGAGCCCACTATAGATCCAACACCTAGTACTACTCTAGGATAAGCATGCTTAACTGTAGAGTTTTTAGTGATGACTCCCTAAAAAGGAGGTTCACCATGGTGATATGGGAGTCTAATCATTCTTTTTAAGGTCACTTCATCTGAGGCCTCAAGTCATGGGAGTTAAGTTGAGTGTAGGAGTGCCTAAGTTCTTTCCATGAATTATGAGATTAATGCCAATGAAACAAGTTAATGGAAGGTTATATTTCATTTAAGATTTTCTCAAAATGCCAACATTTACACTCATTTGTCTTACAAAATCCCTATATCAGTTATATGTGTATATAGGTATGATGCTTATTATGATCACTCTTTTACCACACATTCTGATGTCAGGTAGACAAACACCTTCATGTATAGGAGTCTTTCTTTTATGCTGAATATATAAATATGGGACTTAGGGTATGTAATGGATGTGATTATCCCTTGTGGATGGTTGCAAACCTCTTACTACATCATTGAAAAAGTTCCTATTTCATATGTTGGTCATCATATGGAAGCTAAATTTATCCTCATAGACATGTAAGCCTTTGATCTTATTCTTGGTATGGATTGGTTGTATAAATGTCATGTTGTTATCAATTATCATGCCAAGAAAGTTATCATCTTTATTCCCAACCTCTCAATGCTTGTAGTTCCCATAAGAAAAGATTAGAACTCAAATATTGTTATTTCCTTCGTTAAAGCCAAATCTTTGTTGACCAAAGGATGTAATTGTAACTAGCAAGTGTAGCCATCGTTAATACATATACTAGTGCTCTAGAGGACATTTACATAGTGAATTATAACCTATATGTTTTTCTTGAGCATCTCCTTGTCTACCACCTAATCGTGATATTGATGTTTTTGTTTGATTTTTCCCTTGTTCCTCTCCCCTGGGGAGCACTTATTCCATTTTTCAAGAAAAATGATGGGTCCCTCTACATGTGTATCAATTATCACATGATAAACCAAGCTACCATGCAAAATAAATATATGGTACCATGAATTGATGTCCTCTTTGAGAAAATTTGTTGTGCTAATCTATTATAAAAAATTGACCTTATTTTTGGATACCACCAAATCAATGTGAACGAAGAAGATACCCAAAGACCACTTTTCAAGCTCAGTATGCACACTACAAATTGTTGGTCATGTTGTTTTATCCAATGCCCCTAGAGTTTTTATGACCATGATGAATGGTCCTCCAATATATTGAATCTCATTTATGACGTCTTGATTTACTCCAAAGATATTGAATCTCATGGTATACACATTCCTAAGGTCCTTGATATTCTTCAAGCTCAAAAGCTTCATGAAAAATTGTCAAAATGTGAATTTTGGATATCTGAAGTCATGTTTCTTGGCCACATAATTTGGGGAGGAAGTTTTTCTATTGATTAGACCAAAGTATGAGTCGTTCTAGAATGGCGATCTCTAAGGAATGTTTCTAAAATCTAGAGTTTCCTCATTCTTGTTGGATATTATTTAAGCTTCATATTCAACTTCAATAAGATACTTTTGCCTCTCAATAAGCTCACAAGGAAAGGAGAATAGTTTGTATGGTCACACGAGTGCAAGTCTCATTTTTAGGAGTTAAATGTAAAGTTGACCTCCTCACCTATAATGACACTTCCTTAAGGAAACAATGTGTTTGTCATCTTCACCTAATGCATTAAGGTTTGGATTGGGCTTTTTTCCAATGCAAGAAGAGAAGGCATTAGTGTATGTCTCTCAACAGTTGAAACCCAATGAGTTCAATTACCCAATCCATGATCTCAAGTCGGTCGACATCATTCATGCCTTGATAAAGTGGATACATTACCCTTATGGTGATACGTATACCATTATGACTGCTCACAAGAGTTTGAAGTACATCCTGACATAGAGGGACTTGAATCTTAGGCAAAATAGATGTCTAGAATACCTCAGAGACTACAAATTTATGATTGTATACCACCCTAGTAAGACAAAATGTCAAAGTTTGATGCCCTTAGTAGGAAGAAACTTAAATGTGTTGTTGTAGTTTCCATTTAATGTAATAACTTAGAGGTAATATATCCATGGGCACTGAGGCATATGGGTGACAAAATCTTATTGGCCAACATCAACGTAAAATTGGACCTCCATTTTTAGATCCTATTCACACAAAATAGTAGTCAAAACCTTGAGGAAATTATGAAGTTTCTAGAAGAACCTCAAACACATCTCACAGTTGGCATGGATGGTGGAATTAATTATAAGCAACACAAATGGGACCCATAGGATTCAAATTTGGTTGAAGAAGTGTTATAAGAAGCCAACATATCAAAATATACAGTGCGTCTTAGATCAAATAAGATGTGTAAGGATCTTAATAGGCACTTTTGATGGAAGAATATGAAGGGTGATATATTTGTTTTTATCTCAAAATGCCTAACTTTCAAACAAATTAACTTTACACATCAGAGGCTAGGATGTTTCTATAACCCTTACCGGTCCCAACATGGAAGTGAGAGAATATCACCATGGATTTGTGGTGTATTAACCCAAGACCAAGAAATGGAGCAATGACGTTTTGGTTATAGTTGACCAACTAACAAAATCAACCCATTTATCCTGAAAAAAGCAATGATTAAAGTTCCAAAATTGGTAGAACCTAATATTTGGGAAATTTTTAGGTTGCATGAGAGTCATGTATCTATTGTATCTTTCACTTCCCATTTATGGTGTAAAGAGTGGGACCCGAAAGGGGATCCACTCAAATGGTAAAATATGATATGCCATGTAATTATAAAGCAACAAAAACAAAACTAACATAAAGTTACATGATGATTCTTTTACAGTTGTTCATCACCATAAAAGGTGCTATAGCAAGGTAAAAGGTAGACATCTAATAAACATAATCATGTATAAGAACTATAGCAGAGGGTAACACAACCATTCCAAGCTATCCTTTGGTCCAAAACTGTGTATATGATCTCTGCGCATCCTTGTCTTCTATTGTACCTATACCTGTGCGGAAGGCAACACCACCCAAAACATAGGATACAAGTATATGTTAGCAAAGGCTGAGTATGTAAATATAATAAACACTTTTGGAATTATATTGGGTTAAAAGTGCAAAAAGAGATGTTCCCAAAAGAAGGAGGTATTTGTAGTTAGGTAATTTCAAAAGAAATATAACAAGAGAAATAAGGCATATTAAAATTTAGATTAGCAACATGAGAATAAAAGTGCCTTGCCATAACAATCTATCACAATTCCATTTTAAAACAATAAACATTTGCAAATATAACAATGTAGACTAAATATACCTAAAATATGGCCATAATACCATAGGATCATGGTCTAAAAAAATAAGGGTGGAAACGCACACCCCGAGAAGAATACACACGTCCTATATAAGTATGGTTGTACATAAGTACCGCCATTATAGATATTCTAGTCAAACATGTAGCATGCATAAATAAAGTGGCAATACCATCATTTCATTCAATTTCACATGAAAAGTTAATCATAACAGGAAGGGTCCAAAGACCCATTATAACTGAGTAATTCAACCATCACAGGAACTTAACTGAATCCATATTAGGAAATGTAAATGTCCAATAATTGAGTTTCAAATAAAATTTATATTTGAGAGATACTTCATTAAAACTAATGTAGGTTTCAGTCAAATAATGCCCAAAATAAAATAGAGGATGTACATACCTTATGATCAAACTTTTATATTTATTAAGACTTCCTAGGTTCAAGGTTAGGGCTATCACAACCTAATCACAATATATGTGCATTCAATTAATATAAATTACATTAAATCCCTTACTTCAAAAATGACCTCATAGTAAGTTGGAATTCTGATTGCAAAATCTATCCCATTAAACCAATCACATTTTTTGTAATTTCAAAAATGTATTTAGGCAATTTACTAATTAAATATGAAAATCAATTAGGAATTGGTGACTTTTCCCTTGAAGGGAAATGCAAAATTATATCATGATGTCATAGAACTATAGAACGATCAGAAGCATGGGGTTTCGGGGTCAACAAAGTCAAGAAAACCCAAAATTCCTACAATGCCCTCATGGGTGTGACAAGATTACTACAAGAACCAGGGAAAATAGGTACACTTGCCCCAGGGATTGAATCCCACCTACCGTGTCGTGGACGAAACTCAGGAGCTTGTCTCCAATCTCTTAGCGTAGGATTGGCCTATGGTCTATAGTCTTTGCACAGAAGATCTAATACAGTTTCCATCGTGAGGCTAGGACAAACTTAGGGAACCACTACCCATGTTCAGGTCAACGACTGGGTGGAACGAAGTGTACACTATCAGTATGGCATAAACTAGGGAAAGCTAGAGATTGAATATGACTTTTTAAGGAATGACAGAGGAATGAAGGCATGAGGGACATTCTTTTGGGTTTGACAAACTCACATGATGTCTTTCCAGGGTCGAAGGATGACTAGATGGGTTTGACCTATGGAAATGTTGGTGATGGTCAAGTTCATGTATACTGAGATTGACAACTCAAAATGGCAATCATGTTATCACTTTCGATCAGAATAATCCCCTAGAACTCTAACAAAACATCACGATGTATTTGGTAGGGTTTCTAGGATCTGGGAAATATAGAGTCCTTTCACGATGGTGAGCCAAAGTAGAAGAGGTCGGTCGGACTAGTTGATTGAAGAAACCAAAGAAAGCTAAGGCAAAGTGAATATAGAGAATGGAAGTTGAACAAGCGAGGTTTGTTATCATTTAGGAAATTTGGCCAAGTATCTCATATAGGTTCTGTAAGGGCTTGGTGGTTAGAGAAGCAATTTGTCCTCACCAGGTCGAGCCTGGTGCTCTTGGGCACAATTGGTAGCTCTATGCGTGTGGGAGGATCTAGGCTTATTTTTGGATTTTGAATCAGTCATACGACGTAGTGTAGAGAGAGATAGCATTCTCAGGGAATGACCACAATGAAGGAGTAGGAAATAAGATTGGACATTTTCTATATATACAACCACTTGCAAGGAGTGTGGGATCGTTGGGCTCATCTTAGGGTAAGGAGTTCTCTGAAAAAGAAATCACGGTAATTCGGTGAGTGGGCGAGTGAGAGACGACTGACCATTGCAGCATAGACATGGTCTCTCACGAACGTGAAGGAGATGGGGGAAGGGGACGACAAGTCCTTCTCAAATACTCATCATGTCTTAGGACCACGTGCCAAGCAGGTCACTACTAAGGCGTGACATCATTTAATCGGATACTTTGGTTCAAATTTAGAAAATAACAATTAAAGTATAGGTTTTATTCTAACTTAGGTTTAACCGATCTACATTGACATGAGGGGGTGTAATTGATATCTAATTAATACCAAATTTGGTAGGCGACATAATTTGTGTATGAGGAATATGAATATGTACTTCAATTTACATGTTGGGATTATTTGTTTTGTATTTTCACCATTATACACTAATGGATTAATTAGGGTATTAGGCTTACCCTAATGATCAAATAGGGTGAATACTTTTGAGTTATTTCCAATTATCTCACTCTAAGATCCTCATCTCCCACTAGGGTATCCAATCATGATTGAGACTAAACTTTATTATTATTATACACTCATTTTCCATAGTTTAATTTTTAGGGTTACTATATCCTATGCCCATGGAATAGTAATGAGTCTGTTAGTGTTATAAGATCTCAATAAGGCATGCACTAGTCTGAAATACTAAAATATGGATACTAAGAGCTAGTTAATGGGACAAAGGGAAAAAGGGAGATTGAACATCCCCATCATAGAATAAGGGCCTTGATGAAAGAATAGTTAACCAATATATCTAGAATTAATTATGTTATAACACTCCACCCCTTACAGAGGATTTCGTCCCCGAAATCCATTTTGTTATAACATGTATACCAAGTCACACTTTTCAATCAATCTAAGGGGTTCTAATTCACTCACTATAGTGGATCATACTATACCACTCCATACCACTCTTATAGTACATTCTCAAGGTGGGACTATAATACATCATACCATACTTAATTCCAAATTCCCATTTAGAACTTACATTAATTCAAGCATCAAGTCCCCGTAGCCTTCTAATATTCACATTGATCTATAACATGTACACCAACATATAGGTTATCTTAATAGTGCTACATTCATTAAAGTTACCTACCTTATTATGGTGGCCTCATTATCCTCTAACATGAACCACGTCGCTACGCAATTGAAGTCACTAGGTTGTTCTATAGTTTCTCATTTCCCAACACTTAAGCGTCAATCTTTATAAAAAAATCTCCCAATAAAACCATTCATATGCAACCGCTAAGTTGGTGATCAAACTTGTTAAGAAACATCAATATTCAAACACTATCACCATGATTCATGTCATTATTACTATTAAATGGATTTTCTTTTATGATTACCATGAAATATTGAGTGCATGAAGAAAGTATGGTATAACTTGCATATACACTTTTCTTTTTCTTCAATAATAGGGCCATCAGTTAATGATATATATTTACATATTTTATCCATGAATGTTAAATAATTTGTGTGTAACTACCAAGACACCATTTACAAACTATCAAGAAAAATAGGGTTGAGGTGTACAATTAGGGTTTTGTTAGTAATCATGTTTGACCATTTATATTCGTTCAAATTAGCGTATTACATGTCAGTATGAACTAACCATCCATGTTTTTGGGAACATAATAAATTGCAGATGTTGTGTTTAAGGTGTGCTTAGTTTATTTTCTCTTTAGTTTGTTGTGATCATATGGGCGAGGGTATGTCTGTTAATATTTACATCCTTAGTATGTTCAACCTAGTTCCTAGAGTAAGGTTACCCATACCATTCATTTAAGGCGATGTGAAGTGTGTGGGCATTAAGTTCAAGTTTAAAGGCATCAAACGATCATTTTTTTACTCAGTACTGACTTAAGTTCATCTTTTGAAGATAAGTGACAATATATTTTGAAATGTATTTTACTTTTCAAAGTAACATTTATGGTGTTGTAATTAGTAAGGCCCACTCACTAATACTGGTTACGCAGTAGCTAGACTAGGAGTTTTCCAAGTTTTACTTATTGCAACAATTGTTAACCTCGACCAAATATTAAGCTACACTCTTAAAAGGAATAATTGTTAATGTATCTAGTAATCTAGAAAGGCAACAACGGTGGATATAACTCTTATATGTCCATAACTTATTCTTAGTACTCATTACTACCTGCTAGGTTTAGGATCTCATGGGTTATCATGCCAGTCAAGGTTTCTCCACTAAAAGGTTCACCTACAACTAAAACTTTCTTTTGGTGGTGACTTGGTTCTGAAACCATCGATAAAATCTAAAACCTTTCTTTTGTAATTTGATAATGAAGATAAGTATGACGATGAAAACTTTGCGAAAAAAATACGTAATTGGTGCCAAAATCATCCGAGAACCAAATCAGCCACCTTCCATAGCATGACATGTATGCTATTATTCTATCGTCACTTCATTCCACTAGAAGGGTCTAAGTTTACAAATATCTAAAGGGCATATCACTATATTTCTAATATATATGGTGTAGGAGGGATAAGGGTTTCTTATTACGCACAGTCAACATCTACCAAAACCTAATAAGATACAACATGAACCTAACCTCATGTCACTCTTAGTCATAATTCTACATTACCTCATCTCAAGAATTAAAGGAGTCACAAAGTTATCCTTCATCATAGAAGGAGATTTTAGGGTTTTCTATCATTAGATGGTTTACATCCATAATGCCTTGACAATATAAGATAACATATATACTCAACCTACTCATCTCAATCACTAGATAAACCAACTACACTACTCAGGATAGGAGAGAAACTTAAGTTTATCTACTAAAACTTATAGCTTTCCTCAACAATTACTTATGTATGAGGCAAAAATAGGCTGAGTGAATATGGCATTCATCCCTTAGATAGATGAATGGGTATACCTATGTTGGGATATTCCATGTTGAAGGATAAGGCATGCCTAACCATAACATATCTAATTCAATTCATCACCTAGTCTTAATGGAATAATCATCATGCTACAACTTATGTCAGAGTTCTATGTTTATCACATGTACATGCTTCCATACATGCCCAGGTGCACCTTATGGACATATTAAGACATGCTAGAAAACAACAAGAAAAGTGTCCTGGGGAAATTAGGGTCAATCCCATATATGAATGTTTAAGTCAACCTACATTTTAGTCATTTACTATCGGCTCATAAGGTGAGGAATTAGAATCAAATGACCAAGAGATTCAAACCCTATTTAAGGAAATTTTGTACTCGATAAAGGGTGTATAGCCAACTAGGGTTCCCAAAAAAAGTCTTGACCACATAGTGGCTTAGGGGGTGGAAGTCACCAAATTACATAGGGTTCTAAACTTTTTTTTGGTATTTCACTACTTAGGATTTGGTACATCAACTACATGTGAAGGGTCATCTAAGTACCTAATTAATGAAAAATTTTAGGATAACTTGAAATAGTCAAGTTATCAAGTACTTTTGGCTCTGATACCATTTTGTAAAGAGTGGGACCCAAAAGGGGATCCACTTAAATGGTACAATATGGCATGCCATGCAATTATAAAGTAGCAGAAAAAAAACTATTATAAAGTTACATGATGATTCTTTTACAATTGTTCATCACCATAAAAGGTGGTATAGCAGGGTGAAAAGGTATACATCTAGTAAACCTAATCATGTATAAGACCTATTGCAGGAGGGCAACCCAACCATTCCAAGTTATCCTTAGTCCAAAACCCTATATATGATCTTCATGCATCCTTGTCTTCTAATGTACCTACACCTAGGTGTAAGGGAACACCACCCAATACATAGAATATAAGTATAGGTTAGCAAAGGTTGAGTATGTATATATAATAAACACTTCGGGCATTATATTGGGTTAAAATTGAAAAAAGAGATGTCCCCAAAAGAAGGAGATATTTTTAGTTAGGTAATTTTAAAAGAAATATAACAAGATAAATGAGGCATATTAAAATTCTAATCAACAACATGAGAATAAAAGTGCCTTGCCATAACAGTCAACCACAATTCCATTTTAAAACATTAAACAATTGCATGCATAACATTATAGACTAAATATAACTAAAATAGGACCATAACACAATCTGATCATAGCCTAAAAGATATAAGGGTGGAAACGCACACCCTGGGCGGAATACGCATGCCCTATATAAGTATGGTTGTACGCTAGATATTCTAGTCAAACTTGTAGCATGCATAAATAGAGTGGAAAGACTATCATTTCAGTCAAAATACAATCATAATATTAAGGTTCCAAAGTCCCATTATAATTGAGTAATTCAATAATCACATGAACTTAACTGAGTCCATATTAGGATATATAAATGTACAATAATTGAGTTTCAAGTAAAATTGATTTTTAAGAGACGCCTCATTAAAATCAATGTAGGTTTTAGTCAAATAATGCCCAAAATAAAATAGAGGATGTACATACCTTATGATCAAATGTATATTTTTAGTAAGACTTCCAAGGTTCAGGGTTAGGGTTGTCGCAACTTAATAACAATATATGTGCATTCAATTAATATAAATTACATTAAGTCCCTTACTTTGAAAATGACCTCACAGTAAGTTGGAAATCTGATTGCGAAATATATCCCATCAAATAAGTAGCATTTTATAATTTGGAAAAAGTATTTATATGTATTATTTGGATCATCCAATAATTACTTATGGAATTTACAAGTTTAGGCACTTTATTGATTAAATATGAAAATCAATTGGGAATTGATGACTTGTCCCTTGAAGGGAAATGTGAATAAAGTGTGATGTCATAGAACTATCGAAAGATCAAAAGAATGGGGTTTTGAGGTCAATAAAGTCAAACAAAACCAAAATCACTACAATTCCCCCATGGGCATGACAAGATTACTACAGGCACCATGGGCAAATAGGTACACTCACCTAGGGATTGAATCCCACCTCCCACGCCACAAATGGAACTCAGGATCTCGTCTCCTAGATCTTAGTGTATGATTGGGCTATGACCTTTAGTCTTCGCACATAAGATCTACTAGAGTTGCCATCATGAGGTTGGGATGAACTTAGGGAACCACTACTTGTGTTCAGGTTGACGATGGGGTGGAAAGAAGTGTACACTGTTGGTAAGGCAGAAAACTAGGGAAGCTAGAGATTGAATACGACTTTTCAAGGATCAAAGGAGGAATGAAGGACCTTCTTTTGGGTATGACAGACTCACATGATGTCTTTCCAGGGTTATAGGATGACTAGATGGGCTTGACATAAGGTAACTCCGACGACGGTCAGCTTCATGTATACTGAGATCAACAACTCAAAATGGCAATCTTGTTATCACTTTTGATTAGAATCATCCCCTAGAACTCTGCCAAAACATCATGATGGATTTGGCTGGATTTCTGGGGTTTGGGACATGCAAAGTCCTTTCACAACGATGAGCCAAAGCAAAAGAGGTCGGTGATGCTAGTTGACTGAGCAGACCATATAAACATAAGGCAAAGTGAATATATAGAACATAAGTTGAACATGTGAGATTCTTTACCATGTAGGGAATTTGGCCAAGGTAGCTCGTGTAGGTGCCGCAAGGGCTTGGTGGTGAGAGAAGCAATCTGTCCTCACCAGGTTGAGCTTGGTTCTCTTGGGTGTAATTGGTATCTCTAAGCGGCAAGGGAGGATCCCTGCTTTGTTTCTAGATTTTGAATCAGTCATATGATGTAGTGTGGAGAGGGTTCACAGTCTCAGGGAATGGCTACCATGAAGGAGGAGGAAATGAGATTGGGCATTTTCTATATATGCAACCAGTCATAGGGAGTGAGGGATTGTTAGGCTCAACTTAGGGTGAGGAGTCCTCTAATGAAGAAATCATGGTAATTTGATAAGTGTGCGAGTGAGATATGGCCGACCATTGTAGCATTGACCTGGTCTCTTGCAAATGTGAAGGAGATGGAGGAAGTGGATAATGGGTCCTTCCTAAAAACCCGACACACATTAGGACCGTGTGCCAAGAAGGTCAATTCTAAGGTGTGACACCATTTAATCGCATACTTTGGTTCAAATTTAGAAAATAACAATTAAAGTATAGGTTTTATTCTAACTTAGGTTTAATCCATCTACATTGACATTTGGGGGTGTAATTGATATATGATTATTCCCAAATTTGGTAGGCTACATAACTTGTGAATGAGGAATATGAATCTGAGATTCAATTTACATGTTGGGATTATTTGTTTTGTATTTTCATCATTATACACTAATGGCTTAATTAGGGTATTAGGTTTACCCTAATGATCAAATAGGGTGAATACTTTTGAGTTATTTCCAATTATCTCACTTTAAGATCCTAGGATCCCACTAGGGTATCCAATTATGGTTGAGACTATAGTTTATTATTATTATACATCCATTTTATATAGTTTAATTATTAGGGTTACTGTATCCTAAGATTTAATGCCCATGGAATAGTAACAAGTCTATTAGTGTTATAAGATCTCAATAAGGTCTGCACTAGTCTAAAGTACTGAAATATGGATACTAAGAGCTAGTTAATGGGACAAAGGAAAAAACTGAGATTGAACATCCTCATCATAGAATAGGGGCCTAAAAGAAAGTATAGTTAACCTATATACCTAGAATTGAGTATGTTACATATGATGTTTAAGAAGAATTGGAAACTAGGTAGAATTTCTACATGGCCTATCACCCAAAAACTGATGACAATCAGAAAGGACAATTCAAGTGTTAGAAGATTTGTTGAGGTCATGTATCCTTTTATTGGGGTGGTTCACAGAACCACTACCTCCCTTTCGTGGATTTTGCATACATATATAGCTATTAGTCGAGTATTGGTGAGCCTTCATACAAATCATTGTATGGAATACCGTGTAGATCACCTCTTCATGAGGACAAGGTAGGCAAAAGAAGGATACTGAGTTCTAAAGAGTTTCAACTTTATTTTGATAATGCCAACTTGATTAAGAAAATATTGAGGAGATAACATGATCGTCACAAATCTTATGTTGATGCATATAGAATAGATGTACAATTTCTAATGGGTGATCATGTCCTTTTAATGATCATAATAATTCAAGTAATTGTGAAAAAAATAGTTGAGTCCTTGATTTTTTGGGTCCATTTGAGGTGTTGGACTGTATTAGAGAATGTGTGTATTAGATGATTTTACCTCCCTAGTATAGTATGATGCATAATGTCTTCCACGTCTTGAATCTGAAGTGGTACATCAAGGGCCCCGACTATCCTCAACTGTAGGCCTATTGAATTACAAGACTCTCATGTGTACCAAGAAGAACCAATGAAGATACTTGACATTAAAAAAAAAGAACTCTCAAATACGAACATAATATGATGAAAGTTTTGGTGTGTGTGCCCTAGAAGACAATTATTAGATTATGACTATAGGGATATTTTGCACTCTAATTTGATTAATAAAGACTGTTCCTATTTATTGATGCATATAATTACTGCAATATTAATGTACATAATAAATGTAGCTAGAATGATTGGTACAATGTCATGGGACTTCAAGTGCATGACTTAAACATGAGATCCTAATGGATGCTGATAAAAATATTATTAAATGTCCCTAGTCAAGTATTATAGTGGATTGAACAACAATAATACATGTGAGACTTGTATGTGTGGTGATTGATGACCATGTCTCATGAGTCATAGGTGTTGGATACTGAGTCAGACACATTGGTAATTGCTAGATAAGAAGTGTAACTACCATGAGAGTAATTCATAGATGATTGTATGATATTCATAATTGATTCTCAAATGCAAAATTTGTGGTCCTTTGACCGCAATTCACTACAATTGTGATATAAGAATCATCGTGCTTTGACGCTACATAAAGTGATCTTGAATAAGGATGTCATAAAGGTAGTGATTGGGTGTGATGAGAATTATGTTACACATTCTAAGTGATATAGAAGGAATTTATCCCTCTCATATAATGGGATAAATATTCAAGTTTTATTGATAAGTCAGACTAGAGGTATGCGTGACCATGCTCATGTAAGTTGGTATATAAAACTGAGCTCATATGTATCTTGATATTCTACACGGAGATCAAGGATTTTAGATTGAATGTAGTGAGGGTGATGTGTCCATGCCTCTAGTTCAATTTAGATTCCATGGAAAAAGGATTAAACCACATGGTAACACTTGTCATTGGTAGTTTAGTCTCGTCCGTCTAATCCTACTACTTGGGTAGCAATGATGCATATCCAGGCACCACTCATAGCTTATGGATCTATATTGATTAGTGAATCCATTTCCAAATTAGTATGGTGCCTACATGGTCACACACATAGAGATATCTAGAAGAAATGTTGAATTGGACCTTATAGTAACACTTATAATAAATCTAGGGACCTAAATGTAAATTTAGAGGATCTAAATAAAATAGGATCCAAACTTAAAAAAGTAAGTTTCTGTAAGTCAGGGACCTGCCCCTCGAGAAGGAGGAAGTCTACCTCACATCAGGCCTCACTGAATAGTGTGTTGTGCAGGACCGAGTGCATGGAGAATGCACTCATTCTATGACAGTATCCATCAACTGGACAAATACGATTTCGAAAACACTAACTCCCCACTCCTCTATATATATGATTTGAGAGGTGACCATCATGTCATGCACTCAGATCTTCTCATTCTTACCTCCAAGGTTTGAGAAACCCTAAAAGTAACTTAGAGGAAAAATAGGGAGAGGAGGAGACTAGAAACTCTAGCCATCTTTGAGCATTCTCGTGGATACTATGGATACAAGTTCACATAAAGAATTCATTTTGGAATAAGAC
This sequence comes from Alisma plantago-aquatica, assembly GCA_963693085.1. Lineage (NCBI taxonomy): Eukaryota > Viridiplantae > Streptophyta > Magnoliopsida > Alismatales > Alismataceae > Alisma > Alisma plantago-aquatica. The sequence goes on along the minus strand of OY856409.1, from coordinate 643,603,162 downwards.
CTTCATTAGAGGCATGTGAAAATCAAGGAGATTGTGAAATGGTGCATTCCACCACAAGGAATTGATGTTGGAATGACATGATCATCCATGCATGAAAAGAAAGGATAAGATATCCATATTCGAACAATAGGACCCACACGATATGCAAACCAAGGAGAACATATGTGGGGAATATCAATGTGATCCTCCATACACATTGATCATGGAACATTGTGATCCACTAAAGGAGACTTTATGTAACATCCCTGACCTGGGTTATGCTCTAACCCTAGATGTTTTGCTTAATAATGTTTATTAAATGCTTGTTCATATTTCTTAGAAAGTAATTAAGGCTCGAGAGGAACTTATATTTCAATTTTAGTCCTTTTTTTAATAATGTTGAAACATTATTTTGTTTGTTTTGGACTAAAGTGAAAATTACCCAAGTTGAGGGGTTAACTTGCAAATTGTGCATGATATAATGTTCCTCAGATGTTGAAGCATCATGAGAATGAGAATGATTCAGTGGTATGGTTTCCACAAGCTTAAGAACCAAGATAAAGCTTGTTGAGCAATCCTTGTGCATTAAAACCTAGTTTTGGTGTAATGAGCAATTTACCCAAAACCTAGGGTTCAACATGCAAAATACCACTTCTAGAGGGTCCTCAATGTTTCTTGGCATCAAGTAGAGAAAAGAAAATGAGAGGGGTGCCTCATTTGAATTATCTTGGAGGAGAGAGAATCTTGATTGTAAAATAATCAAGATTTAAGAATAAAAGGAACTTTACTTTAATTTAATGAGAAATATATTAATTGAAGAGCCCTTCAACCAAAAGTTGAGGGATGAATTTACAAAAGGTTGGACGTTCCTTGTTCCTTGTGAAGGCAACGAAAATATCTAAGGGAATGGATAACTCACTCCCATTATTAAAGGAAAAAGTAATATCCACTAAAAAAGGGGATATTAGTATAATATGTTTAAGGTGCTTAAATCCTTTTATTTTAATACTTGGATAATGAAGAGGTTTTGAAAGTGATTGAAGGTGGCTTCGTGGCCAAGGAATTGAGGGGAAAGAGGTGGCACTAATTTTGGAATTAAAAGAATTTTAATAAGCCATTTTCTCTCTCATTGATTTTCTTATAAAAACACCTTTTACAACCCAAATCAAAGGCTTTTCTGAACCCACTTCTTCTATTTGCTTGAAAATAGACCAAAGGAGATAGGACCAGCTGGAGGACGACCGCCAACCTGTTGGTAAGCTTCTTGATCTTATTTCACCTTGATTTAATGGTGAAAATCATAAAACAATGCATAATTTCTTCTCTATTTCACTCCCTCTTCAATCCTAGCCAACCTTTTCATCCAAAAAGCTTGAGAATGGAACTTTGGTAGTTGAAAAATCTTCCTCCACCATTGTTGACGTGAATCTCCAAGCTTTGAATCTCAATTGGAGGTGGATTATATAACTCAAACCCTTAAATATTGTTCTTGCTTTGAAATCTCCATGATTTGTTGAACGTTTTGTTCTATTTTGCAATTTTCTTTTATCCATTGCTGAAAATACCATGAAAACGGCAGTAATCTTTGAAAGAATGAAAGTATATGATGATAAAAATCATCTTGGGCAAGCAATCCAACAACTTTCCCTTGCAAATGGTTTTGAAGTTTTTGATCCAAACGGTTTCACCAAACCGTTTGGAGACTAAACAGTTTGCAAACCGTTTAGAGTCTTGAACTCCAAACCATTTAATATGGTTGACCATTTGATTGGGTTGACCATTTGAGGTCAGAACCCTAGTATTTGTTGGATGAGGATCTAATGGTTCCAATTGATTGAATTAATGTGTGGACAATCATCTAATTAGAAACCCTAATCAGGTTGAGTGCTGATTTTGCAATTGATTAATTTAATTCTTTGGGTTGATTAACCCAAATGGTCTCAAGACCATTTGGAGATCACCCAAATGGTCTCAAGACCGTTTGGAGGTCAACCAAGACTATTTGGAGGTCTAGGGTTGAGTATGGTGAAGTAGTTCAAGACCCAAAGATATCAAATGATAATGCAAGCAATAGCTAGTTTGTTGATCAATCTAATGATCCAAACCCTAATTGAACTTCACCAATTTTGATGATAATTGGGGAAAATGGTCTCAAGACCGTTTGGAGGTCATCAAAATGACCTCAAGACCGTTTGAGGTCAGGTCATGCCCAATTTGATTGGTGGTCCAATGATTTATAAGTAATTAGTTCCATAATGACTACTATTGAAGGTTCATCATTTTCAACCCTAATTCAATTGGGTTCAAACCCTAATTGATGATCAATTGAAGATTGAATCAATTGAAGGATGATTCATTAATCTCACTTGAAGCATGGTGCTTAGGTTCAATTGATTAGTAATTACATGGATTGAATTGATGAAGGAGTTAACCTTGGAAACCCTAAATTGATTAGAGAGGTTGAGACCCTTATTGGTCCAATTAGTTTTGAGGAGGTTTGGACCAAACGGTCTCAAGAACGTTTGAGCCAAATGGTCTCAAGACCGTTTGGGACCAAACGATCCCAAACCGGTTGAGACCCAAACATTTTCAAACTTTTACTTTGTCAAACGGTTTCAAACATCTACTTTGGCAAACGGTTTCAAGCATCACTTTACCAAACAGTTTCAAACCGCAAGACCAAGACCGTTTGGAGGTTTAAACGGTCTTAGACCATTTGGAGGTATCTCAAGCAAGACCGTTTGAGGTCTGATTGGTCAAGACCATTTGGGGTCTAAGTGACCAAGACTGTTTCAGAAATAATTAACTAAAATCATTTAGACACTTAAGGTGTTTAAAGATCAATTGTTTAATTGAACATTACATGATGTAATTCAAGAATGATTATGGTAATTGTACCCTTAGTAAGATAGGGTGATTAATACCTTGTGAATATTAATCCTTATGATTAAGGAAGCAATGACATACTACATGGTGTCAATATTTTAATCAAGATGAGATGACCTAATACAATCCAGTCTGATGTAACTATTATTCTTTTTTTTTTGGAAATAGGTAAATGTATTGGCAAAAGGGGTATATCTAAGCTATACTATACAGAAACATTGCGGGGAATCTGTAACCAGACCCCATAAAGGCACACCACCGGGTTATATAACAAGATCCCAGTAGGTTCTACTTTGTATATTCAGATTACACAGCCATTCATGGTTGGCTCTACACTTCCACCTCATATGTTTAGCTATCTCATCCACCAGGATGCTACCAGCACGTTCAGTACCATTGTGGACTCTATAGTTTCTTTCCTACCACACGAAGAAGCAAGTAGCAGCCAGGCACACACAGTTAAATTCGAAATCAGCTTTGTTGCGCCAGTTTTTGCTCAGCAGCTGGTGGATGATGCTACCCAGGCACCAGTCCCAGACCGGCCCCTGTCCATTTTTCAAACTAACCACAGACCAAACATTAGCAGCATCCCTATAGTTCAGGAAGGTGTGATGTATCGACTCTTCCTCCCTATGGCACAACGGATAGACAGTATCCCCTATCAGGCCCCAGCTACTCAATCTATCATGTGTGGACAATGTTTTTATCACAGCTCTATACAGTAGCGTACTCCATTTGGGGTAGGAGTTCTTGACCCAAACAACTTTTGTCCATTCAAACCCAGCCACAGAACCTCTGTTGATCCATGGTGAACGGGTAATGCAAGCCCAGGCACCATTGCCATCAACAACGTACATGTGCTGAATTTCAGAGTAAGTCTTGCACATATTCCTCCGTACGGGGGAAGGTTTGCTTTGTTCATTCATCAAAAGGTTTCTCCCATATCTGCATGTGATCCATTTAGCCCAGGCGGTGTTAGGTGTCCACAGGAACCTATCGATTCGGTTTATAGTATTGATCATCATGATATCAACCGGGTCCGTGAGTTGTAAACCCCCCTCCTGAAAAGGTTTAGCAATTTTCTCCCAAGCTACACCATGGGCTTTACCACCCCAAATAAAATGAGCAATCAAGGATTTAATGGCATCCAGTTTCGGGTTGGGTATATGGCACATATACGCCCAGAACCTGACTTTACTTTGAAGCACAGATCTAACCAAGACAAGTCTGCCCGCCATGGATATCTTAATTCCACTCCACTTTTCGATTTTATCCCTTATCTCATCCTTGCACATTTTGAAATCAGTAGCAGTGGCCCTACCCCCAGCAATGGGTATACCCAGGTACCTGGTAGGGAGTTTACCTCTATTCATACCTGCAACATTTTTTAGTCTGCCTCTCTTCATGTCACAAGACTTGGAGAGGAACACATGGGATTTGATAGCACTTATATACAGCCCACTGCTTTTCCCAAACATAATAAGGACTTTGTAGAATTGTTTGAGTCTGCTCGCGTGGCCCACATAGAAGAGAAGAACATTGTCAGCAAATATAAGATGAGACATAACTTTTGTGCCTTTGACTTTAAACATTTTAATGTGTCCTTTATCTTCAGCATCTTTGATGAGCGTCGTGAGTCCTTCCATGACAATGGTGAAGAGTAGGGGGGATAAGGGGTCACCTTGGCGTAGGCCATTAGAAGCACTGAACAAACCAGCAGGAGAGCCATTAATAAGGATGGAGAAGGAAGTTGTTTCCACACATTGACGTATGGTATTCTGCCATTTGGTTGAGAACCCGAGCATACTCATCATCTTCCACAAGAACCCCCAATCAACATGATCATAGGCTTTGCTTATGTCTATCTTCATGCAAGCCTTAGCATTAGATCTTTTGATATTAAAGTCATTTAAGAATTCAGTCGCTAGCAGAGAGCAATCAGCTATTTTCCTTCCCTGTACAAAAGCATTTTGTTCCTTAGAGATGATGTGTGGGAGAACCTCTTTCAGACGTCTGGCCAGAAGTTTGGATATTATTTTATAAAGCACAGAGCAGAAAGCTATCGGTCTGTAATCACCCATCTCCATAGCCTCTTTCTTCTTTGGTATTAGCTTGATAAAACAATGGTTAACCGCCCTAACCATATTTCCACCCTTCAAGAACCATCTCACAGCTTCACAGATGTCTTTATTTATAAGAGGCCACATATGTTGGAAGAATTAGCTGTTAAACCCGTCTGGACCGGGTGCTTTATCAGGATTTATTGTCATCAAGGCATCATGTATCTCCTTATCAGTAGGGTCCTTATCAAGATTGTAATTCATTTGCTCAGTAATTTTTCTCTGGATAAAAATGTCTCCCATATGTCTCTCCATTGTTGTCTTGTTATAAAGCTTATAGAAGTAATCAATAGCCTATTCAAATATCTCCTCTCTGCTTCTGGCCTTCTGACCCTGTTCATTGATGAGTTCCTGGATCGTGTCTCTCATCTCCACATTTTTAATGGCTGTGTGATAAGCACGGGTGTTTCTGTCCCCATCTTGTATCCATCTAATCCTGCTTCTTTGCCACATGAAGGACTCTTGAGTTTCTCCATATCATTCAACCTTTTTTCTTTTTATCTCTCATTTTCAATAGCTTCCTGTGACACCGGGTTACGCATCACCCACTCTGTGGCTTCACTGTAATCCTCTTTAGCTTTTCTAAGCAGGTTTGGGATATTCACTTTCTGTTTTGCCCACTCTTTAAGGTTGTTTTTTGTGAGTTGTAATTTCTTAAGCACCACAAACAAAGGGTTCCCATAGACCGTCGTATTCCAGCTTTTCTCCACCTCTTCCTTGAAACCAGTCCACCCGCACCAAAGATTAAGGAATCTGAAAGGCCTACACGATTGCTTTGTGTTTGTGAGGAAAACCCTCATCCAGGCGTGATCGCTAAACGGGTGTCCATCCATGTTAACATCTGCATAGGGGAAGACATCCAACCAGGCTTCATTAACAAGTCCCCTATCAAGAAGGCTTGCAATTCTTCTTTTATGATTCTGTTTGTAAGACCAAGAAACTATGCCTCCATATCTATTCAGCTCAAGGAGGTTAGCATCTTCAATGGAATTATTGAAACTTTCCAGGATTCTGTCTGGAACTCGCAAACCACCATGTTTTTCTCTAGCTCTCCTAGTGTTGTTGAAGTCCCCTAGCACCAACCAAGGAATCTCATCTTGGGAAGTTTCTTTTATGGTCTCCCATAATCTTTCTCTATCTTTATCAAGGTTTTTGCCATACACTCTCGAGATTATGCAAGAGAATCCACCCCTATTAAAGCAGCTGATCGTCATAATCTGGTCTGTCTTTTGTATCAACTCGACATTCCAGCAAGCTGGGTTCCACCCCATAACAATTCTTCCTCCTTCACATTCCGTCAGGTTGGATAAACAGCCCCAACCTTCTGGAAAAATTGTGTTTATTCTATCCATTGTTCTCCTCTTGTATTTAGTTTCAAAACAGAATATTATTTCTGCATCCATACCACTGATGATCTTCTTCAACTTGCCCTGCATCTTGGGCAGGGATGCGCCTCGCACATTCCATGCGAGTACAGTCATCAAGTTTTCTTGTTTTCCCCCCTCCTCCACCAGAGTCGGGGGTTCCCTTCTTCTTTCCTTTTGTTGTTGTACTTCTTCTTGTCTGCCTTGGGCTCCTGCTTCTGTTGCTTGTTGTTGGAATGTCATGGTTTTCGATATTCACAAGTGCAGCAAACGAGTTGTCACCATTGCAGATATCTTCACTGACTTCCTTCTCTTTAAACGTGTGTTGTTAATAATAGGTGTGTCAGGCACCCCCACAACCACCTCCCCTTCTTCAATAACTATGGCTCCTTGTATGTTGTCAGCCTCTGTATTCATTGTCCCTTTATCAAGGTTATTGACAGTCACAATATCTTTCTGTATCATTTCTCTAGTTTTCCTTCCGTTAGCTGCTCTGACCTGTGGAAGAGGTCTGCTACGGCTACTGCCTACTCTTCTTGCCCCTCTTCTGTTCAAGTGTTGGTCCTTCACAAGATCTCTTCCACGGATCAAAGGAGGTTCTGTATGAACCTCAGAGATGCCTGGGCACTTTCCAGTGGAATGTCTGAATACCCTGCAGCTAGAACACCTCTCCGGGAGCGCATCATACAGCACCTTCACCTCCAGAGATTTACCGTCCGGCAAAGACACCATGACTGAATGCAGAGGAATCCTTTCCGCACTGAGGTCCACGCAGATGTGGGTGGCTCCTTCCATCTCCCCTCTAGTCCACAAATCTATAACATTGGGTTCCCCAATGCCGCAGGCTATTATAGAGATAGCACGCATGGTCCAGTGATGACCGACCTCCGGTAGGGTGACCCAGACCGGCACGGACGTCAGGGCAGCACACCTAAGATCAACATCAGGGGTCCAGTGCCTAGACAGCACCAGTTGGTTGTCGAAGAACCAGGGGCCCTGCTCCAGCGGTGTAGCCAAATCGCCCTCCAGTGCAAAGCGAGCAAGGAAGAGCCCCCCTGTCATGGCCGAGAGCTGCAGGTCACCCTTTGGCCGCCAACTCTTCTGCATCCACCCATGGATTTGTTCCCTGATGGCCCTCTTCCCCATGATTTGGACAATGATCGAGCATTTGTGGTATTCGTCCATTGCCGTCACCACAAGTTCTGAGAACGTCATCCAAGGCCTCGCATCGCCCTCTTTGAACTCTGGTACCTTAATGTCTCCCAACATCAGCAGCGGCTTGAAATTTCGGTGGACAGCCCTAGGTTTGGATATGGTCTCCGCCCAAGAACGCCCCACTGTGACATCAGTCTTCAGATCGTGCCAATCCGGCGGCGCCTGCTCAGAGGAGGTGGCGGCCGGGGCGGAGGAGGTCGCCCCGCCTTGATCGGCCCCCATTACGGGTCTGACCTAGCAAGCGGGCGCAGAAGAGATGGAACGAAGCGGTTTTTTAGAGAGAGAGAGAGTGGCTAATACTGTTGATATATGTAACTATTATTCTATAAAGGATGAGAGAGAAAGAGAACTTCTTACATGAATGATTATCATGTAATAGTTAAATCTTAACACTCTTAACATAAATGAATGTGTAATTAGGATATGATCCTTAATTAAGAGATCATGAACCCTAATTAAGAAGGTTAATGAGCCTTAACACTAGTTGAGGGCAATGATAAGTGAAACCCTAATCCATGGTGATAGCAACCCTAGTTGAGGGCACTGATAGGTAAAACCCTAATTTATGGAAATGGTATGACCCTAATTGAGGATGATAACATGAGAAACCCTAATTCAGGGTATTTTGGTAATAAACCTTGATTGAATGTGAATAGTAAACCCTAATTGAGGATGATAACATGATAAACCCTAATTTAGGGTATTTCGGTAATAAACCTTGATTGAATGTGAATAGTAAACCCTAATTGAGAATGATGACATGAGAGACCCTAATCAAGGGTGAAACCGTAAGAAACCCTAAAGTAAGGGTGATGTCATGAGAAACTCTAGACAAGATTAAAGTCAAAATGAAATCCTAATGCAATGATGAGATGTGAAACCTAATTTAAAGGGATACCATGTACTGGTATGTAACTCTTTGAAGTGAAATCCTATACTGATATAGGATAAAGATGTGTGGAAACCTAATCTTGGTTTGTAATGCATGAAACCCTAATCTTGGGCAATATGATGATAATCATAACCCAAATCGGGGTAATGAGATTAAGTATTCCTATTTGACATAAATTGGGAAATCTTAACTCAAATAAGGAAACATTGATGATATTCTCACAATGCATAGTGCTGAATTGTATTTGATATAATTGTTATCATGTGCACTAATTATGCAGGTTCTATGAGATAGTGGGTATATCCAGGTATGAGCTATAATGCTTTAATATTTTATTTGCTTTATGGGCCTTGTGAGCCATAACATGCTGTGTTACCTAATGAAAGGTAACAAGAGATATCATTGGGCTTTAAGAGCCATGTGAAATACATGCACTGCAATTTTTATGTTTATAATGATTAGTTAACCTGAAGGCATTAAGTTATCTGATAAATTGGTAACAAGTGTTTGATAACTTGAGGGTTTTGAACACCCATGTTTCATAATCATGATGATGAGATGATAAGGGATGAGATTACCCTGATGTGATAAGGGATTGAGGTCCCAATGTCTAGCAAAGCTTTGAAAAGAACTTGATAGAAACAATATTCATTCTTTGTAGCAAATGTTAAAATGTTTTATGTCTGAACACATGCTTGATGCTAAAAGAATACGGTAATGTACTTAATTAATCAAGTGAAACAATATCATGTAGAGCCCTGACCATAGATCTGTCATCGTCAGTAGTTTGGTGATGGTGAAATAGGTTTTCCTAAGGGAACTCCTGGAGGGCATACTTTTGAGTATGTGGGGGTATGGGCGCGAATATCCTTACGCCCTAATGGAGGAATTGATGTGAGATAAACATTAAATCTCTCAATCCTTCATTATATGTGACAGGATGGATGTATCACTAATCTCCCAAATGTCGGGATGGATGTACCATTAATCTCCCGATGATCTTAATGCCAGATCAATGTGAGATAAATATAACATCTCTCGATTGCAAAGAGAGTACAACATTCCACTGTAACTCTAATAGCAAAGTTGCCAGTATACCTTGGAAAGCTATTTAGCAGAGACACAAGATGTCTTGCAGTTGGTCCTCACACTGACTGAGGAAGATGAGGTCATGGAAATTCGACTCTTCTATTGACCTATGCATGGTATCGATTTCAATTTCGCAATGGTCGGTTGGAGTATGAGCGGTATACCTCCTCTCCTCAGGGCATTAAGAATGATTGTAAAATGTAATCAGCTGTGTAGCATATTTACTTGAGGTTGAAATATGAGATTCATTGGTTGATGTTACCTTGCACAATATGTTCTAAATAGACAAATGTTATTTATGCTCTTAAATTCCTTATTAGATAAGTAACATGCTACTTTATCAAGTTATAAGTGAAATGCTTTGAATAGACAATACTGTTATAATCTGTTATATACTGAATTACCTGTTGTTAATCACTTATGAATCTTCTGCTCAGTTATATACCATTAGCTGCAATAATAATGTTTCTGGTGGAGAGTTATATCTCTCGCTGGGACAATTTTTCAATTGTCTCACCCCCGTGGGATTCAACTTTGTAGGTAGACGCAGAAGAGGTAGGAACCCTACAACAAGGGAAGAACAACAGCAGCAGCAGAACCAAGGACAACAGTGAATTCTCAGGTGGAGACACTGGTTGTCATGTCATGTATATAGAGAGTCCTATATGTCGTCTCTGTACTCTCAGGTCCTAGGAGTCAGTAGTCAATTTTATATCGATCTGAGATTTTGGCTTCATACCTCAAGATTTTTATACTGTCTCTGTAAAGTCTAACAGGGTAGATGATGTTTGTAACTCTAGAGAAGGAAGGGTACAAGAGATGTACTAGTAAACCAACATGTATTTGAAATACTTTGGTTCTTTATGAAAGAGTTTTTCAGTCTATGGATATCTTTGTAAAAAGTTTTAACTTTTAGTGATGTTCAGTAATTCCGTTGCTAACGATACGCTTCCGCATTAGTTAATTTCGTTTTTTAATAGTTGGATGCCACACTTTAGGATGAACCTAGAGTCAATAGAGCCAAATCTGTAACCTTAGGAACTTGATGAATGCATATTCATCCTAGTTTTAATGGCATTACTAGCCCAGTTCAACATTCAAATCTATTAGTTTCATTAAAAATATCTTTGTTTTGAACTACCTAGGTTTACATTCTAATTTGAAGGAGTTTGACATTTTTTCTTGACCCCTCTTACAGGTTCAGAATCTTATCACTCTACAGTAAGAAGGCCTAAGGGACCCCCCTTCAACGGGTAGGATTTGAGAGGAGGATGCCTCTATCAGGGTACATGGTAGTGCCCTACTCCAAAAATGGATTTTGAGCACCTCCAAAAGGCAGATCGATCGACAATCTTTGTGTCTAAGGCCATGATCTACTGATCAACATGCCAAACAACATTCAAATATCATCAATGATCTAGATATGGTGATTGACCTTCTATTTATTAACATTTAGATAGATCAACCTTCACTAAAAACTCCCAAGAGGACCATCAACCTCAATGCTCAAACACCCCATTGACCCAATAGATTTATGACCCAATAGATCAATGCAAAAGATTGAGCTCTGGAACAATCCACCTCTTTTTAGTCAACCTTCAAGCTCGAAAGCCACCAGACACTAGTTGACAGTCCCCAATTGATCACCACCTCTGAATAGGTGTTGTTTAATGAAATTAGTCATAAATCATTACACCTCTGTGATTGTCTCACTTTGGGGATCTGAACAATGTGTGATTCCAAAAGCTTAGGGGGAATGAATTAGCTTAGTCCTATGCTTCTTAACTCACCCTACATTGAGGAAATTCTGAATTGTGAGAATGATTGAGCCTCCAATCTGGGACCAATTGATTTGGATGAATTCAGAATAGACACTGTCAGGGCCTGCTACTTTGGATGGCACCATTTAGAATGCAACCTTCTTGATTTCATCATGACTAGGCATGTGCTTGAGAAAGTTGCTTGTTTGAGGGTTGATCTCTATGAAAGAGCGCAGATAGTTTAGGATAGTCTCTTCATATGTAGGAGGAGATATGTGTGTACTCATCAATCTAGTGAAGAAGCTTTTCACGAAGGACTGAATAGCCAGTTTGTCAGTGACCCAATCACCTTCATCAGAATAGATGAATGAAATCTTGTTTTCTTGAGGTCTAGATCTCATGTAGGTTTGGAAGACTTTAGTATTGCAATCACCTTGTATAATCTAGTCGATGTGGACCCAGTGCCACCAGTTGCCTCTTCATGTTGAAGGATGCGGTGGTATCTCTCTTGTAATTTAATGGCACACAACTTGTTAGAAGAAGAAGGGTTGTGAATAGAAGTTACATGGAACTTGTCTGACTGACACATTGTAGTATACTTCTTATTTCTTGCTTTTCTTAACATGTTTAGATTCCCAAGTCATAGTATCATCATGGAAGGACGGTAGGGCATTTGTAAATGGTTTATGATGGTCCCATAGAGGTATAAGCTCTTGCTTGATTGCAGGCATCATACTCCGACTAGTTTTTGTCTGAAAGGCTTTGAAAGTGTTTTGGGCAGGTGAATTGCTAGTGATGAGGATTGTGTATGATCTATGTAAAGCCTTGGAATTATGGATACATTGTAACCATCTTCCATAAAAATCCAAGCCTCATTAGTAATAACTACATCGAGTCTCTCATGGACGTTGAGGTGGTTGAAGGTATAGAAATAACCCTTATCTTTAATGTCAACTAAGCATATATACAATGGGGCATATTTAAACATGTGACATGCCCTTCTATCAAGGAATTGACAATCAATTTTCTATATGGGATCAAGCATAGTTTTAAAGTCTCGAAACATAGCCCAAGCATCATGGACATGGTGTGAGATATCCTAAAGGTGCTACTAGAGGGAGAGGACAAATTCTAGGATTGGGACTACCATACACAAAAGTGATATGCCAACTTCCATTAACATGACATTGTATAATTATTTATGATTAGAAATGGTTTTAGCTCATAGTATGTTGTTCCCTACAAGAGTTAGATACCATTAGAGAAACTCAATGCTTGGACTCAATGTGAGGATGAATAGCTGAGATTACAGATAATATTGAGTGCAATGGGGCCACTGCATCTCGTTTCTACAAGGGCAAGTAGCTGAACCTTATACATTGACTTGAGTTCTTTGAGTAGGCAATTTTTTCCCTCATATTTTGCTCCTTAGACATCTCAAAAGAGAGTTAACCATAAGGAAAGGATGGGGTAGGGTTAGTGTATTGTAGCTCCAAGTCCCACAGTCTGGACACCTTTAGAATGGGGTAAGTCCTCTGTTTCCTAACCTTTTATCTGTGATATTTAGAATTCGTTGAGCCTCATAGTTACTTTTGAGGTTCTTGAGCATTTGGACCTTTCCCTTCTTTCTTTTCCTTCTATGGATGACTTGAACTGGATGATAAACAACCATCTGGGTGCAGAGTAGTACTCCCCCATGGACATCTCCCTTGTATCCCCAGTGGAAGATTTGAAAGGATGAAGACGGAGCACCAACAATGGGGGAACTACCAAAGTGGAAAGGGGCATCAACAACCCGGCCATATCTCATTTCCTTATTGACTAGGATCACAAAGGCATCTTGAGGAGATGATTTATGGCCATTGGGCATGTGCATTAAGTTTTGATGATGCTTTCTTTGGTACAATGATGGTTTTGATTTCCCTTTCTTCTTCTGTCTTCTATGGATGATTATTTCCTTCTATTCATTATTATTTCTCGATCATCTTCAATGCTTGCCTTACCTTTTATCTTTATAAGGCACCATTTCTATTTCTAGTTGATTAATTGGTAGAGGGGGTTGTGCTTTACTTTGACCCTCACCTTTCTTGGGTGCCTGATGAAGTTCAAGTTTCTTAGCGTGTATTGACAGAGAGTAAGAGGTAGTGACTGTGAGTGGGGCAACAACCAATGATGATGAGGGGAATGGGTCATGAAGGAGGGAATGAAGGAGAAATCCTTATCCTCATGACCCACATTCCCGCATCTCATACATATCACTGGAATGTTTTCATACTCAATTCTGAATCACTCGTCGTTCAATGAGATGGTCGGGAGTATAGGTCTGGAGGTATCTACTTCAATGAAAATCCATGCAAATATTCCTTAGTGGCCGGAAGTAGTCATGTCATCAATCTTCATGGTCTTCCCTACTCAGTCCCTAATATTGGCAAGCAATTGTGTCTAGTATAGATACAATAATAGATCTAGATCCCTGATCCAAACCACTAACTTGTGAGGAATAGGGTCAGAGGGGTAGAAGTTGGGTGACCATGACTGGATCGAGAGGTAGTTCCTAAAGACGGTCTAGGGACCTCAAGTCATGTCAGTCATGAAGTCCTCTTAGTTAGCAAGTTGAATAATATGGTAGAACATCTCAGGTTCGATGGCCCAAAACATCTCAGTCGGTGACCAAAGGATGTGGAGCTTGTTGATTGACGCCTAGAAACCTACATTGTCAATTGCCTTAACCAAAACTTCAAACTTCCAAGGTTCTAAGAGGCATTGTAGAGTGATTGGATTCACTATGATGATCGGAAGTAAGCCACTACAACAAATGGTGATGTCCTTACATTTGATCATAATTGGGGAGACATGTTGGATAGACTGGAGCACTCTAGGGTCAGCGCCAGAGGTTGCAACCTTGTAGGATCAAAGCGGGTCATTGGTCTGCATGGGATCAAATTGGGGATCGACATGAGGGTCTTTGGGTGGAGGAACATGAGACAAGTCAGCAAGATGCTCAGGGACATTTAATGAAATGGGGACAGATTGTGGGGGTGCGTCAGTTAGGATGTGAATCACTTCGACCACCTGAATGGCCACCATGGCCGCATCCTCCACTCTCTCCTCTCTTAGCTGTTACCATGGGCTAGGATTTTTTTTGTATACAATATTATATAAATATCAAAAGTGTAAAATCTTATCATGCATGAAAAAATAACAAGATAAAATTACCAACATAATCTCAACAACCAACAAGTATTATTAATATCAATGTTATTTTTTACAAGATTCCAATTGCATATTGAAGAGTATATTATACAAGTTTGATCATCTACATGAGCTAGGATCTTATAACAAGTACACCTGAACATACTTCTCACAAGACATCAACTCCAAGCTATATTTGAACCTAAAACATTCGAGAAACAAGTGAGTCTACACATAAGGTGATGAGTACATGGCAGAAGATACCTATATATGTTTGCATAATTTTGAAAGATTTGCAGAAATAAATGGACAAGAATAACCAAGTTAAGTATTTAGCAAAATGAAAACCCATGTTTTGTTTCATTTTTCTCCAATTTTACCAAAAATATCATGTATCATAAGACCCTTGACCGATTTCCCATTGGAAGGTCATGGAAATGTATCAAGAGCATGAACCATGACTAAGTTCTATATTTCTTTGAGTTGATGAAAATGGTATATTGGTTCAATATATTTGGACAAAGGTTGAGGGAGATATGCATTTGAAATATTTTACATTGAAAATATACAAAATTTACATTAAAATTTAGGAAAATAAGAGGTGGAGTGTAAAGACGTGAGATCACCTCCTTACTAAAATTTAAAGGAAGTACAAAACCTACATCTTCTTAGAAAGACAAAAGATATTGAGGGATGCATGTATAATATTCCAAGTAAATAAGCATGCACCAAATACATATAGAATATCAATAGTAGCGGAAAAACAAAAAAATAAAGTTATTACATGGCTTTCATCATAGTTCACTACATAAGTTTTTTAGAAGAAAAAGATAAGAAAACTAGGGATCTAGCTTTAGCAACCTAGACATTCTTTAGAATAAAACTTGAGATCTACTCGTGGTGTTGATTTCCTTGGACTTGGTCTTCACCTTGCTCAACACCTGGGTGGTTGGGAAAAACATCCAACAAAAGGGAAAGGAAAACAAAGTATGTGTCAACAAATATAAATAGGATATCAAGGTAAAGAAAACATGTAAATAAAGGCTAGTTTTCATCATAAGATGAATATTTTAAGAGTACGAGGCATAATAAAAATAGATGCTTTCCATATCAAGAAAAACAATACAAAGTTTTGCATGAATGATTAATATTGACTACATTAACTATGTAGGGTTGAGGAACCTACTGGACCTCAACCTATAGGTGAGGGGAGAATTAATACATTCCCAGTCACCTACACATATTTTATGGTGGAGAATAAGACATTCCCCAGGGTGAATTAATACATGCCCCATTTATGGGTGGTTGTATATAAGTACCACTACTATAGCTAAATAGTCCATAAAATCAACATGCTAGAAAATAAATCATGGCAAGTAAAAGCATTATATCAATTAGAACATGGAAATGGTTACAAGACCCAAGAAAAAGAATATCATTACCAATTTTGAGGCAATTTAACAAAAGAATCATGAATAGAGGGAATAAGGTTCATTAAAAACTCATTAGGGAAATATAGGGTTTGGTTGCAATTATCCCAACATGGCGTGCAAGTAATGTACATATATAAATAGGGATTTCACATACCTCTCTTACTAATATCAATTACTAACTTTCACCACTTTAATTGAGCCCAAGTTCCACTTTGCCTATTTTCAATGTATTAACATGTATTAGAGTACGTAATGCACATTAATGTATAGAAACCCTAATTTTAGAACTTTTTAGCTAAACTGAGATTTAGATTTTGAAAATATCACCAATGAAATTATTAGGTTCTCCTGATCAAGTAAACATATTTTAATGTTAATTTTGGAGTTATGGTGATTAAGATGTACTTTTTATGGTTTTTATGCATTAAATTTATTTTACAAAAGCACCCTTCTTCAAACCCTGAAATCAGACCTTGAAAATGTTTTTATTAGATATAGATTAATATTCAAATTCCAAACATATTTATTTGTCAAATTTGGATAAGTGGATTAAAAGATATGAATTTTTCAATGACAAGTCAGAAATCTTTAAGAGAGAGGATGAGTGGGAGAGAGGGAGAAAACAGCATTTGACCCAAGATTAGGGTTGGAGTTGCATAGGTAACCAAACTAGAGATGCTAGAGAAGGTAAAACGGCAAGAAACCAAAACCCTAGAAGAACATGGTAAATAGAGATGGAGATCATCGATTTTAAACATAGAAGCATGCATTTTAAGCATGTAGTAAGAAATATATGAGAAGGGGCACTAGGTGGGGTTTCACCATGGAAGGCCATGGTTCTAACCTGTAAGAAGGTGGGAGGAATACTAACGACATGAAAATAGGGAAGGAAAGGAGGAACCTTACTATTTTTGGTCGAAATCACCATGAAGGAGCTTTAGAAACCCTAAATAGAGCAAATTTGGAACCCTAGGAGCCTTCTTCACCAAAGTAAGCACTCTCTTTTACCTTGGGACAACACCTTCATGGACAAATAGAGTATGAACATTTCTATAAGATGGGGGAAAGAGAAGGAGAGTAATATTTTCTGAATTGGGAGTTGGGAAGGGGTAGACATGGCTTTATAAAGAAGGGGGCAAGCATGAGGTGGCTTTGGGACTTTTCATGTGTCCCTAGCCTAGAGCTTCATGGCCATGCAAGAGGACAGCTCATAAAGACTTATTGTATATCAAATGTCAGTCCTAAAAGTCCATGGAGACTTCTAGTCCATCCCCACCGTCCTCCAATCAAAGAAATAACCCCATTGGTTGATAGCTTTTAAAGATAAGCTCATTTATAATGGGGGTAATCCCTAAAATGCCCTTGGAGAGAAACACCTTCAAACCAAGGTGCAACTAGGTGCCCCATGGTTCAAAATCTCAAGAAATGGTAAAAGAATATTCAAGGATTATAATGCACATGATAATTTGCAAAGAAAACCTACCAATTGGGTAAATTGCATAAAAGTGCATAATGTTCCTAAAATTGCATAACTTGCACAAACAACATCCAAATTGAACCAAATTCGAAACTTAGGCTCATTTTATGATTTCAAAACAAATTAATAAGTTATATTAAGGTTTAGAACACCTAACTAAGGTTCTTAAATAGACTTTCACTGAGGTAGTTGTGCATAAAACCCTTTATTGGTGCAAATAGTGAATATATGTTCACCAAACCACTATAAATTCCACTAATTAAACATGAATGACATAAAGGACAGAAATGAAAGGTAAACTTGGGAAGTTACATGGATATTACATCTAAGATTTAGTATGTTACATGGAGTTTGCCTAGATTCATTGACTTATTCTCACCGTCCTAGTCAGATCACATGGTAGCACTAGGGTGCAACAAGGACAACCATTGGGCTAGGATCAAAGAGAGCCTGCGAGTAAGGGGGAACACCACAATGAGGCTTGATGACTAATGGTTGTTGGGTCTAGGTTGGCCAACTACTTGAGACATGGATCAAATATCACCCATCACCGTCTTCTTATTGTGCGCCACTTGCAGGCAGGATGGGGGCACTACAATCATCATCTACATCAGAGAAAGGAGAGAACATGGAAGGAGGGATTGAGGTCTCGTGAACATGCCAGACAAACTCAGGCTGGCTATGTGGACCTATCCTAACCCTTCCATCATCCTGAGGAAGCATAAGGGTGAGGTAGATGAGAAGTTTCAAAACATAAAACCATGGCGGCAGCCAGCTCTAGGGTTAAAGAAAGGAGGAGAAGAAAGGAGTTTTCTAGGATGCAAAACAACTCAAAAACAAGGGGAAAATAGCAAGAGTAAAGAAAGAAAATGAATCAGGGTGTGAATCATGTAAAAGGAGGTGAAAATTAGGGAGATTGGGTGGATCAAATTAGGGTTGGGTGGTGGTAGTGCCAACCCTACCAACAACATGTATGAAGGTTGAAAATGACATATTGGTTGTTCAATTGGAGAGGGTGGATCCATGGGCATAGGATCAAGGGCATAGATCACATAGAAAATTAATGAGTGGATTGCTGACTTGGTGGATAGGGGGTTGCCCACCTTTCCGAGCCATACCCCAACTCTGGCCCCAATAAGGATCGCCCCAATAAGGATCAAATTCTATTAAAATGAAATATTAAAAGGAGATATTCATATAGCCATATCTTGGGATTTATAGATTCAATTGAGGCAATTTTTTCGATTCTATATTCACAATTGAATCATCTACCTCATGACATACACTAGAGAGAAATAGGATCTAATTTATGATGTTTAGTTTCAATTACAAGATGGTGAGTCATTAAAGCATGACATTAGATCAAAAGTGCAAATTAAAGGCGGATATTGTGAAATTTTTTGTTGAGTCAACCAAATTGAAGTGTCAAAACATTCCAACTATGAAATTAATATCAAATTGAGCAATAATGACACTCTATGAGCTACTCTTAGGGGAGCAAGAAAAATACTACTAGAGAGGGGAACCCCTTAGATAAACCCCTAACAAGTAATAACATAATAAAGTAAAACAACAACAATGAATGTATAAAACACAAAATATCTAGGCATCTTCAGTTGTCATTATGTGAATTGTCCAATGGAGACTCACATGGGAAACCACCAAAGGAAGGGATGAATCTACCAGTGTAAGACCCCTGACCTAGCTTTTTGGTCAATCCTATTTTCTTAGCATAATTACATGCTTAAAACCCTAATATAATCTCTTAAGATGCTTTAAAAACATGTGACGTGCTTATGCTTCTAGTTTGGTTCAACTAGAATAATGTTCGAGCTAGTTATGCTATATGTGTGCTTGTTTTGGACCTTATTGCAATTTACCCATGTTGGGGTTTATCTTGCAATTTTTCACATGCTTGATGTGCCTCCTATATTTTAGCATCATGAGAGAGAGAGTGATGCTTAGAGGTGCCTTGTTGTACCTTAGATGTTGAGGTGGCATCATGAGTGGATGTTAGGTTTTGATTTAGTGCCTTGTGTAGATGGTTGACCTTGCTTGAGTGTTGACCCTTTGAGTTGGTTTTCAATGACCCACATTGTTGTGTCTTTGACCTTGATACCTTCTCTCTATGAGGTTTTGAGTGCACCTAGTGGCCTTTGCGTTTGAAGAGCCAAGAAACCCTATGATGTTTTCTATGCGATCGATGACCCCTCAAGGTCAAAGACACAACAATGTGGTCTTTGGACCAAGTGAGGTCGTTGAACTTCCTTGGTTTTGACGATATTAGTTGCATGCATGGTTTTAGTGCTTGCATGGGTGTTCTTTGATGGACAAGTGGCATGTTTAGTTGGACACCTATCTTGCCTTATCTCTCTCTTACCCTTGGATATATATACCTCCCTCCTTGCATTCATATGATCCTTTTTCATCCTCTCTTTCTCACCTCTTGCTTGGAGCTCATCCCTATTTGGTGCTTGGAAGATAAGGAGGTCAACCTAGGATCAAGGAGGCTGAACCTTGCATGTGTTGATCTAGGGTTGGAGCCACTCTCTTTTGGTGATCCTTGGTGTTCCTTAACCTTAAGCGATCTACTTTCCTTGGTTTTATTTTCTTGAAACCCTATCTCTCGTCCTTCTTCTCTTGGCCGAACCCATGGAGTTTCCATGGTGGTGCTTGTGTTGATATAGGGGAACTTCTCTCTCTTGGACTGAATCCATGGGTAGTTGTAAAGAGGCAAGATCACCTCCTTACTAAAATTTAAAGGAAATACAAAACATCCACTTTTTCTAAGAAAACTAGACCATGTGGAATGTATGTACAATTCCAAGTAAATAAGCATGATTCAGATACATATAAAATGTCAATAGCATTGGAAGAAACTAGTCATTACATTGCTTATGAACTCTTGTTCACTACATAAGTTTCTTCAAAAAAGAAAAGAACATAAAAGAAACTATGGCATCTAGAAACAAGTAGCCTACTAATCCTTGATAGCAAAACTTGAATCTACTACTACCCAACTTGGTCCTCTTAGCCTTATTCACCACCTTGATCTATCCCTAGATGGTTGGGAAAGCACCCAGCAAAAGGGAAAGAAAAAACAAGGTATGTGTCAGAGAAAATGAACAAGAAAAAAATATAAGAAAACTAAATGGAAGTAAGGCTAAGATTTCATCATAAGATGGAGAAAGTCAAAGAATGAGGCATAAATAAATAGATGCTTGCCATAAGAAAAATAGTAAAAAGGTTGCATGCATGATTATTATTGACTACCTAAACTGTGTAGGGTTGAGGCTCCTACCTAACCTCTACCAATTGGTGAGGGAGAGTAACACATTCCAATCCCCTATAAATTTTCTATATTGGGGTGAGTAACACATTCCCCAGGGCAAATTTACACATGCCCTATCTATGGGTGATTGTACAAAAGTACCACTACTCTAGTTTAATAGTACAATACAATCAACAACTAAGAAATATGGCAAGTAAAAACATCAAGTAATTATAGACATGGTAGTGGGGTACAAGAACCAAGAAATAAACATTAAAACTGATTTTGAGGCAAATATAGCTAAGGAATTGTCAAAAGAGGAATTAGGTTTTAATGATAGCCTCATTAGGGAAACTAGTTGGTATAGTATGCCCAAAGAGCCAGTCATATGATGATTGCAATGAGGCATGTGATATTTGATTTGATAATAATAAAGGCAATTTATGTCTATATGTTTAATCTATTTTGAGATAAAAGATATAACATGTTAGATGTCTAAAGAGTCATATTACTCAATGATGTATGTCTTTAGGTTAATGACTTGAGCAATGAGATCATACAGATGTTAAGAGTATACATTCTTGTTACGTCCCTAGTCTGTTGTTATTGTGGAAATAACCATAGACATCAATAACACAAAAGACTAGAGTGTGTGTTGGTTGATGATAGAATCTCATCAGTCATGATATATGATATCAAACAAAGCATAAATACATGTCATAGAACAGTGTATCAGACAGACCCACCGTAAGAGTGATGCATGGAAAGCACACTTGGTTAGTCAGGATCATATCTTATTGTATTGGTGGTGACTGTGGTTCTTAGACCTGAAATCACTGCACTCATTACATGTCATTGGGTACACTTTGACATCATCAAACACAGTCCTAAAATATGGGTTGTTATAATGGTGATGATTGGGTGACTTTGACACATGGGGACTAGAATGTGAATGATAGATATGGAATTTGTCCCTCCTAAGGGAGTATGATATCCTAGCAACTTGAGGAGTGAGAGTGAGAAATGCATGGCCATGCACATGTAAGTCAATATATGATATTGATCTTACATATATCTCAGACAGTCTACTCTGAATCAAGAAACATAGATTGAACATTTGTAGAGGATGAAAAGTCCATGCCTTGAGTTCAATTCAGATATCAGCTACAAAGGAATAATACATTCACTGTAAACACCAATAATAGATTGTAGGTTGAAAGTTGTTCTCCAACTTTCCTTTTCACTTGGGTAGCACTGATGAGAGACTAGGTATCACTCTTTGCTAATGAAGTCATAAGTTAGTTATGGACATTCACTTCCAATGTGAAATGGGACCTATAGGGTCACACATATAGGATTAACCTAGAAGAGGAGTTTATCCATGAATGATGATTAGATTGATTACTTAAGTGTTTAGGGACTCAATTAAACATTAAATCAATAGACTTGACTCAGAATCATCATGTTCAAGTGCTAAACCAACTGATTAGAGTGTCAGATTGATTGAGAACCGCATTGACTGAGTTATACACAACCTGGACCACCAACCGGTCGGTTCACTGGGTGAACTGATTGGCTCATGATTAGTGAGATGACCAGTTCACTCTAGTGAACGGACCGATTCACATGGACCAAATGAGCATGTGTTGGGTTACCCAGTTTTTGAGAAAAGATCCTCATTTCGCTTATTCAATTCGATTGGGACAAGAATTAATCTTTGCATTAATTAGAAACGAATAAGGAAAGTCAATTGAAGTCAAATCTGGGAAGTGAAACAATCAGTTCACTGGGTGAACCGATCAGCTCATCTACATAAATGACCGATTCAATTATGAAATGATTGGATCACCTTGCCAAATAACAGGTTCAGTTATGAAACAACTGGTTCTCCTGCCACAGTGCAAATTGTTCATGGAAATTTCAGACCCTTTTACTCCCGCACAGACTGGGAACCCTGACCCTGCCCTCTACTATAAATAGAGGGGTACATGGGGCTTCTCACAACACATAACTCTGAACATCAGTTTCTCTACAAATTTGTTGTCCTCTCTGGTTTTGGAAACTGAGAGATCCCAAGCAAGTTCTACCCATCCAGGGAGGAACAGTGAGGGAAAGACAACTGCAGAAAAATGACTAGTGGTGGAAGAGTGTGTCAGTGACTAGTACATTGACAGAAGAGGACGACTCCTTGTAGTCTGTCCTTCATGATGACTAGAGTTCTGGTGGTCTATGTGGACTATCTATAGAGGCGGGAGATTTCTTCCGCTCAGGAGGACGACTGTCAACCGCAGTCCGGGTCAAGACTAGGAGCTGCACTAACACCGTCAAATAGTAGGTGGTTGAAGTTTGTGCTAGTTGTGAGGTATTGTCACTGAGAAAGCCTCAGGACCATGTATATCTCACTAAACCATCTTTCCTATTGCATAGTTTTTGATGCGATCTATTGGTTATGGGTTTGTGGTTAGATAAAATTTTTGTTTCCACTGCATGTTCTGTCCCGCAAAATCCAACAAAACTAGGATTAGGGTTTGCAATTATTCCCAACTTAGGTGTAAGGAAAGCACATACCTTATCTTAAGAGATCCAATCACTCCTTCTTCACTACTTTAATCGATTCCAAAGATTGATTTCCTATTTTCAATGTTTAAGCATGTATTAGGGTTTACTCATGAATAAAGGCAAGGAAACCCTAATTTTTGAACTTTTTTAACAAAACCTCATTTTGACCCTAAAACTATCACCATTGTCTTAGTTAGGTTTTTCTTATTAAGAAAACATATAATTTTATGTAATTTGAAGATATGGACCTTTAGATGTATTTTTAGTGATTTTTAATCAATTAAATCATTATCTAAAAATACCTTTTTGACAAACACAAAATCAGATGTTGAAACTATATTTATTAGAAAGATGGGATTTTTCCGATTCTAGAACATATTTTATTTTTATTTTTTGACCAAGGAAAAAAAATATGGATTTTCTAAATTGGACCAATAGGAAAAATCCAAAAACCAATTTTCATTTGAAACAGAGAGAGAGAGTAGGGTCGAGCCCACTACTTGTCCCAATAGACACATGCCAAGTCAGTGACCGGGCCTATATTGCCGCTTGGTTGTGCCTTGTCAATGTGAAAAAAACAAATCAAAGGGCCAAAAGGCCCTCACGCGAAGCAGAGAAGAAAATAAAAGAGAAAGCGGGGGTAAAACTATCATTGCACAAGGGGGAGTCATCCCCTTCTCATGCTTGCACCATGGCAATGAGCAGCACTGCTACTTATGTGAGGTTTGGGTGAAATCACATACGCAATGAAACTCAATGTGCAAGGTGTCAAAAGAAAGAGGAGGAGAAGACGAACTCAGAGGTACCTGTAATTCAGTCGGAGTTGAAGAGAGGAGAGAGAGAAAGCTGCCACAAGCCCAACATCTAAAGGTGCTCATCGGGGGGTCAAACAATGAGGAAATGAGCAATTGAGAGTTGCGGTGAGTTGCAAAGGTGATGGGGATGCTCAGGGTAAGGGTATTTATATGTGAGGAGGTGTAAACTAGGGTTTACAAGTTTGTGGTGAGAGAGGAGTCTCAGGAAATTTACGGGTTTCTCATATCTTCATCAAATCCTCAAAATTTTGGGATAAACCTATGAAAAATTGAAAAATGGAATCTAACGAGCCAAAAATCTCGAGATTTGGTTGAGTAGAGAGAGAGAGTTATTGAGTTTTTAAAATCTCACAAATATGGTTTCTATTTCCCAAACCGATCTGAGGTAGAAGACAAATTCTTGACTGTCCGATCCCACAGACACACATCTGCGGTCAATCTGGACAATTCGACTGGGCAAAAAACCTGATATATGTCTATGTGACATATATTTCCAATCCCATTATAAAGTGGTACATATATTATTAAATGAATTTATCTTTCTTCTTTTGAGAGCTCAAACAATTTCCAAATTTAATAAAAATTGACACCCTAACTTACTTTGATGTGTAGAATCCAAATATGGATATAGTTTTTCCTTTCGGGAACTTTTAATGGGTTAAATAATTCAAAATGCATTTTATCTTTCCTCCTTCATTAATGGTGATAAGATTCCCTAAATTTGGTGAAACTTCACCCACAAGTCACCCTAAGTGCCTTGGATATGAATTTGTCATTAATTTCACATGTTGAGATTATTTGTTCATTTATTTAATAAATAGAAGGTTCTACGATAACATACTGAATTCTAGAAATTTTATCCTTTGAACCTCATTCCCAACTTTTCCTTTCATTTCTATTCTCTTTGGCTTTCCTATTTAATTTGTAGAGTATATGATGGTCTAATGAACATTAGTTCACCTTTTCTACCAATATTTGGGTTTATGCACATATACCTCAGTGAAATCTTAGTAATGGATCTATTATGTAAAATGACCACTTAAGTGATAAAAAAATAAATAAATTCATCCTAGAAATTTCTAGTGCTTTTTAGAATATGGAAAAGAAAGGAAATCCCGAAGTATACATAAAGGAGATGATAAATGTGGTAATTGGAGATAATATGGAATATTTTAGATAAAAGGAGATAATATGGAATATCTTGTTTCAAAAATCAAAAATAGGAAGCCACGAGATATTTTGATAATAAAATTCGTTTCCTTGAGCCAAAAGATACTTAAAGGCCAAGTATCATCTAATTTGGATAATAAATAAATATATAAAGCCTTTATTATAGGATAATGGGAAATAAGCCAAGAAAGAGAGATAAAATATTTAATTTCCTCAAATTGGAAAACTAACTCCAAATTTGTAATATAAATATAGAAATAAGCCTTCGGGAAAATTTGCAACTAATTTGGATAGTGTTTGAATAATGAGTAAAAATAAGAGAGAGAAAGTGTGTAGAATCTTCCATTTATTTAATAAATAAATAAATAATCCCAAATTGTGAAATTAATGACAAAATCATGTTCTAGTCCCTTAGAGAGACTTATGCTGAAGTTTCACGAAATTTGAGGCATCTTATCACCACTTATGAAGGAGGAAAGATAAAATGATATTCTAATTATTTAACTTATTAAAAGTTCCCAAAAGGCAAAAATAATTCCATATTTAGATTCTACATGTCAAAATCAGTCAGGATATATATTTTGGTTAATTTTGGAAATCGTTTGGACCTCTAAAAGAGAAGACAGAAAAATATTCAATATTAATATGTCACATTCTTTGAATTCTAATACAAATAGAGATCAAATGTCACCAGGACTCCTCTCATCCACGAGATCGGATGGCTCGTGGTCCTTGGTGGACCGAGGTCCACTCATCTGATGACTTGTGGTCGTCTTCTTCCTTAAACCGATTGGGAAACAAGTGGTTTATTTTCTGAAATTTCAAATCGCATTATCTCTCTCAATTCTCAACCAAATCAAGAACTTTTTGGTTCGTTGGATTCCTTGTTTGAATTTGCACAACATTATCACAAACTTTTCACATTTTTATGAATGCTCGAGAAGTCCCTAAGTTGGCCAAAACTCCTCTCTCAACCCAAACTCAGAAATCCTAACACACACCTCGTCAGCTATATATACCCCTACCCATACGTGCGTCGGCACCTTTGCGATACAACCCACCATTCAATTGTGAAAATCACCACTATTTCAACCCCCGTAGAGCCGCCAAAGGCCCTGGACTTGCGACACTTGTATCTCTCAGCTCTCTTCATCTCTAGAGAAACAAAAAGTATGGTTGAATTCGGTTCGTTCTAATCTTTCTTTAGCATATTTGAGCATCGAGTTTGGAAGTATATTGCACTTTCACCCAAAATTGTAGCAAGCAAGCTGTTACTTTCTCATCGCCTTGGTACATGGGTGAGGAGGAAGACAACCTCCTCATGATTTTACCATTCTACCTCGTTCGTCTCTTCTTCTCTCTATTTTCACGTAAGGGCAATCTGGCCTTTTTGCTTTTGGTTTGTCCGCGGTTGACCAACCTTGACCGGCACCACTTAGGCAGCCAGCAGGCGCGGGCCACTAACTTGGCCCATGATGATTGGGCCAAGCAGAGGGCCCGACTCCTATCTTCCTCTCTGGCCTTGTTTTGTTGAGGTGTCACTCTCTCATTGGTCGATTTTAGAAAAATTGTATCTTTTGATTCATTGGTTGAAAAATAAAAGTAAGATATGTTCTGGAATTAGAAAAAGATGAGTTTTCAAATAAAAATAATTTCGACACCTGATTCTATGTTTTCAAAAAAGTGTTTTTGAGAATGAATTAATTAGTTAAAAATCTTCTAAAATGCATCTAAAACTCTATATCTTCAAAATACATAATATTATATGCATTTTGATCAGAAAACCCTACCTAAGACAATGATGATATTTTGGAGACCTAAATAAGTGGTTTGTAGAAAAAGTTGACAACCTTAGGGTTTTGAATTCATAATGAATGCATACAATACTAATACATGAGCATGGTGTTGATATTAGGAATAGTGGAACATGGAATCGATTCAGTGGTGCAAGTTGATAATTGGAATCAATATTAAAGGTATGTGCATCTTACACCTAAGTTGGGAATATTTGTGCCTTGGCCTAATTTCATTTGATGAGGCTTTATTTGAACCCTGCATCCTATGCTCTTGATTCTTTTGCTATTCTTGCCTCATAATCAGTTTTTGAATATTGTTCCTGGGTCTTGGTACCCCTTTGCCATGTTCTATTTAACTGATGCTATTACTTGCCATTGTTTCTAGCATGTTGATTTTATTAGACTAACTAGCTATAGTAGCGGTACTTATGTACAACTACCCATAGTTGGAGAATGTGCTATTTCTCCCTTGGGGAACATCTTATTCTCCCCCACACATGAAATATGTGCAGGTGACTGGGAATGTATTATTCTCCCCTCACCCTTTTGGTTCAAGGTCCGGTAGGTGCCTCAACTCTACTTAGTTAAGATAGTCAATTTTAATCATGCATGCAATTCGTTTTTTATATCTTGTTTATGGAAAGAATCTATTGAAAGATTCTTGTATATTTAGCCTCATTCTCTTATATCTTCATCTTATGATGAACCCTAGCCAGCTTTTACATGCTTTACTTATCTTGTCATCTCAAAATAGTTTTTGTGACACATACTTTTCTTCCTTTTCCCTTTTTGTTGGGTGCCTTCCCAACCACCCAGGAGCTGAGCAAGGTGATGGATAAGGCATGAAGATCTTAGCTGTTGTTTTGGGCTTAGATGATGGATATGTTGCTTGGAGACAAGACTGTAGTAGTTGGACTTCCCTCTATCTAGATCCTAAATGTTGTATCTTGATGTAACCCTAAAAGGGATATTGTTGATGTATTTTTGTACAATTTTTTAAGAAATTGAATATAGTTAGAATTTTTTTTATTCTGCTGCTTTCCAATGTGTTTTGTTTACCATATTTTAGTAAGGAGGTGATCTCACACTCTTTACAACATGGTATCAGAGCCCATGATAGTCGGAAATCTGACTATTTCAGTTTGTCTCTCTAGTAGAACCTTAGGCTTGCATAGTTCCCTTTAAGTGATATGTTTACCCTAGATTTGATCTATGTTGATGAAAGGCTGATTTAGAACCATATTGTTCAACATTAGAACCTTGATGAATAAAACCCTATAATATTCATAACTAAAACATGCATGACTTGATGTTGTTTAGGTTTTCCTTTAGGCAACTATTAGGGCATGAAGTTGAAGCAAAGGTGTCTAGAAAGGATCAGGTTCTGGGGGCTGACAATATTTTCCTCTACGCCACTAGCTTGGTTTACGAGGACTCCCAGATCCATATGATATCGGTCTGACCTGAGTTGATATGGATTGTCCAAAATAGTTTGCTTTTAGGCAATAGTGACCTTAGCTTCTCTATTGTATATCTTTTGGAACCTTAGGTTTCAGGTGTTTGATGACTTGTTTGAGGATGGATACCAAGATAGTTTCCTTGTGTCCCTTAGGACCACATGCTTAGATAAATTAATCCCTAGAACCTAAACCTTATAGTTTCAGTGTTTGGGAAGATATCAGAGTGTGCACTAGAAGCATGATGGATCTTGAGAATAGTTTAGTTAGACTTATCCTTTAACCTTAGTTTAGTTTGGCTTGATATGTCAAACCCTTTAAGGGGTGGAGTATAGTTAGTTGATGATGTTTGAGTGGTTAGATTTTGAGGACGAAATCCTCTTTAGGGGGATGGAACCCTATAACATTTTGAAGTCTATCTAATCTATCTTTAGAAACCCTAACCCTATGAATAGGAGGTTAGTATGCTTGTATCATCAGCTTTGACCAAACAAGTTATAGTTGTAACCCTAACGTGCTTTCTTATATATTAAGAAACATATAATGGTCATCTAATGAATAATTCATATGTTCAAACCCTAATGAAGACACAATGCACATAATATGAATATCAATGCTAATTGTTGATATGTAAAATGTTGATCATGTCATGAACCTATAAACCCTAATGATATAATGAGAATGATAATTGTAACCTAATGCATGCTAAGGATGGATAAGTGAAAATAATGGTCATGTTGACCTAAACCCTAACTTGCAATAACCTAAGCCTAATGAATGCATCCTTAATGCCTTTCATGATACATTAATGATGTTAAGTGCCATAATCAGTGAACATACTTTGATACACATAAATGATATATATATACATATATATATATATATATATATATATATATATATATATATAATCATTTGTTCACGTATTTATCAAATCATCTATATGAAATGCATGTTACATTGTTATCTAATATACATGTTATTGGCTAGCTAATGTGAATCAATTCACTAATATGTAATATGTCTCACCTCGATCATTAAAATACATGTAATGGCTTCAATGTGAATATGAAGTGTTTGGATTCACATAAACGTGCAAAATCAACAATAGAAATGAATAAATATGAGAAATGATTAATGATGACATTAATGTGAGCAATAAAGATAATGTGACAATGTTTAATATGGGTATAAGTAACTAATGTGACATCAATTGGAATAATTGTATGTTTAACCACAAATTGGATAGAATGTCATATTTCATGTAAAATAATTTGTTATAATTTAATAAAGTGATAATAAGAGGATGATGAAGTTTAAATCTGAATTATTAAGAACAATGATCAATAATAATAATGAATGTTGAGATATTTGGGTCATCCCTAATTGTGCTAAAACTCTTATTAAGATAAATGAGAAATATATATAATGTTTCATGGATGATAATGAAATATAACCCTTTTGACAAAAAAGTGAATATGACATGACTTATTTAAAATAATGATGATAATCTGATATCATAATGAATATGATGTTAATGAGCAAAAAATGTAAATAAGGTTAAATCTCCTAAAAAGAATATATTAACAATGGGACCCTAGGTGATCCTTGAGAACTCGACCTATGATTAGTTGATGTATGTGAAGTTTCTAAACCCTTAGATGTAGTTGAAGTATAAGTTTTGGTGGAAGTTTTATGGTTGGAGGAACAACTTAATATTTTGTGATGTGAGGTTTCACACTCGCCCTTCCCTAATTGCTAGTGATTTCGGGGATGAAATCCTCTTTAAGGGGTGGAGTGTTGTAACATACTGAATTCTGGGAATTTTATCCTTTGATCCTCTTTCCCAACTTTTCCTTTAATTTCTATCTTCTTTGGCTTTCCTATTTAATTTGTAGAGAATATGATGTTCTAATGAACACTTGTTCACCTTTTCCACCAATATTTGGGTTTATGCGCAAATACCTCAGTGAAAGCTTAGTAATGGGTCTAATATGTAAAATGACCACTTAAGTGATAAAAAGAATAAATAAATTCGTCCTAGAACTTTCTAGTGCTTTTAAGAATATGAAAAAGAAAGGAAATCCCCCTATCCATACGTGCGCCGACACCTTTGCGAAACAACCCACCATTCAATTGTGCAAATCGCCACTGTTTGGACCCCCGTAGAGCCACCGAAGGCCCTAGACTTGCAACACTTGTCTCTCTCTGCTCTCTTCATCTCCAGAGAAATAAAAGGTACGGTTGAACGGTTCGTTCTAAGCTTTCTTTAGCAAATTTGAGCATCGAGTTTGGACGTGTATTGCACTTTCGCCCAAAATTGCAGCAAGCAAGCTGATGCTTGCTCGCTGCCTTGGTACGCGGGTGAGGTGGAAGACAACCTCCTCATGATTTTACCATTCTGCCCCGTTCGTCTCTTCTTCTCTCTATTTTCGCGCAAGGGCAATCTGCCCTTTTTGCTTTTGGTTTGTCCGCAGTTGACAAACCTTGACCAGCGCTACTTAGGTAGCCAGCATGTGCGGGCCGCTGACTTGGCCCACGATGATTGGGCCAAGCAGTGGGCCCGACTCCTCTCTTCCTCTCTGGCCTTGTTTAGCTGAGGTGTCACTCTCTCAGTGGTCGATTTTAGAAAAATTGTATCTTTTGATATGTTGGTAGAAAAATAAAAGTAAGATATGTTCGGGAATCAGAAAAAGATGAGCTTTTCAATAAAAATATTTTCGATGCCTGATTCTATGTTTTTCGAAAAAGTGTTTTTGAGAATGAATTAATTAGTTAAAATCATAAAAAATGCATCTAAAACTCTATATCTTGAAAATACATAATATTATATGTCATTTTGATCAGAAAACCCTAACTAAGACAGTGATGATATTTTCGATACCTAAATCGGTGTTTTGTAGAAAAAGTTGACAACTTTAGGGTTTTAAGTTCATAATGAATGCATACAATACTAATACATGAACATGGTGTTGATATGAGAAATATTGGAACATGGAATCGATTAAGTGGTGCAAGTTGATAATTGGAATCAATATTAAAGGTATGTGCATCTTACACCTAAGTTGTGAATAGTTGTGTCTGGACCTAATTTCATTTTATGAGGCTTTATTTGAACCCTGCATCCTATGCTCTTGATTCTTTTGCTATTCTTTCCTCATAATTAGTTTTGGAATATTGTTCTTGGGTCTTGGTACCCCTTTGCCATGTTCTATTTAAGTGATGCTATTACTTGCCATTATTTCTAGCATGTTGATTTTATTAGAATAACTAGTTATAGTAGTGGTACTTATGTACAACCACCCATAGTTGGGGGATGTGTTATATCTCCCCCGGGGAACGTCTTATTCTCCCCCGCACATGAAATATGTGCAGGTGACTGGGAATGTATTATTCTCCCCTCACCCTTTTGGTTGAAGTTCCGGTAGGTGCCTCAACCCTACTTAGTTAAGATAGTCAATATTAATCATGCATGCAATTCTTTTATTATATCTTGTTTATGGCAAGCATCTATTGAAAGCTTCTCGTATATTTAGCCCCATTCCCTTATATCTTCATCTTATGATGAACCCTAGCCTGCTTTTACATGCTTTACTTATCTTGTCATCTGAGAATAGTTTTTGTGACACATACTTTTCTTCCTTTTCCCTTTTTGTTGGGTGCCTTCCCAACCACCCAGGAGCTGAGCAAGGTGATGGATAAGGCGTGAAGATCTTAGCTGTTGTTTTAGGCTTAGATGATGGATATGTTGCTTGGAGACAAGACTGTAGTAGTTGGACTTCCCTCTATCTAGATCTCAAATGTTGTATCTTGATGTAACCCTAAAAAGGAGTTTGTTGATGTATTTTTGTACAATCTTTTATGAAATTGAATATAGTCAGATTTGTTTTATTTTTCTGCTTTCCAATGTGTTTTGTTTACCATATTTTAGTAAGGAGGTGATCTCACACTCTTTACATCTACACACTCTCTCCTAATTTTATCCCTAAAACAAATATTCTCTAAATTGAGTGAAAATTCAGCCAAAGGCATATTTTAATATGTAGAACACGAATTTGGCATCCATTGTTACTTTTGGAGTCATTAAAAACTTTATTTTGTATTTTTAATTTATCCCCTATTTTCCCTTTCAATAATTACAATTATAATTACCAATTTTTCAAAAGTTGTAAAACTTATCACCCAAGCAATCTTATACCCAAAGGAAATGAATTTGGTTTTAGAATTATCTTCTAAGATCCACTTTTATATTTTTTAGGAAAATTATCCTTGTATTCACTTAATGCGAAAATAAATTCATTTATTATCACATTATCCTCACCTTTAGAATTTTCTCTCTTTTTCCACACAAAAACCATAGAAACTTCTACATAAACTTTTATTTTATTCTTATCTCTCTTAAGTGATCATTTTGCAAATTAAACCCATTAGTGAACTTTCACTGAGATATTTGTTCTTAATTCCTTACAAAGTATAATAATGGGAACAAGTTTACATAAAACCTTAATAATTTCCACTAACTCAACATTTAGGACATAAAAGAAAGAAAAGATTAGAAAAAAGATGAAACTACTATTATACATGGATTTCAGTTAGTTACAGTAGTGTTAAAAGTTGAGTTGAGGAACTCCTCTCTCTCTTACTCTCTTTCATTTCTTTTTTGGCCTAAGGTTTTTTCCTCTTCTTAGTGCATCTTTAACCTATGTTTATGTTTACTCTTTGAGGTGATGCTATCTTAGGTGCATAGTTGAACAAGCTAGGGTTCTCTTTCTTCCTTAGAGCTTCTTGCTTGTGGAGTGGTCTTTCTGTGGAGTGGACTTTCCTCTTCACCTCAAGGTGTGTTATATAACTTTCCCCTTTACTATTGTTGCACTTTAAGATTACATGTAAAATTTTCTATTTCTAAAACTTTATTATATGTTGTTTGATGATTATATCTTATACTAGGGCTTATGATCATATGGTGATCTTGTATAGATTAACTCTTTTTCATGAACCCTAGTTCTTATATCTGAGATTTAATGGATGGTGAGAAGTTGGTTCTTGGATGTACTCCTTAAAATGTTGGTTTTATCCCAATGGTCATGGTTCGGCTATCTTGTGGAAAATGGAGGTTTTGATTCTCAATTACATGTGTTTGGCATATGGTTTTCTCTCTCATATCATGATTTGGGTTTTCTATGTGTTAATGGTTGAATTCTAGGGTTTTGGATTATGTTTTCCTTTGGGAACCTCTCTTCATGTTTAGTTTCAGTTACATGGTGTTGATCACCTTGTGGGGCTTGTATTATAGGTTGTTTCTCTCTCTTGATGATCCCATGTAGCACCTTGTGGGGTCGATGAAGTTCAGATGTCTTTTGGTTGCTAAGTGTGGTCCCCTTTGTGTGGTCAAAGAGATGAATTTGTGATCTTCGACTGATGAGATTTTGATTCTCCCTTCTTTGATCTCCATTTTCTTGATCCATGAGTTTGTTGGAGGGTGGGACTCCTTCTTTGGTCGATGAAGTGGTGATGAATCTCTTCAATTGTGTGGGCTTGGTTTCTTTTCAATAGATGATGTGATGGTTTTCGTTTCGGTCAAAGGTGGTGTGTGTTCCTTGTGGTCAAAGATGTGATGATCCATCCCTTCAACCGCTAAGGTTGGTTGTGTATTTGGTCTCTATGGTGGATGGTGGTTTCTCTTCGATCGAAGAAGATAGTTGGCTTTGCTTCTCTTCGATCGATGAGATTTCTAGACTCATGTTCCTCTTATATAGTCAACCTAATAGTGATGATAATGGTTGACTTAAAGTGTTTCAAGAATGTGGGAAGTAGAGACGTTAGGGTTCAATGTTATATGTTGTTATGGAAACCTTAATCGGTTACCTATGAGTAATCCTAACCCTAAATTTCATTACATGGTGATAATTCTTACTTGCTTGATTGATTAACATGTATTGAAGTATTTTCTCTCTCTCCTATTTGTGTAACCCTTATGTTGCAGGTTGAATGAGCATCATATCTTGTGATTGATGTTATATATTTATATAACACAAGGTGATAGTTATGAGCCTGGATGAGGCATGATGAGATGATGATGTTATGTATGAACTATGTGATTTGGTCTTATGACCTGGAAGAGGCTTTGTTTCTAATTTGATGTGATACCCTCTAATGATGTAATGAGGGATTGTTAATTCATAGTGATGTGAGAATGGTGATGACCTTGTGTATGGCAGTGAGAAAATATCATGTGATGATGTGTTCAAATTTATGATTAATACATTTTATATCTTTTAGAGTTGCATCTACCTTTATCTCTAACAAAATTATTTTAGGTTTGTACATTGTAACTTGATTGATGCAATAAAATATACCCAATTGGCAATAAAATATCAAGTGAAACCTTAATCATGTAGTTGCCCTGAGCCATAGATCCATCTTTCAGGTTAGAATTTACTGGATGGTGAAAGAAATAATTCCTAAGGGAAACACGGAGTGTATATTGTTGAATATGTAGGAGTGCAAGTTGAGGGTATATCCTTGCATCCACAATTATAGGTTATGGAGGATGACTGCAGTCATGCCTTGGTAGGAGAATGACTACAGTCTTATCTCAGTATATGATGTGATAGAGGAGAACTGCAGATGTACATCAAATGATTGGGTTTGTATACCCTATTTAGTAGTGTTGTGCCTATATACCAAGGTGGACTAGGTTGTTTTGCAGTTGGACTCTATATGTCACTGCGGCAGACTTGAACTGACCAAAGGTGTGGGAGATCATAGGAGTTCGGCTCTCGTATATCATGTATGGCACTGATTTTGACTTATTAGTGGTTAGTTTGAGTATGAGTGGTATACCTCATCTCCACAAGGCATTATAGATGTAATACAACTGTGTAGTATATTCTTCATAGGGTTAAACATGAACCACATTGGATGTTTACCCCTGTCTTGTTTCTTATATTGTTTAGTTTATAGAAGTTATAGATGTTCTTCATATTCCTTCTGAAACTATATGATGTTCCACTTATCAGTTATAGTTGCTTAATCTGCTTAACTTGTGTAAATAGTTTTTAATCGATCATTTAGCTGAATCTACTCATCCTGATAATAGTATCACTTTCTTGTTAAGGAATATTTGTGTTAACAATAGTTTTTGGTGGAGAGTTATATCTCTCGCTGGGACATTGCTCTCACCTTGTGGGTGTCCACATCTTATAGGTGGTCGTGCGCAGAATGGTAGAGATCATGCAGATGAGGAAGAGCAGTAAGGAGATCAGTGAACATTGAAGGTTGGATATTCTAGTAGTGCTTGTACTAGAGTCCAATGTGTTGTCCCTCTACTCTCAGGTCCTTGGGGGTGTTTTGTAGATTTTGTACATTGATACAAGGTTTTTGGCATTATGCCATGGTTGTACATGTATGTCTTGTATATGTGAACGTGATATACTTGTAACACATTTCAAGTTTGTGGCAAGATGGCCACTGTACAGTGATGTATATATATTTATGGTATGATATGTGATACATGTGATGGTAGGTTGTGAACTTTGATGTTTATGTTTCTGCTTGAGTTGGTTATATCTGATTGGTTTTAATTTACCTTGTCTTGTTGTAATATGGTTGTTAGTTGATAATTCCACATTTCGGTTTTGAGTAATCTTGCTTTGTGGTGATAGGTCATCACTATTTGGTTG
The DNA here is from genome assembly GCA_963693085.1 of Alisma plantago-aquatica. NCBI lineage: Eukaryota > Viridiplantae > Streptophyta > Magnoliopsida > Alismatales > Alismataceae > Alisma > Alisma plantago-aquatica. The sequence goes on along the minus strand of OY856409.1, from coordinate 643,567,005 downwards.
GTATCATAGTTCTAGGTTTGCTAAGTCTACATGGACATATGACTAGGTTTGTGTATGTTCTTACTTATCCAACATATCTGATTGTTGCTTCTTCTTTTGCAGAATAAGAAGAAGATATGTCTAGAGAACACAAAGAACATATTGAGAGTTGTGTTGCTACACTAGGAGGTGGTGACAGGTTGCATAGTAGAGTAGATGGAGTGCCTAAAGTGACTCAGGTTGACCCAACAACTATAGCCTACCCTGCCTTTCAATCCATGTTTAGATAGTTTATGTCTACAATTTTGCATATGGGGGATAGGGTGCCCATATCTGAAACAAGGACATCTGTTCCCAATGTAGAATCCCATGGTTTTGGGAAGACCTTTAAGAGGCTATGACACATTGGCATGTTGAACCCGGTTGGTGCATATATGTGGTTGAAAGATCTAGAGAAGGCCTTTAAGATCCTCAATATCCCTGAGGAGGATAAGGTGAAGCATGCAGTGTATCTACTAAAAGGCAATGTTATCCATTGGTGGGTCATTGAGTAGGAGAAAAGGCATGGAGTGGTGATTAGTTGGGAGGATTTTTGGCTCATGTTTGTGAGCTGATACTTCCTAGTGACATACATGGATGAGAAGATCTCACAATTTGAGAAGATCTAGTAGGGATCGATGACGATTAACGAGTATGAGGCTAAGTTCATGGAGTTGTTGAGATTTTGTCCTCACATGGATGCAACAGATAAGGACAAGTTTTGGCATTTTGAGAAGGCTTTCAGCTCAGAGTTGATGACTATAGTGTCAAGCTTAGAGAATAGGTAGAAGTGTGCCACCTTTCTGGAGTCTGTGAGGAGGATACAATGATCGGCGATAGAGTAGTGTGAAGTTAAAGCTGAGAAGAGACCAGCTCAATTTCACAGATAGTCTTCTGGAGGCTTTAATAAGCCTAGGTTCTTGTCACCGCAGTCACAACAGAGATCCGTGGTTTAGTCTCAGTGGTCACCGATCAAAGGAAGAGGTCATAGCTTTTTGCTGACATGAGCTCACACTATGGCATCAGTATCACTGACAGCGCTATCTAGGCCACAGTTTGACACAAGGACATATTACAGGTGTGGACAACCAGGGCATCTGAGGATGTTTTTCCTAGTGAAGTATGAGGATGTGAAACAAAAATTGAGATAGAGTTAGCAAGCGTTGCATCAGAGGTAGTTCAGTAGTGATGGAGGTAGAGGACTCAGTCAGGCATCACATGTAGGATCATCTAGACATGCCAATACAGGATAAGGGTGATAACATGCGACGACTTGATTCTACACCATGAGTCAACCAGAGGGAGTGGTCAATCCATGGTTCATGATAGGTCAGATGGAGTTATTTCATTCTGATTTGTCTTCTTTCTACTTTATATCTATTTCGGTTGACCCTGGTGCGACACACTCTTTTACACTAAAGAAGTGATAGCTTGTATGTTCCTTGCTTGTTAGTCATAGATCCAACAATCTTCACTTAAAAACCCCTATGGTTGGTTTTGTTGAGTTGCGGGAGGTGTGTCCATCCTACATTCTTTCTTTCCCATGAAGCATCATTCAAGTGGACCTTATACCACTTGATATGCATGGATTTGATGTGATCCTTGGGATGGATACCTCAGAGAAGTATAGTTCCAAGGTGGAGATGTTCTTTGACGATGATTTTTTGTGGGTCTTCCAAGGAGATCAGAAGATTCTCCCGACTTGCTCGGTGTCAGCCATGATGGTAGATAGGATGATGAGGCAGGGGTGCGAAGCTTTTTTGGCACATGTGGTGGATATCAAGGTGAGGATCCCTAGTATTCAGGAAGTGCCAGTTGCATGTGAGTTTGAAGATATGTTTCCTAAAGAGTTTTCGGTGTTCCCCCACCTCGAGAGATTGACTTTGAGATCAATATGGTTCCTGGTACATAGCTGATAGCGTAGTCACCATACAAGATGGCACCAACTGAGATGCAAGAGTTGAAGAAGTAGTTATAGGAGCTGCTAGAGAGGGGATTTGTCAGACCAAGCACTTCCCCTTAGGGTTTTCAGGTGTTGTTTGTGAAGAAGAAAGACAAATCTATGAGTTTGTGCGTCGACTACATGTAGTTGAACAAGGTGACGATCAAGAACAAGTACCCTTTTTTGTGGATAGACAATATCAGGTGCTACAATCTTCTCTAAGATATATATGAGGCCAATATACCATCAGTTGTGGATCAAGGCTGATCACACACCCAAGTTAGCTTTTAGGACTAGGTATGGTCACTATGAGTTTGTGGTAATGTCATTTGGGATAGCCAATAAATCTGCAAAGTTCATGGATCTAATGAACATGGTGTTATGGCCTTATCTTGATCAGTTTGTGGTTGTGTTCATCACTGAAATCCTAATTTACTCCCAAGATAGCCAGCAACATGAGCAACATCTACAATAGGCGTTAACTTTGTTGAGACAACACAAGTTGTATGCTAGGTTTAGCAAGTACGAGTTCTGGCTGAAGGAGGTATCTTTACTTGGACACATGATGTAACATACTGAATCTTAGATGTAATCTACATGTAACCCTTTTTCCCAATTTCCCTTTCATTTCTGTCCTGTATGTCATTCATGTTTAATTAGTGGAATTTATAGTGGTTTGGTGAACATTTATTCACTATTTGCACCAATAGAAGGGTTTATGCACAAATACCTTAGTGAAAGTCTATTTAAGGAACTTATTAGGTGCTCTAAACCTTAATATAATATTTTTATGTGTTTTGAAATCATAAAATGAGCCTAAGTTTCAACTTTGGCTCAATTTGGATGTTGTTTGTGCAAATTATGCAATTTTATGAACATTCTGGACTTTTATGCAATTTATCCAATTAGTATGTTTTCTTTGAAAATTATCACATGTATTATAATCCTTAGATATCCCCTTACCATTATCAATATTTTGAACCATGGGGAACCTAGTTGCACCTTGGTTTGAAGGTGTTTCTCTCCAAGGGAATTATAGGGATTACCCTCTTTATAAATGAGCTTATCTTTTAAAGCTATCAACCAATGGGATTATTTCTTTGTTTGAAGGATGGTGGGGATTTCCTAGAAGTCTCAATGGGCATTTAGGATCGACATTTGATATACAATAAGTCTCTATGATCTATCCTCTTTCATGGCCATGAAGCCCTAGGCAAGGGACACATGGAAAGTCCCATAGACACCTCATGTTTGCCCCCTTCTTTATAAAGCCACGTCTACCCCTTCCCAACTCCCAATTCAAAAACTCTTGCTCTCCTTCTCTTCCCCCAAGCTTAGAGAAATGTTCCTACTCTATTTGGACATGAAGGTTCTATCTCAAGGTAAAAGATAGTGCTTGCCTTGGTGAAGAAGTCTCCTAGTTTCCAAATTTGCTCTATTTATGGTTTCTAAAGCTCCTTCTTGGTGATTTCAACCAAAAATAGTAAGTTTCCTCCTTTCCTTCCTTGTTTCTATGATGTTAGTATGCCTCCCACATTCTTACAGGTCATAACCATGGCCTTCCATGCTGAAACCCCACCTAGAGCCGTAAACACCTCATCTCCATGTTCTTTTGCTAGGGTTTTTCACCTCTAAAGTGGAGAATGTACTTCCTGCTCGAAATATGAGTTTTGTTGGAGAAACCATCCTCTCTAGCTCAGGAATATTTCTACTAGAACTTATCCACCTTCCCTAGAGGCAATTTGTATAGCCCCCGTATCATATATGCTTAGTACATGCTTAAAACTCATGCTTCTATGTTTAAAATCGATGATCTCCATCTCTATTTACCATGTTCTTCTAGAGTTTTGGTTTCTTGCTAACTTACCTTCTCTATGAGCTCTAGTTTGGTTACATATGCAACTCCAACCCTGATCTTGGGTCAAATGGTGTTTTCACCCTCACTCTCACTCTCACTCTTCCTCATTCTCGAAGATTTTTGACTTGTCATTTCTTGATTGGTTCAAATTGAAAAATTCATATCTTTTAATCCACTTATCCAAATTTGACAAATAAATATGTTTTGGAATTAAAAATTAATCCCTGTCTAATAAAAATATTTTCAAGGTATGATTTCAGGGTTTGACAAAGGGTGATTTTTGTAAACTAAATTTAATGCATAAAAACCATAAAAGTACATCTTAATCACCATAACTCCAAAAATAGAATAAAAATATGTTTTCTTGATCAGGAGAACCTAATAAGTTCATTGGTGATATTTTCAAAATCTCAATATGAGTTTTACTAAAAAGTTCTGAAATTAGGGTTTCTAAACATTAATGTGCATTAGGTACTCTAATACATGTTAATACATTGAAAGTAGGCAAAGTGTAACTTGGACTCAATTAAAGTGGTGAAAGTTAGTAATTGATATCAGTAAGAGAGGTATGTGCATTTATTACACCCTATGTTGGAATAAATGCAACCAAACCTTATATTCCTTAATGAGGTACTATATGAACCCTATTTCCTCTATTCATGATTCTTTTGTTAAATTGCCTAAAAATCAATAATGATATTTTTTTTTCTTAGGTCTTGTACCCCACTGCCATGTTCTAATTGATATGATGTTTTTACTTGCCATAAATTCTTTTCTAGTATGTTGATTTTATGGACTATTTATCTATAATAGTGACACTTTTGTACAACCACCCATATATAGGGCATGCATTAGTTTGCCCTGGGGAATGTCTTATTCTCCCCCATAAAAATATGTGTAGGTGACCGGGAATGTATTAATTCTCCCCTCACCTATAGGTTTTGGTACGGTATGTGTCTCAACCCTACTTAGTTAATGTAGTCATAATCATGCATGCAACCCTTTTATTATGCTGATCATAGGAGGACATCTGGAAGGAGTCATAGCAGACATAGAAGAGATGGGGATGATAGCCGGTACCACAGACGGTATCATTCCAGGAGGAGACAGTCAGACTACGATGGAGAATTCTTTGATGGATACTGGTCGGAATTGGAGGGGCGATATAGCCCCTGATCGTTTTCATCTTTGGTGGTGACGGCGGCACAAAGTTAATATGGACTTTACTTCTATTTTTTGGAACATCTGAGGGGCATCTAATAATCCTACGAGGAGAGTTCTGAGTAGAATTTGTGGTAGATATAAACCAGGTGTGGTTTGTTTTTTGAGCCGTTTCTCCATGCTGAACAGGCTGCGGAACTCATGGACATTGTGAGGCTTGATTGGACGGTGGATAATCAAGAGGAGGAAGGGAAGATTTGGTTCTACGCAGACATAGATACAAATCCTTCTATTTTCAAGAGACATAGGCAACACATCACGATGAGATTGGAGGCCAGCGATGGGGCAAAGTTCTTTGTTACAGCCATATATACCAGTTGTGATCACCTTGAGAGGAGGTCTTTGTGGGAAGAGATAATGACAATGGTGGAACATATAGGTGATGAGCCATGGATGATTGCAGGTGACTTCAATGTGGTACGTAATATACGGGAGAGACGAGGCGGGAACGCACCAGGTTATCAGGACATGCTGGATTTCAACACCTTGATTGCGGATGTTGCTTTGGATGAAATTCCGTTTGAAGGCAGTCAATTCACTTGGGTGAACAAGCAGATTCTTACACCTACTATGTGGCAGATAATAGATAGGGTGTTAGTGAATGAGGCATGGATGGTGGGAAGGCCCGCAACCATATCGATACACTTAACCAGAGATAGAGTTTCTGATCACAGTCCTATAGTGGAAATTCCAGGCGATCAAGCAATAGAGCGAAAGACAACACATTTTGTTTTCATGAAGGTGTGGCTCGAGCATGAAGACTGTTTAAAGGTGATTGAACAGGCTTGGAGAGAACAGGTGACTGGACACCCGTCCTTCGTTTTCTGTCACAAGCTTAAAAGAGTTAGATCATCTTTGCGAAGATGGAGCAAAGAGTCCTATGGAGAAATCAAGCAACACATCAAAGAATTGGAGGATGTGGTGTTTACTACACATGTGGCGTTCTATGGGAACCCAACTATGGAGAATGAAGCTAACCTGAGGACGGCTGAGAAAGAAATGCAACAATTGTAGGATGAAGAAGAGGCGATGTGGAAAGAGAAAGCGAGGATAAGCTGGCTTCAAGACGGGGAGCGTAATACAAAATTTTATCATGCTACCGTCAAATCACGAAGGAAGCGCAGGAGGCTTAACAACGTGATCTTGTAGGATGTCACATGTATATCGGATCCTAAGATGATGGCGGAGGTGGCGGCAGACATCTATAAACATTTCTTCAATGAGGTGGTGGAAACAAAGGTACCTGACTTGGAGGATTTCTTGCATAATATCCCGGAGTTGGTATTTATGGATGAAAATCTTTCCCTTCTCGCTGTCCCCCGTGAAGAGGAGGTTGTGAAGGCCCTACTAAAGATGGACTCCTCAGCAGCTCCAGGTCTGGATGGGTTCACTGGGATGTTCTTCTGGGCTGCTTGGTCAATCATTGGTGCGGATTTTATGAAGATGACGGAGGCTTTCTTTAGAGGACAGCTTTCTTTAGGGGCCTTTTCTGCTGCCGAATTCTGCTTATTCTGAAGGTGGATTGCCCAAAGAGACTACCAGAGGATTTTTAGGCCAATCTCTATTGAAAACGTTGCCCTCCGTATTCTTGCACGTATTCTCAGTGATATGATGGCTCCCATGATGTCGAGATTGATTTCCAAGGTACAAGGTGCTTTTGTTAAAGGATCCGACATCACTCATCATGTCAGGCTTGCGAAGGAGCTGATGCACGACATCAATAGAGGCCAAGGGACACCCAATGTGATTCTGAAGTATGATATGTCGAAAGCTTATGATAGGACTGACTGGAATGTTCTGTGGAGAGTGATGCAGCAATTTGGGTTTAGTACGGATATGGTGAAGCTATGCTTAAGTTTCTTTTCTAATACATGGGCTACCGTCACGGTTGGGGACGAAACTGTAGGATTTTTTCCGATGAGTAGAGGACTCAAGCAAGGTTGTGCGCTATCCCCTTTCTTGTTCATTCTTTTCGAGGAGATTCTATGTAGAAAATTTCTGAAGATAGAAGAGGAGGGACACATTTCGAGATTCAAGATCAGGGAGGAGGCGATTCTGCCAAGCATTCTATTATATGCGGATGACATTGCTTTATTCTTCAATGCTGATCAGAGATCGATGGAGAAGGTTAGGGATACTTTTGAGGCGTATGAAAGGGCCACGGGGCAAAGAATCAATAAAGATAAATCCATATGTGTAGTAGGTGGGAAAGATTTGGAGATGATAAATAGTGTGGCAGTTTGTATGGATATGGGGGCAGCGAAGGAATCTATCACTTACCTGGGTATCCCTATAACAAAAGGAAGGATGATACTTGACGACTTCAAGTTCTTGATGAAGAAGATTGTTAATAAATTCACAACTTGGAGATCCAAACTCCTATCCTTCGCGGGAAGAAGACTACTAATCGCTCACGTGCTATCATCCATTCCTGTATATACGGCGGCTACGATTGGCGTTCCGGTGGGGATTGCAGACCGCATTGAGAGGAAGCTTTCTCATTTCTTGTGGGCGGGCAGGGATGAACAACACAGAAAATCTTGGCTCAGTTGGCACAGAGTTGCAAGACCTCTATCTCAAGGTGGGTTGGGGTTTCCATCGCTCCGTCTGATAAATGATGCTTTCGTTGGGAAGGCTTGTTGGGAGGTGTTGACGGGGAATTCAATATGGGCCAGTTTCTGCAGGTGGAAGTATGCCAATTTGGTAGCAGGTCGTGATAATGTCTTTCTCGGTTCCTTGAAGTTGGGACCTTCTCCTTCTCTGTACTGGAAATGTATATGGGATATGATGCCGCGGGTTTTCCCTATGTGTAGATGGGTGGTAGGGAGAGGTGAAATTCCTTTCTGGGACTCGAGGTGGTGTGAGAAGCATTTGACAAATCATGCTAGATTCGCTAGTGATAGAAGACACCCTTTTCTTATTAAAGACTTCTGGATTGAAGGCCAGGGATGGGATTGGGATTTACTGAGGACGATAGTTGACGATGATGGGTTGGATATCATCCGTGAATCTAACGCATGGATCACTGATGTTGAAGATAGAATGATATGGAGTCTGGAGTTGAGAGGTGTATTCTCTATGAGATCATTCAAAAAGCTATTGATGGTAGACGGAAGGGAAGGTCCTGCTGGGTTAGATTGGATTTGGAAGAGTAGCTTCCCTAAGGCGGCGACTTTCATTTGGAAGTCTGTTAGAGGGGCCACGGCAACGGATGATAATATTAAAGCTAGATGATGCATTCCCTTTGCATCTCGATGCAACTGCTGCGAGGAGCCGCACGAGGAGAGCATTGGACACCTGATTTTCCACGGACAAATGGCAGGTTTCTTTTGGGGTAAGTTTGTCGAGCTGACAGATATGCATCCACCTAATGACGTTAGATCCCTAATAGATATCTGTGTTTTGGGGAAGAGGAAGAAACTAAAAGAGTGGCTAGCTGGAAACCTGGCAGTTCTGATCCCATATAGCATATGGCAGTTGAGATGCCAAGCTAGATTCGAGGAGCAACATAGACCTTTCTCTCATGAATGGAGTTGGGTTATTGCGGCGCTGAACGTCCAGCTGAAGAGGAGATCTTTTGTGTTAGATACAGATAACATCATTTATGCACGGATGAGGGAGGCGAGCTTGACTGAGCCGCGAGTCTTGATGAGACAGATAGAGCTGGTGAGATGGCAGACTCCTGACCTGCATAATCTTAAGCTCAACCTCACGATCGGGAGAGATAGAGATAACCAAGGAGTGTCTCGAAGGTGGGCGGAGGGAGTTATAAGAAATCACAGGGCTAATATCTGCCTTGTATTCAGAGCTTGGCTCAGGAGTACAGATTACATACTTGCATATATGCAAGCGTGTGCTATCGGGTTGAAGATAGCGAGAGACCATGCATTGGTCATTTTGTGTATTGAGATTGATGAGGCGTACGTGCATGACATCTTATGGAACAACGGGATGGAACCATGGAAGACGTCACCGTTCATTAGGGAGCTACGAGAGGAGCTTGATTCTGCTATGATATATGGGTCCTTGGTTCACAAGGTCATCAACTCGATACCTCGTGAACTAGGGAAATGGGGAAGCAGGTTGAATGAGCCATTCATTGCTTCAGATACACTGAATATACCACGTAGAGTAAGAGGTATGGCGGATTTAGAGAAACGTAGAGTCCCTTACATTGTTTTATGGAGTGTTGTTGGTTAGGTTGTTATGATGTTTCTGATTTTTATTGCTTTTTACCTGCACTGTTATAAGTAGGAGCTATAATTTGTAGATGATTGTGCCCACAAGAGGGGTGTGGGATGAATAAAAGCAACCCCTGGCTTAACAAAAAAAAAAACCCTTTTATTATATTTTGTTATGGAAAACATCTATTTAAAAATAACCTCATACTCTTGAAATCTTCATCTTATGATGAAAACTAGCCTTTATTTACATGTTTTCTTTACCTTGATATCCTATTCATATTTGTTGACACATACTTTGTTTTCCTTTCCCTTTTGTTGGGTGTTTTTCCCAACCACCTAGGTGCTGAGCAAGGTGAAGATCAATTCAAAGGAAATCGACACCAGGAATAGATCTCAAGTTTTCTTCTAAAGAATGTCTAGGTTGCTAAAGCTAGATCCCTACTTTTCTTATCTTTTTCTTCTAAAAAACTTATGTTGTGAACTATGATGAAAGCCATGTAATAACTTTATTTCATTTTTTCCCACTTCTATTGACATTCTATATGTATCTGGTGCATGCTTATTACTTGGAATATTATACATGCATCCCTCAATATCTTTTGTCTTTCTAAAAAGATGGATGTTTTGCACTTTCTTTAAATTTTAGTAAGGAGGTGATCTCGCCGCTTTATAACATGGTATCAAATCATTTAGGAAACTATTAGGGAATGAATTTGAAGCAAGGGTGTCTAGAAAGGATCAGGGTTTTCGGGGCTGGCAATATTTTCCTCCACACCACTAGCTTGGTTTACAAGGACTCTCGGATCCATATGATACCTGCCTAGCCTAAGCTGATATAGATTGTTCAAAATAACATGATTTTAGGCAATAGTAACCCTAAACATTCTTTTATCATCCATGTCAATATACTCCTGGTTACCTAACATGATAACCCTGCCGTTTAGGAGGGGTGACATGTTTGACAACATGAACAACAAAAACAACTCTAAATAGTCTGTCTAGAATGACTCCAGTAGTTTGGATACCCCTATGACACCATAAGGGAACAATGTGTTGAACCCCGTAACTCCTAGAAACCCTGCCTTCACACCTGAATAGGAGTTGGCAATGCTACACCAACTGCTCTCTACTACCCTAGTGGGGAAATTCATGAGTGTTGCTGCAAATAACAACAATCCCAAAGAGTTCAGTCTCACTGACTTCATCAAAATGCAGCCACCTTACTTCAAGGGTGAAAGTGAGCCTAATATGGTGGACATAGCCGATGACTGGGTGTTGTCTCTTGATCGGACTTTTGAGGGCATGGTGTTCCCTCCTCACTAAAAAGTCCAGTTCGCTACATATGTGCTGGATGAACTGACTTGGGTTCAGTGGAACTATATCGCCCGTACTAGAGACACCTCCACCATGACCTAGGACCAGTTCTTGACGATGTTCCGCGAGAAGTATATCTTCCAAGCCTTTTTGAGGAAGAAGGTGGTTGAGTTCTACAGTCTCAAGTTGGGTGGCTTGAGCGTGGATGATTACGTTCAACGTTTCCTCCTCCTAGAATGCTATGCCATGGACCTCGAAGCAAAGAGAAGATCAACCCTTTTCCGGGAGGGTCTAAACTACTAGGTGGGCTGAAACCTTGTTCCACAACTCCCCCTCACCTTCCAACAGATGGTGGACAAGGCTTTGGCAATGGAGTCCAATCCAGGATTCCAATCTCTGGGGCACAACAACAACAACAAAAGGAAAAATCCCTATGACAACCCTAGACATTTGAGGTGGAACCGATGCTCCCGTCACCATCCACCTGGGAGATGTCTTGCAAAAATGCCCCAACTCATAGAGATGATCGGCCTCCCCCTACCGGCCAATGTGGTTAGGTTGGGCATATTCGACCCTTTTGTCCCCAGTTTCAGTGAGGACATGCTCCATCCCAACAACCGGGCCAACAACCACAACAACCTTGACAAAATCTGCCTCTACGGAACAACACTAACCAGAACCAACAATGACTGCCTATGGAAAGGTGGAATGGAAGGGTGTTTTCTCTCAATACTGAAGAAGCGGGCAAAGATAATGAATTCGTAGAAGGTACCTTACATATCAATATGCATCCTATCAAGGCACTTTTTGATTTTGGCTCTTCAAACACTTTCATGTATTCTCATCTTGCTTCCATGTTAGAGTTAGAATCTAAATATATGGACCATGTGTTAGATGTAGAAACACCTAGTGATAGGACATGCTCTTCTTACCTTAAACTCCCTACCTTGGACCTTTGTATAACCAGAAAGATGTTTCCTTCAGATTTTATCCTGCTCAACATGACTGCCTTTGATGTTATCTTGGGCATGGATTGGTTGAAGAAGCATGATGCAACCTTATTATGTCAGGAAAAGAAAGTTATCTTGTTGCATCCTGATGGAGAGAGACTGTGCATAAAGGGTAGGAAGCAAGAAGATCAGCAATTTGTCATCTCTACCATCAAAGTCAAAAAACTTGTCTCGCAAGTTTATAGAGCATACTTAGCATCAATCATTCTTGATGCCACACCTCCTTCTCTAGATGATATATATGTGGTAAAGGACTTTCTTGATGTCTTTCCTGAGGAGTTACCAGGTTTGCCACCAACTCGTGAGGTGGAGTTTTCCATCGACCTTGTGCCTTGGACTTCACCTATCTCAAAGCCTCCTTATCGCTTGGCCCTTGCTGAGCTTGCTGAGCTAAAGAAGCAACTTGAAGAGCTTTTTTGACATGGGCTTCATACACCCCAATATCTTTCCATGGGAATCCCCTATCTTGTTCAGGAAGAAGAAGGATGGTTCATTGCAGATGTGCATTGACTACCACATTCTCAATTAAGTGACGGTGAAGAACCGTTATCCTTTTCCTCACATCGACGACTTATTCGATCAGTTGAAGTCAGCCACAATGTTCTCAAAGATAGGCCTACGGAGTGGCTACTACCATATGCATGTGAAAGATGAGGATGTCCTAAAGATGATGTTGAGAACTTGATATGGGCATTATAAATTGCTGGTCATGCCTTTCGGTTTGACAAATGCCCCTGCTACCTTTATGGACTTGATGAACCAAGTATTTCACCCACACCTTGATAAGTTTGTGGTGGTGTTTATTGATGACATTTTGGTCTATTCTGAGACATTAGAACAACATCATGAACACTTGCTTTGTGATCCAAATTTGATCTTAAGATCTTAATGGGAAACAAACTGAGATAATTAGGGTTTGATGGATATTTTGATAAAAATAAAGGAAAAGTGGTAAAAAGGAAGTGAAACCCCAACTATGGTCGAAACCCTAAAAAGGGGCTAGTAACCCTAGGATGATTAGGCCTATTAGACTTGGATACCATGATCCATGATAGAAAATATTGGATGTATATTTCAGGACTGAATTGTGCTTGCTTGTTTGATTCTGGACTATGTGACTATTTGGATTAATTCTGCATTCAAGACAATGTGATAGGTATGTAGTTAATTATGAATAACCGTCTTAGTTTCTTGAGGGTTTTCCAGATGGTTAATCGCATTGAATGCAACTAAACATTTTGGATGTTCATACTGCAATTATAAAGTCATTATGGTTATCATAATTATAAATACATGTGTATTCTGGCACCTACATGCCACCCTTATGGAAGATGCCATAAAGGTCATGCCCAAGAGGGTAGACCAATGGGAACCATGAGAGGTGACCCCAGACACCAAGCTCGGGAATGATAAGATGGTCTATGTTGCATGACTATGGGGCACCATGAGAGGTGACCCCCAGGCACCAAGCTCGGGATTGAGAAGGTGATCTTAAGTCAATGGCAAAAGAGAAACCCTAGAGGGGTATTGCAGGGTCAGGTCAAAAGCGGTGGAGAATGACACATTGAAAATGTAAATTGGCTTGTTAAATAACTTGATTTTGATAACTAAATTGTTAACCATATTTGTGAAATTTTGGTTGTTCCCACATACCGGCATATTCCAATATGCTGACCGACATTTTATTTGTCGGCATTTTAGGTACAACAATTGAAAGAACAAACAGTAAAGCAACACATTGTGGAAATAAGAAATAAAGTGCAAGGAGGATTAGATAGAATAAATCTAGGTTGTGGATAGAGTAGTTTACCAAAGTTTTAAAAAGGTATGCAAGGTTTTCATTTATACCAGTTTTCAGTTTAGTTGGTAAAATTTTAATAATTGTTATTGATTATTTGTCAAACCTTTGATTCTGTTATTTGGGATAATGGCTCTGACCTCTTGGTCTCCCTTAATTGGGGGCTACCGGGAGGCGGAGTTGTTATAGATAATGTTTGAACCCTTATTTGAAGAGAGAGAAAAAGGACATTAAATGCAATTATTACTTTATTGAATTGATCGATTTTCCTTTTCACACCCGAATTTCCTGAATTTCCTAAAGTCTTGGCATATATCTGTCATGCGCCTGGTTAATTTTTGTGTTACTTTAGCATCTAATCTCAGCCATTATTTTCCCGATCAGACGTCCAATAAGTCGTCTCCTACCTTATGTAGGAGTACGCCTGGCCTAGACACAGTAACCCCGACCTACCCATTTTCTATTCTCCCTTGCCCTTGCTCCTTTGGTTCTGATTTCTTTTCCAAACAATTCCTTTTCCGATTATGACACAAATGATCCTTAGTTCGACCCCTAAAACCTTATATATATGGAACCCTCGATTCCTTCTTCTCCAATGTTTTTCACAGCCATTCACTTTGTGCTCATCCTACTCAAGCAATCACCCAGAAAGAACCCCAACCATTCTTCTCTTCTCCTCTGACCTCAAATATATCTAGCTTGGTGCAGAGCGTCGGTACCTACTCCATCATCTTCTTCGGATACCTTGCGGCTGTCCCAGCTTCCTCCACCACTCCTGACCCAATTGGCAACTCGGTAAGCATCCTCCAACCATCGCCTTTGTTTTCCGCTCTTGTTTTTCCTCTGTACACCCTGGTTCACCAGGACCTATAGTTGGGGTAAATATCCTCTTCGCCATTTTCGTCTTGATTTTTGTGCTCCTCTGGTCGTGGAAAGTCTACCCAGTCTTCATAGTTCTCCAGTGATCATTTTTTTATTATCAATTTGCTGTGTCTGGGGGTCTCGAGCCACTTGAGCTTGGTGCCTGTTCTGGTCAGGGCGGGGCTAGTTTGGGATCTTGTTCATGCCAGAAGGTCCCCCTTGGGCTTATTGACCTCGTCAGGTCCTGGAGATGTCACTAAGGAGGTTCTCTAGGTGCCTTTACTAGTTTTACTCTTAAATGATTCCTTTCCAGAGCTGCTCTGTGCCATGGTGTGACTGTGGTATCAATGAAAGGATCCTCGGTGTGTATTTCCTCCTCTACCCTTCTCTCTTTCCCTTGTTTTTGCTTTATCGCTGAGGCATATTTTCACAATTTCACACGTTTCCCATCTCCTTCCTTTGTGCCTGGTCCAGCTGATGTGGATGAGTGGCCGACCGAGTTGGCCGGATATGATTGGGCCAACTCAGAGCCACGACCCTCTCCCTCTCTCTCTTCTCTTTTTCAACCGATTTTCTAATTTGTAATTTTCTGATTGGCCAATGTTTAAAATTAATAACTAATAAATGGATGATCAGAAAAATATGGGAAAATATTCATTGGAATAAAAAAAATATCTAACTACTAGTATATGTTTTGATAACTAAATCTAAAGATTAAGAACATGTGTTTTCAATAGATCTAAAAAATGATGAGTTACCTTGTAAAAATCATAACTAATTATCTATAAGTCAAAAAATATAATAAAATACGTTTTGGAGTCCTAATAACCTAATCTATAATGTAGAATGTTTTTCATAACCTAATTCACATAATAATATAAAGGTATTTTAGGGTTTGGATAATGTTCATGAAATTGACATAAAATTTGTATATATGTTTATTAGGCTCTTTGGTGACCTAGACTTGGATCTTGAAGAACTTTGGATCACTTGACTTTGAAGTTGAGGTATGTTGTATCCCCTATGCCTCAATGTTGAGCAATTCACCTATCTTATCATTCTTTTGACTATGGCCTACACATTGCTTTTATCTCTTGATATCATGGTACATGTGAACTATCTTGCTTATTGTGGTCTTGGATATTCTCTTGATATCTTATCTTGTGCTATGATGCTTGATAGACTTGTTGATGGTATCTACCCACTATGATGTGTATGTTTATTTGTGGTTGCACGAGTTGTCCATTGTGTGATATGTCAACATTGTATAATTTATGATCATACCTTCTACTTGCCTTTACATTTACCTTCTATGTGATTCAGTAGCCCTAGAATAGTATAACTGCATTGGTTTCATCTCATTATGATTTATGGAAACATTGTGATATTTTGGATGGTGGATGTGTGCTTCCCCATTCTAGGACATGATGTGTGATTCCTTGACCATGTTATATATATATTTGGGTGGTGGATGTGTGATTCCCCATGCTAAGGCAGGATGTGTGATTCTTGGCCCATGTCTCACTAGGTTCAAGATGTGTGATTCTTGGCCACCTTTGTATTTTATAATATTATAGTATTATGCTTATCTCACATGCATGCAGGATGATGGTTATGACATGTGCTTATGTGGCACTACTTTATTGTTTTCATCATGGCAAGTATCTTCTCTTATGATGATGATGAATCTTTTCTTTTATGACCGTGTGGGTAGTCCTTATCTCTTGCATGGAAAGCATGTATATTTGATGTCCTTATTGCTTTTATTGCTCAATGTTTTCTTTAGTATACACATGCCGACTTTTGTTGATGTTTCTCGTTGTTCTCTTCTTTTGTGGGGTATGCTTCCAACCCCAGGCTAGATCGAGGAGAGGTGAACTTTGACATCAACCTTGTAGCTGAGCTTTTGGGAGACTTGAAGAGGTGGTTAGATGACCCCCAGATTGATCTTTGGCATATAAGTTTAGTTTTCCTGTTGGACACCCATGTGTGGTGAAGTGATGTATTATGTTATCAAGTTTTGTAAATTGTTAGATGATGATCTTTTTTGCTGCAACTCATTGTGTTATGATACTTACATGTTGAATGAATTGGTCACCATCCTTTGGAAAAAAAAATGATGTGGTGTTTGGTTCAAGGGATGTTGCCTTTTTGTTTCTAGTAGGGAGTGGTTCTCCTCTGGGATCCCACTCCTTACACTTACCATCCTACCACCCAAAAATTTTAAACCATGTTGTCCTCAACATGAATTATAGGTTTAGAATAGTAGCGTAATGGACACAGAGTCATGGTAGACATTCCACCAAGAGGGGGAGTGATCAACATGGCATCCAGTAGGTAGGGTAGAGCCAGTAGAACCATTCTGGGTAGAAGGATTGTTTTGGTGAGATGGCAACCGATTGTGATTCATGGAATGACTGTGGTGGCTACTTTCCTACAGAATTTTCATTCATCTTCAATTCTTGATCATCATTTGACTAGCTCTTCAATGTATCATCTTTCCATCTATGCACCTGCTCTAACAAGATACACAAATAGAAAAACCATCAAGTATAGCATGTGTGTTTCATGGAATATGTAAAGGAAACTATAACAAAAAGTAAATTTAGAGATAAACAATCTTAAACTGAGGTGGGTTGCCTCCCACTAGTATTAAGTTTATTGCCTTCAACTAAGCTTTTTTTGTTCCATCATCACATATCTACAAGCAAGCTTCTCCCATCTTCATCATAAGTGATCCTCTAAAATGTCTTCACCACATGATCTTCTTCCCAAGGGTCATGAGATCTTCAAGTGTTTCTCTTAATATTCCTCTCGTTTGGGATCATCATCATAGATCTCAAAACAAGGGCACTCATTAATGACACTCTACAACTCACTTAGCATAATCCTCTTGGGTATCTTCCCCCCTTATCTTTTTTCTTGAAGGAGTAAATACCACTATGTAGTTTTGCATAAGTCCAACTTTGCTTGATGATGTCAAGAAGTGACGTGTTTATCTTCACCCTCCTCAAGACCTTCATAATTTTCATGCCATACTTTCGCCTTCCTTTCACGAAGGGGTCTTTGAAGGCATCAAAGAGAGGGGGCTCCATCATATTGAAAACTTGGGAACTTTAGAATATCACACTAGGATTTATTGAATTTGTTGTTGGGGTACTTTGTGTTATCACCTCAAATGATGGTGGGACATGTGGTATTACCATCTCATAAGAAGGTGGGATAGTAGATTTGTTAGAGCCCTTGGAAATCTTACAAGAAGATCAAAGTTGCTAGTGCATTTGGCACTCTCAAAGAATGGTGGGACAATAGAATATTTGGGGCTCTTGGCACCCTCACAAAAAATTTCAATAATGAAATTCCATCATGAACTTTGTCACTTTCCCTTTTTGGAATGCTCAACAATTTTTTCACCCCTCAACACCATCACCATGCTCACATGCTCATGAGGGGGGCGTGGGAGCTTGTTTTTGAGAAGGAGGTGGTGGCCTTTGGTGTGGCGAATTGGGATTTTGGAGGATGTAAGGTGGTTGTTGTGGAAGTTGTTGTGGTGGGGGACATCATGGAGCTGGCAGTACTGAAGTGGTGGTTTTTGATGTTGAGGAGGTGGTTGTGAACTGTATTGAAGGTTAATGGAGGTTGTGGTGGTGGTGGAGCATAAGGGTTGGGTGGCTTTGGTATAGTTGCAAGCTGGAAACTTGCCCTTGTGGTGGAATGTAGGTGCCTTGAGGGTCACTTATAACATCCAAATTCATACAATATTACTATGTGCTTTACCTTATATTTTGCACCTTTATTAGCCATTATGTGCCTTTAATTGTTCAATTATCATTGTTTTCATAAATTATGCTTTTTCTAAATGCACTTGGTTAATAAATCTAATTTTTGGCTTGTAGGTAGCGTAAAGCAAATTTATTTGTGTCCATTGAATTACATTCTCATCAAGGTGGTCGTGGTGATTAAAGGAAATAAAGAAACAATTTTATATTATTTGCAAAGCATGGAAATTCATTAATATATTTGTCAACAATGGAAAGTGCGATATATATATGCTAAATGTGAATGGATTATATGGAAGAATTTTAACAAGAGGATTTATGACAATGTATTACACTTATCAATTACTGACATATTGGTAACAATTGTGTACATTGCTTGGAAAGCATGTAAATTCATTAATAAGTTTGACTGTAATGGAAAGTGCAACATATATGCCAAATGTGAATGGACCACGTGGAAATATTTTAACAAGAGGAATCATGAAAATGCATTATGACATTTTGTCAACATTGTTGTAAGTTGTTGGAAATCATGGAAAAGTTATTAAGATATTATTAAATGACAATATATGACTAAAATGGAAAGATGAAAGAGCGGAATATGTGTGAACTCATGGAAGAAGATGAATAATGGAAATCCTTTGAACTTGGCAATCATGAATTTATAGTTAATTGGTAATATAAAGACATTCAATGCTTATCAAATTTTTTTTGACCAAAGTTACCAAAAGCCAGCAAGGAAGACGTTAGTGCAACATAGTGGAGCCATATGTGATATTTGGAAACATATTACAATTTACTATATTTGACTATTAGAATTTCTATTAAAAATCAACCAATAGAGGCCAACTTCTATTTCCTATTGAAGCAAGGAAATTTATAATTTTAGAAGTTGTGCAACTAAAAAAAGGACACTAACAAGTTGGGATTTTGTATATTTCTCTTTGACAACTCCTATCCAAGGAAATTATGGGTTGGGTCCCATCTGCATTAATTCTATGACTTTACAACTTTCCACTGCTCAAGACTAACTCTAAGGTTTTCCGTCTATTCCTATAAATACCAAGTAGTCGCTGCTAGGTAAAGGGCATATGGCATTTGTGTACGAACAAGCCAATAAGTTGTCGTCGAGATTAAAGACAAGTATGGAGACCATCGACTTGGAAAGTGTCATCAACCTAGTGAGGACATAGACCTCTAGACTTGGTGACCAACCAAGTCTGTAGACCATTCACCTTGCTAGTGTTATCTACCTAGTGAGACCATCGACCTCTAGATTTGGCAACCACCATTTCCATCGACAAGTCCGACCCCTTTTGGACCCAAGTCCCACCTCTTCTCTTTTCTCTTAATACGATGAATTGTTCAAATTGTAATCTAATTCCTTCTTATACCATGAGTGGCTAAACTTGATAACATAGATTGAGAGTAGCCATCATATCCTCCCAACCATGTAAGCTTTCGTTCTTAAATTTAATACATATGTTCTTATAAAAGGAATAAAAAGGAGAAAAATGGGTGCACTAGGTAGGGAGTAGCCATCGGGCAAAGTTCTATTTCCTATTAAAGTAAGAAAATTTATAATTGTAGAAGTTGCAAAAGATGTGACCAAATGTGGCCGATTTCTCTGAACAACTTGAGTCTAAAACTTTGATCGACTATTGTACTCGAGCACTTGAAGAAATGCATACCAGACTGGATATCATAGGAGCAATCTAGCTTTGTACCAGGACACAGGATCACAAATAACATATATGTGGTACAAGAGGTGATTCACATCATGCGGCGGAAAAACTGTGCTATAACTATGGCAGTGAAGGTAGATCTTTCAAAGGCATATGACATGATGTCATGTGATTTTGTATAAGACACACTTAATCACACCGACATCCCTAATAATCTAAAAGGGTACATCATGAATACCATAAAGTCAGGGAAAACTTCTATTCTATGGAGAGGAAATACTTTACTAGAGTTTAAAGCCACGCGGGGGTTGAGGCAGGGAGATCCCATGTCTCCATATTTGTTTGTGTTATGTATAGAAAGACTCAGCCTGATGATCCAAAGGAGAGTGAGCAACATGACATGGACTCCAGTGAAACTCTCTACGAGAGGTCCAAAGCCGGTGCATATGTGCTTCACGGATGATATCATATTGTTTGCAAAGGCAACAGTGGACAACATTAAATTGATTATGGAGTGTTTCTAAGTCTTCTACGTTGCATTGGGGCAAAAAATGTCTATTGAGAAAACCTGCATCTTCTTCTCAAGAAGTGTGACTAGAAGAACACGACGCGCTATATGCAAAGCGAGCTCCTTCATTGAGATGTCTGACCTAGGGAAGTATCTAGGAGTACCAATCCTACATAAAAGAGTGGATAAGGACATAAAAGGAGAAGTGTTGAACAAATAAAGTGAAATCTTGGTCCGCACACAGCCTATCCTTTGCAGGAAGGATATGCCTGGATAAGACGACCTTGACGGCAATGCTGACATACCTAATGCAAACAGCTCTGTTACCTATGGGTCTGTGTGACTGGATAGACAGTACTATAAGGAAGTTTATATGGGGAGGAGGGAGCAAGAAACGCCCGATATCACTTATAGCTTGGAAGAAAGTGATCAACAATAAAGCTAATAGCGGTCTAGGCATCAAAACACTGCGGGACTGGAACAAGGCCTTGCTAGCAAAGAACATGTGGGATGTTGCTACGGGGAGATTGAATATATGGTGTGAAATTATGAGCAAAAGGTATGAAGTACATCGAGGGAGTTGCAACACTAATCTGTCTAGATTGGGGAAGGACACTCTAGAAGGGAAAACTTTGGTGACTATGAATTCTCATATACATCTAGTCATAGACAGAGACACCAACTTTTGGGATAATTTTTGGGTGAAGAACCGGAGAAGCCTACGTGAAGAAGCTACAAAACCCATTTCTAGGGAGTTGCAAGATCTAAAGGTGAACAGTGTGGTTTTGAACAATGGAAACCGGGATGTGAGTTTTCTTGAGGGCTGGCTATCGACTAACTGTGTATTTGATATTTTGAAGATCAGGCTGCCTAGATGTCAAATAGGGAGAGACACAAGAATATGGAAGCACACGAATACATGATGTTTCTCTACAAATTCGACATACAAAGCTATCAGGCAAGGCAAAAAATATGTTAGATAAGGAGAATGGAGAATGATATGGGAGGAAAATGTCTCATCATGAGCGAAAGTATTCATATGGATCCTCTCACATGATGTTATTCTAACAAACAAGAGGAGAATGGAGTGACATATGACAGAGGAAAGCCAGTGTAGCATATGCAATCTAGAAGTAGAAGACAGTCTACATGCTTTAAGAGATTGTCACTACACCCGTGAGAGTTGGAAGCTCATATTTGAAAATCTAGTTCCCCAAAACTTCTTCACAGAACAAAATCAGGATGCATGGATACACACAAATCTGAGACAGAAGGAAACACAAGGGACGTTCATGTATGACTCCTGGAATATCTGGAAGAGCTGAAACGACCAAGTCATGGAGAACAAGAGTTTATCGATTTTCAAAATACTATATATTGTCGTAATGGTTTTGACCAACTCGTAAGAGGAGGAAGAGATGAATAATATGACATCCTGGCCTCCCTAAAAAAAGATGTTGTAAAATAAAAAAAAGACATTATCAACTTGGGGTATTCTACCTCTCTCTTTAAAAACTTCCTCTCAAAGGAAAACATGGGTTGGGTCCCATCTACATTACTTCCATGGCTTTATAACTTTCTAGTGCTCAAGACCAACCGTAAGACTCCTCATCTATTCCTATACATACTAAGCAACCACTACCAGACAGAGGGCATCTGGGATTGGGATTTGGGGACAACCAAGCCAATATGTTGCCAAGTTCAAATCCTAGTCTAGAGACCATTGACCTGGGTAGTGTCATCGACCAAGCAATATCTTAAGCCTCTAAACTTCTCAGCCATCCAAGTCTGAAGACTATTGATATGGCTAGTGTTATCGACCTAGTGAGACCATCGACCTTTAGACTTCGCGACCATCCATTTCCATTGACACATCCGACCCCCATGGGATCCAACTCCCTCCTCTTCTCTAAACTGATAAATTTGGTTGGGAGTATCTACTAGGATCTCCAACCATGTAATCTTTCCTTCTTCTATTTAACACATTTGTTCTTACAATTTTGTTTCTATACTCTTGTTTTAATGTCTCGCTTGTTGATTAGTTACCTTGTTGTGGTGTTTGATCTAGATTTATTAGAGAGAATGAGTTCAATAAGATCTAGAGTATGGATTAGTAAAGACACCTGAGAGTGAGGGGTTACTTTAGCAAAAGTCATACTTTTATCCTTCATCAATTAGTTATCATCTAGAGAGAGAAATACCTTTAGATAGAAATCTACCCGGATCTTAAGAAAAGGAAGGTGTAAATATCTTTTCTGTCTACTTGCAAAATACATTAGGAACATATATAAATTGGAAGAGAATGTTTTGCATGGTTGAGGACTTGAGGCTAGTTAGTTGGTGAAAACCAATCCAAGTTCCCTTTTGCTATCTTCATTTAATTTGATCTTTATATCTTAGATTTACTATTATAATTAGATTCATTTGTTCCTTAACCAGATACCAAATTATCTTGTTTGATTTTACTAAACTAAGCAAGACATTTTTGTTCTTGTTCTATTATTTTCCCTATACATGTGTTTGACCCTACATTACAAAAAGTAACTCCAAATTGAGTTGCATACATCTCTTGAAGTCAGGTATAAATTTTAAGTTTGATATCTTTGATTTGACTATTATATTTACACTATCGACCAACAAAAATCAGGGACCAACTTTTGGCACTGTTGCATGGGATAAGGCAACAAACAACCACTAAGAACTCAAAGTTTACTTAGACTTAGTCAATGTTATTAAATTTAGAAATATACTTGATTACACATTTTCTGTCCCTTTTTCTCTTTCTTTGTTTTGATTACAACCATGGATCTAGCCACAACAAAGGATACCATCTTTAACACTTGCTTCCCTAACATTTGGCTCACTCTAGACTATTGGCAGATCATAGAGAACCATGCACTTCGGTTGTATCTTTGCATTTACCACTTCAGTTGCTATCATTGCATCAACCCCCAACAATTTATTCTACTTCATCATTTTCCACTCTTGAATCCATTGGTCCAACATCCCATGTTGAGTTTTCAGCCCAAGATATTATGATAGCAACTTCTGATGCAAGAGAAAATATTGACACACTTAAGTTAGCCATGTCTTCCTACTTAAAAGATCATGTAAATCCATATTCAGCTATGATTGAGAGGACAAAGGTTCATGCCTACAATATAAACATCATATATGCTAAATAATAGAGTTTTACTGACACACCCTCAGTTGATATAATGGATCCATACGCAGTTTGCATGTCTGAATACTTCAACCATTACGCCCAATCCACTAGTCCTAATAAGGAATTAATTTCACTTTCCTACTCGGATCCTCTGTGGGACTCACTTGAATTTTTTTAGTGAAGATTCCTGTATCTAGGAGAGCCCTTCAACCCACCCATTTGATCTAGGCGATTGCTAGCAAAATATTTATACAAACCTTACATGGAAGTTGATAATGGAGATCTTCACATACCCCTAGATGACCAAGAAGCCATGTATCAGTCTACATATTTAAAATACCCATGGAATTGTATGGTGGTGGGTATTGAAGTGGTGGTTTTTGGTATTGAGGAGGATGTCATGAGAGGTATTGGAGGTCGAATTGAGGTTGTGCTGGTGGTGGAGCATAAGGGTTGGGGGGGTTGGTATTGTTTCAAGGTGGAAACTTTCTCTTGTGGTGGAATGTAGGTTTCTTGAAGGGTACCCATGGAGTCACTAGAATTGTTTGTATTGGTCATGGTTTGGGAAGGAAGTCTCCCCTCCTCACGACATGCAAGTGAAAGAGAATTTTGGTCCAACCTTTGCTCAAGTCAACTAATGGTTTGTCAATGACAAGACATATCCTTCTTCACTTAATCTAACATCCTCAATCTCCAAAGACTTCTTCTTCAAATCTTCACTATTCCTTGGTCCTTGATGTTGTCTAGGATGTCGTTTCCTTCTTCCCCTTAACTCCAAGAGAAGTTGGGATGATTTCTCCATTATGTATTGTAGGAGTTGGACATTGGGCCTTGGTTATTACGACTACCATATGATTGTAAATCTTGCATTTCTTCATAAAGAGTGTCCATGAAGTTTGTAGAGTGGCTAGAAGAACCCCACACATGAGTCTACACGAGATTCATCATGCCTGCCAATATCTTCACCATCTGCATATTTGCATCATCCATACAAATGTTACATGATGTTTGATAAAAAAAAATCAAAACAACAATATTACATGTTTCATATCACACCAAAATGATCTAATTTCCATATCCTCATACACCAAACTAAATGATTTGCACAATGTTGAGTAAGTATATATAGTACTTATATATATCATATATATGATATTAAATGAGCACAGTGGATACAAGTTTGTACACTATTTGTGTGATGAATTATTCACGATTCAAAACCCAAACCAACATTTTAAGTGTATGATGTTAGATTTGATACCATTGTAGGGTTTCGGGAAGGGTGTGTAGAAATATACAAAAGTAGATTTCATTTATGCCCTATACATTAGAGTTGTCGTAGCTACAAGATGTTGGTGAACAAAAGCCATAAGAAGTGATACAGGTTATACCTTTGTGTACACTATCTATTCAACATCTACACACATCTTTTGTCAATGAAGAACTCAAACTATTAAATCCAAATATGAATCATCCATCATGAAATTCAGATAGATAAACAAAATATATAGAACACCCACTAAGTTGTTGCACAATTTTCTTCTTCATTGCAACTTGTAGTCATCTTGTTGAACGTGTTCTCCAACTGTCCACACATGTGCATCATCCTCTAATTCATCCATGCAAATGAGGGAGAATGTGGTGCACCACCTTGGCCACCAAGTCAAATAGGAATATGAGTTTTTTAGTGTTGTAGTTGTCTTAGAACTCCCTTTTCTTCTCCTATCTCAGGTAGACATCCCTTGGGTTTCTTCCCCTCTCTAAGAGAGAAGTTTTACAAGCAGCTTGTATAACAAGTTTCCTCAAAGATGTTATAATGATGTGTCAAACCCTTTGGGGCGTGTCCTCTTTATATAGGAGAATCATGGACTTATACAACCTTATTTTCAATTTGTTTTCTAATCATAATCCCAAAAATAATCTAGTACTAAAAATCAGACAGGAGTTCTGATCGATTGATCACTGATCAACCGATCAGGGTCCAAAAGCCATTTTGATGTGCTGACTAGGACAATTCAGACTCACATATGACTTGGCTTCCAATTTGAGACTTCTTGTGTTGCATTTAGATCGACCCACCAGGTCGCCTGATCGGTGAAACATGCCAGTCAAGTGGAAAACTATGATCAATTGACAATCAATTGATCCATTGAGCCAACCAATTTGGTTGTTATGCATACATTCCAATCATGTGATCAGATAGGAAATTTAGTTGTTAATGTTATAGAGCCATTCCAATCATTTATTTGATTGCAAACCTCAATTCCCTTATGCATCCTAATGCCTATGACCTGGTAGGTTCCTAATAATGTAGGTAGTGATGTTCAAAAACAAGAAAAGACCAATGTCTAGACACACATCATTACCACCCAAGTAACATGAATGAGTTAGAGAACAACTACAACTTGTAAAGCCAATCTTGCCATGAATTTATAATCCCTTTATCATAGATATCCATTTTGACACTGAGGAATGGAATGTCATATTGTTTACATTTAGTCTATGTTCCTTGAACCAAATATGACTATTTGAGATATTGTGAGCTCAATATCATTTATTGAGTCACATGAGCATGGCCATGGATTTCATAGTCTCACTTATCAAGTGGTTGGGATAACACTACAAAGAAGGGACAAATTCTGTCTATGTTACTCACAGTGATTCCCATGTGTGACAGAAGTACCCAGCCACCAGCTTTCTAGCAATCCTTATGTAAGAGTCACATTGGGCTAGTATCAAAGTACACAAAATATACTATAGATATTTTAGGTATACAAATCACATTCACCATTGTCACATTAATATATGAATTTGACCTATCATTACATAAAATCCATGTGTCAATTTCAAGGTGGGTCTATCCAATACAACTTTATCTGATGTCTCAGAGTGGATATCCAATATCATGACTAAAGAGGCAGAGCCGTCACTCACCATACATGCTAATCTTTTATATTATTGTTGTCCCATCATATTCACAACAATAAAAAATAGGGACATAATAAGAATGAACACTCTTATTATACATACAATCACATTTTAGGTCCTTACTTGAAATCATATGTGATTGAGTCAAAACACTCTTAGGACATTATAAGGTTTATTCATTATCTCAATACTGAAACAAACATAATAAGTAGAATTGCATGTTAGTAGTAACCAAATAAAAAAAAATCAATCTCTAGATGTGTTGGGTCTCTAGCTTGGTCCTTTATTAAAAATCATCTTCCAATGGTTGAAGGATTCTACCAAAAAACTACTAACTCTGGGACTAATACTAATGTATGGTGAGATAAGTGGTTAATGGGGAAATCCATCATCGAAATTTACCCTACAATCATCATCCTCGAGAATCTGGAGGACCTATCGATAACCTGTATGGCTCAGGTTAATGAAGGATGGGACTGGGATTTCATTTAGAGTTACATTTCGACAGCTTCTTGGCCGCTTATTCAGTATACCACACTACCTTCAAAGTAGGCTGGGCTAGACACTTGGTCATGAACCCTAGACGTTAAGGGCAAACTATCCACCAATACAGCATATGCATGGTTGCAGTCATTCCCAGCACCTAGTTCGTCAGACAACTAGAAAGCTATATGGAATTCTTCTCTATCTTTGAAATACATAACCTTTCTATGGATGTTCAAACATCGATCCCTTCTTACTAATGTAGTTAAGAAACACAGACATATTATTGATGATGATAGTTGTCATGTCTGTAAGAATGCCATAGATTCTCTAAGTCACTGCTTATGCAACTGTCCAACCAATAGACAGGTTTGGATAATCCTTGGTATGACTGATAACTTGTTCAAAATGCCTGAGCTTGAATGGATTGAATACATCCTTTACAGTAAGGTCAATCCGGACCTGTTCATCATCCATTGTATTGGCGAATGGTCCCTATGGAGAACCCACAATGAATCCACCCATGGTGGCCCAACTCAACCTCCGTCTGTGACGGCTACCTTCATCAAAGAATGGTCCATGTTTATAGCTCTTAATTCCAAAAACTCTCCTACCCAAGGTAGCATGCACCTGAAGTTCTCCCACCCTCCTCCACCAATGAGCCAACACTTTGTCTTTGTGGATGCTGCCTTCCAGAGCCATTCGCAAAGAACAGGTCTGGGAATCATGTCACAAGCAAGCAGGGAAGATGCATCACCGACAGGGGAAGCTCTGGCCTTGCCACCTCTACCTTAGAAGCAGAAATAAAAGCCATCATTTTCGCGACTCAAATCTGCACGACCAACAAATGGTGTTCACTAGTCATCCTTATAGACTCCACTTCATCTGTTGATGTGCTTAAAGACTGGAACATCATCACCAATAAACTTGAACCTTTGAGGAGAGAGTTTTGCCACATGATCTCCTCATTGCCCGAAGTGCAACTCCACTTCATACAACGTAAGAACAACATGGTAGCAGACAATATAGCAAAACATTACATATACTCTTCCCTTTTTGTTTGCTTTTATCGGGATAAGCTTGGTTGGCTGATTCCAAATATTGACTTTATTCCTTCTTCCATTTGGCCTGTAATAGAGAATAGGGTGAATAATAATTAAATCTCTATAGTTGTTAAAAAATCAATAAAAATATCCCTTTTACAATAGTCACATGATGGATTTCAGGACATTTAACCAATGGTTAAAGCTATATTCACTTTTGAACTTCAATACTTCAATGTTGCCTGATTAGGTGAGAAAAAGTAGCATTTAGTTTGAAAGTTTGATAGTATAGTTATAATACAAATCATCCCATTATATTGCGAATTGATTAGGCTATTCAGTTGAAGAGAAATGCAATAGAAACTCATTTATATCATTCTCAAAATATCAAAATATTTGTATATGTTTCAATAAATTTGTATTGTTATATTTACAATGTGCAATACAAAAAATGCAATGATCTAATTACATGCTAAAAACAAGATTTTTTTTGCAGTTAATTGTACAACAAAACTAAAAAAGATTCCATGATAAACTACATGTCTTGAACACTATAGAGTCATTGCAAATATTTGCACTACAATGGAGGAAGTGAATCAGCCACAAGTCACATCCAAGAGTGAATTCGGAGTGTTCTAGTTGGACTAAAGGATTAAGCCCAATGTAAATGACTTCTTGAACAATAATAGTATTGCACAAAAATAACAAGAGATTTTAGAGGCACCAAGTTTCAATACAAAGATACATAGGTACAAAATATTCACTAGTGATCCCGGTGGTACTCAGTTCTATTACCACCTAGTAAGTTAGCCCTATGGAATCAATCATGTAGATAATTTATCTTGGATCTCGGGGAGAATGGGGCGCAATGGGAAAAAAAAACTTTCTCCCATATATACACACACAAACATTCAAACCTAAAATCATCTAGGTTGGTCTAGATGACAATCACTAATTGTCTTATCCTTCACTAAAAATCTCTTTTGATGGGTTGATTACTTCATGAGTTTTAGTTCCATTAGATAAAATGACCTGCCTTGTCCTATGTGAGGCCAACATATGGATTTTTTGGGTCTTCTCAAAAAAATCATTTTAATCTAATAAATAAGCTCACAAACGAATAATGTGTCTTACGTAATAACCTCTTAGGAGATTCTAATTGCTAATGAATTAGTTGAAAAAACTTCTTTGAAACATGATTTTTAAGAGCCGAGATCATTTCAAAATTGGTAAGAGGTTGCACAAAATCTTCAATTAGTTATGATTCCAATTATCCTTCTTTTGTAAACTTACATGATGATTTCTATGTTTTTAGTTTGAGGACAAGCTTAATGCTAAGTTTAGGGCAGTTGATAACATCACTTTTCATGAATATTTCACATCACTTTTATACTAGAAATTTATCTTCATATGAAAATAAAGATCACAAAATCCTTCATTATGTACTTTGATGTCAAAATTCTTTTCTAATTAAATTGCTTTTCAAAAATGTATTTGGACTTTAACTCATAGAGCTTGATTGACAAGGTATCAACCTCCAAGATCAATCATAAATACATGGAGAAATCTATATCAATCAACCTCTAATGATTCGTAAAGGAAGAACACTCATAGAGTTAAAAATGTTCATCGAGCTACCACACTAACCAACCTCCAAGCTCAAGAAATTCTATTTTGATCAAGAAACACTCATCAGTTGAGCTTTTGAGTTCCATAAAATCATCAAGCTAACACACACAAGTTGTCAATTTACCTTCAAGTAGATAGTTCACAAAAAAACTGAGCTTGAAACACAGGGTAAATCTTGATCCACCACACCAACTGACCTATCAAGAAAAGATTGGCTTGAGATCACTAACCAATCTATCGACTAAGAAGCCCATTCAGCTCCAAAGCTCAATCACTAGAAGACAAAGGATAGATGCATGCAAACCAATATTAGGTCAACACAAGATTGATAAAACACTATAAATAGGACCCCAATGCATTGGTTTCAAGGCATCTTGTTTTATTCAAACAAGCCAAAACATTGTTGCAGATCACAAGGACCAGGTCAAGATTATTGACCTTACAAGAGTCATTGACCTAGAAATAACAATCGACCTCTAACCTTGACACCAACCCTATAATTTGAGATCAATAGATTCATCTTGATTCAAGCATCACTAACAACCTAAGTGAAGACTATTGACCTCCAATGTTGATAGGTTAGATCGATCAACCTCTCTAGTGACTAAGCTCTTGGCCGGATTCAACAGAAATGTGTAGATCAACCTCTCAACTTGATCCACCTATGTATTGAACTCTCTCCTTTTATCAAGTTGTTTCATTATTTTCTTCCTATTCAAGTTATAATATGTTTCTTTCTTTCACTATGAGAGGATAAAATTATTAGCTTGGGTTAGGAGTAGCGATTAGGCCCTCCCAACCATGTAATTTTTCATTCTTCTATTTAAATACATATATTCTTGTATATTATATTTATATACTCCTCGTTAGGGTATAGAGGTGCTTTTAGATAGAAATATACCCTAATCTCAAGAGAATGTAGGAGTTAGATATCTCTTATGACTGATTGTAGAGCATTATTACTATTATACACACATTATATATATATATATATATATATATATATATATATATATATATATATATATATATAATGGAAGAGAAGGTTTTGAATGTTGAGGATGGTTTGATTGGTAAACCCCCCAATCCAAGTTCTCCTATCATAATCACATTCATGTTTGTTTCACTTGATCTTTTAAAATTTAAGTTTATTATTTGAGTAAGCTGATTCATTCCCTTATTGGAACACCTATCCCAACCCTTTTGATTTGAGTAAACTAAGTTAGGTCTTTTTTTTCTTACGTTGTTATCTCTCCTTATCCATATGTTTGATGTTGTATTACTACAAAGACTCCATATTGAGTTGGGGACGTCTCTTGAAGTTGTGTACAAATTCAAAGTCTGATACCGTCAACCGGGAAATTGCACTTACACTTTTGACCATGTTTAAGGGCGATCGGGTGCCTATTTTAGTGCCAACAAATATTACTCCATTTTCAATGTGTAGTTCCACCTCCTACTTATTCAAGAGTCTACAACTCTTTACATTCTACATATTTGTGCACATGTGAGATATCGAATATCCAATACTCATGATAAAGAAGTAGATAAGTTTGTTTCTGTAACATATATTATAGAAGTGGAGATCTCTATCCCATTCTTCTTGTTCTATAGTTCCTTATGGAGAGGGTAATTGCCTTTCCAATTTCTAGTTTGGTGAAAATGACCTCCATTACCCACTCCTCCTTTTTCTTTAAGTGTTTAAGACATTTGGCTAGATTTAGAACCTTTCTTAGGTTTTCCTTTTCCCTTGGACTTTCCTTTTCCTTTGGTAACCATCAACATAGATTTGGGATTATATTTCATATTCCCCTTAGTAGTTCTCATTCCACAAAGTAGATCTAGCAATGGATTATCAAAATTGTTTATGTTGTACTTCATGACCAATTCTTATATAAATATGGAAACATTTGCATGATTACATATATGGCCAACTCTTGACCCATTAAAATCCTAGTCTTGGAAGACATTCCACATACCTAATTAACTTGAGTACATGGGGTCCAACTGGATTACCTTCTGCAATTTTGCACTTAAATAATGCCTTAGAGACAACATGCCTATACTACCTTGCTTGTACTTGATACATGTTCCTAAGATGTGTTATCAACTCAAAAACTACAACTTTCTCATGTTGCTTTTGAATCTCATGATTCTTGGAACATTGTATAAGGCATTTGATGTCCATAGCATTATCATAGTACTTGTTGTGAGATTCCTTTTTCACTCTAGGCACATTGGGAGCTGGCTCTTTAGGTACGAGTGTGTCCAAGACATTAGACTTTTGCTCATGTGGGAGAACAATTCTCATCATCCTCAACAAGATGTTAAATTTATTCTGATTCAGTTTCTCTTTCTCAAGGACTGATTGTAGTTAAAAAGGATTGTTGCTAGTATTTTCCATTGACATACCTAGAAGATATTTTACACAAGTCAATAAATTAATTTGAAAATAAAAAATTGATCTCAAAACAATTGATTTTGACACAATTAATATAGAATGTAATTAATTGTGCTCCTGATATTTTTTGAAACTAGTAGTGCTTACAATTAATTTGGAAGATTGTAGATATCAATCTTCTAGTAATCCAAGATTCAAAATACATGAAGCCATGAATCAACTATGGATGACCGCTGAAAACTTAACTATAAGGTAGGTAAGAATTACCAGTTGCATGGCATGCAATTCTTGGATAGATGGTTGCACAACTTTGTATCAATAAATTATCATATTAAACATGTTGTATATTTATTTTTGTAGGTTCTTAATCTTATTCATATCAACTTGTCAAGCCCAACCCAAGTCCAAGATAATAAGGTATGCATTCTTCTTGGCAGACCAACATACTTATTATCACACTTCCCTAAGGTAGACGATGCATCACACTTGGTGTTCCCAAACATACTAGTACAATGTTTTCATGTGTATTACAGTTAAGACAACTTCAATATTGATGTATATTTAGGGATTTCTATATATATCCATATGTATCCAATCACCAACACATATACATGATTATAGGTATCATATACTATAACAATCACCACATGCAATAAAATAGGATATGAAAACCAGTAGAACAACTTGAGCCAAGAAGCGTTATAGAAAAATAACCAATAGATTCAAATATAGTGTAACCTGATCAACCTTTTTAGTGATTCTAGTTGGCCAATTAGGTAAGCAGTTCAACCGATCATAAGTTTCTAATTTGGGATGTTTTTGTGTTGTTGATATGTTGTCTTCTCTTGATCACGAACCCAACAAGGACCATCCTATTCAATGTGGGCTTCTAAACATCTCCTCCTCTCGACTGTGGTCCAAAAAATATTTCATCAAATGATCCTTTTTTAATTGCATAACTAAAATTTACATGGAAAATGAATAGGGAGATGCATTACATGAAAGCCATATAAATATTACATGATGTTTGTTAAAAAAATCAAAACAACAATATTACATGTTTTAGATCACACCATAACGATTTAATCTCCATATCCTAATCCACC
Organism: Alisma plantago-aquatica; assembly: GCA_963693085.1. NCBI lineage: Eukaryota > Viridiplantae > Streptophyta > Magnoliopsida > Alismatales > Alismataceae > Alisma > Alisma plantago-aquatica. The sequence continues at coordinate 643,534,071 of OY856409.1, read as the reverse complement.
AAACAAAGTTATCTACACGACGTTTCATAAGTAAATGTAATACTTATATATATCATATCATATAATATTAGGTGATTATAGTGGATACAAGTTTGCAAATAATTTGTCTAATGAATTGCTTGTTAATCAAAACCCAGACCAATGTTTGAAGTGTACGATTGCAGATCTAATACCATTGTAGGGTTCTGGGAAAGGTGTATGTAAAAATACAAAAAAAGATTTCCATTATGTCCTAGCCATTGGAGATGTCGTAACTACAATACATCAGTAAAAAAGACATAAGAAGTGATACATGGTATACCTTTGTGAATACTAGTTGTCCAACAACTACACACATCTTTTTTGATGAATAAATCAAACTATTAGATCCAAATATAAATCATCCACCATGAAATTAAAATAGATCACTAACATATCTAGATCATACACCAAGTTGATGCACAGTTGTCTTCTTCATTGAAACTTGTAGTCTTATGGAATGTGTTCACCACCCCTCACATGTGTGCCTCATCCTCTAATTCATCCACTTTGTTTACAAAAAATGTGGTGCACCACCTTGGTCACCAAGTCAAACACGAATATGAGTCTTGTCAACGTGCTTGTCGTCTCAAAACTCCCTTTCTTCTCATATCTAGGGAAGTCATCCCTTTGTTTTATTCCTTTCTCCAAGAGAGAAGTTTGACAGCCAACTTTTCTAGCAAGTTGCCTCAAAGATGTTATAATGATGTATCAACCCCTCTGGGACGTGCCCCCATTATATAGCAGAATCATGGGCTTGGACAACCCTAATTGCAATAGCTTCCTACTCACAATCCGAAAAAATCCAATACTAAAAATTGAAAGACGTGAGTTTTGGTCGATTGATCATGTTACTTGATCAACCGATCAAGATCCAAAAGCCATTTTTATTGGCCGACTAGGACAGTTCTGATCGAGATTTGATTTGGCTTCCAATTTGAGACTTTTCATGTTGCCTTCCGATCAGCCCACTGGGTTGCCCGATTGGTGAAACAAAACTGTCCAATGGAAAATTATGACCAATTGACAATCAACTGCTCCATTGAGCCAACCAATGTGATCGTCCGACCATACATTCCAATCATGTGATTAGATAGGAAATATGGTTGCTAATGATTACAAACCATTCTAATCATTTTTTTATTACAAACTTCAATTCCCTTACACATCCTAATGTGTGTGACCTTGTAGGCTCCTAATAATGTTGGTAGTGATGTTCAAAAAACACAAGCAAATACCAGCGTCTAGCCACACATCATTACCACCCAAGTAATAAGAATGAGTTGGACAATAACTACAACCGGTAAGGTGGCCAATCTTGCCATGAACATGTAATCTCTTTGTTGTTGATATCCAAATTGAAACTGAGGCATGAAATGACATCATGTTAACATTCAATCTATTTTCCTTGAACCAAATAAGACTATTTGAGATATTGTGAGCTTGATATAATATATTGACTGACGTGATAATGGTCTGGAATTTCATAGTCTTTCTTATTAAGTGGATGGCATAATTCTCTAAATGAGGGACAAATTCCATCTACATTACTCACAATGGCCCCCATCTTTCATAGTGTACCAGATCACCAACTTTCTCGAAACCCTTATTTAAGAGTCACATTGGGCTAGTCAATGTACACTATATAACATATATACTATAGTGACTTTAGGTCTACGAGTCACATTCACCGATATCAAATTAATATATGACTCTGACCAGTCATTACATAATATCCATGTGTCAATTTCAAGGTGGGTCTATCTAGTCCAACTTGTTCTCTAACAAGTATTCATGACTCTGAGTGGGTATCTAATATCATGACTAAAGAGGTAGAGTTGATCATTCTTCATACATGCTAGTCTTTTATGCTATTGTTGTCCTATAATATTCATAACAATAAACACTATAGACATAATAAAAATGAACACTCTTACTATACATACAATCTCATTTTTAGTTCATTACCCCAAACCATATGTGATTGAGTAAAAATGCTCTTAGAACATTATTTGGTTTATTCATTATAACGCCCCTCCAAGTACATATATGTTAGAGGAAGCAAACCTATGTTTTCCATGACATGGGCCACTTGGCTTTGAGGAACATTACAAAACATGATATTCAATAGCAATAATATAAATGAAACACCACACATTACTTGGAAATATAGACTCATACATTGTTCTTTTAAAGAGGAAACTAATAACATAAACTATCTCATCCTTGAACAAAAATCTAATACATGAAAGGTATGACAAAAATAGGGCATAAATCCTCTTTAGAAACTTGATACGGGATCTTCTAAGGTGTTGATGGAACCCTACCAAGCTAGGTCTTGGAAACTTCTACTTTGAAGCACTCACTTCAAATTCCTTTGGTCCTTGATCTAGAGACATCTCGTCCCATGACCATGAAAAGACAAAGACACACATCAGTAAGTGACTATGCATTTTATAACAACTGAAAAGTAAGCATGTATGCTTGACTTGAGAGAAAATCTTGACATGTATTTAACTTAAGCATTCTTGATTACATAAATCTTATAACATGAAGAAATGAGTAGTAACTATATGCATCTCTCTATAACACCCTCTTAAAATCACATGACTGCTACGAAAGCCCATAATTGGCATGAATGCCCATGATTTGGCTACAAAATCCCATGATTGGCATGAATGCCCATAACAACATCTTGAGGTCCATGATGGTGAGAGCATATAAAAATTGATTCAATTCCATTTATCTTAACATTAACACTATCATGAACATGAACTAAATCTTGAACTTTAATCTTTAACATGTTGCAATTTCTCCCTATTGAAACATGAACTTTAAATCCCCCATTAATATGTGATCATTGATCATAATCTCTAATCTTAATGAGCATGATAACCATAAGACATAGGATATAGAAACCATCAAGCAATTTATATGTGAACATGGTGAGCATTAAACTTGAAACTGAAAGCATAATCCATAAATCATACATATCATAAAATTCAACCAATGTACATATGTATAGTGGCATGACCTACTAACCCGAAGCAAAGAAAATCCTAGCTTAATCCTTTTCATCTTGGTCAAATCTGAAGTTCCTAAAATAAACATGATTTACATTAATTATCATTATTATTAACATCCTAAACGGTAATCCCATCACCCTAGCACCATAAACCAAACTATATCTCTTATTTAGACTGTTCATAACTCAGATTCAAATTCATGATACAAGTTTTAGCATTGAGTATATATCCAAAATAACATATTACATAACATCCCTATAATGGTATACCCATATAAAGTAAAAAGCATCTCATATAGTGATATATGAGAAATATACTTCATATACAGAAAGTAAGACTCAAATACAATCAAATATACTAATCATACTGACTTAGTTATGAAATCATAGGAAAATATAATTAAAATCATATAGAATACCAAAAGGCATACAAAAATATGTTGTCTCAAGTAATCATCTATTATCATATATAATGCCTACTTAGACCCAAAAAAATCATATAATGATATAAATATACATGAAACTACACCAAAACCATGGAAACAATAAGAACATTGTCTAGTACGATTTGGATAAAATATCGTATGTTTCATGGTCAATCAATGGTTTAAGAACCCAAAATACCCTTATTAGGGTTTACATCAAAACATAGGCAAAGAATCAAATTTACACAATTAGGCCTTGGAATCATGTTCAACATGTCAAAATACATGTACTATAAAATATTCATAAATTTATAAACTTGTTTTCTATTTTTAATGCACAAAACTATTGCAATCATATAGATCTTAGTAAACGGAATATATTAAATAGTAAGAATATAGAATGTATGTAGAAATTATTTTATAAAATTTTATGTTCAATATATTTCTAGTAATATCCTGAAATTCCAAAACCGAACTAGACATCCCAAGATATAATTCTCTAAAGTTTACCTTATATGGACAGATCCTAACCATTGGTTTGAGATCTGAGGGGGCTGGTCAACAGAGGTTTGAATCCTCTCTTTTCTTCTTTAGCAACAGATCCTATCATAGATACACTTGGTTAGTCATCACTCGCACATGCTCAGTACCTCCTACAAGCGATCACATGACATCTCTGTGAAAATAGAGCATCATCACCTCCCCATCTACGATGAGGTAAAAACCCCCTCCTAGGCAAGGAATTCATGAGTAAAGCACACCTTCTTCTTCATCTTGTCCTCTATATGAGGATGGTATATATTTTGTGCCATAAATCTGCATGAATGGAGATCTCCCAAGAAGTGGCTCCCGACATCATCGGCCCCCCTCAGTCCTCTCTCTCTCCCTATACTTCCCCAAAGTGATTGGTTCTAATTCGACCATTTGACCGTAAAGTTTCTATATGAGGTTTTTATATACTTGGCTCCTTAAGATCTAGCCAACCTACTCTTTTAAAGACTTCAAAGTCCCAGTTTTGTAAGAATATGGGACTTGACGCCTCACCCCCTTTTCTTTATTACACTGGTCCTTTCTTTTACACATATTTCCCCCTTCTTTCGTTAATAATATGGACTCCAAAGAAATATCTAATAATTAAGAAACTTTGTCATTGACTTATGTGTACCTGTATTCCATCTAGGATCTTAAATCATAGCCAATTTTTCACCAAAAATCTAACTATAATTATCTTAACTTGTCTTTATTTATCAACATTAATTTGATTAATAAAATTCTAAATTTGCGTATAATATCCTCGATAAATTCTCAAATTCCTAATCCATAATTATATGTAAAACTTCCATGTGTGAAACCTATAGAACTCATATTTCTCTATTTATTATTAGTATTCAAACTTATTTTGAATATCATGTCTTTCCTTGTCATAATAGCAAAAATGCTCTTGATATTTTGAAACTTGAGCAACTACCTTACTATATAATAATAACTCAAGATGTTTGATGGTTTCTCACATTAATTATATCTATGTCATTATATGGAAATTTGCATAAAATAATTTAATCTTCATAAACTTTGCATTGAGAGTGTATTTGAGTCAAGGATTTGTTCTAAAAATTTTAGGATGTTACAATTCTTCCTAGCTTAAATAAATTTCTTCCTCAAAATTCATCACATACTATCGACCTTAGGGTTTTACTTATTCTATGTACACTACTTTCTAATGTAATCTTAAAGTCTCATCCTCATGGTAATACACTATCAACATGTTGGTATACTACTAATGAACCTATTTCACATCATCATTAACATGATAAAGGACCTCTCTTACCTCTTTTCTAGGGTTCTGATTCTATCATAGGTCTTACTTGATTATCAAATATCTACTCTTTGTATGCATGTTTGATCTTACTATGTGTTTGATTAGGTTTAGGTGACTATAGGTCTCAAAATTTTAATGCCAACTCTTATTTTATTTGTCACCTTTGGATACATATCGATTGGTCATATATTCAGAGGTGACTTATCTTATCACGCTTATCTTAGTACATCCCTCATGCACATGTACCATATCACATTCACTTGAAAGGACAAGACAAGCATGATCATGCATATAACATTCTCTCTACAAAATCCCATAAGTATGTGTCCCATACTGATATGCGTCGAAGAGCACACCAATTCACTAGAATAATTATCCTAGAGTTTAATCTTTTTTTACTTTCTAGTTAAGGCTAGTATAGAAGGGTCGATCCCACATGACAACATTTTTAATATTACTCTCTTTTAATCTTGATTGATTTTTGAAATAATTTCTTTTTGGTATTTTTGAATAAGGTATCGAAAATAAATTCCAGTTGGAGGCTGTTTGATTACACTAGAACAAGAACTAAAAGTGCAAGAAAGTAAAATATTGCACTAATGCAAAGAAAGGAAAAATTATTCTAAGATAGGAAACTAAAGAAAGAAAATTGTTAGCACACAAGATTATCTAAACAAAAAAGGTAAATCTCTGAAATTAAAAGGATGAATTGAAAACAAGTGTTAAAGAGATGGTTTGAAATTAGGAAGGAAGGCATCGAGGCTTAGGGGTTTCATCAGCTTAGCCCTTATGAAAACAAGATCAAGTGATACATGAAAAACAAGATAGAAGTAGGTATGTGATTTTTTCGTAAACTAAATGAAAAACAAGAACTCCACGCGAACCCATTGGTCCTATTGTTCACTTAGCCTAGTTCTTCATCCTAAAAAGGATTTTTCCATGGTCACATACAAATCTTTGTGAAATCGATTTAGGCATTTCAAATCCCAGGTTCCACCGCCACATCCATCAGGATTAACTTGCAATGAAAATGATTAATTACTTCATTTAAATTGGTGATTTTTAAAACAAAAACCATCCATATAAAACATTTACGTAAAACTTGATCTGATTAACACATGACTAAGGGGCTATTTCCCTCACCTCGATAAGGAAACTACTCACTAGTTATCGTGAGGATGGAAGAAACAAGAAGAAAAAGATAGGAAGTCATAGAACACAAATATAGAATCTCTGAGGAGACCAAAGGTAGTGACAATTAAATGGATTAATGTCTTAATCTCCCACTCCAAGAGAAAGAATGAGAAGAAATAATGAGAAATAAAGGAAATCTTAATGTAGAAGGAAAGAACTAATTTTATTGCTTGAATGTAAATATTACACTAAGAATGAAAGTAACAAAGCTTCAACTAAAATGCAAGTACAAATTTTGGGACCCTTTTCTTAGTGGATTCTCCCCTCCTTTTATAGGGGAAGGAGGGGTGGAAACCCTGAATGGAAGGTAAAAGAAGTGAGAGGGGCAGTTGTTGTAAATTGTTGTTCACGGAAGGTAAAACGATCATTTCGGATAACCTAGACAGTTGTTTCGGTTGTGATGTGGTGTGGCTTTGGAGCAGCGGATGAATCCTAATCAAGTGAAGTGGCGGCACCCTTGCATACATTTCTTGGTCTCAAAGTAGGACCTCAAAATAGTCATTTGGATGAAACTGGGCACCCATCTCGTGCCACTGTGCGTGTAATCAAAGGGTTGGAACCGTAATCAAGTGGTGGCACCCTTTGCAATCTTAGTATTTGCTTGTTAAATCATGGGATACTGGTATCTCTAGGGGTGAGACGATCGTCTGGGACAAGTGAGATGGTCGTCTTACTGAATCAGTGGGTCATAAATCAACTTTGGAGAAAAACACTACAAAAATTGAGAAAGTAAATAAGTATTTGCAAAAGTAAATCAAGAAGTGGGTAAATTGAAATTTGGTCCAAAAATTTCTTAAAAGGAGATAAAATCTAATGAAAAGGACCAAGAGGAATATGCAAAAAAGATATATGATTATGTATTCATCAAAATACCCCAGACTTGAATCTTTATTTGTCCTGAGAAAATTAAATTACAAATAAAGTCTAATTTATACTCCAAAAATATCATTCCTCGCCCTTGTAACATCACTATAGTCCTTACCTCTAGATTTTGACCAAGTGACCCAATCTCTTAGAACCATGTAGTATAAAGTTTTATTTTCCTATCAAAACAATTATCACATCTTTCTTCTAAAATGAGAATTTGTAGAAAAATAAGCCTCCTCTTACTTTCACTTTGACACTCTCAATTTTTATTTTTTTATAAGTTGTTGCACAAGAACATGATGAAGGGGGAGTGTGAAAATAAAGAAGGAAGTGATGAAAAATATTGATCCCTCCTCTATTTGACTTGATATATATGAATATGAGAGTTGTAGCTACATTGGTTACAATTTTTTCCATGTGCACTTTTGGCATCTTTTGATGGTACGTCCCTTTTTGGGGTATGGAGTTTTTATTTTTTGGGAAGCATGCCACCACAGACTTGATTTTTGTCTTGTGGTGATTCTTTGCTTCTCTATTTTAGAAGAATAATAGAGGGAAGGAAGAGATGTCCTTGTGCTTATAACTTCAACATGTATATATATTTTCATTTCCTTTTTCAAAGAGTGTCATTGCTCTAGTTAGAATATTCCTATAATTCACATCATACGAGTTTTATAATAAGATAATCCATTTGTTTAAATATAGGGAAAAATTATGCTGGGTTCTGATTGATTGCTTATGACTTGCCAACTATTCCAAGGAGTGATGTTATTAGGGGTCCTAGGTGACATGATGGTTTTAGACATGTCAATTTGTAATAAATGTTCTAAAAAGTTTTACTAAATTCAATTTGGGGTACAATGATAGATGTCTACTCAATGGGCCGACTAGATAATGACCTTTTACAACTAAGTAAAACCAAAAGGGATGGCCGACTAGATAAAGGCCAAAAAACTAAAGCAAATACATGCAAAACAATGAAAAAGGAAAAATAAATCAAATAAGGGAAAATATAGGAGGATGGAATAGAATCATACCAGCCATGTCCACCCTACACTTAGACTTTTTCTCGTCCTGAAAAAAACCTAAATTAGAGATGGAGGGAAGAAAATTACTCTGGAGGAGGAAAGTGCGAAGATGATGGAGGGTTGTAGTAGCAATTTTCCCAATAAGGGGAGTTGGGGTCAGGGTAGTCCTGATGGGCCCCATACCCTCATATTGAGGTCTGCTTGCATCGTAGTGGACCTAGTGCACATGCCTGAACTCATGGGAGCACTGCATCAAGTACATGTGATTAAGCTGGTGGCCTTGACGCCACTACTTGTGTTGAATCTCCTCCAACTGATCTCGAATCTTGTAGAACCCATCAGGATCCTCGAGGCCTTAATCAGTGGCCCTGCATCTCCTAGTGTGTCATTGAGAAGGAGGAGACGGTGGTCCAGTCTCATCGTCATGTGCCTCCAAAGAGATACTCCTCCTGTGGGCCATGACTCAGGGATGTCGTCTGCATCGAGATTCTCTAGAAGAAATCACGCAATATGCGTTGGCAGGTCTAACAAGTCAAAAACTAGGCTGATGACTGCAAACCTAGCATGGTGTGGGAGCTCAAGGATGACCTAGGAGTTTATGAAAAGAAAGTAGTAGACTCCATTGGTACCCAGACATTGAAACTTGCACCCCTTCAAGTATGCCAGGTCAATTAGGTGATGCTTCTGGGTTAGTGGCTAGAACGGGATATGAGTGTAGCCCAGAGAAAGCACGATATAAGTGACTACATGGATGATGCAATAGGAGGAATAAGTGGTGCAAGTGGCATGGTAGTTGAGATGGTCAATCATGACACATCCTTAATTGTATGGATCGTTGTTCAGAAGACATAGTGTATAAAACTCAAAAAGGGTAATGGTTCCCTGAGTACCTTCCCTGCTGAGAAAAGTGTGGGCCAAGATGTGATGGAGGTATCAGACCATCAGGTTGAATATTCTAGATGCCTTCATGCTTCCAGCTAGCTTGGGTGGAAGTCCCGTGATGTCTGTTCAGAACTTCTCCACATTGTAGTTATCAGGATGGACGTTGTGACAACACTCAATGCATCGAGTGAGCCAGTGATCATTGCCTCCATCAAGTATCATGGATTTCAGTTGCCTGGAGGAGATTTTAAAATCTTTGCCAAAGACATGGGCCTTGCAGCTAGATTTGCCCCATGAACTGTGGTACCAGTAGTACGTAGTGATGAACTCCAATGTGAGATCACTATACACTGGAGAGACATGATATGAAAAAATGAGTATATGATTCATCCTAAAGATGTTGTCTACCACCTCCCAAATGCCAAGTTTGTCAAGGGTGACCTTGTAGGCCCAATGAGGAAGAGAGACGTCAATCGCGGTAGTCTCCTTGAACCTGACATAGTGCACAGTGTTGAAAAACTGAGCATAGTTCTCTGGGGTGGGAGCTATGTGGGGTGGATGTGGCACTATGGAGTCTAAATCATCACTAGATGCAAATCGTCCTATCCCAGCCCCTATTATGGATTTGAGCTCATTAATGTTACGCTGCATTTTCGATGCCACTTCATGGGAGGACTCTCTAGTAGGCTCCTCAATGTGAATCCCTTGTCTCGCAGTGGAACAGAGAGGCAGCTCACGAGAAACCATCATTTTTGTGGGCTGCTTACCCTTGCAAAAAGGTCAAGTAAGTCGTGTCATGACCCGCCCTCAGACATGATTAATGGATGTTGTGGTGGCTCGAAATGGGCGTCTAGCTTTGTCCAAATGGTCATTTGAAGCTGACAAAATGACTATCTGGTAGGGTGAAGTGCCCTTCTGGCGCTTGCTCATGAGCGTGAAGATGGGGAAGGAAGGGAGATGACCAGCGCTGGTCTTGGATGAAGTAAGTATCTCCTCTAACAAGATGGTCGTCTGGACTGTGTGCGGCATTGTAAGAAAGCGTGAGAGGTGGTGAGATGGTGAAGAAGGAAAAGGGGGCTAGTAGAAATAGGGGAGAGTTTTTAGGTGAGGCGGAAAGTGGAAAGGCGTCCGTCTTCCAACCAAGATGACCGGTTCATTTGGTGGGAGTCGACCGACCTATCATTAGGGATGAAGACGACCAATCAAAGTAGGTGGGTGAAATGGCCATTATAGAGCAAGAAGACTGATGATATATGTGACGTAGTGTCTTCATGAGCAGAGGGATGACCGTCTCAGCGACGAGACGGCTGTGGGGGAGGTGGAAACTATCAAGTCGAGTAGAGGGTGTCGGCTAGTTGGCAGGTGGCCGATTGGTCTAAAATGATCACCTGGTGACACAAGGGGACAACAACAAGACAATGGTGAGATGACCGACATCATAGGTAAGGCGACCGTCTAGAGGTGGAAGTGATGGTGCTCAAGAAAAATGGGGCTATGGGAGGAGAATGAGGGTTGAGTGTGAAGTGTCTCCTCCCCATCCACACATTTTACAAGCCCCAGAGTATGCAAGATGAACATCTGATGCTCCCTAGATGATCGTTTGGGGTCTTTGAATGGTCAAACGATGCCTCAAATACTAAAACAATGGGGAGTTTGAATGCATTTGAAAGTGCCTCAAGGTGAGCGAGAGGACCGACTCGCACATTCCAAATGGCTGTCTGGAGGTTTATGGAACCTTTTCAATTTTTGAACGGTTGATATTGTTGAAGTGGCCATCTTAAAGGCTAAGATGGGCATCTCACCTTTACCAGATGGTTGTATGGCTTGGTGAAGTGCCCTGCCTTCATCCATTAGAATGGCCAATGTTCTTTTTTAGAAGAAAAGAACATTCTAAAGTTAAAACACAAGTGTTAGCTAAGAAAAATATATATGATATTGCAAAATTTAAAGGATTGGGTTGCCTCCCAATAAGTACCTAGTTTTATGTTGAAGGCCAGACATAGCTGGGTCATGGAGTCGTTTCAGGCTTGATAGGGGGAGGTGGGGGGCAGGTTGAGGTCTTCAAGTAAAGAGATATGATGTTCCCCAAAAGATAGGAAGTCCTCAATGGTAATGTACTATTTAAGCCTATGTTCATTAACCTTAAAATCCCCTAATACCTTATTCCAAAGAAGAAGTGTTCCATGAGGTAGGTATGCTTGACAAGATAGGACACTACCATCTGGGTTTAAGTTTTCTAGGAAAAACCATCAACCTAGAATTTTACATTAAAACTTGGTCACCCTCTCTAAGTGTCTTTTCGCCTAATATGGCCATCATGCCATAGTTTGGTTATCTTTGTAAATTCTAGAATTTTCATAGGTCGTCATCTGGATCTCATCTAACTCCTGCATTTGCACAAAGTAGTTTTCAAGCAGTAGTTAAGTCAAAATTAAGAGTTTTGATGGCCCAATTAGCCTTGTATCCTAATTCTATGGGCAAATGGTATGATTTCCCATAAATCAATTTGAAGGGAGTGGTGCCTATTGGAATTTTATAGGTGGTCCTGTATGTCCACAAGGAATCATTGAGTTTCAAAGCCTGATCAGTCCTAGTGTGATTTACCGTTCTCTGGGATGGACTTGGTTTGCCTATTTGACACCTCAACTTGACCACTCGTTTGAGGGTGGTAAGGGGTGGAAACCTTGTGATGGACTCCATAATGTTTTAGCAAAGACTCAAAACTTTTCACTAAAAAGTGGGAACCTCCTTCAGAAATTATGGTACGAGGTACCCCAAATCGCGAAAAAATAATCTCTTTGAAAAGTTTCTTCACATGTTTGAAATCACATGTTTTGGTGGGGATGTCTTCAACCTGTTTGGAAACATATTCAACAACCAACAAAATATATTTATTCCCGTAAGAAGAAGGAAACATTCCCATATAATCTACTCCCCATACATCAAAGATTTCAATCTCCTACCAAGAAGTCACAAACATTTGGTCTCCCTTAGATATGTTGACGGTCCTTTGACATCCATCACATGCAAGGACAAAATATAATGAGTCTTTTAAAAAGAGCAGGCTAGAAAAAAATAGATTGTAAGACCTTCCTAGCAATTTTCTAAGAGCTCATGTGCCCTTCCATGGGGCCAGAATGACACTGCTTAAGAATGGCGTGGGCGTCTTCCTCAGTGACACGCCTATGGTAAAGTCTGTCTGAACATAATCTAAAAATATATGGGCCATCCCAATAATATTGCTTCAAATCATGCAAGAATTTTACCTTAGAATGTCCTTTATATTCAGGGTGCAACACACTTGCGGCTAGAAAGTTTACATAATCAGCAAACCAAGGATATTCGGATTCCATAATTAACAATGTATCATCAAGAAGGGAGTCATTTATGGGAAAACCATCATCATCAAAAAATCAAGGCGACTAAGATGGTCAGCAACAACATTCTCGCAACCCTTTTTGTCTAGGATTTCTAGGTCAAATTTTTGAAGTAAAAAGACCCAACGAAGAAGGCAAGGTTTGGCATCCTTTTTAGTCATCAAGTATCTAATGGCCGCATAGTCCATGTAAACAATGACTTTGGACCCTACCAAATATGAGAGGAATTTGTCAAAGGCATATACTATGGCTACCATTTCCTTTTCAGTTGTGGTGTAATTCTATTGGGCATCATCAAGAGTTACATGGTGCTTTTTATCAACACATTGTCCAAGAATAGCACCAACGGCGTAATCACTCACATCACACATTAACTCAAAAGGCAAGGACCAGTCAGGGGCCCTTATGATGGGAGTAGAAATGAGGGCATCTTTCAAACAAAGAAACTGACAATGCAAGCTTTATCAAACACAAAAGGGGTGTCTTTCTAAAGGATATTGGTCAAAGGTTTGGTGATCTTAGCGAAATTACTGATGAAGTGACAGTAAAAACCTTCGTGCCTAAGGAAGGCACGAACATCTTTGATGGAAGAAGGGGGTGGTAGTTTTGAGATGACCTCAATATTGGCTCTATCAACTTCATTGCCACAGTTGCTCACTCTATGGCCTAAGACAATCCCTTCAGTCACCATAAAGTGACACTTATCCTAAATGAGGATCAAGTGTGCATCCTCACATTTTTCTAAAACAAGAGATAAATGATGAAGACAAGAGTCAAAAGCATCTCCATAGACAGATAAATCATCTGTAAACACCTCCATAATGGTCTCGATCAATCCAGAAAAGATAGCAGACACACACCATAGAAAAGTGACTGGAGCATTACGCAACCCAAATGGCATTCTCCTGAATGCATAAGTGCCAAACATGCAAATAAAGGTCATTTTCTATGGTCATTAAGATGAATGGGAATCTGATAGAAACATGAATAGCCATCATGATAATAGAAATATTGTTGATGGGAAATGCGCTCTAGTACTTGATCCATAAAGGGAAGGGAGAAATAATTTTTCCTAGTGGCCTTATTCAATTTTCTATAGTCAATACACATCCTCCACCTTGTGACAGTACAGGTGGGAATAAGCTCATAATTGTCATTTTTCATGACAATGGTGCCCCCTTTCTTGGGGATGACCTGGACATGACTAACCTGGGGAGAGTCGGAGATGGGGTAGATGATTCCTGAAATAAAAATCTTGATAATTCACTAGACACATAACCTCTTTCATGTTAGTATTCATTTTCCTTTGAGGGTCTATAGAAGGTTTGTACTCTTCTACCATAGGATTTTATGCGTGTAAATGTCTTGATCGATCCATGTCAGATCAACCATTTTGTATCCTAAAGTGGATTTCCTCTTCCTAAGCTCAGTCATTAGCTTGTTATTTTATTCATGGGTGAGATCAGGGTTAATGATAACATGATAAAGTTCTTTCTCATCAAGGAAGACATACTTTATACCTTTAGGGAGGGGTTTCATGTCGAGTTCTTTGGGGGGTTCAGGTTTAGCATCTACAATAGATACCATTTTGATATCCTTAAACTCTTCATCATGTATCTCCTCAAAGGTGTCAAGATGATGTCTAAATTGCTCCAATTTCTCATCTCCAAATCCACAATCAATAGGGGTCACAAGGGCATTTTGGAGGGGATCGTCAACTAGTTCCCATTCTTGTCTCAACTATTGCATCTTCTCAATACAATCAAGGAGATCGACCTCTTCTTGGAGGCTTGGTCCCCACATGCTTTCAAATACCCTAAAGTTTAGGGTTTGTTTTCCTAGGCATAAGAAAATGGTTTCGGCCTCAAAATCAATCAAGGCACGAGAGGTGGCCAAAAAGGGGCGGCCAAAGATGATGACGTACCTTAAGTCTTCCTTTATGTCCATGATGACAAAGTCACATGGGACAAAAGAATTTTTCCCAACCCTTATAGGTATGTCTTCAATGATGCCCATAGGTTTTATCATGGATGAGTTAGCCAATTGGATGGTCATAGTAGTAGGAAGCATGTTAATAAAGCCTAACCTCCTACAAAGACTATATGACATGATAGAAATACTTGCACCCAAATATGCAAGACCCTTCCTGCAAGAATTATCACCTAGGTAGCACCCAATCCCTAAGGAACCATGATCTTTCTTCTTCTCAGGAATCTTGGTCTGGATGATATCAGAGGTGGTTCTCACAAGCATGTCTATCTCATGCTTGTCAGTGTGGTACTTCTTGGTCAATAAGAATTTCATATACTCAGACCATGCAGGCATATCAACTAAGGAATCAAGAAATGGGATATCCACATGCAATTTTTTGATGCATTCCCTAAATTTCACAAAATGAGTATCAAGCCTACTTTTCTTTAGGTGGGTCTGGTAAGGTGGACGAGGTTTGTAAATGGGAATTTATGGCTTGTCAATCTCCATTGGTGGGACCATAGGAGCATGGATGGAAGGAGTGGGAACGGTAGGTGTGGGTGAAGGAGGAGGTTCGATGACCAAAATATCATCATCCTCAAAGTCCAAAGGTACAATTGTGGGTTTCTCTAGAGGATGAGTATAAGTCTTCCCCAAATAGGTGGAGATAACCTTAACTTGTTCATGATGTTTTGGGTTGTTCTCAGGTTGTCCAGTAAAGGTACTGATAGGGGGTTTTTGTTAGGCAAAGATACGGGTAGACTGAGCATCAGTTGATTTTTGATGTGCTATTATGATTTTCTCTAGGTCAGAAATCCTATCATTAGTTGTAGGAGTGGGTACATTCTATTGATTGATGAAGGTTTTGATATTGTTGTCCTTAGTAAGGTCCATGATTTTAGATAATACCCCTATAGTTCCCCTGGTTCCCAAAATTCCTTTGATTGTTATTATATGGGAAGCCTGGTGGTGGACGGTAGTTGGCTAGGGGTTGTGGGGGTCTTTGTGGAGGGGGAAGTTGAGATGAGTTTTCAGCTCATGGAAGGTTTCCATATTGAAATCCATGATGGTTTCTGGCTTGTTAGGATTGTAGTAAGCCTGGCCTGGGATACCATTGATTGAGTTAAGATCCAGCATCAGGCTACATATTATTTTAGTAGAGGTATTCACATTGGAGGGTGGCATGATCACACCCTTGGAAAATTCCATGCTGGGGCTGCCTCTCATTAACATTAAATGAAGACTCTAAGTGATCATGTTTCAGGGAAATCAATTTAAGGGCTTCGACAATGGCATGGATATGTAGATTTACCTATGTCTTAACAACCTTGAGGACCCCTCTAGTTCCTCGTCTAGCTTGGGTCTCAGAGGCATGCTGCATTAGTCCCCATGCTTCTTCTAGACTTTAGAACATACAATTTCCTCCAGATGAGGAATCAAGAAATTTCTTGGTGTCATCATCAACACCATGGTTAAATATCTCAATGAGTTGATATTGGGAGATGTCATGATGGGGACAGTGACATAGGAGTTCCCTAAATCTTTCCCAAAGATCTCCTAAAGTTTCTCTTGGGACCATAGAAAAGAGAAGGATCTATCCCTTAATTTTGTAGGTGAGGGAAGGGAGAATTTTTTTTATCAAGAAACTTGGTTTCAAGAGCTTCCCAAGTGGTGACGTGGTCCTCACTCTCCATGGTATTGTATTAACTACTGGGCTACCCTAAAGGAGAGTATTTGAAAGGCTAAGTCTAATGGCATCTTCAAAAACACTTGAGATCTTGGTCAAAGATCAAAGATCAGTGAAGCGTTAGAGGTGATCTTGACAAGTATCACCCTTGTTCCTAGAAAATGGGTTGGTTTGAAGCACGGTGATCCATTGTGGACGGATCTCAAATTGGGAGCATGTTATAGCAGGTGTCACAACATGATGTTGTGCATATCTAGTTTTAGGTGTAGAAAAATCTTTTGATTATTTTTGTCTTTCAACCTCCCTTTGAGTGGCTGCTACAACCTCTTATTCAACTATGTAAGTAGCTCGCAAAGAGGCTTCTTGAGCCGCACGCTCAGCCATCATGGCCTCTCTTTGAGCGGCAAGCGCATACTCAATCCTATGAGCAACCTCTTCCTCGCCCATCCTAAGTCTATTTTGTCTATTCAAGCGATGGAACGTTCTCTCTAGCTCGAGATCAAAAACCGACGATGCAGACTCAACGTGTGGCGGGCGGCACATGCACAGTTATATTGACAGACAATAATTGAGTGCAGAAAAATGTACTACTGGAATGGAAACTGAGCACGAAGAGGAGATAGTACTTCCATAATGTTACTCGAAAAGCATAAAAAATAAAAAAATTTATATATATATATGGGCTCATCTTTATTGCCCGCGCAGGTATCTACCCGCCCACCCTTCCGACCACTTTTTTTTCAAAAAAAAATCGCAATTGTAGAGGACTATTTTGTCTAGCTCTACAAAAAATTTTAGCCAAAAATAATATCATTTGTCCCTCCAAAATAAAAAAACCCGTCCTTATATATATCTGTTGTATATTTTGTACAGAGTTACTCTTTTATTCGTGTAGTTACTTTCTGTTCACTATAATTACTTTTTTGACAGCAGAGTTACTTTTTTGGCCAGGAGAGTTACTTTTTTGGCTGCCGGGTAGCAAAAATCTAGGCTACCCGTGCGGGCAACAAATGAACGCCCTATATATATATATATATATATATATATATATATATATATATATATATATATATATATGCATACACACACTCAAACCTTCAAACCTAATATGACCTAATATGTCATGAGTTTCGGTGTCATATGGTAAAATGACTTGTTTTGTCCTATGCTAGTCCAACATATGGATTTTCTGGGTCTTCTCCAAAAAATCGCTCAAGGTAGTAAATAAGCCCCCAAATTAATAATGTGTCTAACATTATAGCCTCTTAGGAGGTTCTAATTGAAATGAAGTTGTAAAAGTTAGAGGTTACAAACTAGTTAATATGAAATAAGTGTGATTCTTCCTATAATATATACTAGAGATAAAGAATTACCTTTTAAACCAAGAATTGCTGATCAACCAATATTTATTTTCTCTCTATCACAAGTCCCATTCACTTACTCTTGTTGCTTTATCATTGTGTGGCATGCTTTGAGGGGAATATTGGGCTAGAATGTGTATATAAAAAATTGCTGCTCCATTTTTTATTGTAAAAACTATTGTTTGATGCATCGAAAATAAAAAAATGTGTGGCAAACATAGATTCTCGAGTTAAGAAAATTGATTTCCCATAATAATTGATAGGAATTATAACCATACATTCACTTAGTATGATTTTATTTCAAT
Organism: Alisma plantago-aquatica; assembly: GCA_963693085.1. Taxonomy (NCBI): domain Eukaryota; kingdom Viridiplantae; phylum Streptophyta; class Magnoliopsida; order Alismatales; family Alismataceae; genus Alisma; species Alisma plantago-aquatica. Next base: position 643,516,112 of record OY856409.1, on the reverse strand, counting down.
ATTGTTGTAGATAATTAACCACCGTTGATAACATGCATTTGGAAGTATTACATATTTATACATAGTTGAACATAAAACGATCACATTGCACACACAACCGGAAGTACAACTAACAAATTTCAGAATAGTCCACTGAAGCAGGATCTAGCACAAGACGTAGTTACGAACAGGAAAACTTCCTTTTTCTCAACCTTCTAGGATAGGTATGTTTAGTGGAAATTGCTACTTCAAAGATCTCCCTCTCTTTGTGGAATAGACGTGGGGTCAACACATTGTCATCGTAAAAGGCCACGGCAGCCGGCAAAACCTTGTAATGGCGCTGCCAATTTTACGGTCGCGGGCACCCAAGGCAGCTTATCGAACTCTCATCGTAACTAACATCAAGAAGGTCATCATCACTGCCGATACCAGGGTATCCTTTGTTGCTTGTCAGAATCTGCAGTTTCCCATTGTAGAGGCCATACCAACCGACCCTCATCCCATCCGCTGTCATGAATAAAATCTCACCCCCTTCCATCCAAACTACGTGATCCAAAATGACCATTGGAAGTTTCCCAATCCACTTTCTCTCCCACACCTCGTCATCATAATCCACTAGCATCCAAATTTCTACCGGGCACAGAATTTCTTTCCAGCACACATCTTCCGCTTCCGCTGCAAGAACCAAGAGGCACAGGTGGCCGGAATCCGCCTCTACAAACATACTTGTCGCTACAGTCTGGTCTGCTGGGAATAGCCCCTCCTCGGGTCTGAAGTGAATGATGTGGTAACTCTCCTGGGCTGCGTCAAAGGCCAAAATCGTTGGAAAGTACACACTACATAATAGTCAGTGATGTTTTCCATTGATGAAAATCGGTGGCACCCTCCAGTCGAGCATCAAGTCGCTAGGGGTAGGGGGGTTAGGTCTCCATATACCGCCGCTGTGTCCGAGAACATATGTTTGACACTTCAACTAAAGCTTCTCTGATGCCTCCATATGCAGCAGCAACCGGATGACTTTAAACTCCCCAGTTTTGTGATTGCAGTCCATGGATGCAGATAGGGCAAGGTCTATTTGTCCCAAGTCACCAACTGCTTCAGCAACGGCGCTGTTCGGGAGCTCGATGGCATCCCTGCGCCCAAGGTCCAACACACGAATGCATGGGTTAGTCACCATCACTGTCAGGCCCCGTCATGGTCTTGTAAGCATAATGGGAAGTAAATCCATAGAAGGTTTGCTGTAAACACTGTTAGGTCTAGAATCCGATAGGAAGTCTAATTGTTGACTTTCCATTTAGCTTTGTCGTCTATTTTTCCGTACACACTATCACGGTGGAAAAACACACAAGAGTGTTTGATAATGTCGGGGTTGAAAACTAGAAGACGAACACAAAATAAAATCAGATAGGAGGTCTAACCATTGGTTTTCCATTTATCTTTATCGTCTATTTATCCTACTAACAACTCACTAATGATAGCAATACCCACGGTTAGGCAATTGCCTTAACCGGGACTGACCACACACCTCCTTTCTACTTTTGACTATCTCCTATATGATAACGTGTGTCAATACATTTTCTTCGATCGTGATGTAATGGATTCTTGTAAAGTGAAATTGTTGACTTGTTGTCCACCTTGATCTCAACTGTATGAGACTCCACATTCAATAATTTTCCAAGCAAATGATTAAGCCAAATGGTCAGATTGGTTGCAGTTGTAGCTGTGAGATATTCACCCTCACATCATGACAGTGCTACCACTGTGACACCCACGTCAGAAGATGGGACCTAAGAAGAAAACCACACCGAATGCACTTTTCCTATAATTTAGGTCACCAGCTAGATCATTGTTGCTATATCCAACAAGACATGCATTCTCCTCATCCTTCCTCGCATAGTGAGAACCAAGGCTTAATGTTCCATGCACATACCTAGTATCTACTTCACTATCGCCATATGGTTCACCGTAGGGGCTTCCATGAATCGGCTAACAATGCCCATAGAGTAAGCGAGATCTGGTCTTGTGTTCACCAAGTACCATAAGCTTGTTGTGGTAGTGACTAGAATCTTCCTTTTGATCTTGATTTGACTTATGCAGCTTTAGCCTCAGCTCCATCAACACCTGGCATGGGTTATACTTTGCCATACGGAGCTACTCAAGTATCTTCAATGTGTACCTAGCCTGACACAGGGTAATCCTGTTGGATTTTTGGGCAACCTCTATGCCCAACTAATAGGATAGTAATCATAGGTCACTCATTTGGACATGATCATCATCTACTCCTTGAACTTTCTGATCTCTTGTTGGCTTGATCCGATGATGATTAAATCATCAGTGTAGACGCCTACTAATATTCGTGCCTCGCCAGTACTTCTCATGTACATCACTTGCTCGAGGGAACATCTCTCAAATGCAAGCATTTGTAAGCCAGTGTCAAGTTTCATGTTCCATGCGTGTGGTGCTTGTTGCAGTCTGTATAGTGCCTTGTTCAACTTCATCACCTCATGCTCACTGCCTATCTCCTCATAGCCAGGAGGTTGGCACACAAACACATCTTCCTGGAGTTCTCCATTGAGGAATGCAGACTTCACATCTATGTGTTGTAGTTGTCACCCCTCTTGAGATGCAAGTGATGAGCAAACACATGGTCTCCAATTGTGCCACATGTGCAAATACCTCATCTAAGTCCACCCCCTTTTGTTGCACATACCCCTTAGCAACTATTCTTTGTTTATGTTTCACAAAAATGTTGCTCGAGTCCTTCTTTAACTTGTATACCCATTTTAGCCCAATGGGCATCTTGCCTGGAGGAGGTTCCACCAACACCCATGTGTCATTGTTGCGGATGGAATCGTGATCTTCATCCATGGCATGTCTCCAAAATAGTTCTTTTGTGTTGTGGCCGATCACGTACCCACAGATATTGTTAGTCATCCGAGAATAAGAGTGTGTTGTGGCCGATCACGTACCCACAACTAATATGATCCAACTACATAATCTGGGCAATGAAGATGCATTTTGCACTTCAGGCCCAACATGTATGGGACACAGTGAAAGATGAAACAACAAACTTACAAATGGATTGGGAGGCACTCTACGTGATATACCAGACCTTTCTAGGAATTAGTAATGTCCTACCTCATTGGGAAGGACACGACAGAGGAATCTTAGGAAATGATCAATACTACCCACATGGGACACGAGTGTGTGTGAGCTGCAAATTTGTAGGCTCGGAAGAAGAGTTTTGAGGGCCTCAAGATGCATGAGGAAGAGTCGGTTGATGAGCTTGTAGGGAGAGTAAAAATACTCATCAGTGACATCCGTGCTTTAGGGGACATGTTGACTGGGGTCACTCTCGTGTGCAAATTCCTTTAAGGATGGATCTACAGTTAGGTCCCCCAAATGTGTGGGTGCATTAATGCAACTGGGTCTATCTCCTCAAACTCAACTTTTGTCGTATTATCTTTTGTTTCTTTGTATAATTCACAAATGTATTACTTGAAACAAGCAACCAGTGTGACCTTCGTATAGGAGATAGTTAAAAATAGAAAGGAGGTGTTAGTCAGTCCCAATTAAGACAATTACCTAACTGTGGGTATTTCTATCTTTAGTGAGTTGTTAGTAGGATAAATAGACAACAAAGCTAAATGGAAAGTCAATAGTTAGACCTCCTATCAGACTTTTTGTGTGTTCATCTTCTAGATTTCAACCCTGACATTATCAAATGATGTGTGTATCCATCATCATAGCTTGTACGAGTGGGATTTTGGCCTCACATTTGGTATCAGAGCCACATCATTCATGTGTTTTAATTTATCCCCCAAAGAATTTTGCATGATAGTGACCTCAATCAGTGTTTCCTTGAATGTGTGGTTGTGTTAATGTAGGGAGAGCCACTTCAATGGAACAAATCTCTCTGGTTTCTATTTTGTTAATCATTCCCACCAGTGTCCACTACATTTGGGTGCCTTAATTCTTTGGTTTGGCAATGACAAGTGGTGTTAGAGTGTCTTAGTGTTTGAACTAAACCTCGGTAGTTAAACACTATTTGATCTGTGTCAGAAATGCTAGTACCAGGAGAAGAAGTCGACAACATGCACATCGACGAGCACATCGTCAAGGAGAGTGAGAGTGCAATGCACTACCCAACTCTTACACAAACGAACTATGTGGAGTGGGCTCTTGTGATGAAGGTAAAACTACAACCCAGGGCTTGTGGGATGTGGTGGACACCGAGTGTGGTGATTAACATGAGAACAGACATGCATTGGCCAAAATCCTCTACGATGTGCCTCCAAAACTGTAGCATGCACTTGCATTTAAGGAGAGAGCAAACACCTATGTGCATAGTGTGGCGTCCGTCTCACGAAAATAAGATTAACTAATGCGGAAGCAAATTATTAGCAGCGGAGTTACTGAAAATCACTAAAAATTAAAACTTTTTGCAATGAGATTCACAAACTGTAGAACTATTTCATAAAGAACCAAAGTAAGTTATTTACATTCTGATTCATCAATACATCTCTGTATCATCTCATCTCGAGAGTCATAACATTGACTGCCCTGTTAAACTGTACACAAGCAGTATACAAAAATCTCGAGGCATCAAGCCAAAAACTTATATCTATATTAAACCATCTACTGACTCCTAGGACCTTAGAGTACAGAGACGACACATAGGACTCTCTATATACAGGACTTGACAAACAGTGTCTCCACCTGAGGATCACTACTGTCCTTGCTTTTGCTACTGTTGTTGCGGCTGTTCACCCTCTGTAGGGTTTCTACCTCTTCCTCGACGTCTACCTAAAAAGTTGAATCCCACGGGGGTGAGACAATTGAAAATTGTCCCATCGAGAGATATAACTCTCCACCAGAAGTATTGTTATTGCAGATAATAGAATAACATTGAGCAGTAGAATTATAAATGTTCAAAAGCAGGTAATCATTGATTAACGATGTAGGTAATCATTGATTAACGATGTGGAGAAGTATTCTCTATACAGTTCATTTCAGTTATAACTTGATTAAGCAGCAAGTCATTTATTCAATAAGGAATATGAAGAACATGTAGTATCATTTATCCATCTAGTACATAATAAACAATGTATCATCAATCATTGTTTCTCGTAGTTCAACCCTAAGCAAATATGCTACACGGCTGATTACATTTTTTAAACATACTTATGCCCTGAGGAGATGAGGTATACCGCTCCTGCTCCAACCGACCATTGCGAAATTGAAATCGGTACCATACATAGGTCATCAGAAGAGTCAGATTTCTATGACCTCATCCTCCTCAGTCAGTGTGAGGAACAACATGTAGGACATCTCGTGTCTCTGCCATAATAGCTTTCCAGGGTATGTTGGCAACTTCACTATTAGAGTTACAGTGGCATGATGTACTCTCTTCACAATCGAGGGATTTCTTGTTTATCTCACATCGATTCGGCATTAACATCATCATCGAGAGATTAGTGATACATCATCCCGGCATATACATATAATGAAGGATTGAGAGATTTAATGTTTATCTCACATCAATTCCTCCATTAGGGCGTAAGGATATTCGCACCCATAACCCCCACATACTCAAAAGTATGCTCTCTAGGAGTTCCCTTAGGAAAACCTATTTCACCATCACCAAACTACTGATGATGATGGATCTATGGTCATAGCTCTACATGATATCATTTTACTTGATTATTTAAGTACAATAAAACATTCTTTTAGCATCAAGCATGTTTTCAAACATAAACTATTATACCAAATGCCATAAAGAATGAGTACTATTTGTATCAAGTTTATTTCACAGCTTTACTAACATTGGGAACTCAATCCCTTATCATCTCATCATTATGATTCAAGAATATGGGTGTTCAAACCCTTAGATCATCAAAACACATGTTACAACTTTAACTGGTAACTTAATGCCATCAAGTGATCTGACAGTGTAAACATGATAATTGTAGTGCAGGTATTTCACATGGCTCTTAAAGCCTATAAACCTTCTTTTGTCACCTTTCACTAGGAAACATAGCATATCATTGCTTACACAGCTCATAAAGTACTTTCAATAAACAAAGCATCATAGCTCATACCTGGCTATGTTCAATATATCATAAAACCTGCAAGATTAGTTCAAATGATAACAGATACATCAATTTCATATCAGCATAATGCAAAACAATGATAACATCACTATTCAAGGATTGCACCACTATGCCCTTACTAGGGTTAGGGTCTCCCTTTTCATTTTAATTGGGGTAATCATCCCCTTAGCTCAATTAGGATTAATGACTTATCATTTCCTTATCCAACCTTAGAGCTTCATGGTATAAAGTATATCCCAGAATCAGGGTTTCACATATGTTTTCACCTTATTTGAAATTAGGGTTTACTATTCACATTGCATCACCCTAGATTAGGGTTTATATTCAACAACCCACAATTAGGGTTTACTATTCACCCCAAGTAGGAGTGAGCATCAAAGTACCCTGAATTTGGGTTTCTCATGTCATCACTATGAATTAAGATCATACTATCATCATGTATTAGGATTTCACCTATCAATGTTCTCAATTAGGGTTATGATTCATTAACCTTCATAATTAGGGTTTCATGATCTCACTATCATGGATCATACCCCAATTAGACATACATCCATAATGAAAGTCCATTACATGATTAACATTCATGTAGGAAGTCTTCTCTCTCATCTTCCATAAGATAGTACTTACTTCAGCCTTGATTAGACTAATTCAACTCAACTTAAAAGAAGAATTGACATCATGAGTTATGTCATCATCACCATGATCATTAAAGCTTAACTATTTAAAGGGTACTAATCACCCTATCTCATTAAAGGTACCATTATTATAAACACCATTAGTTTACATCATGTAATTGACCACTTAAACCATTGACCTTTATTCACTTTAAGTGTTCATACAATTGATTAATTACCTTCCAAATGATCTTGGTCACTTAGACCTCAAACGGTCTTGACCAATCAGACCTCAAACAGTCTTGGTTGAATACTCAAAACCATTTGGTAAAGTTGAGGTTGAAACCATTTGCCAAAGTGAACCCTTGAGATTGTTTGCTAAAGGTGCACACTTGAAACCGTTTGGTAAAGGTGACCCTTGAGACCGTTTAGTAAAGTAACCACTTGAGATCATTTGCTAAAGTAAAATTTTGAAACTGCATGAACTGAACCGGTTTGGGATCGTTTGGTCCCAAATGGTCTTGAGACCGTTTGGTCCAAACCTCCTCAAAACCGCATGGACCAAAGATAGTCTCAACTAATCAAATTGAATTAGGGTTTCCAATGTTGATTCCTTCAACCATTGAATTCATGTAACCAATCATCAATTGGATCTATCATCATACTTCAATTGAGTTAGATAGGTCATCCTTCAACCGATTTGACCCTCAATTGATCATCAATTTGTTGGGTTTTAGGGGAGGCAGAGAAGGCAATGGAAACAAAAAAATTTCTCCCCAAAACCCGGAACAAGGAAACGCGTCAACGTCTATACAATAGGAAAGGATGGTTTTTGGAATCATACTTTGTCCCGAGGCTTGCTCGGCGACAATACCTCGCGTCTTGTGCGATCTTCACCTCCAGTCTTGGACGGTGTCTGTGCAGCTCCTGGTCGCACTGGGACTGACGACTCCTGCTCTCACCGGGACTGTCAGGATTGACAGTTGTCCTCTGAGTGGTAGAAACCTCCCGCCTATGAAGTAGTCCACACGGACCACCTGGAACTCCAATATCCTTGTCCCACAAGGAATTGGAAGGAGCCACACCCTTCTGTCAGCGTACTAGTCGCCAACACACTCTCCTTCCACCAGTCGCAACTGTAGTTGTCTTTCCCTTGTTGTGCCTCCCTTATTGGGTAGCACTTGCTCGGGCTCTCTCTCAGTTACCAAAACCAGAGAGAACGACAACTTTGTAGAGCAACTGGTTTGCACTGAGTTGTTCTTTGAGAAGCCCCTAATACCCCTATATATATAGGAGGGTCATGGGACAGGGTTCTCCATCCCGAGCAATGCAGGACTAAAAGCAGGAGTAGAAGGGTTTGAGATTTCCCACAAAACAACCAACTTGCAACCTGAACCGATCGTTTCACAATTGAAACGATCTGTTGGACATCTGAACCGGTCAGTTGACACCTCAACCGATCGGTTGGGACCCATGAGCCGGTCGGTTCACTTCTGAACCGGTCAGTTCGTTGTCCTGATCAGTTCCCGATTGACTTTCCTTATTTTGTTTCTAATTGGTATCAAATACCAATCCTTGTTCCAATCAAATTGGGCAAGTGAAACGCAAGGAAAATTCTCACAAATCCTACTTTCCCAACTTGCTCGGTTGCACCAGTTGAATCGATCATTTCAACACTTGAAGCAATCGTTTCACCCTGATCATGAGCTAATCGACTCACCACCTGAGCCAACTGGTTCACCAAGCTCAGCCGATCGGTTCATCACATGAGCCGATTGGTTGGGAGTGCAGATTGTGCAGAATTAGTCAATTGTGATTTCAATCAATCTGATACTCCAATCAATGCTTCCAACACCTTGAACATAATGATATTGAGCTATCAATTAATTGATTGTTTAATTGAACTACTAAACTCCTTTAGAAATCAATCTAAACATTATTTGTGAACAAAACTCCTCTTCCAGGTTAAATCCTATGTGTGTGACCCTGCAGGTCCATTTCACGTTGGCAGTGAAAGTCCATAACACTTATGACTTCACAAGCAAAGAGCGGTGCCTAGTCACACATCAGTGTTACCCAAGTGATAGTAGAAAGTTGGAGAACAACTTTCAATCCTACAATCTGTGAATGGTGTTACAGTGAATGTATAATTCCTTTGTCACTGATATCCTGAATGAACCCGAGGCATAGAACTGTCATCCTGTCATCGTTCATTCACTTTCTTGATCTCAGAGTAGATTGGAAGAGATATGTATGACATCAATATCACATATTGATTCACACATGCGTGCGCACGCCTATTTCAATCCTACTCATCAAGTGGCCTTGGATATCAAACTCCCTCAGGACGGACAAATCCCATATCTATCACTCACCCCTCAAAAGCCCCATGTGTCAAAGCCACCCAATCATCACCTTTATAACAACCCATGTTTCAGGACTGCGTTTGATGATGTCAAAGTGTGCCCAACGACATGTGTTGAGTGTAGTGATTTTAGGTCAAAGAATCACACTCACCACCATCACTGTGAGTACTGACTGTGACTACCATGTCATGGTTCCATGTGTCAAACTCACGGTGGGTTTGTCTGGTACACTTGTTCTCTAACAAGTACCTATGTGTTTGGTTTGATATCTCTATATCATGACTAATGAGATTCTGTCATCAACCAACACCAAAATCTAGTCTTCTATGTCATTGTTGTCTATCTACCTTCCACAATGACATCCGACTAGGGACATAGCAAGAATGTACAAACTCTTAGCATCTATATGATCTCATCATTCAGGTCATCAACCTGAAAGCATACGTCATTGAGTATTGTCATTCTCTAGACATTCAATCTGTTCTATCACTATCTCATATGACTGAACCAGAAATAATTGGAAGCTTGCCTTTGATGTTTATCAAATCAATCTTAATGTATCCCACCAATCATCCCATGATTGGCTCTCAGGGAATACATACCAACAGACTCCCACTTGCACTGTGAGCCAATCACCCTTGAATCATATTCATAGTGATCTTCAAACATGTCCCACATGTTACTGTGCTCTAGTACGAACATAGTGAGTAATGGCAATACCTTGCCAAAGTTAGTATAATTGCATGTCTCTCATCTCTTTGATGTACGTCACACGTATGAGATGTGGTTGCCGTAATATGTGATCTAGTATTCCTTTGCTAACCTTTATCCACATTGCATGATTAAGGATTCCATACTTGTCATCAATGAGCGGATATCTATAAGTTCATCTCATGAACTTCCAGATCCATATAGTATCCCCTGTTGTTCTCTAACACATAGATTCTCAACATTTCCTTTTAAATGGTTTTATTGGAACACTTCCAATTATCAACAAACTTTCACTTTTATATATCCTATATATATTTTTTTGTGATTAATTTTTGTCCTTTCGGAAGTTCGCATCAATGTAACTCTTTACATTGAAATCTTCCTTATCTCCATAGAACTAGTACTTCTCAAGTACTTATCAAGTTCTCATGGTATTCCAGTAACCCTTACTGGAAGCAGACAGACATCCACTCGTCATGTCCCACATACGAGTTATCAGGATGAGCACATCATATTGCTATGTCCTACATACAAGATGATGAATGCATTTTGTTTTTGCCATGTTGATACATGCAAGATAATGGGAGGATTACATACATGATAGATCCATATCTATTCTTAGTTTTCCCATTCTACATAAGAATTGGACACTTGGCCTTGGGATACTAACTCCATGTAACATGGACAAGTTTTCTCCCACTGAATATGTGCATACTGAACCCTTCAGTACAGATTCCCAATGTATGCTTTCTCTTTTCAGGTCAAGAGGTTTTTTGAGAACTATCTCTATAGATCTCTATTCCTATCACATAGGAAACATCTCTATCTTCCTTAAAGATAATTTCCACTTTTGGATTTCCATTCTAGAACATTTCCATTTCACATCAACATGTGGAATGTGAACACGCTCCCACTAAATCACAGATCCCTCCTTTATCTTGGACATATCAGTCAAACCCTTTGACTATATCATCAAAGTGAAGATCCAATTCTGAGTTGCTTGTACTCAATCAATCACATTGATTAGTCCATTGTAACTTATAGACTTCATTTGCATTAGTGGATTCATAAACCTTATAGGTTGTGTCACGTACACATCCTTGTTCTATTCCTCATAGGAATGCGGTTTTAGTATCCATATGCCAAATGTCTTAGTCATTAAGTTGCAATCAACAAGCATCATCCTTCTCAAAATGTTATCCATGTGTCTTAACACTTAAGATTCATTTGCACTTATGGATTTCATCCAATGAGTGCTACCATCAAGGCCATACCTTATGGTTCACATGGATGTCATTTAGGATGTAATGGTCATAAACCATAACTCAAAATTCGGTTCCTCATATTCATCTAGATAGTTGACTCATCACATGAACAACTCATCACATAGTTAATTGAGGTGTATCTGTTAAGGATATAAGAACTCACAACCCTTGTGATTCTTAATTTCTTTTATTAGTGTGGGGTATTCTTTTATTAAGAAAAATTCAGTTATTTGATAATCATTCTCTAACTCTTTAGAGTATGATTCCTTCTTGATTTAGACATCACCATGCCTTAATCATGAGTTCACTATGATACACTATCATAATCACTCATAAGGATCTCAAACATTTGGTCCAAGTATTTAATTCATTGATCTCATCAAGAATTAACACTTTACCATATTTGCACTTCATCTATGATAATCTTGAACACTTCAAGATATTCATATTGGTATTTCTCTAAACACCATTTGAAGTATTAGCATTTGTTCCAATAGGTATGTAAATACATCACATGTATCATACCTAATAGGATAATCATTCTCCCACTAACTTTAGTGAAGATTGATTAATCATGTCTAAGATATTCATGTCTCTTACTGGTTCTCTAACCACAAGAGTCTAGATTTATCCATCACATGGAAACTGGAAATGAATTTCTTATGATTTATGCTAATTTGATTGTTTGAGTTATCAATAACTTTAGGTATTATTTTATCTTATGCATACCATGTATCACAAGATAAACAAGGCATTGCCACAAAGATCATATCTTTAAGATTGAAACATCAACTTTATAAGTGCCATCATTGTCATACAATATGCAAAAATAAAGTGTTTCTATCTATTGCCAAATTGAAATAGCAATTCTCAACTCTATTTCGTGCCCTTTAGGTTGAAATAAACTAAAAGATACTCCTATCTATGGCAGAAACACTTTCCCCAATAATGAGTACTTCTTTATCGATCCTTTCACAAAGGCCATCACTTCTTTGTGGATCTTGCATATCATATATGACATATCCATATCTTGGTATCATATACCTCATATAAAGAACCAGTTCATTTCATGATACTGTTACGACCCCACCTCCCGATAACCCCCCAATTAAGGGAGACTGAGAGGTCGAAGCCGCACCCATGACTTCTGGATCAAAGGTTCGACAATTAACCAAGAATAATTATCAAATTTTAACATACTATATTGAAAGCTGTAAGAAAATAAATTTTTGCATACCTTTTTGAAAACTTGGATCTCTAAACTTCTATCCACTTAAGGATTCTACTCTAACTAATCCTCCTTGTATTTTACTTCATGTATTTCACAATATGACGATTTTTTGTTTGTCCTTTTGGCTTGTACCTAAAACGCCGACAAACAAAACGTTGGTCAGCCGAAGCTGGTATGTGGGGGAAACAATAATCATGTAAATACGTTAACAATGTAATCATTCAATTAATCATTTAACAACTAAGATTACATTTTAGATATAACTCTGCGATCCAAGAGTACCCTATCCTCTATGTTGTCCCCATTAAACCCCTCATGATCCACCTATAAGTGAACCAATTTCTAGGGTTGAGTCACATGGCACTACTCGTAAGTAGCCCACTCCTTAACTCATGGTAGGCTAATGAGTCTCATGGAACTACGCTTAGGTAGCCCAGTTTCTAACTCTCGGTAACCTAGACCTTGCTCTAGGATTACCCCTTTTTCTTAGCCTTTTCAAAACAATAGAGGTGGACCCAGATCTAGTTAGTTATATACGCACATTTATAGTGATAATCATAGTCACTTTATAGTTGCATGAAATAAATAGACATCCAACAGTTATTTAAAGCAACCGATCAAACCTTCGGGAAGCACCGTGAAACTAGGACGATTATTCATAAGCGTAACCACATACCTGATTTGATGAGTCATGCAGATTATTCAACATATACTTCATGTATATACAATCAAGCCAATCAACAGATCCAAGCAAGTAATTCAATCATCACATAATTCCTGAAAAGAATATGTACTCTATTTATTACACACTTTATCAAGAATATACTTTATTCACTTGGATTCTCTTTCTAGGGTTTCTAATCCGCATTAAGATTTCATTAATATTCATTAGGGTTTCTTAGATCAATTTCTCAAACTTTATCCCTTTTAGGTTAACAAACCCTAAAATACTCTTTTCCATTTATATGAACCTTAATTGCTCAACTATTCATTTTAATAGTCTTTTATACCCAAAATTTGACTTAGGATCATCATATCCTTATTTATTCATGGATTTGAACCATTAAAACAATTAAAAGACATATTCATCTAAATTAGGGTTTTCAAGCTCATTAATGCATATTCATTAACGAAACCCTAAATTAAGCCAATTATATAAAAGATCATCTTTTTAAATCCTATTTTCCCTTTTATTAACAACAGGTTAATATCAACTTGAATTATCTAAATAATGTCATTAAGTCCATCTATCATCAAATCTAAGGGTTTTTCTTTAATTAAATCATTAAAGATGATAACTTTATGCCCTTTTCGAATTTGAAGCACATAAACTCTAAATTAAACTAATCATGTACAAAGTTCTTCCTTTTTTAACATAATGTACCTTTTTACATTTAACAGGTTAACATCAACTCTAATGATCCATTAAACCCTATTAAACATTTTATTCCTTTCAAAATAGGGTTTCTTAATCACTATTACACTAAAGCTAACAACTTCCATTATTTTTTGAATTGAAAGCAGAATCAGGTTCCAATTATATTTTTAATAGATTCCTCTCATTTTTCTAAGAAAAATTCATGTATAAACTTTTGTCATCCAAGCTACTATTAAAGAGCTATGATTATTGGAAGAATTACCTCAATTGGGCCAATGGGGAGGCGCCACATAGCTTAATTACCATGCAACAGCTCGCGTGACCTATTTGGAAATATAACGAAAAGTCGGTTCTGCCCTTCTTTAAGTTAGATTCCGCTTCATACCCCGGAGGGTATATCCGTCCAACAGCCACTCAGGTCGTCTTCAACCTTCAGCAACCCTAGTGGCCGCCTTCAGCAGCCATGTGTGGGCGCTCCTTCTCTCCCTGGGCCACCATCTTTGCCAGAACAAGCTCCTCGACCTCCGCTGTCCATGGGCGCACACAGGGCGCCCGTACTTCTTGGCCAAGATGGCTATTACAGTGTTCGTCGGGCCAAGGGTTGGTGGTCATCCTTGCAGCCCAGTTGCTGCTGTGGCGCGTGTTCCTGGACATGGCCTCGATAGCCGTGTTGTTCCTGGACATCGGGGTACCCCTGGGCTCCTTTGTTACCATACGTTAGCCCTTTCTAACCTCTTTCTCACGTAGTTTCTTATAGGTAGGGTTTAAGGGTAAAAACGAAGAAGAAGGAGAAGGAGAAGAGAGGGTCCATTGAAACTCCTTTGGAATCATCCCTGGCTCTACCCCTTTTATAGGGGAGGGTAACAGAGCCCTATGGTGGCTTGCTCATCAAGAAACGAAGTCTCTTATCAAAAGGAATCATGTTCCTTAAAGGAGAGGAAACATTCTCTCTCCTAAGCACTTCCTTGTTATTTCCTATTTCTTGGGCAATTAGGAATACGAAAAAAAAATAAACTTTTATTCTCTCTTATGCTCGATTTTAACTCCATAAGAATGAAATCATGTTTTCTTTTAATAGAAAATATCTCCTTTTTAGCAATGCCACCAAAAACATTAATAATGTATCACATTATTTTCTTATTTTGCAATTTTGGCATTCTCTCTTTCTTTCCTCTTTATTGGGACTCCTTGTATCCCCAGACACTCCATTATTTCGAAATTCTTTTTATTGGATACTTATTATCCTTCTAGATGCATCTTTATTCATTATTTCACATTATCTTGTTTATTTCTCATTAAAATATCTCTTTTTGAGTATTTCTCTTTATTTCTCTTTTATTTTCCTCACTGGCATCCCTTTTAATATTAGCAACCTCATGGATACGAAATTTCACCAAGGAATCTCATTTATGCCTCTTTCCACTCATTTTCCATATTTTACCATTATTTTCAATTTCTTTCTTAATAAAGAAATACTTAATTAATCTTTTGTTTTCTTATTGCACTATTTATGCAACTTTGGACTCCTTGGAACCCAAGGAACCCAAGAGGCACGAAATCCATCCTTGGATTACATCTCTTTGCCTTGTAGAGGTTTCTACCTCTTCCTTTTCTCAAATATTCAATTATTCAATTGCTAATTGAATTTTCTTTGTTATTTTCTTGTTATTGGGCCCAATATCCAATAAAACCCACAACACAAACATCAAGGCTATTGTAAACGAAATCCATGTATTCAAAACAAATTATACCATTCTTTGTTCAATTATCTTTAATATGAGAAATTGCATTTCTCAACAAATGAACCCAAAAATTGGGGTTGTAACATCCTTCCCCTCTTATAGGAATTTTGTCCTCAAAATTCAAGCAAGCAAACAAACAATTCAGGATAAGACTTTTCCATGTCCATCATTGGCCCCTATGTGGCTTTACCGTACTCATGGTGCTTCTACAGAACCTTTATCGTCACATATTCTTTTCTCTGAGTTCTTTCATCTCGGCGTCTATAAACTACACAGGTAACTCAGGCCATGTCAGCCTCCCTTGGGGCTCACTAGGTTCATTGCTCAGCACATGGTCGGGTACCTCACATAGTGCTCTAAATTGGACACATGGAACTCATCACACATTACTTTATCCTGAGGGGTAAGGTCAAACTTAACCTTCTCCACCAAACCATGTCAAAAGAACCCATGCATCGGGGACTCAACTCTCTTAGTTATAACTTAGAGGGGTCGGAGTTTCATGTCACATATTCTCCCACAGTGCATGTCAGTCTACTTTGCTTCTGCTCATGACTTTCATCATTTCTAGGCTCCTTTCAGCCATTACATCATTAAAGCGACTTCATCTACACACTATGGTCATTTTCTAACCATCATGTGGTCCTTTTACCAACATCACCTTACTGAAGTGGTGACCGACACAACCTCCCTTATAGAGCTTCTTATAAAACCCGATACTGGCTTTGGTGGTCATTGTCACATCTTTCATAGGACAAGAACTGTCTCTAGATATCACCCTGAACGAGCACACATGCCCTCATTAGACCCTTTAGTCTGGATCATACTAACCATAGTTAGGGGTGATAAACTATACTAACATTGAGTTCTTCATGAACCTACTTCAACTTTATGGAAGTGAACCTCTAGGTCAAACTCAAGATCCTTTGAACTCACATCGGGGTGTAGTTGAACCATCTCTCTCATGGATAGTTCAACCAGATTTGTCCCTTAATAGAACTCTTTCTTTCTCATGTCACCTAGGTAAGGTGACTTACCATAACCCATATTACATCTCGACCTTCCTTGGTCCCGGGGAGACCTATCACAACATCCATGGGGTTGAGCTCCCATTCCCTCTCAGGGACTCTTTTGTCCTCTATATCGATACTCTGGGTTACTGGGGTTCATTCTTTACCTCCTGGCTTGCATGACCATAAACCACATGCAACTTCATCTTGAGCATCCAAAGTGCTATTGCCATTTTCCACGGTGTATGGTGATCTTCAATAATGATTTCCTATTTGTCATGATTCCTCAAGATCGATTTCTCCGAAACCCAAAACCACTCTAGTCGGGGTTTCATCACCTTCTTTTCCAAAGAAGTGCACTTGAGGTTCTACCACCATCCTTTCATTGCATCAAAGACTAGACTGGTTAACCAAACAACCCATAACTTTTCAATGTATCTTGTTACATCTGAGTGTTATCCAAACACCTCTCCTTTTCGAACTTAGGGTTAGCCAAACAACCTCTTCTAGCTTCTAGTCCAACAAGTCAGATGTATCTCAACCAGAGCATCCATTACCACTTCACATTCTTAGGTATTAGGTAACATCGAAGACATACACTTCCATGTATTTCACCTCAAATTCCATGTCTATTTTCATTAAGAACACTCTCTGCTTTCATCATCATGGTGATCAAACTCAACCTGGTATAACTTGTAAGTTCCACATAGCTCATGATAAAAACATCCTCATAGGGGGACTACCTCATTCCTCTTAGTGTTTACAAACCATCCATGTATCATTCACTTTACCAGGGTAGGTTATCTTCTCTATCCCCATTCCTTATGGCAACGTTCCAACCTACATCATCTCTTATCCTTGGTGTATGGCATGCGTAATGTCCTATCTCTCACCCCCATAACAAGAGGAAATAAGCATTTGGTTTTAGTCCAAATATAGAGTTCTTCCTGTTCCAAGAGTAGAGATGGTACATCCCATCTTTCCAGTACACCGTTAAATCTAAGTTGCAACGTGTCGCATATATCTCAACATCACAGACATCATGATATCCAACTAGTCTTGAACCTACTAAGGTTTATATCCTTGGTCATCTCCTCTAGGTCTATAGGGTACCGGCTCTTTTTGGGGTCATCCCTCTTCCCTCATGCATCAAGAGAGTGCCCTACTCATCTGCCCTTTGGGTCCCATGAGTTCATGAAGGTGATCAATCTTCTAACCCATGCCCTCAGACAATGATAGTTGTTACCTCCCGACCTTATGGTCATGTGCAACTGGGGAATTAGGAAACTCCTACTTTCATCAGTCTTATCCCTACCTGACCCTAGGATAGACTTAGGATTATCCATTATAGTACATGTTCACTTAGAACCCTACCCAAGTCTCCATCATCTCTCTTTCTGCATTCATGGGCTAGCTTTCATCCTTTCATAGGGATCATGGCAACTTGTCTACCTTGGTCAAGCCCCATACCGGTTACCTCCATGGTAACACATTCATATGCAATTAGAGATGGATATCTATGGGTCTACAGGTTCATTCTTATACCATGTAATTTTCACTTAACTTCTCAAGATCCTGTGAGACCTCTTCAGGTTACCTTAATCCAACAAAACTGATATACACCCTACCAAAGGGGTCCCTCTCCCAGGATGGGAGGAAAACTATCTATTGAAAACAAGGTTACAAAAGCTCTTAGGTCTAGGGTTTACATCCACATGAGCTTACTTAACCCTAGCAAGCTATTAAGGCACAAGCAGATCACCTACTGTACCATGCTAGGTCATACTTGTCCTCTTTCCTTCAGACTAGATCAAGATCATACCTTCCTTTATCATCATCCTAGCTGTGAGGGGTCCATCAAACACACCTTAAACTCAAGGGGATTCCCTTTTCCTTTATACATGAGGCGTACCATGCTTGAAACTATAGCAACTTAATTCTCGTCATGAGCATTAAGTATACCACTTCCCCTCTTAGGCCTAGGAACCCTAGGTTCACTTGTAAGTGTCCAACTGCATGCTCTATCTCTTAACTACGAACCAAGCATGAAAAAGGCATGACATGCACTTATTGTCATCCTTCAACTCGAGCAACACTTAGGGTTGGGTCCTCCTTAAAGACAACCAACAAGGTACAAGGCCTCATAACCTGCTACTAAACCTTTCTAGGTCTAAGGAACTCTTCTTCCTACCTCAGAAGGTAAACACCCATACCATAGGCACATAGGCACCAGATGCTTCATCTTCACTCTCTAGGGTTTGGTCCCTCTAAAGGCAACCAAGATATCAACAGCCTTATCGGATCATGCATGAGGCAACCTCTATCATCCACTTAGGTCACATCATCCTCAACTCCTCACTGTTCCTGATATGTCGGGGTCTAGGTTTACGACCTTCTTGGAGGGGTTTCCTACTCTCTCTCTAGAGCTAACCCTACAACCAACCATTAGAGTTCCTCTCTTCATGAAGGGTCAACCTAAAAAGCATCCTCTACATGGGTGAAGCTTAGGTTCGAACTTATGTTTGCATCAAGATCATCCATAACCCTTCAAGCTCCATCATAATTCCTTATCTAGGGTTTCATCCTACTGTCAGCACTATGACGTGCCCTAGGTGCCAGATATACCCTACTTGCACAAGCTCATAGGGTTTCTAAGGTCCTTCACTAACATCATCATCTACGGAACTATCCTTTACCCTAACATACATGACCCTTCCCAGGGTTGGGTTGCCAAAGGTGCTAGGTCACCCATGGATCATATGGCATCCCAAAGGCATGTCCTTTTAACCACCTGGTCCAACTCACCTCTCTCTAACCTTCACTTAGGGTTAGGGTTAGCATCATCCTCCAAGGATGTGCCAGGTCTCTACTTGAAATGGAGACCTCTATCTCCAAGACTAACTTATCCTCCTGACAAGAAGGTCTAGCCTCAGGTTTCTTCTGAGGACATGACAACTTATGTCATATGACCTAAGCATGTATCTATTCTTTAGTTTGCTCTTAATCTATTAAGCTTATGTCCATGCCATCTTATTTACATGTCTTTCATTAATTTGGTGGAGGATTCCTTAAACCTTATTAACCTTACCCATACCTCAAGAGGGTGAGGAGAAGAAACAAGACCCTAATCCTTTATGTCCTTATCAAAATTTTGTGGTGAGAAGGGATGAATAAGATGAGAAGTCCTAAAGGTATCTTATTTCGATTCATACCCTAAGACTTTGGCCAGGCAGTCACATGGATTTGGGAGTCCTCGTATTCCGACTAGCGGTGCAGAGGAAAATATTGTCAGCCCTCGGTCGTGATCCTTTTCTAGACACCTTCGTCTTTCGGATAATCCTCTAATAACTCCCTTGGGTTCTATGGAGTTTGTAAAATTTAATAATTATTAATGGTTAAATGAGGAACCTACGCTCTGATACCAAATGTTACGACCCCACCTCCCGATAACCCCCTAATTAAGGGAGACCGAGAGGTCAAAGCCGCACCCATGACTTCCAGATCAAAGGTTCGGCAATTAACCAAGAATAATTATCAAATTTTAACATACTATACTGAAAGCTGTAAGAAAATAAATTTTTGCATACCTTTTTGAAAACTTAGATCTCTAAACTTCTATCCACTTAAGGATTCTACTCTAACTAATCCTCCTTGTATTTTACTTCATGTATTTCACAATATGACAATTTACTGTTTGTCCTTTTGGCTTGTACCTAAAACGCTGACAAACAAAACGTCGGTCAGCCGAAGCTGGTATGTGGGGGAAACAATAATCATGTAAATATGTTAGCAATGTAATCATTCAATTAATCATTTAACAACCAAGATTACATTTTAGATATAACTCCACGATCCAAGAGTACCCTATCCTCTATGTTGTCCCCATTAAACCCCTCATGATCCACCTATAAGTGAACCAATTTCTAGGGTTGAGTCACATGGCACTACTCGTAAGTAGCCCACTCCTTAACTCATGGCAGGCTAATGAGTCTCATGGCACTACACTTAGGTAGCCCAGTTTCTAACTCTCGGTAACCTAGACCTTGCTCTAGGATTACCCCTTTTTCTTAGCCTTTTCAAAACAATAGAGGTGGACCCAGATCTAGTTAGTTATATACGCACATTTATAGTGATAATCATAGTCACTTTATAGTTGCATGAAATAAATAGACATCCAACAGTTATTTCAAGAAACTGATCAAACCTTCAGGAAGCACCGTGAAACTAGGACGATTATTCATAAGTGTAACCACATACCTGATTTGATGAGTCATGCAGATTATTCAACATATACTTCATGTATATACAATCAAGCCAATCAATAGATGCAAGCAAGTAAATCAATCATCACATAATTCCTGAAAAGAATATGTACTCTATTTATTACACACTTTATCAATAATCTACTTTATTGACTTGGATTCTCTTTCTAGGGTTTGTAATCCGCATTAAGATTTCATTAATATTCATTAGGGTTTCTTAGATCAATTTCTCAAACTTTATCCCTTTTAGGTTAACAAACCCTAAAATACTCTTTTCCATTTATATGAACCTTAATTGCTCAACTATTCATTTTAATAGTCTTTTATACCCAAAATTTGACTTAGGATCATCATATCCTTGTTTATTCATGGATTTGAACCATTAAAACAATTAAAAGACATATTCAACTAAATTAGGGTTTTCAAGCTCATTAATGCATATTCATGCACGAAACCCTAAATTAAGCCAATTATATAAAAATATCATCTTTTTAGATCCTATTTTCCCTTTTATTAACAACAGGTTAATATCAACTTGAATTATCCAAATAATGTCATTAAGTCCATCTATCATCAAATCTAAGGGTTTTTCTTTAATTAAATCATTAAAGATGATAACTTTATGCCCTTTTCGAATTTGAAGCACATAAACTCTAAATTATACTAATCATGTGTAAAGTTCTTCCTTTTTTAACATAATGTACCTTTTTACATTTAACAGGTTAACATCAACTCTAATGATCCATTAAACCCTATTAAACATTTTATTCCTTTCAAAATAGGGTTTCTTAATCACTATTACACTAAAGCTAACAACTTCCATTATTTTTTGAATTGAAAGCAGAATCAGGTTCCAATTATATTTATAATGGATTCACTCATTTTTCTAAGCAAAATTCATGTATAAACTTTTGTCATCCGAGCTACTATTAAAGAGCTACGATTTTAGAAGAATTACCTCACTTGGGCCAATAGGGAGGTGCCACGTAGCTTAATTCCCATGCAACAACTCGCATGACCTATTTGGAAATATAATGAAAAGTCGGTTTTGCCCTTCTTTAAGTTAGACGCCGCTTCATACCTCAGAGGGTATATCCGTCCAATAGCCACTCTGGTCGTCTTCAACCTTCAGCAACCCTAGCGGCCGCCTTCAGCAGCCATGCGTAGGCGCTCCTTCTCTCCCTGGGCCGCCATCTTTGCCAGAACTAGCTCCTCCACCTCCGCCGTCCATGGGGGCACACAGGGCACCCATACTTCTTGGCCAAGGTGTCTATTACAGCGTTCGTCGGGCCAAGGGTTGGTGGCCGTCCTTGCAGCCAAGTTGTTGCTGCGGCGCGTGTTCATGGACATGGCCTCGATGGCCGTGTTGTTCCTAGACATCGGGGTACCCCTGGGCTCCTTTGTTACCATACGTTATCCCTTTCTAACCTCTTGCTCACATAGTTTCTTATAGGTAGGGTTTAAGGGTAAAAACGAAGAAGAAGAAGGAAAAGGAGAAGAGAGGGTCACGTGAAACTCCTTTGGAATCGTCCCTGGCTCTACCCCTTTTATAGGGGAGGGTAACAGATCCCTATGGTGGCTTGCTCATCAAAAAATGAAGTCTCTTATCAAAAGGAATCATGTTCCTTAAAGGAGAGGAAACATTCTCTCTCCTAAGCACTTCCTTGATATTTCCTATTTCTTGGGCAATTAGGAATACGAAAAAAATAAACTTTTATTCTCTCTTATGCTCGATTTTAACTCCATAAGAACGAAATCATGTTTTCTTTTAATAGAAAATATCTCTTTTTGAGTATTTCTCTTTATTTCTCTTTTATTTTCCTCATTAGCATCCCTTTTAATATTAGCAACCTCATGGATACGAAATTTCACCAAGGAATCTCATTTATGCCTCTTTCCACTCATTTTCCATATTTTACCATTATTTTCAATTTCTTTCTTCATAAAGAAATACTTAATTAATCTTTTGTTTTCTTATTGCACTATTTATGCAACTTTGGACTCCTTGGAACCCAAGGAACCCAAGAGGCACGAAATCCATCCTTGGATTACATCTCTTTGCCTTGTAGAGGTTTCTACCTCTTCCTTTTCTCAAATATTCAATTATTCAATTGCTAATTGAATTTTCTTTATTATTTTCTTGTTATTGGGCCCAATAGCCAATAAAGCCCACAACACAAACATCAAGGCTATTGTAAACGAAATCCATGTATTCAAAACAAATTATACCATTCTTTGTTCAATTATCTTTAATATGAGAAGTTGCATTTCTCACCAAATGATCCCAAAAATTGGGGTTGTAACATCCTTCCCCTCTTATAGGAATTTTGTCCTCAAAATTCAAGCAAGCAAACAAACAATTCAGGATAAGACTTTTCCATGTCCATCATTGGCCCCTATGTGGCTTTACTGTACTCATGGTGCTTCTACAGAACCTTTATCATCACATATTCTTTTCTCTGAGTTCTTTCATCCCGGCGTCTATAAATTGCACAGGTAACTCAGGCCATGTCAGCCTCCCTTGGGGCTCACTAGGTTCATTGCTCAGCACATGGTCGAGTACCTCACATAGTGCTCTAAATTGGACACATGGAACTCATCACACATTACTTTATCCTGAGGGGTAAGGTCAAACTTAACCTTCTCCACCAAACCATGTCAAAAGAACCCATACATCGGGGACTCAGCTCTCTTAGTTATAACTTAGAGGGGTCGGAATTTCATGTCACATATTCTCCCACAGTGCATGTCAATCTACTTTGCTTCTGCTCATGACTTTCATCATCTCTAGGCTCCTTTCAGCCATTACATGATTAAAGCGACTTCATCTACACACACTGTGGTCCTTTTCTAACCATCATGTGGTCCTTTTACCAACATCACCTTACTAAAGTGGTGACCGACACAACCTCCCTTACAGAGCTTCTTATAAAACCCGATACTGGCTATGGTGGTCATTGTCACATCTTTCATAGGACAAGAACTGTCTCTAGATATCACCCTGAACGAGCACACATGCCCTCATCAGACCCTTTAGTCTGGATCATACTAACCATAGTTAGGGGTGATAAACTATACTAACATTGAGTTCTTCATGAACCTACTTCCACTTTATGGAAGTGAACCTCTAGGTCAAACTCAAGATCCTTTGAACTCACATCGGGGTGTAGTTGAACCATCTCTCTCATGGATAGTTCAACCAGATCTGTCCCTTAACAGAACTCTTTCTTTCTCATGTCACCTAGGTAAGGCGACTTACCATAACCCATATTACATCTCGACCTTCCTTGGTCCCGGGGAGACCTATCACAACATCCATGGGGTTGAGCTCCCATTCCCTCTCAGGGACTCTTTTGTCATCTATATCGATACTCTAGGTTACTGGGGTTCGTTCATTACCTCCTGGCTTGCATGACTATAAACCACATGCAACTTCATCTTGAGCACCCAAAGTGCTATTGCCATTTTCCACGGTGTATGGTGATCTTCAATCATAATTTCCTGTTTGTCATGATTCCTCAAGATCGATTCATCTGAAACCTGAAACCACTCTAGTCGGGGTTTCATCACCTTCTTTTCCAAAGAAGTGCACTTGAGGTTCTACCACCATGCTTTCATTGCATCAAGGACTAGACTGGCTAACCAAACAACCCTTAACTTTTTAATGTATCTTGTTACATCTGAGTGTTATCCAAACACCTCTCCTTTTCGAACTTATGGTTATCCAAACAACCTCTTCTAGCTTCTAGTCCAACAAGTCAAATGTATCTCAACCAGAGCATCCATTACTACTTCACATTCTTAGGTATTAGGTAACATCGAAGACATACACTTCCATGTATTTGACCTCAAATTCCATGTCTATTTTCATTAAGAACACTCTCTGCTTTCATCATCATGGTGATCAAACTCAACCTGGTATAACTTGTAAGTTCCACATAGCTCATGATAAAAACATCCTCATAAGGGGACTACCTCATTCCTCTTAGTGTTTACAAACCATCCATGTATCATTCACTTTACCAGGGTAGGTTACCTTCTCTATCCCCATTCCTTATGGCAACGTTCCAACCTACATCATCTCTTATCCTTGGTGTATGGCATGCGTAATGTCCTATCTCTCACCCCCATAACAAGAGGAAATAAGCATTTGGTTGTAGTCCAAATATAGAGTTCTTCCTGTTCTAAGAGTAGAGATGGTACATCCCATCTTTCCAGTACACCTTTAAATCTAAGTTGCAACGTGCCGCATATATCTCAACATCATAGACATCATGATATCCAACTAGTCTTGAACCTACTAAGGTTTATATACTTGGTCATATCCTCTAGTTCTATAGGGTACCGACTCTTTTTGGGGTCATCCCTCTTCCCTCATGCATCAAGAGAGTGCCCTACTCATCTGCCCTTTGGGTCTCATGAGTTCATGAAGGTGATCAATCTCCTAACCCATGGCCCTCAGACAATGATAGTTGTTACCTCCCGACCTTATGGTCATGTGCAACTGGGGAATTAGGAAACTCCTACTTTGATCGGTCTTATCCCTACCTGACCCTAGGATGGACTTAGGATTCTCCATTATAGTACATGTTCACTTAGAACCCTACCCAAGTCTCCATCATCTCTCTTTCTGCATTCATGGGCTGGCTTTCATCCTTTCATAGGGATCATGGCAACCTGTCTACCTTGGTCAAGCCCCATAGCGGTTACCTCCATGGTAACACATTCATATGCAATTAGAGATGGATATCTATGGGTCTACAGGTTCATTCTTATACCATGTACTTTTCACTTAACTTCTCAAGATCCTGTGAGACCTCTTCAGGTTACCTTAATCCAACAAAATTGATATACACCCTACCAAAGGTGTCCCTCTCCCAGGATGGGCGGAAAACTATCTCTTGACAACAAGGTTACAAAATCTCTTAGGTCTAGGGTTTACATACACATGAGCTTACTTAACCCTAGCAAGCTATTAAGGCACAAACAGATCACCTACTGTACCATGCTAGGTCATACTTGTCCTCTTTCCTTCAGGCTGGATCAAGATCATACCTTCCTTTATCATCATCCTAGCTGTGAGGGGTCCATCAAACACACCTTAAACTCAAGGGGATTCCCTTTTCCTTTATACATGAGGCATACCATTCTTGAAACTATAGCAACTTAATTCTCATCATGAGCATTAAGTATACCACTTCCCCTCTTAGGCCTAGGAACCCTAGGTTCACTTGTAAGTGTCCAACTGCATGCTCTATCTCTTAACTACTAACCAAGCATGAAAAAGGCACGACATGCACTTATTGCCATCCTTCAACTCGAGCAACACTTAGGGCCGGGTCCTCCTTAAAGACAACCAACAAGGTATAAGGCCTCATAACCTGCTACTAAACCTTTCTAGGTCTAAGGAACTCTTCTTCCTGCCTCGGAAGGTAAACACCCATACCGTAGGCACATAGGCACCAGATGCTTCATCTTCACTCTCTTTGGTTTGGTCCCAATAAAGGCAACCAAGATATCAACAGCCTTATCGGATCATGCATGAGGCAACCTCTATCATCCACTTAGGTCACATCATCCTCAACTCCTCACTGTTCCTCATATGTCGGGGTCTAGGTCTACGACCTTCTTGGAGGGGTTTCCTGCTCTCTCTCTAGAGCTAACCCTACAACCAACCATTAGAGGTCCTCGCTTCATGAAGGATCAACCTAAAAAGCATCCTCTACATGGGTGAAGCTTAGGTTCGAACGTATGTTTGCATCAAGATCATCCATAACCCTTCATGCTCCATAATAATTCCTTATCCAGGGTTTCATCCTACTGTCAGCACTATGACGTGCCCTAGGTGCCAGCTATACCCTACTTGCACAAGCCCATAGGGTTTCTAAGGTCCTTCACTAACATCATCATCTAAGGAACTATCCTTCACCCTAACATACACGACCCTTCCCAGGGTTGGGTTGCCAAAGGTGCTAGGTCACCCATGGATCATATGGCATCCCAAAGGCATGTCCTTTTAACCACCTGGTCCAACTCATCTCTCTCTAACCTTCACTTAGGGTTAGGGTTAGCATCATCCTCTGAGGATGTGCCAGGTCTCTACTTGAAATGGAGATCTCTATCTCCAAGACTAACTTATCCTCCTGACAAGAAGGTCTAGCCTTAGGTTTCTTCTGAGGACATGACAACTTATGTCATACGACCTAAGCATGTATCTATTCTTTAGTTTGCGCTTAATCTATTAAGCTTATGTCCATGACATCTTATTTACATGCCTTTCATTAATTTGGTTGAGGATTCCTTAAACCTTATTAACCTTACCCATACCTCAAGAGGGTGAGGAGAAGTAAGAAGACCCTAATCCTTTATGTCCTTATCAGAATTTTGTGGTGAGAATGGATGAATAAGATGAGAAATCCTAAAGGTATCTTATTTCGATTCATACCCTAAGACTTTGGCCAGGCAGTCACACGGATCTGGGAGTCCTCGTATTCCGACTAGCGGTGCGGAGGAAAATATTGTCAGCCCCCGGTCGTGATCCTTTTCTAGACACCTCCGTCTTTTGGATAATCCTCTAATAACTCCCTTGGGTTCTATGGAGTTTGTAAAATTTAATAATTATTAATGGTTAATTGAGGAACCTACGCTCTGATACCAAATGTTACGACCCCACCTCCCGATAACCCCCCAATTAAGGGAGACCGAGAGGTCGAAGCCGCACCCATGACTTCCGGATCAAAGGTTCAAAAATTAACCAAGAATAATTATCAAATTTTAACATACTATACTAAAAGCTGTAAGAAAATAAATTTTTGCATACCTTTTTGAAAACTTGGATCTCTAAACTTCTATCCACTTAAGTATTCTACTCTAACTAATCCTCCTTGTATTTTACTTCATGTATTTCACAATATGAAGATTTACTGTTTGTCCTTTTGGCTTGTACCTAAAACGCCGACAAACAAAACGTCGGTCAGCCGAAGCTGGTATGTGGGGGAAACAATAGTCATGTAAATACGTTAACAATGTAATCATTCAATTAATCATTTAACAACCAAGATTACATTTTAGATATAACTCTGCGATCCAAGAGTACCCTATCCTCTATGTTGTCCCCATTAAACCCCTCATGATCCACCTATAAGTGAACCAATCTCTAGGGTTGAGTCACATGGCACTACTCGTAAGTAGCCCACTCCTTAACTCATGGCAGACTAATGAGTCTCATGGCACTACACTTAGGTAGCCCAGTTTCTAACTCTCGATAACCTAGACCTTTCTCTAGGATTACCCCTTTTTCTTAGCCTTTTCAAAACAATAGAGGTGGACCCAGATCTAGTTAGTTATATATGCACATTTATAGTGATAATCATAGTCACTTTATAGTTGCATGAAATAAATAGACATCCAACAGTTATTTCAAGCAACCGATCAAACCTTCGGGAAGCACCGTGAAACTAGGACGATTATTCATAAGCGTAACCACATACCTTATTTGATGAGTCATGTAGATTATTCAAACTATACTTCATGTATATACAATCAAGCCAATCAACATATCCAAGCAAGTAATTCAATCATCACATAATTCCTGAAAAGAATATGTACTCTATTTATTACACACTTTATCAAGAATCTACTTTATTGACTTGGATTCTCTTTCTAGGGTTTCTAATCCGCATTAAGATTTCATTAATATTCATTAGGGTTTCTTAGATCAATTTCTCAAACTTTATCCCTTTTAGGTTAACAAACCCTAAAATACTCTTTTCCATTTATATGAACCTTAATTGCTCAACTATTCATTTTAATAGTCTTTTATACCCAAAATTTGACTTAGGATCATCATATCCTTATTTATTCATGGATTTGAACCATTAAAACAATTAAAAGACATATTCATCTAAATTAGGGTTTTCAAGCTCATTAATGCATATTCATGCACGAAACCCTAAATTAAGCCAATTATATAAAAATATCATCTTTTTAGATACTATTTTCCCTTTTATTAACAACAAGTTAATATCAACTTGAATTATCCAAATAATGTCATTAAGTCCATCTATCATCAAATCTAAGGGTTTTTCTTTAATTAAATCATTAAAGATGATAACTTTATGCCCTTTTCGAATATAAAGCACATAAACTCTAAATTAGAATAATCATGTGCAAAGTTATTCCTTTTTTAACATAATGTACCTTTTTACATTTAACAGGTTAACATCAACTCTAATGATCCATTAAACCCTATTAAACATTTTATTCCTTTCAAAATAGGGTTTCTTAATCACTATTACACTAAAGCTAATAACTTCCATTATTTTTCGAATTGAAAGCATAATCAGGTTCCAATTATATTTTTAATGGATTCCTCTCATTTTTCTAAGAAAAATTCATGTATAAACTTTTGTCATCCGAGCTATTATTAAAGAGCTATGATTTTTGGAAGAATTACCTCACTTGGGCCAATGGGGAGGCGCCGCGTAGCTTAATTCCCATGCAACAGCTCGCATGACCTATTTGGAAATATAATGAAAATTCGGTTCTGCCCTTCTTTAAGTTAGACGCCGCTTCATACCCCAGAGGGTATATCCGTCCAACAGCCACTCAGGTCGTCTTCAACCTTCAGCAACCCTAGCGGTCGCCTTCAGCAGCCATGCATGGGCGCTCCTTCTCTCCGTGGGCCGCCATCTTCATCGGAACTAGCTCCTCCACCTCTGTCATCCATGGGCACACAAAGGGTGCCCGTACTTCTTGGCCAAGGTGGCTATTACAGCGTTCGTCGGGCCAAGGGTTGGTGGTCGTCCTTGCAGCCCAGTTGCTGCTGCGGCGCATGTTCCTGGACATGTCCTCGATGGTCGTGTTGTTCCTGGACATCGGGGTACCCCTGGGCTCCTTTGTTACCATACGTTAGCCATTTCTAACCTCTTGCTCACGTAGTTTCTTATAGGTAGGGTTTAAGGGTAAAAACGAAGAAGAAGAAGGAGAAGGAGAAGAGAGGGTCACGTGAAACTCCTTTGGAATCGTCCCTGGCTCTACCCCTTTTATAGGGGAGGGTAACGGAGCCCTATGGTGGCTTGCTCATCAAGAAACGAAGTCTCTTATCAAAAGGAATCATGTTCCTTAAAGGAGAGGAACCATTCTCTCTCCTAAGCACTTCCTTGATATTTCCTATTTCTTGGGAAATTAGGAATACGAAAAAAAAATAAACTTTTATTCTCTCTTATGCTCTATTTTAACTCCATAAGAACGAAATCATGTTTTCTTTTAATAGAAAATATCTCCTTTTTAGCAATGCCACCAAAAACATTAATAATGTATCACATTATTTTCTTATTTTGCAATTTTTGCATTCTCTCTTTCTTTCCTCTTTATTGGGACTCCTTGTATCCCCAGACACTCCATTATTTCAAAATTCTTTTTATTGGATACTTATTATCCTTCTAGATGCATCTTTATTCATTATTTCACATTATCTTGTTTATTTCTCATTAAAATATCTCTTTTTGAGTATTTCTCTTTATTTCTCTTTTATTTTCCTCACTGGCATCCCTTTTAATATTAGCAACCTCATGGATACGAAATTTCACCAAGGAATCCCATTTATGCCTCTTTCCACTCATTTTCCATATTTTATCATTATTTTCAATTTCTTTCTTAATAAAGAAATACTTAATTAATCTTTTCTTTTCTTATTGCACTATTTATGCAACTTTGGACTCCTTGGAACCCAAGGAACCCAAGAGGCACGAAATCCATCCTTGGATTACATCTCTTTGCCTTCTAGAGGTTTCTACCTCTTCCTTTTCTCAAATATTCAATTGCTAATTGAATTTTCTTGGTTAGTTTCTTGTTATTGGGCCCAATAGACAATAAAGCCCACAACACAAACATCAAGGCTATTGTAAACAAAATCCATGTATTCAAAACAAATTATACCATTCTTTGTTCAATTATCTTTAATATGAGATATTGCATTTCTCACCAAATGATCCCAAAAATTGGGGTTGTAACAGATATCTTAGGTGGATATCTCCATCCCCTCCGACATCTTATTTTGTTCTTCCAGATATAGAGGGAAATCCATCATACACCCTTTCCCCATATGCCTTGAGGTTGAAGACGGCTTGGGCTGCTGGCTAGCATCAGAACACTTCTTTGCTTTGCCCTTACCCTTGCCCTTAAGACTTACCTTTCGTTGATCTCATAAAAGATTAGGGTTAGTCTTTCTTCATATTTGCCTCTACTATCCTCAAAATGTCCAACAACTTTGTCAACGCTTGTCAAAGTTGTTCATGTTGTAGTTTATTATGAACTATATGATTCTCGCAACATTTGTAGTATCATACCAATAGCCAACTCTTGGCTCAGAGGGAATCCTTCTTAGTCAGGTCTTTCCACATACCCAATCATATTGAATGTGTGAATACCTTACTGGATCTCCTTCTATCATGACATACTAGGACAATGTCTTGGAGACATCATATGTCTCATGTTGTCTCTGCAACTCATAGTTCAGAGAACACAACATCAAGCACTCCTCATCAATGTCATCCTCGATATGCTTCCATAAGCATACTTTCAACCATTGATGTGGTGGGATCGAGTTCATCTGGTTCTGGTATAATTAGGACTTAGAGCATTCTCTCTTTGATTGAGAACACTTCTCATCATCCTAACCAGTCGTGGAATTATTCCCATTTAATTTGTTGGTCTCAAAGACCAATCGCAAATAAAGTGATTTGTTGATTAACCATTTATTTTAACAAAAGGAAATATATGCAATTTTAGTCCAAAACTCTTTTTGACTTGTTTGATTTATTTGAAAAGTTGATGATATAATTAGGCCTTTAATTAATTATCGCTCCCACTATTTTACTTCAAATTGATAGCCCTCACCATCAATTCAGAAGATTGCAGCATACAACCTTCTAGTGGGCAAGATCCTGAAATCCTCTAAGCCATGGACCAGCTAGGGTTGTCACCCACAACATATATGTAACATCCCTGACCTGGGTTATGAACTAACCCTAGGTGTTTTTCTTAATCATGTGATTAGACACTTGTGATTATCTTTTGATATGTAATTAAAGCTTCTGAGGAACATATAATTCCATTTCTGCTCTTTTTGAACAATGTTGTAATATTGTTTTGTTAAAATTGGACCTATGTGCACATTACCCAATTAGAGGGGTTAACTTACAAATTGCACATGTTTAAAATGTTCCTAAAATGTTGAGACATCATAAGTATGAATATGATGAAGTGTTATGGATTCTCCAAGCTTGGGCATCAAGATGCAGCTTGTGGAGCAATCCTTGTGCTTTGAAACCCTAGTTTTGGTGTAAAGTGCAATTTACCCAAAACATAAGGTGCAACATGTAAAATATACCTTCTAGAGTATCTTTTATGACTCTTGGCATCAACTAGAGTAAAAATGATGAAGAGGGCGCTTCATTTGAGTAATCAAATAAGAAAGATAACCATTATAATTAAATAACTAAGTTGTAAGCAAAATGACCCTTTATATGTGTACAACTTAATAAGATGTTTGGCTCCTTTTCCTCTAAACCTTGGATAAAGGAGGAGTTTTTCTTAATTAAAGAAGGGAGAAACGTGGCTTAGCAAGGGAGAAGGACATGTTTGAGAAATAGAAGAAATTATTGTCCTTATCTTGAAATCACACCCAAAGTATATAGGCACCTTTCTTTTACAAACCAAGGGATCGTTCCCTTCACTTCTTCTTCTTATCTCTTTGCTGTGGCTGACTAAGGAAGAGCTCAGGAGAAGAGGAGAACGGCCAAGCTGAATTGGGTAACCTTTGATCACCATCAAGCTCGAAATCATGGGGGAAATCTTGCTACAAGGTTGGTTTGTTAGTGTTTCTTACATAGTTCATCTTTCTAGCCATCTTCTCCATCCAATTCTTGAGGAAGGAATCTTGGACGACCTATGGAGCTCAAGACACCATTAAAGATTCAAATCTTGGAGCTCTAGAGCTGATCCTAAGGCGGGTTTAATAACTCTAAACCTTAAAGCTTTGATTATGCATCTTCTTTTCTTGAAAACGTTGCTTGTTCTTCTTTCTCCCATACTTCTAAGTGTTCTTGCAACTAAAACCGTGAGGAACAGACCATGATATTGAGGAAGAAGAAGGTGGCATTAATTCCAAAGTTACTTTAGCAAACGGTCTTGCACCCCTTGGCCAAACAGTTTGCAAAACCGTTTGGAAGCAAACGGTTTCAAAATCGTTTGGAGGGCAAACGATTTCACAAGACCGATTGGAGAAAATGGTCTCCAAGACCATTTGGTTGAGTTGACCAAGCATTGACCATTTGGGGATCTTCTGCACACATTATGGACTAATCACCCACCAAGAATCATTAACTAATTCCAAGTAAATCACAAGTTGAAGGTACTTTAGTCACCTAAACCCTAATCGGGTTTATTGCTGATTTCTATGGACCATTCATGTTG
Source organism: Alisma plantago-aquatica (assembly GCA_963693085.1). Lineage (NCBI taxonomy): Eukaryota > Viridiplantae > Streptophyta > Magnoliopsida > Alismatales > Alismataceae > Alisma > Alisma plantago-aquatica. The sequence goes on along the minus strand of OY856409.1, from coordinate 643,482,964 downwards.
AAGTTTGGGTTGAGTGACCCAAACGGTTTCAAAACTGTTTGGGGATCACTCGAATGGTCTCAACACCATTTGGTGATCACCCAAGACCATTTGGAGGTCTAGGGTTAAGTAGGGTTGATCATTTGAGGGTCCAATCACATCAAGTTGTTGAATAATTAAAGTGCTGATTTTGTGACCTAATTAGGATTCAACCCTTAAGTGAATGACTTAGTTTTTGATGAACTTTTGGGCAAATGGTCTCAAGACTATTTGGGCCAAACGGTCTCAAGACCGTTTGGGACCAAATGATCCCAAGACCATTTGGGGTCAGGTCATGACCCAATTGAGTGATGGTTCAATGGGTTCAACATCAATTAGACTCATGTTGATGTATGTTGATGGTTGATCGATTCCAAACCCTAATCCAATTTGTCCCAACCCTAATTGGTGACCAATTGAGGTTCAATTGAGTGTCAAATTAGTAAAGGATTAACCTAATTGACTTAATTGATAAATGGCTAACAAGTACAAGAATGATTGAGGGGTTCAACATTGAAAACCCTAACTCAATTGGAAGTGTTGATACACTTTTTGGTCCATGCGGTTTTGAGGGTGTTTGGACCAAACGGTCTCAAGACCATTTGGGGCCAAACGGTCTCAAGACCGTTTGGGGCCAAACGGTCTCAAGACGGTTTGGGGACAAACGGTCTCAAGACCGATTGGTGGCCATGTGGGTTCAAGGTCGATTTGCCCAAACGGTTTCAAAGTCAAAGTTGGCCAAACGGTCAACGGGACCAAATGGTCTTCATGACCAAACGGTCTTCACCTCAGTTAGGGAAAATGGTCTTGATGGTGTACTTGGCCAAATGGTTTCAAAAGTCAAAAAACATTCAACAACCCCAAACGATTTCAAAACCGTTTGGAGGTTGAAAGTGCAAAACCGTTTGAGGTTTAAAAAGGTCAAGAACGATTGATGCTTTGGAGGTTGAGATGATTTAGTAGTTGTTTAACCTAAACCCCAAAGATACCTAAAGTCATTAAGGGGTTAAGTAATTAGTGAACTAACGTATGTTAGGGTCAATGGTGAAGATTACTAAAGTACCCTTGAAGGGTTTAAGTAGACAACACCTCTTGATCAAGCAAACCCTAATGACCATAATGGTGATGACATGACTTATAATATCAAAGTTGGTTTGACCTAACCTAATCAAGAGTGATGTAAACATCAACTAATAGTAAGAGGAGAGAGAAGACTCCTAATATGTGTGAGAATGAAGCAAAATACTTCTAATATGTATGAGTACACATAATTAGGGTATGATCCTTCATAGTGAGATCATGGAAACCCTAATTTTGGTGATTAATGAATCTTAACCTAATGTGAAGGAATTAATGCAAGTAATCTTCATGCATGATGATGATATAACCTCAATTCACTATAAGGTGAATAGTAAACCCTAATCTAGGGTGATATGATGAAATGAACAGTAAACCCTAATTCTGGGTCATGCCTTTAAGCATGAAACCCTGTGAATGAATTATAATATGAGGAATCCTTATGCCTTATAAGTCAAAGAGGTTTGATTACCCTAATTGAGTTGGATAAACCCTAACCCAAGAAATCAACTGTGGTGATGTAACATGATCATGGTATGCTATTGATACCACGACCATGCTATGGAGCATGGCCGTGGTAGTCTCCCCTTGCACGACCATGCAAGGAAGCACGACTGTGGTGTTTTATGAACAAATTGAAAAGAATTGGTATTGTGCTGATACTTTTATATATGCATGTCTTCAATTATATTAGTCATGCAGGTTGTTGGCAAGAAGTGATCATAGCCAGGTAAGGTTTATGATATCATATTCATTGAAAGCATGTTATAAGCTTTATGTATAGTGACATACCATGTTGCCTGATTTAAGAGGCAACATATGAGATGGACATGCTGTAAGAGCTATGAGCAATAATTACATTATTACAATCAAGGTCATGTTGTTAGATGACTTATGATGATCTAAGGGTTTGAACACCCCTGTTCTTGAATCATAGTGATGAGATGGTTAAGAAATGATATCCATATGACAACTGATGAGAAATGAACTTGATACATTTAGTATTCTTCTTCTATAGCAGTTGTTTTAATGGTTAATGTTTGAAAACATGTCTGATGCTAAAAGAATGCTAAAATGTACTTAAATAATCAAGTATAATCATATCATGTAGAGCCCTGACCATAGATCCATCATTGTCAGAAGCCAAATGATGGTGAAATAGGTTTTCCTAAGGGAACTCCTGGAAAACATACTTTTGAGTATGTTGGGGTTATGGACGTGAATATCCTTACGTCCTAGTGTAGGAATTGATGTAATATGTACCTTAATCCATCAATCCTTCACTATATGTTTATGTCGGGGTGATGTATCACTAATCTCCCGAGGGAATCTTTAATGCCGCATCGATGAGAGATAAACAAGAGATCTTTCGATGACGAAGAGGGTACAGAACGCCACTGTGACTCTAATAGTGAAGTTGCCAGAATACCCTGGAAAGCTATTATAGCACAGATACAAGATGTCCTGCATGTTGATCCTCACACTGACTGAGGAAGATGAGGTCATAAGAATCTGGCTCTTTTGATGACCTATGTATGGTACCGATGCGATTTTGTAATGATCGGTTGGAGTATGAGTGGTATACCTCATCTCCGCAGGGCATAATAATCTTTGAAAAACATAATCAACTGTGTAGCATAACTGCTTAGGTTGAACTACGAGAAACAATGGTTGAGGTTACATTGTTTATAATGTTCTAGTTAAATAACTAGTATACATGTACTTCATATTCTTTATTGAGATATGTTTTGATATTCAATTAAGTTATAATTGAAATGTTGCTTTACTTGACACTAAACCTGTTGTTGAATGTTAATCATTATACTGCTTATTGTTATTCTTTTATTGCAATAACAAAGCTTCTGGCAGAGAGTTATAACTCTCGCTAGGACAATTATTTCAAATTGTCTCACCCCCGTGGGATTCGACTTTTTAGGTGGACGTCGAGGACAGAGGAACCCACCTGAGGGTGAGCAGCAGCAACATCAGGGGCAGAAGTGAATCTCAGGTGGAGATACTAACTGTTAAGTCTTGTAGATAGTATGTCCAATGTGTAATCTCTGTACTCTCAGGTCCTAGGAGTCAGTAGATCTGAGGTTTTTGGCTTAATGCCTCGAGATTTTTGTATCTTGCCTTGTACAGATAATAGGGCAATGGATGTATGTAATCACTCGAGATGTGATTTCACAGAGATGTAATGACAAACCATGTTGTAAACAATTTATCTTGCTTTCTTATAAAAGAGTTTTATGGTTTAAAGATCTCTTTCCAAAAAGTTTTAAATTTTTAGCGATTTTTCATAATTCCGCTGCTAGTTAATCGCTTTCGCATCCGTTGATTTTACTTTTCCGAGTAAGACGTTCCAATTTAGTGGTATCAGAGCTCTAGGTTCACTGAGTATACAGAGACATATGACTTAGGATGTCAAGTCTATTCTTAGTGTCTTCCAGGATATCTAATAGTGTCTTTTTCTCCTCAAGAGAAGAAGATAAGTTTAAGGATGTCTGGACCACATGAGGAATATGTTGTGGAGAGTAGCGTTGCTGCACCCCGAGAGGTGCAAGAAACCCGGAGATAGAGCAACCTGTACCTGAGCCACCCCTGTTCAATCCAACTGACATGGGGAACCCAGCAGTCCAGACCATGTTTGGGCATTTTATGACTGCCATGACACACATAACAGATAGGATGCCTATGCCTATGCCTACACCTAGGGCACCTACCCCTCCCGAAGGATAAGGAATCAGCAAGACGTTTGAACGACTTCGCCGAGTCGGAGCAACTGAGTACTTTGGAATAGTTGATCCCGCAGATGCCGACCTGTGGTTAACCGAACTAGAGAAGGCTTTTAGAATCCTGAACATCCCAGAAGCTGAGAAGTTTAGACATGTTGTCTATCTTCTCAGGGGGATTGTTGGTCATTGGTGGACCATGGAAGAACAGAAGAGGCATGGTGTGGAGGTTGCATGGGAAGTCTTCCGACGGGAATTTATCAATAGATATTTCCCTAAGACGTTCCTGGATGAGAAAATCTCTCAGTTTGAGAGGTTGAGGCAAGGTCCGATGAACATTAGCGAGTACGAGGCTAAGTTCATGGAGTTGTTGCGGTTCTGTCCGCACATGGCAGCTACAGATGAAGAAAGGATTAGGCATTTTGAGAAAGGATTAAATGCTGAGTTGACTACTCCCGTGTCTGTCCTAGAGAATAAAGAAAGGTTTGCTACCTTTGTAGAGTCTGTCAAAAGGATAGAGAGGTTCGTAACAGAGAAGAGGCAAACCCATAATAAGAGAATGTATCCCCAGTTCCAAGGATCTTCATCTAGAGACTTCAAGAAACCTAGGTTTTTTGTGCCTACACCGCCACCTAGACCCAGTTCTCAGACACAGTGGACATCGAATAGGGGTAGAGGACAACATCTACCACTACAAGGGGCTCGTAGTTTAGCATCTATGTCGGTTACAGGACCACCCAGACCACAACAACAAGACAAAAGTTGTTATATATGTGGGAAGATGGGACATCTGATGAAAGACTGCAAAGCCAGAGCAGTGAGTGTAACACAACCACAGAGGAAGAGTCAGCAAGGATCACAGAGGAGACAGTTTCTAGGAGGAGATAGAGGACGTGGACAAGCGTCCCAAGCTGGATCGTCGGCACCGAATCAACCACAGGCAACAGTAAGGTTTTATGCAATGAATCCACCTGATGCAGTGATCAACCCTCGGGTTGTGGCAGGTCAGATGGAATTGTTATATTCTGATATGTCTACATCTTTCATTGTATCTATTTTGATTGATCTGGGTGCTACGCACTCCTTTATCACTCAGAGGGTGATTCGTAACTACAATATGAAAGTCAGTCATAAAGCAGATAGCTTGTTGCTAGAAACTCCGTTGAGAGGGTCTGCTGTGTTGCAGGAGGTATGCTCTCCTTGCATTCTCTTCTTTTCTGATCATCACATTCAAGTGGAGCTTATACCACTTGAGATGCAAGGATTTGATATAATCCTTGGGATGGATACCTTGGAAAGGTATAAGGTTGTTTTGGATTGTGAATCCAAGCAAGCTATGTTTGCTGATGATAGCAACACATGGATCTTTAAAGGTGAGAGAAAGATTCTACCCACCTATCTTGTGTCAGCTATGGTTGTTGAGAAGCTGATGAGGCAAGGATGTTATGCATTCTTAGCCCATGTGGTAGATATTACCATGGATAGTCCTAACCCTGCTGAAGTTCTTGTAGTTAGGGAATTTCAAGATGTATTTCCTAAAGAACTTCCAGGTGTACCACCGCCTCGGGAAATTGATTTTGAAATCAATTTGATCCCATACACACAACCTATAGCACAAACACCATATAGGATGGCGCCTGCCGAGATGACAGAACTCAAGAAGCAGTTGCAAGAGTTACTTGAGAAGGGTTTCATCTGACCGAGTACATCACCTTGGGATGCTCCGGTCCTCTTTGTTAAAAAGAAAGACGGATCAATGCGGTTGTGCATTTATTACAGACAATTAAATAAAGTAACAATAAAGAACAAGTATCCTCTGCCGAGGATTGATGATCTCTTCGATCAGTTGCGTGGTGCAACCGTCTTCTCAAAGATAGATTTGAGGTCGGGATATCATCAACTTCGTATTAAGGATAGTGACATACCCAAGTCTACCTTTAGGACAAGGTATGGTCACTATGAGTTCACAGTTATGTCGTTTGGACTAACAAATGCACCAGCTGTATTTATGGAACTCATGAATAGAATCTTCCAACCTTTTCTCGATCAGTGTGTTGTTGTCTTTATAGATGACATTCTGATCTATAGTAGAGATGTTCAGCAGCATGAACAACATCTTCATCGGGCTCTAACTCTACTAAGATAACACAAGCTATATGCTAAGTTTAGCAAGTGTGAGTTCTGGTTACCGGAAGTATCTTTCCTTGGACACGTGATATCTGCTTCAGGTATTCGTGTTGACCCTAAAAAGGTAGAATCTATTCTACAATGGGAACAGCCGAAGACACCGACGGAAATTCATAGTTTCTTAGGGTTGGCTGGTTATTACCGAAGGTTCATTAAGAACTTCAGTTCCATAGCCTTAACCTTGACTAAGTTGACCTAAAAAGATGTTCCTTTTGTCTGGAGTGACAAGTGTCAGCAATCTTTTCAGCTGTTGAAGGAAAGATTGACAAGAGCACCTGTGCTTGTGTTACCTGAACAAGGAAAAGGATACATAGTTTCTGTGATGCCTCCAAGAATGGACTCGGATGTGTGTTTATGCAGGATAAGCAAGTGATTTCTTTCACTTCCCGACAGCTTAAGAAACACGAGGAGAATTATCCGACACATGATATGGAGCTAGCTGCTGTAGTTCATGCTTTGAAGATTTGGAGACACTATCTCTATGGAGAGACATTCCAGATTTTCACCGATCATAAGAACCTTAAGTACATCTTTTCTCAGCATGAACTTAACATGAGGCAATGCCGCTGGATGGAGTTAATCAAGGACTACAATTGTACAATTGATTACCATCCAGGGAAAGCCAATGTGGTTGCAGATGCTTTGAGTAGGAAATTAGCATCACCAGCCTTAGATAGAGCACAACTAAACTCTTTAGTATGCTCTAGGAGAGATATGCTTATCTCCTTAAGGCAAGACAATGTACAATTGAAGGTGTCATTGTTAGTCAGGTTGTTAGCTGAGATGCATATAAAACCTACCTTGAGAGAGCAGATCAAGGAGGCACAGCAAGTTGATGTTGTAGTTCAATAGATCAGATCGGAGTATGGTGATGAGAAACAAGATGGTTTCCATGACTATGATGACCAAGTAGCCTGTTATCAGGGGAGGATGATAGTGCCAGATGTGGATAACTTGAGAAAGTTAGTCCTGGAAGAAGCTCATTCTTCAATGTATGCTATGCATCCAGGAAGCACCAAAATGTATCGGAACTTAAAAGATATGTATTGGTGGCCCAGAATGAAGAAATATGTTTCTAAGTTTGTCATGCGGTGTCCTGTGTGTCAGCAGGTTAAAGCTGAACACCAGAAGACTGCAGGAATAATGCAACCTTTACCCATACCACAGTGGAAGTGGGATCATGTAACCATGGACTTTGTTGTTGGCCTACCCAGGACAAGCAAAGGGCATGATTCCATTTGGGTAATAGTTGATAGGTTGACAAAGACATCACATTTCTTGCCTGTCAAAACAACCTATTCTGCTGAAAAGCTGGCACAGTTGTATGTTGAAGAGATAGTGCGACTGCACGGAGTCCCAGTGACTATAGTTTCTGATAGAGGTCCCCAGTTTACGAGTCGTTTCTGGGAGCAAATACACAAAGCTTTAGGCACCCAGTTAAGGTTTAGTACAGCCTTTCATCCTCAGACTGATGGACAGTCAGAAAGGACTATACAGACCTTGGAAGACTTGCTGAGAGCATGTGTTCTCCAGTTTACAGGGAGTTGGGATCTGCACCTAAGCTTGATAGAGTTTTCCTATAACAATAGCTATCAACATAGAATTGATATGGCACCTTATGAAGCTTTGTATGGTATACATTGTAGATCACCCCTATGTTGGTATGAAACTGGTGAGTACCAACTTTTAGGTCCTGATCTTGTACAGCAGACCACAGAAAAGATCAAAGTAATACAACAACAGATAAAGATTGCACAGGATAGGCAGAAATCATATGCTGATAGAAGTCGTAGACCTTTATAATTCCAGGTTGGAGATAGAGTGTATCTCAAAGTCTCACCTTGGAAGGGAGTTCTGATATTTGGAAGGAAAGGGAAGTTATCTCCTAGATTTATGGGGCCTTATCCAATCATTGAACGGATTGGAAAAGTAGCCTATAAACTAGAGTTACCACCAGAGTTACAGAGATTACACCCTGTGTTTCACATTTCTATGTTGAGGAAATGTCACCCTGATACAGAATCAGTTCTGCAACCTATGGAGGTAGAATTGAATGATGACATATCTTATGAGGAAGGACTAATGTCAATCCTTGATAACAGAATTAAGAAGCTGAAAAAGAAAGACATAAGTCTTGTGAAAGTCCTCTGGAATCATCGTGGTGTTGAAGAAGCCACATGGGAATTAGAGGAAGAGATGAGAAGTAAATACCCTACTCTTTTCTCTTAATATGTTTTGTCGATTTCGGGGACAAAATCCTTGTAAGGGGTGGATAATTTGTAACATCCCTGACCTAGGTTATGAACTAACCCTAGGTGTTTTGCTTAATCATGTGATTAGACACTTGTGATTATCTTTTGATATGTAATTAAAGCTTCTGAGGAACATATAATTCCATTTCTGCTCTTTTTGAACAATGTTGTAATATTGTTTTGTTAAAATTGGACCTATGTGCAAATTACCCAATTAGAGGGGATAACTTGCAAATTTCACATGTTTAAAATGTTCCTCTAATGTTGAGACATCATAAGTATGAATATGATGAAGTTTTATGGATTCTCCAAGCTTGGGCATCAAGATGCAGCTTGTGGAGCAATCCTTGTGCTTTGAAACCCTAGTTTTGGTGTAAAGTGCAATTTACCCAAAACATAAGGTGCAACATGTAAACCTTCTAGAGTATCTTTTATGACTCTTGGAATCAACTAGAGCAAAAATGATGAAGAGGGTGCTTCATTTGAATAATCAAATAAGAAAGATAACCCTTATAATTAAATAACTAAGTTGTAAGCAAAATGACCCTTTATATGTATACAACTTAATAAGATGTTTGGCTCCTTTTCCTCTAAACCTTGGATAAAGGAGGAGTTTTTCTTAACTAAATAAGGGAGAAATGTGGCTTAGCAAGGGAGAAGGACCTGTTTGAGAAATAGAAGAAATGATTGTCCTTATCTTGAAATCACACCCAAAGTATATATGCACCTTTCTTTTACAAACCAAGGGATCGTTCCCTTTACTTCTTCTTCTTATCTCTTTGTTGTGGCCGACTAAGGAGGAGCTCAGGAGCAGAGGAGAATGGCCAAGCTGAATTGGGTAACCTTTGATCACCATCAAGCTCGAAATCATGGGGGAAATCTTGCTACAAGGTTGGTTTGTTAGTGTTTCTTACACAGTTCTTCTTTCTAGCCATCTTCTCCATCCAATTCTTGAGGAAGGAACCTTGGACGGCCTGTGGAGCTCAAGCCACCATTAAAGCTTCGAAGCTTGGAGCTCTATATCTGATCCTAAGGCGGGTTTTATAACTCTAAACCTTAAAGCTTTGATTATGCATCTTCTTTTCTTCAAAACGTTGCTTGTTCTTCTTTCTCCCATACTTCTAAGTGTTCTTTCAACTAAAACCGTGAGGAACAGACCATGATCTTGAGGTATAAGAAGGTGACGTTAATTCCAAAGTTACTTTAGCAAACGGTCTTGCACCCCTTGGCCAAACGGTTTGCAAAACCGTTTGGAAGAAAACGGTTTCAAAATCGTTTGTTGGGCAAACGGTTTCACAAGACCGATTGGAGAAAACGGTCTCCAAGACCGTTTAGTTGAGTTGAACAAGAATTGACCATTAGGGGATCTTCTGCACACATTATGGACTAATCACCACCAAGAATCATTAACTAATTCCAAGTAAATCACAAGTTGAATGTACTTTAGTCACCTAAACCCTAATCGGGTTGATTGCTGATTTCTATGGACCAATCATGTTGAAGTTTGGGTTGAGTGACCCAAACGGTTTCAAAACCAATTGGGGATCACTCAAATGGTCTCAAGACCGTTTGGGGATCACCCAAGACCATTTGGAGGTCTAGGGTCAAGTAGGGTTGATCATTTAAGGGTCCAATCACATCAAGTTGTTGAATAATTAAAGTGCTGATTTTGTGACCTAATTAGGATTCAACCCTTAAGTGAATGACTTTGTTTTGATGAACTTTTGGGAAAACGGTCTCAAGACCGTTTGGGACCAAACGATCCCAAGACCATTTGGGGTCAGGTCATGACCCAATTGAGTGATGGTTCAATGGGTTCAACATCAATTAGACTCATGTTGATGTATGTTGAAGGTTGATCGATTCCAAACCCTAATCCAATTGGTCCCAACCCTAAATGGTGACCAATTGAGGTTCAATTGAGTGTCAAATTAGTAAAGGATTAACCTAATTGACTTAATTGATAAATGGCTAACAAGTACAAGAACGATTGAGGGGTTCAACATCGAAAACCCTAACTCAATTGGAAGTGTTGATACACTTTTTGGTCCATGCGGTTTTGAGGGTGTTTGGACCAAACAGTCTCAAGACCGTTTGGGGCCAAACGGTCTCAAGACCATTTGGGTCCAAACGGTCTCAAGACCTTTTGGGACCAAACGATCCCAAGACCGATTGGTGACCATGTAGTTTCAAGGTCGATTTTCCCAAACAGTTTCAAAGTCAAAGTTGGCCAAACGGTCAACGGGACCAAACGGTCTTCATGACCAAACGGTCTTAACCTTAGTTAGGGCAAATGGTCTTGATGGTGTACTTGGCCAAACAGTTTCAAAAGTCAACAAACGGTCAACAACCCCAAACGGTTTCAAAACTGTTTGGAGGTTGAAAGTGCAAAACCGTTTGAGGTTTGAAAAGGTCAAGAACGATTGATGCTTTGGAGGTTGAGATGGTTTAGTAGTTGTTTAACCTAAACCCCAAAGATACCTAAAGTCATTAAAGGGTTAAGTAATTAGTGAACTAACGTATGTTAGGGTCAATGGTGAAGATTACTAAAGTACCCTTGAAGGCTTTAAGTAGACAACACATCTTGATCAAGCAAACCCTAATGACCATAATGGTGATGACATGACTTATAATGTCAAAGTTGGTTTGACCTAACCTAATCAAGAGTGATGTAAACATAATCTAATAGTAAGAGGAGAGAGAAGACTCCTAATATGCATGAGAATCAAGTGAAATAATTCTAATATGTATGAGTACACATAATTAGGGTATGATCCTTCATAGTGAGATCATGGAAACCCTAATTTGGTTATTAATGAATCTTAACCTAATGTGAAGGCATTAATGCAAGTAATCTTCATGCATGATGATGGTATAACCTCAATTCACTATAAGGTGAATAGTAAACCCTAATCTAGGGTGATATGATGAAATGAAGAGTAAACCCTAATTCTGGGTCATGCCTTTAAGCATGAAACCCTGTGAATGAATTATAATATGAGGAATCCTTATGCCTTGTAAGTCAAAGAGGTTTAATAACCCTAATTGAGATGGATAAACCCTAACCCTAGAAATCAACTGTGGTGATGTAACATGATCATGGTATGCTGTTGATAGCACGACCATGCTATGGAGCACGGCTGTGGTAGTCTCCCCTTGCACGACCATGCAAGGAAGCACTACCGTGGTGTTCTATGAATAAATTGAAAAGAATTGGTATTGTGTTGATACTGTTATATATGCATGTCTTCAATTATATTAGTGATATAGGTTGTTAGCAAGAAGTGATCATAGCCAGGTAAGGGTTATGATATCATATTCATTGAAAGCATGTTATAAGCTTTATGAATAGTGACATACCATGTTGCCTGATTTAAGAGGCAACATATGAGATGGACAGGTTGTAAGAGCTATGAGCAATAATTACATTGTTACAATCAAGGTCATGTTGTTAGATGACTTATGATGATCTAAGGGTTTGAACACCCCTATTCTTGAATCATAGTGATGAGATGGTTAAGAAATGATATCCATATGACAACTGATGAGAAATGAACTTGATACATTTAGTATTCTTCTTCTATAGAAGTTGTTTTAATGGTTAATGTTTGAAAACATGCATGATGCTAAAAGAATGCTAAAATGTACTTAAATAATCAAGTATAATCATATCATGTAGAGCCCTGACCATAGATCCATCATTGTCAGAAGCCAAATGATGGTGAAATAGGTTTTCCTAAGGGAACTCCTGGAAAACATACTTTTGAGTATGTTGGGGTTATGGACGTGAATATCCTTACGTCCTATTGTAGGAATTGATGTAAGATGTACCTTAATCCATCAATCCTTCATTATATGTTTATGACGGGGTGATGTATCACTAATCTCCCGAGGTAATATTTAATGTTGCATCGATGAGAGATAAACAAGAGATCTTTCGATGACGAAGAGGGTACAGAACACCATTGTGACTCTAATAGCGAAGTTGCCAGAATACCCTGGAAAGCTATTATAGCAGAGACACGAGATGTCCTACATGTTGATCCTCACACTGACTGAGGAAGATGAGGTCATAAGAATCTGGCTCTTTTGATGACCTATGTATGGTACCGATGCGATTTCGTAATGATCAGTTGGAGTATGAGCGGTATACCTCATCTCCGTAGGGCATAATAATGTTTGGAAAACATAATCACCCGCGTAGCATAACTGCTTAGGTTGAACTACGAGAAACAATGGTTGAGGTTACATTGTTTATAATGTTCTAGTTAAATAACTAGTATACATGTACTTCATATTCTTTATTGAGATATGCTTTCATATTCAATTAAGTTATAATTGAAACGTTGCTTTACTTGACACTAAACCTGCTGTTGAATGTTCATCATTATACTTATTATTGTTATTCTTTTATTGCAATAACAAAGCTTCTGGCGGAGAGTTATAACTCTAGCAGGGACAATTATTTCAAATTGTCTCACCCCCGTGGGATTCGACTTTTAGGTGGACGTCGAGGACGGAGGAACCCACCTGAGGGTGAGCAGCAGCAACATCAGGGGCAGTAGTGAATCTCAGGTGGAGATACTAACTGTCAAGTCTTGTAGATAGCATGTCCTATGTGTCGTCTCTGTACTCTCAGGTCCTAGGAGTCAGTAGATCTGAGGTTTTTGGCTTAATGCCTTGAGATTTTTGTATCTTGCCTTGTACAGATAACAGGGCAATGGATGTATGTAATCACTCGAGATGTGATTTCACAGAGATGTAATGACAAACCATGTTGTAAACAATTTATCTTGCTTTCTTATAAAAGCGTTTTATGGTTTAAAGATCTCTTTCCAAAAAGTTTTAAATTTTTAGCAATTTTTCATAATTCCGCTGCTAGTTAATCACTTCCGCATTCGTTGATCTTGCTTTTCTGAGTAAGACGTTTCAATAGATCTCTCAGGTAGGCAACTTTTGCCAATTGCATCATATGCAACTCTTGATAAGATGTCATATGCAACTCCTTGCCATGATCATCTCCATGCCTCAAGGTGCTAGATCCTATATAGGTCACCTTGTTAAGTCTGAACCAAAGAAAACACGATGAATATGCACCCTGCTTGGGCAGACCCACACATTCATCCTTCACGCTTCCACGAGATAGACGGTGCACCATGCTTGGGCATGCCCACACTTAGTCGATCAAGCTTTTCACGTGTGTTGCATTTGGAAGGCATCTAAAACTTAATATTCAATGAGGGATTTGGTTTTATATGCATATACATATCCAATCACCACAATACATAGTAGGTATCATATACATTCTATATCCCATAGAAAACATGCAAAACGATAAAAGCGATGATTATGGCCATCCTAATGTGATTCCTCGAGCCAAGAGGAATCACGGTCATCTAGGTCTACATCACATGCAACCTGTACAAGATGAACTCTGTGCTTTGCCTTTCTGGATTTGATCAACTCATCACATGAATGATCGGCTCTCCATCAGACTGGTCGGCTGGGTGCCACCAGCCGATCGGTTGTCTCCTCCAACCGATCGGTTCTCCTGGTCGTCGTGCATCTCATCATGGCCGCCACCCACTCGTCTCGCTCCTCGAACCGGTCATCAACTGATCGGCTCACTCCTTGAACCGATCGTCTGGAATGTCAATCGATCGATTCACGCCTTGATCTGATCGTTTCAGCTGTCGTCTCGATGTCCTCCATTCTTTGACATAACAGGAAATAAAATATATCATATTTTACATTGCAAAAATAGAAACCTCGAGTTACATTTGAGGGGAGCAAAGGTAGGAAAGAAATCTTGAATTATTTTGAGTTACATAAGGAAAAGGAGAAGGAAGATCGGTGCGCAGACCGAGATGCAAGCAACCACATACAACCATACACAGATAGGGTTTATTGGCCATAACCACGCTATACATCCACCACAAAACTCGTTTAAGGGCGACGCATATTGAGTGCATTAATAATACATATCATATATGTAATTTGGGATTTGTGGATTTAGGATTGGACATGCATAAAGCCAATTTTGTTCGCATCGTATGCAATAAATAAAGGCGACAAACCAAAATCGATCATATCGATAATCCCTAAAGTATAGAGAAGTTGACGTGGCTCTGATACCACTGTTGGGTTTTAGGGGAGGCAGAGAAGGCAGCGGAAACAAAAAAAATTCTCCCCAAAACCCGGAACAAGGAAATGCGTCAACGTCTATACAATAGGAAAGGATGGTTTGTGGAATCATACCTTGTCCCGAGGCTTGCTCAACGACAATACCTCGTGGCTTGCGCGGTCTTCACCTCCAGTCTTGGACGGTGTCTGTGCACCTCCTGGTCGCACTGGGACTGACGACTCCTGCTCTCACTGGGACTGTCGGGATTGACAGTTGTCCTCTGATCGGTAGAAACCTCCCACCTCTGAAGTAGTCCACACGGACCACCTGGAACTCCAATCTCCTTGTCCCACAAGGAATTGGAAGGAGTCGCACCCTCCTATCAGCGTACTAGTCGCCAACACACTCTCCTGCCACCAGTCGCAACTGCAGTTGTCTTTCCCTTGCCGTGCCTCCCTTATCGGGTAGCACTTGCTCGGGCTCTCTCTCGGTTACCAAAAACCAGAGAGAACGAAAACTTTGTAGAGCAACTGGTTTGCACTGAGTTGTTCTTTGAGAAGCCCCCAATACCCCTATATATATAGGAGGGTCATGGGATAGGGTTCTCCATCCTGGACAATGCGGGACTAAAAGCAGGAGTAGAAGGGTTCGAGATTTTCCACAAAACAACCAACTCACAACCTGAACCGATCGTTTCACAATTGAAACGGTCGGTTGGGCATCTGAACCGGTCGGTTGACACCTCAACTGATCGGTTGGGACCCATGAGTCGATCGGTTCACTTCTGAACCGGTCAGTTCGTTGTCCTGATTAGTTCCCGATTAACTTTCCTTCTTTTCTTTCTAATTGGTATCAAATACCAATCCTTGTTCCAATCAAATTGGGTAAGTGAAATGCAAGGAAAATTCTCACCAATCCTACTTTCCCAACTTGCTCGGTTGCACCAGTTGAATCGATCGTTTCAAAACTTGAAGCAATCATTTCACCATGATCATGAGCTGATCGAATCACCACCTGAGCCAACCGGTTCACCAAGCTCAGTCGATCGGTTCATCACATGAGCCGATCGGTTGGAAGTGCAGATTGTGCAGAATCAGTCAATTGTGATTTCAATCAATCTGATACTCCAATCAATGTGTCCAACACCTTGAACATAATGATATTGAGCTATCAATCAATTGAGTGTTTAATTGAACTACTAAACTCCTTTAGCAATCAATCTAAACATTTTTTGTGGACAAAACTCCTCTTCCAGGTTAAATCCTATGTGTGTGACACTACAGGTCCATTTCACGTTGGCAGTGAAAGTCCATAACACTTATGACTTCACAAGCAAAGAGCAGTGCCTAGTCACACATCAGTGCTACCCAAGTGAAAGTAGAAAGTTGGAGAACAACTTTCAATCCTACAATTCGTGAATGGTGTTACAGCGAATGTATAATTCCTTTGTCACTGATATCCCGAATGAACTCGAGGCATGGAACAATCATCCTGTCAACGTTCATTCACTTTCTTGATCTCAGAGTAGATTGGAAGAGATATGTATGACATCAATATCACATATTGATTCACACATGTGTGCACACGCCTATTTCAATCCTACTCATCAAGTGGCCTTGGATATCAAACTCCCTCAGGAGGGACAAATCCCATATCTATCACTCACCCCTCAAAAGCCCCATGTGTCAAAGCCACCCAATCATCACCTTTATAACAACCCATGTTTCAGGACTGCGTTTGATGATGTCAAAGTGTGCCCAACGACATGTGTTGAGTGTAGTGATTTCAGGTCAAAGAATCACACTCACCACCATCATTGTGAGTATTGACTGTGACTACCATGTCATGGTTCCATGTGTCAAACTCATGGTGGGTCTGTCTGGTACACTTGTTCTCTAACAAGTACCTATGTGTTTGGTTTGATATCTCTATATCATGACTAATGAGATTTTGTCATCAACCAACACCACAATCTAGTCTTGTGTGTCATTGTTGTCTCTCTACCTTCCATAATGACATCCGACTAGGGACATAACAAGAATGTACAAACTCTTAGCATCTGTATGATCTCATCATTCAGGTCCTCAACCTGAAAGCATACGTCATTGAGTAATGTCATTCTCTAGACATTCAATCTGTTCTATCACTATCTCATATGATTGAACCAGAAAGAATTGGAAGCTTGCCTTTGATGTTTATCAAATCAGTCTTAATGTATCCCACCAATCATCCAATGATTGGCTCTCAGGGCATACATACCAACACAATTAGGGTTTGAATCAATTGGATTATGGTTTGGAATCGATGATCCTTCAACGTTAACCAATGTGAGACTAGTTACTTTGAAACCATTGAACCATCATCCAAATTGAACATGACCTGACCCCAAACGGTCTTGATGTCGTTTGGATGACCTCGAAACGGTCTTGAGACCATTTTCCCATCAAAGTTTTTTTTTCACCTTAGAGTTGACCTAGCATGAAATTTTGATTTAGGATCATAATAATTTCATATTAAATATAAAATTTGCCAACTTTTTGGTGAATTGTCTATTAAGAAGATACTAGAGTAAGAAGTTGAAAGTGATGGTGTCTAGAAAGGGCCAGAGCTTGGGGGTTGGCAATATTTTCCTCCGCCCCACTAGCTTGGTAATGAGGACTCCTGAGCTCATATGACCTGGCCTGGCCTGATCTGATACAGACAGCTCGAAATAGTCTATCTTTGGGCATGTTTCCTAATTGTTGAATACCTTAGGAAAACCATAAGTGATGATTTGATCTCCTACACAAAAATCACCCTTAAATACCTTTACTCCTAAGTTTAGGGTTTAGTGTACCCTAGGTTACACATTGAAGCTTGGTTAGTAAATCCTTATAGTGTTGAGTTTTATGTACCTTGTACCCTTAGCTTAGTTTGGCTTAGTTGACCCTTGTTAAGGGGTGGAATAAGGGTAATTGTGTTAGTACCCTATTTGGTTTTTCAAATCTGATTTCGAGGAAGAAAACCCTTTTTAGGGGGATGGAATCCCAACTAAATGTAAAATCAAATATCTTTGGTGTTAGAAACCCTATCTATGTGGACATATGTACATAATAACTTATGTGAACAAGAATTTACCAAACACATTATACTTGTAATTCAACTTGTTTGTTTATACACACATGAATATGTAGTAAGTCATATAGAGATAGTTCATATGCTTGTACCTTCACATATTATTAATTCACATAATAATGAGTTACTCAGTACTAATTGTGAATATACATAACGTTGACTATGCCACCCTAATGGTAAAATGTGTATGGATAATGTACCCTAAGGATGCTTTAACATGTAATGATCATGCTGACCTAAACCTTAATATGTAATCATCCAGTTTTGACAACATATACATATATATATAACCTTAAAGCCTTTCATGATACATTAGTGACATTAGGTGTCATCATCACATAATATACCGTAACGCATATAAATGGATTCTAGTCACAAAGTTATCAATATACATATAAGGTATATCACCTTGTTCTCTAATGAACACCTCATCATAACTTGATATATGAATTAATTCATTAATATTTAATGTGTTACATCATATTCACTAAAATGAGTATAATGACTCAAACATGATAATGAATAATTGGATTCACATAAATATTCATAAAATGCCTAATGTGAAGTAAAATATGTATAATTTATAATACAAAGTGTAATGGACGAAAATGATTAATGATGTCATTAATATGAGTACGAAAGATGATATGAAAATGTGCAATCGAAACATTATTTGGAATTATTATAGGCTTAATAACTTGTTGGATAATATTAACTTTTTCTACAAAATAATTTGTGATAATTCTACATGATAGTTTTAAGAGGATAATGGAAAATGAATTCATGTTATTAAGGTTTTTGACCTAATACATTAATTAATCTTGAAATGGCTTAGTAAACCCTAATTGTGCTTAAAACCCATGATGAGGGAAATACACATGATATAATATTGAGATGTAATTGTTTTGAATAAAATGTGGCACAAGTGATAGTATAATAAATATGATACCTCTTCATGATGGAGTTTATGTTAATAAGGCAAAAATGTTACTTTGAGTTTGATAAAAGGTTATAGGTTTTGTGGAAACCTTAGTAACACCTAACTTATGTAGATTTTGTGTTGTACCCTAGATTAAGGGTTATAACCTAGTGTTTAAGGTTGGGATGTTGCACACCCACCCTCTCTTTCCTCTTGTTGTGATTTCGGGGATGAAATCCTCTTTAAGGGGTGGTGTGTTGTAACATACTGAAATTTAGGGTCTTCCCTGCAATTTACCCACTTTTGAACTTTTCTTGGCCTTCTAGTCCATTTGGACCTTTTTCATAAATTTTCCTTGTTTTATATTCTTCTTGGACTCCTTGTGCAATTTCAGCACAATTCAATGTTTGAAATTTCCTTTTTCCCTCATTTATGATAATGAAAGGGTGTTTGCACAAATAACCCAATTAAGGAGATAAGTGAGGGTTAATAATGTAATTTGGTCATTAAGGATGGAAATGTAGTAGATAATATTAATTTGGAGCTTTTTGGATAAATATATTAGTAATAATGTGCATTTGAATTAATTGTGAGTATATTAACCTCTTTATTTTCTCTCTCCTCTTAAGTGGATAAAATGTGTGAAAATGGGATAATATGGTGAGTTATTTCTCTTGAAATAATTAGGAGATGATTGCCTCGAAATATTACTCCCATATTTCAATTATTTAGCTTTCCATATTATTTCACCTCTTTTAATATATTAATACATGTAATAATGGACAACATATGAGTTATGTGCCTTAGTGAGCTTAAATATGAAATATAATTATATAGCATTATGCTAAACTTTAATGTGAACATGTGGCTAAAATTTGGTGGCTTTTGGACTTCGTTTGACCCTTCAAATCCATTTTATGAGCTTTTAATAAAGTATAACTATGGATCTTAATCGATTTCATTTATATCGATTTGCAACACTAATGTTCGGGTTATTCTTCTGTCACGCACCCTTAGCTGCTCATCTGACGGTTGCGATTTAATCGCTCTCTGATCCAATGGCAGAGAGGTCGTCACCTTCCTCCTGCCCACTGAACAGGCGCGGCGCCCCAGCTCCTCGGAGTCGTTCTCCCTCTCCTCTGCGCCTTCTAGCACGATTCTACTCCCTTTGAGTTCGACTCTTCAAGCCGTTTCCAATGAGCCAAAGATTTCCCTCTCTCGTTCACCAGAGACAAAATGCCTATTAGGGCATCTCGGCCTCTCTCTGCCTCTAGTTCACAGCAAGACCTCGGGCTCATCTCCCGGCTGTATAAGGGGCCTTAGAGCATCCTCACTCCAACCCTGTTTCTCCTCTTCCTCCAATTTCACCTCTCCTTGCCCGATACTCCCTGACCTACTCCACCTTCAGTTGTGGAAATCTCGGCCTGCTGCTCGCTCCTCCAGTCACCTCTGTTCGATTAGATGTGTGGTAAGCATCCTCCGTCGTCGTTCTTCACTCTGCCAGTATTGTTTTGCCCCACGGTTTCCCCTGGAGCCGGGTCCTATAGACACCATGAAGCTCCTCCACCGACGCCTGTCATTTTTGGTCTTTGTGGATCTCCGCCCTCGCCGACACCTTCCCTTGATTCACCTTGCATCCACGGACGTTTCCTGACCTTTGGTTTTGCATTTTTCGGCCCCTATCTTCGGTTTTTTATCCCCGTCTTGCTCCCCTGTTTATGGGCATGTTGAGCCTGGTTTCTTTGCTCTCAGGCGCGCGGGTGTGGTTCCAGTAGATTGTTACGACCGGTAGATATCAGGGAATGTATTCCCGGTTTGCTTCTGCCTTCTCTCATCATGGTTGCGGTTCGATCTTTGGAGCCCCGAGCTCCAGGCTATGCTCGGAATCCATGGATTCGAGCAGCAGCAACCCAAGAGGTCTAATGACCCTGGAGTCCCCGCTGCTTCAATCGATAGATTTATATCACATGGGCATTCTTGTCTTTTTACCTTTTGGTTTGTTTCTCACTACAAAAATTCAATAGATACCAAATGACGTTATTACCCTCACAATGCCAATCGATTCAATTAAACATCCAGGGGCATTATCGTCATTCCGGCCCTTGTTTTTCCTCTCCTGTGCAAACAAATGATGGTTCCAAATGACCATACTGCCCTCGTCATTTTAAATAATTTTATTTGATGAGCAAGGGTATTTTGGTCATTTCATATTTTATTTACATCGATTTACATTTTCATTTAAATAATTGTCACACTATGGTTTTCTTGCATTCTGATTGGCTGAGATGATTTAATTCATAATAAATCATTCCCATGTCAGAAAAATGCAAATAAATAGTCGATGGAATGGATTTTTAATGTAGAATTCGATTTTATGGTTTTTGAGTCATGATTTGGATTCCTTTTTCGAAGTTTGCTTTGAATTCCTTTTTAAGTATATAAAATGTTCTAAAATACATAATTAACCCATTTTAACTCCAAATTGTAGAATAAAATATGTTTTCTTATTCAGGAGAATATGACTAATCGTTTGGACTAGGTTTTAAACCCTAAATCGTGGTTTTGTAAAATTAGGGTTTTCATATACTTTATGCCTTAATACATTCTAATGCATATGTAATTGTTATAACTAGGGAAATATGGAATGGTGATACAATCAGTTTGGTGAATATGATGGTAATTAAATAAAATAGGTATGTGAGCCCTATTTCAGTATGTGCAGCCTATTTTAGTATGTGGCTCCAATGTATGTGAATCATATTATATGAATCCTATCAAAGATGAATGTGAATGTTTATTGTGCAAACTACCTATCCTTCAGTCGGGTCTTTTCCAACTCCACAATCATTATTGTGCTATCCTGTTAGCCTTCTAATTGCATTTATTGGCTCTTTACTTATTTTATTCTTCTAATGCCATTGTGGCTCATTCATTTGAATCTTGTGAATCTTGCTACTACATATGTTGTATCATTTACTTGTAAATGCTTAAATATTGCTATTGCCTATGTTGGCTCATCTTTTGAAATACTTGGAAACATTGTATATTGTTGTTGCCTATGATGGCCTATTTATTTCTTGGGTTTTATTCCCAATTCTATGTTGCAATCTTGTTATACTTTTCACTCTATTGCCAAGTGAATGTTTATTCATGATATAGTTATTGGCCAATTGACAATGTAGTGTACATGAGTACAAACCACCCATAGGGCACTGGGGTTTTAGTCCTCCTGTCGGGCACTGGGGTTTTAGTCCCCCTGCCATTTTATATATTAGGCACTGGGGTTTTAGTCCCCCTACCACTTTTTAGGCACTGGGGTTTTAGTTCCCCTGCCATTGGTGAGGTTCGGTAGGTGCCTCACCCTACATTGAGATGATTTTGAGTCATAATTTATATTCATGCAAATGTGATTTTTGTTGATATTGAAATGTGGCGGTTTTCTAAAATCTTATTTACCCATTTGCCTCTCACTTCTTGAAATTCCTTAGTGGAATCTTTTGTTATGAAATGCTTAGATTTATATTTGTCTTTATCCTTTTATTAACACATACCTTTTATCTTTCTCTTGCTGGATGACCCCAACCATCCAGGCTAGGATCAGAGTGCGCATGGAAGCTTGGTGAACCTAAGGCTAAGGATAGGACAGAAGGAAAAGGAGCATATAGCTTGCATGTTCATAGTTGCTTTTATGTTTTAAGTTGTTTTGTTTGGAGACAATGTTGTATTAGTCTAAGTCTTCCTATACCTAGATCCTAGTTCCTTATATAAAGATGTACCCCTTTTAGGAAAAAAATTGTAATGTACTCTTTATACATTTTGAATAAAGTCAAGATTTAAATTTCTGCTGCTACACAATTGATGATTTTGGTTGCCATGGTTTATAGTAGAGACTTGGTCTTTACAGCATGGTATCAGAGCATCAAGTTAGTAGGATTCTTGACTAATTCAAAATTGTCTCCTAGATAGAACCCTAACATATATAGTTCCTTTAGTTAGTTTTTTTTCACCTTAGAGTTGACCTAGCATGAAAGTTTGATTTAGGATCATAATAATTTCATATTAAAAATAAAATTTGTCAACTTTTTGGTGAGTTGTCTATTAAGAAGCTACTAGAGCAAGAAGTTGAAAGTGATGGTGTCTAGAAAGGGTCAGAGCTTGGGGGTTGGAAATATTTTCCTCCGCCCCACTAGCTTGGTAACAAGGACTCCTGAGCTCATATGACCTAGCCTGGCCTGGCCTGATCTGATACAGACATCTCGAAATAGTTTATCTTTGGGCATGTTGCCTAATTGTTGAATACCTTAGGAAAACCATAAGTGATGATTTGATCTCCTACACAAAAATCATCCTTAAATACCTTATACTCCTAAGTTTAGGGTTTAGTGTACCCTAGGTTACACATTGAAGCTTGGTTAGTAAATCCTTATAGTGTTGAGTTTTATATACCTTGTACCCTTAGCTTAGTTTGGCTTAGTTGACCCTTGTTAAGGGGTGGAATAAGGGTATTGGTGTTAGTACCTATTTGGTTTTGCAAATCTGATTTCGAGGATGAAATCCCTTTTTAGGGGGATGGAATCCCAACTAAAAGCAAAATCAAATATCTTTGGTGTTAGAAACCCGATCTATGTGGACATATGTACATAATAACTTATGTGAACAAGAATTTACCAAACACATTATACTTGTAATTCAACTTGTTTGTTTATACACACATGAATATGTAGTAAGTCATATAGAGATAGTTCATATGCTTGTACCTTCACATATTATTAATTCACATAATAATGAGTTACTCAGTACTAATTGTGAATATACATAACGTTGACTATGCCACCCTAATGGTAAAATGTGTATGGATAATGTACCCTAATGATGCTTTAACATGTAATGATCATGCTGACCTAAACCTTAATATGTAATCATCCAGTTTTGACAACATATACATATATATAACCTTAAAGCCTTTCATGATACATTAGTGACATTAGGTGTCATCATCACATAATATACCTTAACGCATATAAATGGATTCTAGTCACAAAGTTATCAATATACATATAAGGTATATCACCTTGTTCTCTAATGAACACCTCATCATAACTTGATATATGAATTAATTCATTAATATTTAATGTGTTACATCATATTCACTAAAATGAGTATAATGACTCAAACATGATAATGAATAATTGGATTCACATAAATATTCATAAAATGCCTAATGTGAAGTAAAATATATATAATTTATAATACAAAGTGTAATGGACGAAAATGATTAATGATGTCATTAATATGAGTACGAAAGATGATATGAAAATGTGCAATCGAAACATTATTTGGAATTATTATAGGCTTAATAACTTGTTGGATAATATTAACTTTTTCTACAAAATAATTTGTGATAATTCTACATGATAGTTTAGAGGATAATGGAAAATGAATTCATGTCATTAAGGTTTTTGACCTAATACATTAATTAATGTTGAAATGGCTTAGTAAACCCTAATTGTGCTTAAAACCCATGATGAGGGAAATACACATGATATAATATTGAGATGTAATTGTTTTGAATAAAATGTGGCACAAGTGATAGTATAATAAATATGATACCTCTTCATGATGGAGTTTATGTTAATAAGGAAAAAATGTTACTTTGAGTTTGATAAAAGGTTATAGGTTTTGTGGAAACCTTAGTAACACCTGACTTGTGTAGATTTTGTGTTGTACCCTAGATTAAGGGTTATAACCTAGTGTTTAAGGTTGGGATGTTGCACACCCACCCTCTCTTTCCTCTTGTTGTGATTTCGGGGACAAAATCCTCTTTAAGGGGTGGTGTACTGTAACATACTGAAATTCACGGTCTTCCCTGCAATTTACCCACTTTTGAACTTTTCTTGGCCTTCTAGTCCATTTGGACCTTTTTCATAAATTTCCCTTGTTTTATATTCTTCTTGGACTCCTTTTGCAATTTGAGCACAATTCAATGTTTAAAATTACCTTTTTCCCTCATTTATGATAATGAAAGGGTGTTTGCACAAATAACCCAATTAAGGAGATAAGTGAGGGTTAATAATGTAATTTGGTCATTAAGGATGGAAATGTAGTAGATAATATTAATTTGGAGCTTTTTGGATAAATATATTAGTAATAATGTGCATTTGAATTAATTATGAGTATATTAACCTCTTTATTTTCTCTCTCCTCTTAAGTGGATAAAATGTGTGAAAATGGGATAATATGGTGAGTTATTTCTCTTGAAATAATTAGGAGATGATTGCCTCGAAATATTACTCCCATATTTCAATTATTTAGTTTTCCATATTATTTCACCTCTTTTAATATATTAATACATGTAATAATGGACAACATATGAGTTATGAGCCTTAGTGAGCATAAATACGAAATCTAATTATATAGCATGATGCTACACTTTAATGTGAACATGTGGTTAAAATTTAGTGGCTTTTAGACTTCGTTTGACCCTTCAAATCTATTTTATGAGCTTTTAATAAAGTATAACTATGGATCTTAATCGATTTCATTTATATCGTTTTGCAACACTAATGTTCGGGTTATTCTTCTGTCACGGCCCTTAGCTTCTCATCTAACGGTTGCAATTTAATCGGTCGCTGATCTAATGGCAGAGAGGTCATCACCTTCCTCCCGCCCACTGAACAGGCACGGCGCCCCAGCTCCTCGGAGCCGTTCTCCCTCTCCTTTGCGCCTTCTAGCACGATTCTACACCCTTTGAGTTCGACTCTTCAAGTTGTTTCCAATGAGACAAAGATTTCCCTCTCTCGTTCACCAGCGACGAAATGCCTATTAGGGCATCTCGGCCTCTCTCTGCCTCTAGTTCACAGCAAGGCATGGGGCTTGTCTCCCGGCTGTATAAGGGGCCTTAGAGCATCCTAACTCCAACCTTGTTTCTCCTCTTCCTCCAACTTCACCTCTCCTTGCCCGATACTCCCTAACCTACTCCACCTTCAGTTGTGGAAATCTCGACCTGCTGCTTGCTCCTCCAGTCACCTCTGTTCGATTAGATGTGTGGTAAGCATCCTCCGTCACCGTTCTTCACTCTCCCAATATTGTTTTTCCCCACAGTTTCCCCTAGAGCCGGGTCCTATAGACATTGTGAAGCTCCTCCACCGGTGCCTGTCATTTTTGGTCTTTGTGGCTCTCCGCCCTCGCCGACGCCTTCCCTTGATTCACCTTGCATCCGCGGACGTTTCCAGACCTTTGGTTTTGCATTTTTCGGCCCCTATCTTCAGTTTTTGATCCCCGTCTTGCTCCCCTGTTTCCGGGCATGTTGAGCCTGGTTTCTTTACTCTCAGGCGCGCGGGTGTGGTTCCAGTAGATTGTTACGACCGGTAGATATCAGGGAATGTATTCCCAGTTTTCTTCTGCCTTCTCTCATCATGGTTGCGGTTCGAGCTTTGGAGCCCCAAGCTCCAGGCTGTGCTCGGAATCCATGGATTCGAGCAGCAGCAACCCAAGAGGTCTAATGACTCTGGAGTCCCTGCTGCTTCAATCGATAGATTTATATCGCATGGGCATTCTCATCTTTTTACCTTTTGGTTTGTTTCTCGCTGCAAGAATTCAATAGATATCAAATGACATTATTACCCTCGCAGTGCCAATCGATTCAATTAAACATCCAGGCGCATTATCGTCATTCTGACCCTTGTTTTTCCTCTCTTGTGTAAACAAATGATGGTTCCAAATGACCATACTGCCCTCGTCATTTTAATTAATTTTATTTGATGAGCAAGGGTATTTTGGTCATTTCATCTATTATTTACATCGATTTACATTTTCATTTAAATAGCTGTCACGCTATGGTTTTCTTGCATTCTGATTGGCTGAGATGATTTAATTCATAATAAATCATTCCCATGTCAGAAAAATGCAAATAAATAGTCAATGGAAAGGATTTTTAATGTAGAATTCGATTTTATGGTTTTTGAGTCATGATTTGGATTCCTTTTTCGAAGTTTGCTTTGAATTCCTTTTTAAGTATATAAAATGTTCTAAAATACATAATTAACCCATTTTAACTCCAAATTGTAGAATAAAATATGTTTTCTTTTTCAGGAGAATATGACTAATCGTTTGGACTAGGTTTTAAATCCTAAATCGTGGTTTTGTAAAATTAGGGTTTTTCATATACTTTATGCCTTAATACATTCTAATGCATATGTAATTGTTATAACTAGGGAAATATGGAATGGTGATACAATCAGTTTGGTGAATATGATGGTAATTAAATAAAATAGGTATGTGAGCCCTATTTCAGTATGTGCACCCTATTTTAGTATGTGGCTCCTATGTATGTGAATCATATTATATGAATCCTATCAAAGATGAATGTGAATGTTTATTGTGCAAACTACCTATCCTTCAGTCGGGTCTTTTCCAACCCCACAATCATTATTGTGTTAGCCTTGTTATCCTTCTAATTGCATTTATTGGCTCTTTACTTTTTTATGCTTCTAATGCCATTGTGGCTCATTCATTTGAATCATGTGAATCTTGCTACTACATATGTTGTCTCATTTACTTGGAAATGCTTAAATATTGCTATTGCCTATGTTGGCTCATCTTTTGAAATACTTGGAAACATTGTATATTGTTGTTGCCTATGATGGCCTATTTATTTCTAGGGTTTTATTCCCAATTCTATGTTGCAATCTTGTTATACTTTTCACTCTACTTCCAAGTGAATGTTTATGCATGATATAGTTATTGACCAATTGACAATGTAGTGTACATGAGTACAAACCACCCATAGGGCACTGGGGTTTTAGTCCCCCTGTCGGGCACTGGGGTTTTTGTCCCCCTACCATTTTATATATTAGGCATTGGGGTTTTAGTCCCCCTGCCACTTTTTAGGCACTGGGGTTTTAGTCCCCCTGCCATTGGTGAGGTCCGGTAGGTGCCTCACCCTACATTGAGATGATTTTGAGTCATAATTTATATTCATGCAAATGTGATTTTTTTTATATTGAAATGTGGCAATTTTCTAAAATCTTATATACCCATTTTCCTCTCACTTCTTGAAATTCCTTAGTGGAATCTTTTGTTATGAAATGCTTAGATTTATATTTGCCTTTATCCTTTTATTAACACATACCTATTATCTTTCTCTTGCTGGATGACCCCAACCATCCAGGCTAGGATCAGAGTGCGCATGGAAGCTTGGTGAACCTAAGGCTAAGGATAGGACAGAAGGAAAAGGAGCATATAGCTTGCATGTTCATAGTTGCTTTTATGTTTTAAGTTGTTTTGTTTGGAGACAATGTTGTATTAGTCTAAGTCTTCCTCTACCTAGATCCTAGTTCCTTATATAAAGATGTACCCCTTTTGGGAAAAAAATTGTAATGTACTCTTTATACATTTTGAATAAAGTCAAGATTTAAATTTCCGCTGCTACATAATTGATGATTTTGGTTGCCATGGTTTATAGTAGAGACTTGGTCTTTACATATTGACTTGAAACTGTTTGGTCTAGGATTTCTTTGGATAAACATCTATGATGATGTCATCATACTCTTCCTCCATTTATCCAAGAACTGCAGTCATTCTTCATGGGAGTTTCAGCAATGAACCAATAGAGTATCAAAAGAAGAAAACTAACCAACGATTATTGAAGAAAAGAGTGCAATAGCAATGATTAAGGGTTTGAGTTATAAAACCTGACTCTAAATTTGATTCCAACCTCCAAGATCCCCGGCTCTAATGGTGGATGGAGTTCTAGCAACTTTCCAAGGTCCGTCCTTGAGCTTTTGGATGAACAATTTGGCTACGATTGGAAATCGAATGAAGAAAACCAATAATCAAGCATTGATTTAGGGTTTTCACCATGAATCTGAGGTAGAAGATGATCAACAGTTAGCAACAGGTTATGGACGTCCTTCGCCTGCTCCTGAGCTCTTCCTTGGTCAGCCAAAGCAAGATGAGAAAAGAAAACTAAGGAAAAGGTCCTTAAGTGTATTGGAAAAAGGATATACATAAAGGATTTTCTAGGAAAGAGAAAAAGGGAATTATTTTCTTTAAATTTCAAAATAATTTCCACCAAATCCCCCTCCATTTATTGGCCACTAATCCATCTTCCTTTCTTGCAAAACCTCTCCATTATCCAAGGATTAATGGAAAAGAAATTAAGAACCTTAAAGAGTTTTATATTAATATCCATCCTTTTAGTGGATAATACTTTTTATTATAATAATGTGAGTGGCTTCCACTCAACCAATATCTTTTTGTGCCATAGCAAGGCACAATCTCGTCAAACACTATTGAAAACACATCCTTCAACTTTTGGTTAAAGGGCTCCTTAATTAATTTATTTCTTTTGCATTAAATTAAATTAAAGTTCCATTTATGCTTAAATCTTGATTATTTTAATGTCAAGATTCTCTCTCCTCCATGATAATTAAAATGAGGTGCCCTTATCATTTTCTTTGCTCTACTTGATGCCAAGAAACATGTGAGGCCCTCTAGAGGTGGTATTTTGCATATTGAACCCTAGGTTTTGAGTAATTTGCACATTACACCAAAACTAGGTTTTAATGCACAAGGATTGCTCTACAAGCTTTATCTTGGTGTCCAAGCTTGTGGAAACCATACCACTACATCATATTCATTCTTATGATGTATCAACATCAGAGGAACATTTTATCATGTGAAATTTGCAATTTAACCCCTCAACTTGGGTAATTTGCACTTTAGTCCAAAAGTAACAAAACAATGTTTCAACATTATTCAAAAAGGACTGAAATTGAAATATAAGTTCCTCAAAAGCCTTAATTACTTTTCAAAAGATAAGAGAAATCATCTAATCAACTTTATTAGGCAAAACACCTACGGTTAGTACATAACCCAGGTCAGGGATGTTACAAATTATCCACCCCTTATAAGGATTTCATCCCCGAAATCA
Organism: Alisma plantago-aquatica; assembly: GCA_963693085.1. Lineage (NCBI taxonomy): Eukaryota > Viridiplantae > Streptophyta > Magnoliopsida > Alismatales > Alismataceae > Alisma > Alisma plantago-aquatica. The sequence continues at coordinate 643,453,608 of OY856409.1, read as the reverse complement.
TTAACAAAACATATTAAGAGAAAAGAGTAGGGTATTTCCTCCTCGTCTCTTCCTCTAGTTCCCATATAGCTTCTTCAATGCCATGGTGATTCCAGAGGACTTTTACAAGACTAATGTCTTTCTTCATAAGCTTCTTGATTCTTCTATCGAGAATCAACATGGGTCCTTCAACATAGGATATATCATCGTTCAATTCTACTTACATAGGTTGCAGAACTGATTCTGTGTCAGGATGACATTTCCTTAGCATGGAAATGTGGAACATTGGGTGTAAATTTTGCAGCTCGGATGGTAACTCCAGCTTATAAGCTACCTTTCCAATCCGTTCAATGATTGGATAAGGCCCCATAAATCTAGGAGCTAACTTTCCTTTCCTTCCAAATATAAGAACTCCCTTCTAAGGTGAGTCCTTGAGGTATACTCTGTCTCCAACCTGGAATTCTAAAGGTCTACGACGCTTATCAGTATAAGATTTCTGCCTATCATGTGAAGTCTTTAACTGTTGTTGTATTATTTTAATCTTCTCGGTGGTCTGCTGCACAAGATCAGGACCCAAAAGTTGATATTCACCAGTTTCATACCAACATAGGGGAGATATACAACATCTACCATACAAAGCTTCATAAGGTGCCATGTCAATATTGTGTTGATAGCTATTGTTGTAGGCAAACTCTATTAAACTTAGATGTAGATCCCAACTTCCTATAAACTGGAGAACACATGCCCTAAGCAAGTCCTCCAAGGTTTGTATAGTCCTTTCTGATTGTCCATCAGTCTGAGGATGAAAGGTTGTACTAAACCTTAACTGTGTGCCTAAGGCTTTATGAAGTCACTCCCAAAAATGACTAGTAAACTGGGGAACTCTGTCAGAAACAATGGTAACTGGGACCCCATGCAGTCGCACTGTCTCATCTACATATAATTGTGCCAGCTTCTCATCAGAATAAGTTGTTTTGACAGGTAAGAAATGTGTTTTCTTTGTCAACCTATCAACTATTACCCAAATGGAATCATGACCTTTGGTTGTTCTGGGTAAACCAACCACAAAATCCATGGTTACATGATCCCATTTCCACTGTGGTATAAGAAAAGGTTGCATTGTTCGTGCGGGCTTCTGGTGTTTAGCTTTAACTTGTTGACACACTGGACACCGCATAACGTACTCAGCAACATCCTTCTTCATACCAGGCCACCAATACATATCTTTCAAGTTATGATACATCTTGGTGCTTCCTGGATGCATAGCATACATTGAAGAATGAGCTTCTTCCAAGACTAACTTCCTTAAGTTATCAACATCAGGTACTATCATTATACCATGATAACAGGCTACCTGATCATCTGAATCATGGAAACCATCTCGTTTCTCACTACCATACTCTGATCTAATCTGTTGAACTACAACATCAGCTTGTTGTGCCTCCTTAATCTGCTGTCTCAGAGTAGGTTTTATGTGCATCTCTGCTAACAACCCAGATAACAATGATACTTTTAATTGTACATTGTCTTGCCTTAAAGAGATAAGCATATCCCTCCTAGAGCACACCAAATAATTCAATTGTTCTCTGTCTAAGGTTGGTGTTGTTGATTTTCTACTTAATGCATTAGCAACCACATTAGCCTTTCCTGGATGACAATCAATTGTACAATTGTAGTCCTTGATTAACTCCATCCAACGACGTTGTCTCATGTTAAGCTCATGCTGAGAGAAGATGTACTTTAGGTTATTATGGTCTATGAAAATCTGGAATGTCTCTTCATAGAGATAATGTCTCTAGATCTTCAAAGCATGAACTACAGCAGCTAGTTCTAGATCATGTGTCGGATAATTATCCTCGTGTTTCTTAAGCTATCGAGAAGCAAAAGAAATCACTTGTTTATCCTTCATTAACACACATCCTAATCCATTCTTAGAGGCATCACAGAAAACTATATACCATTTTCCTTGTTCAGGTAACACAAGCACAGGTGCACTTGTCAACCTTTCTTTCAGCAACTGGAAATATTGTTGACACTTGTCACTCCAGGCAAAAGGGACATCCTTCCTGGTCAACATAGTTAAGGGTAAAGCTATAGAACTGAAGTTCTAAATGAACCTCCTGCAATAGCCTGCCAACCCTAAGAAACTACGAATCTCCGTCGGTGTCTTCGGCTGTTCCCATTGCAGGACAGATTCTACCTTTTTAGGGTCAACACGTATACCTGAAGCAGATATTACGTGTCCAAGAAAAGAAACTTCGGGTACCAAAACTCACACTTGCTAAATTTAGCATATAAATTATGCTCTCTTAGCAAAGTTATAGCTTGATGAAGATGTTGCTCATGTTGCTGAGCATCTCTACTGTAGATCAGGATGTCATCTATGAAGACAACAACACACTGATCAAGAAAAGGTCGAACGATTCTATTCGTGAGTTCCATAAATGCAGCTGGTGCATTAGTTAGTCCAAACAACATACCTGTGAACTCATAATGACCATACCTTGTCCTAAAGGCAGACTTGGGTATGTCACCCTCCTTAATATGCAGCTGATGATATCTCGACCTCAAATCTATCTTTGAGAAGACAGTTGCACCACACAACTGATCAAAGAGATCATCAATACTTGGTAAAGGATACTTATTCTTTATTGTTACTTGATTTAATTGTCTGTAATCAATGCAAAACCGCATCGACCCATCCTTCTTCCTAACAAAGAGGACCGTAGCACCCCAGGGTGAAGTGCTTGGTCAGATGAAACCCTTCTCAAGCAACTCTTGCAGTTATTTCTTGAGTTCTGCCATCTCAGCAGGCGCCATCCTATACGGTGTTTGTTCTATTGGTTGCGTGCTCGAGATTAGATTAATCTCAAAATCAATCTCTCGGGATAGAGGTACACTTGGAAGTTCTTCAAGAACCACATCTTCAAATTCCCTGACTATCGGAACTTCAGTAGGATTAGAAATCTCCATGGTGGTATCTACCACATGAGCCAAGAATGCATAACATCCTTGCCTCATCAACTTCTCAGCTACCATAGCTGACATAAGACATGTTGGAAGAATCTTTCCATCTCCTTGAAAGATCCATGTGTCACAATCATCTGTGAACACAGCTTGCTTGGACTCACAATCCAAGACAACCTTATACCTTTCTAAGGTATCCATACCCAAGATTATATCGAATCCATGCATCTGAAGTGGTATAAGATCCACTTGAATGTGATTCTCAGAAAAGAAAAGAATGCAAGGAGAACACACCTCATGCAACACAGCAGATCCCATCAAAGGAGTTTCTAACCTCAAACTCTCTGCCCTATGACCAACTGTCATATTGCAGTCAAGAATCACTCTTCGAGTGATAAAGGAATGCGTAGCACCCGGGTCAGTTAAAATAGATACGATTCAGGATGTAGACATATCAGAATAAAATAGTTTCATCTGACCTATCACAACCCGAGGGCTGATCACTGCATCAAGTGGATTCATCACATAGAATCTCGTCGTTGCTTGTGGTTGATTCGGTGCTCGATGACTGGGTGTCAATGATCCGGCTTGGGATGCTTGTCCACGTCCTCTAGCGCCACCTGGAAACTGTCTCCTTTGAGAACCTTGCTAACTCTGCCTTTGGGGTTGAGTCACACTTGCCTCTCTGGCTCTACAATCTTTCATTAGATGCCCCATCTTTCCACATATGAAACAACTTCTAATCCCTGTCTATGGTCTGGATGGTCCTGTAACCAACATAGATGTTGATTTGTGAGCTTCTTCTGGTGGTAAACTTTGTCCTCTACCCCTATTTGACGTCCACTTCATCTGGGTACTGAATCTAGGTGGTGGTGTAGGCACAGAAAACCTTGGTTTCTTGAAACCTTTGGATGAGGATCCTTGGAACTGGGAGTACACCTTCTTGTTATTAGTCTATCTCTTCTCCATCACAGACCTATCTATCCTTGTGACATACTCCACAAAAGTAGAAAATCTTTCCCTATTCTCCAGAGCAGACACATGGGTGGTCAACTTAACATTTAATCCCTTCTCAAAATGTTGAATCCTTTCTTCATTAGTGGTTGCCATATGCGGACAGAACTGTAAAAGCTCCATGAACTTAGCCTCGTACTCGCTAATGTTCATTGGTCCTTACCTTAACCTCTTAAACTGAGACATTTTTTCATCCAGGAACGTCTTAGGAAAGTGTCTGTTGACAAATCCCTGTCAAAAAACTTCCCATTCAATCTCCACACCTGGCCTTTTCCCCTCCTCTATGGTCCACCAGTGACCAGCACTCCCCTTAAGAAGGTACATAGCATGTCTAACCTTCTCGGCTTCTGGGATGTTCAGGATTCTAAAGGCCTTCTCTAACTCAGTTAGCCACATGTCAGCATTTGTTGGGTCAGTTGTCCCAGCATATTCCATGGCTCCAACCCGGCATAGTCGTTCAAACGTCTTGTTGGCTCCTTGTCCTTCTTGATGGGTAGGTGCCCTAGGTGCAGGTATGGGCATTCTATCAGTAATATGTGTCATGGCAGCTATAAACAGCTCGAACATGGCTTGGAAGGTTGGGTTCCCCATATCCGCTTGATTGAACTGGGGTAGTTGAGGCATAGGTTCCTCCCTTCCTTGGTCTCTTATACCTCTAGGTGCAGCAACACTACTTTCAGCAACGTATTCATCATGTGATCTAGACATCTTTAGTTTTCTCTTCTCCTCCTATATGAGCAGAAGACACTATCAGATAGACTGGAAGACACTAGAACATACTCAACAACCTTAGTCCTATGTCTCTGTAGACTCAGCAAACCTAGATCTTTGATACCACTAAATTGTGGCATCTGTCTCATGAAAACAAGATTAACTAATGCGGAAGTGAATTGTTAGCAGCGGAGTTACTGAAAATCACTAAAAATTAAAACTTTTTGCAATGAGATCCACAAACTGTAGAACTATTTCAAAAAGAACCAAAGTAAGTTATTTACATTCTGATTAATCAGTACATCTCTGTATCATCTCATCTCGAGAGTCATAACATTGACTGCCCTGTTAAACTGTACATAAGAAGTATACAAAAATCTCGAGGCATCAAGCCAAAAATCTCAGATCTATATTAAACCATCTACTGACTCCTAGGACCTGAGAGTACAGAGACAACACATAGGACTCTCTATATATAGGACTTGACAAACAGTGTCTCCACCTGAGGATCACTACTGTCCTTGATGTTGTTGTTGTTGCTGCTGTTGTTCACCCTCTATAGGGTTTCTACCTCTTCCTCAGCGTCTACCTAAAAAGTTGAATCCCACGGGGGTGAGACAATTGAAAATTGTCCCAGTAAGAGATATAACTCTCCGCCAGAAGCATTGTTATTGCAGATAATAGAATAACACTGAGTAGTAGAATTGTAAATGTTCAACAACAGGTAATCATTGATTAACTATATGGAGCAGTATTCTCTATACAGTTCATTTTAGTTATAACTTGATTAAGAAGCAAGTCATTTATTCAATAAGGAATATGAAGAACATGTATATCATTTATCCATCTAGGACATAATAAACAATGTATCATCAATCATTATTTCTCGTAGTTCAACCCTAAGCAAGTATGCTACACGGCTGATTACATTTGTCAAACATACTTATGCCCTGAGGAGATGAGGTATACCACTCATGCTCCAACCGACCATTGCAAAATCGAAATCGGTACCATACATAGGTCATTAGAAGAGCCAGATTTCTATGACCTCATCCTCCTCAGTTAGTGTGAGGAACAACATGTAGGACATCTCTTGTCTCTTCGATAATCGCTTTCCAGGGTATGCTGGCAACATCGCTATTAGAGTTACAGTGGCATGTTGTACTCTCTTCGCAATCGAGGGATTTCTTGTTTATCTCACATCGATTCGGCATTAACATCATCATAGGGAGATTAGTGATACATCATCCCGGCATATACATATAATGAAGGATTGAGATATTTAATGTTTATCTCACATCAATTCCTCCATTAGGGCATAAGGATATTCGCACCCATAACCCCCACATACTCAAAAGTATGCTCTCCAGGAGTTCCCTTAGGAAAACTTGTTTCACCATCACCAAACTACTGACGATGATGGATCTATGGTCAGGGCTCTACATGATATCATTTTACTTGATTATTTAAGTACATTACATCATTCTTTTAGCATCAGACATGTTTTCAAACATAAACTATTATAATAACTGCCATAAAGTATGATTACTATTTGTATCAACTTTATTTCACACCTTTACTAACATTGGGAACTCAATCCCTTATCATCTCATCATTATGATTCAAGAATATGGGTGTTCAAACCCTTAGATCATCAATACACATGTTACCACTTTAACTGGTAACTTAATGCCATCAAGTCATCTGACAGTGTAAACATGATAATTGCAGTGCAGGTATTTCACATGGCTCTTAAAGCCTATAAACCTTCTTTTGTCACCTTTCACTAGGCAACATAGCATATCATTGCTTACACAGCTCATAAAGTACTTTCAATAAACAAAGCATCATAGCTCATACCTGGCTATGTTCAATATCTCATAAAACCTACAAGATTTGTTCAAATGATAATAGATACATCAATTTCATATTAGCATAATGCAAAATAATGATAACATCACTATTCAAGGATTGCACCACTATGCCCTTACTAGGGTAGGGTCTCCCTTTTCATTTTAATTGGGGTAATCATCCCCTTAGCTCAATTAGGATTAATGACTTATCATTTCCTTATCCAACCTTAGAGCTTCATGGAATAAAGTATATCCCAAAATTAGGGTTTCATATATGTTTTCCCCTTATTTGAAATTAGGGTTTACTATTCACATTGCATCACCCTAGATTAGGGTTTATATTCAACAACCCATAATTAGGGTTTACTATTCACCCCAAGTAGGAGTGAGCATCAAAGTACCCTGAATTTGGGTTTCTCATGTCATCACTATGAATTAAGATCATACTATCATCATGTATTAGGATTTCACCTATCAATGTCCTCAATTAGGGTTATGATTCATTAACCTTCATAATTAGGGTTTCATGATCTCACTATCATGGATCATACCCCAATTAGACATACAACCATAATGAAAGTCCATTACATGATTAACATTCATGTAGGAAGTCTTCTCTCTCATCTTCCATAAGATAGTACTTACTTTAGCCTTGATTAGACTAAGTCAACTCAACTTAAAAGAAGAATTGACATCATGAGTTATGTCATTATCACCATGATCATTAAACCTTAACTATTTAAAGGGTACTAATCACCCTATCTCATTAAAGGTACCATCATTATAAACACCATTGGTTTACATCATGTAATTGACCACCTAAACCATTGACCTTTATTCACTTTAAGTGTTCATACAATTGATTAATTACCTTCCAAATGATCTTGGTCACTTAGACCTCAAATGGTCTTGACCAATCAGACCTCAAATAGTCTTGGTTGAATACTCAAAACTATTTGGTAAAGTTGACGTTGAAACTGTTTGCCCAAGTGAACCCTTGAGATCGTTTGCTAAAGGTGCACACTTGAAACCATTTTCTAAAGGTGACCCTTGAGACCGTTTATTAAAGTAACCACTTGAGATGGTTTGCTAAAGTAAAATTTTGAAACTGCATGAACTCAACCGGTTTGGGGTCGTTTGGTCCAAACCTCCTCAAACCACATGGACCAAAGATAGTCTCAACTAATCAAATTGAATTAGGGTTTCCAATGTTGATTCCTTCAACCATTGAATTCATGTAACCAATCATCAATTAGACTTATCACCATACTTCAATTGAGTTAGATAGGTCATCCTTCAACTGATTTGGCCCTCAATTGATCATCAATTAGGGTTTGAATCAATTGGATTAGGGTTTGGAATCGATGATCCTTCAACATTAACCAATGTGAGACTAGTTACTTTGAAACCATTGAACCATCATCCAAATTGAACATGACCTGACCCCAAACGGTCTTGAGGTCGTTTGTATGACCTCCAAATGGTCTTGAGACCATTTGCCCATCACATCATCATTAATCATGTCATTCAATTAGGGTTTGGATCATAGGATTGGTCACCAAATCAGCAATTGATTATACTTCAACCTAGTATCTTTGGATCTTAAATTGCTCAAACATACCTAACCATAGACATCCAAATGGTCTTGAGACCATTTGGGTGATCCCCAAACGGTTTTGAAGTTGTTTGGGTCAATCAACCCAAGTTTCCAACTCAATCACTTATGAAATCAGCGCTTAACCCGATTAGGGTTTGGTGATTGATGGACCTTCAACTCATGAACCAATTAGAACTAATCAATTGTAATTAGTGAATCATTAACCTACATCATTTTCAACAGATATACAAATGGTCAATCCTGGTCAACATCACCAAACGGTCTGAAACTATTTGGCAACATGCGGCTTGGGTGAGACTGTTTCCCTTCAAACGGTTTGAAACTGTTTGCTCCCAAATGGTTTGGGAAACCGTTTGAGCTATTGACTTGAAACCGGTTGGTCTAGGATTTCTTTGGATAAACATCTATGATGATGTCATCATCTTATTCCTCCATTTATCCAAGAACTGTAGTCGTTCTTCATGGGAGTTTCAGCAATGAACCAAAAGAGTATCAAAAGAAGAAAACTAACCAACGATTATTGAAGAAAAGAGTGCAATAGCAATGATTAAGGGTTTGAGTTATAAAACCCGCCTATAAATCTAATTCCAAGCTCCAAGCTCCATGGATCTAATGGTGGATGGAGTTCCAACAACTGTCCAAGGTCCGTCCTTGAGCTTTTGGATGAACAAGTTGTCTAGGATTGGAAATCGAGTGAAGAAAACCAATAATCAAGCATTGATTTAGGGTTTTCACCATGAATCCGAGGTAGAAGATGATCAACACTTACCAACAAGTAATGGTCTTCCTTCTCATGCTCCTGATCTCTTCCTTGGTTGGCCAAAGAAAGATAAGAAAAGAAAACTAAGGAAAAGGTCCTTAAGTATATTGGAAAAAGGATATACATAAAGGATTTTCTAGGAAAGAGAAAAAGGGAATTATTTTCTTTAAATTCCAAAATAATTTCCACCAAATCCCCCTACATTTGTTGGCCACGAATACATCTTCCTTTCTTGCAAAACCTCTCCATTATCCAAGGATTAATGGAAAAGAAATTAAGCACCTTAAAGGGTTTTATATTAATATCCATCCATTTAGTGGATATTACTTTTTATTATAATAATGTGAGTGGCTTCCACTCAACCAAGATCTTTTTGTGCCATAGCAAGGCACAAGCTCGTACAACACTATTGCAAACACATCCTTCAACTTTTGGTTAAAGGGCTCCTTAATTAATTTATTTCTTCTGCATTAAATTAAATTAAAGTTCCATTTATGCTTAAATCTTGATTATTTTAATGTCAATATTCTCTCTCCTCCATGATAATTCAAATGAGGCGCCCTTCTCATTTTCTTTGCTCTATTTGATGAAAATAAACATGTGGGTCCCTCTATAGGTGGTATTTTGCATATTGAACCCTAGTTTTTGGGTAATTTGCACATTACACCAAAACTAGGTTTTAATGCACAAGGATTTCTCTACAAGCTTTATCTTGGTGTCCAAGCTTGTGGAAACCATACCACTACATCATATTCATTTTTATGATGTCTCAACATCAGAGGAACATTTTATCATGTGAAATTTGCAATTTAACCCCTCAACTTGGGTAATTTGCACTTTAGTCCAAAGTAACAAACTAATGTTTCAACATTATTCAAAAAGGATTGAAATTGAAATATAAGTTCCTAAAAAGCCTTAATTACTTTTCAAAAGATAAGATCAAGCATCTAATCAACTTTATTAGGAAAAACACCTAGGGTTAGTACATAACCCAGGTCAGGGATGTTACACATAGACATAGAGCAGGTCTAGAAGGAAAAGGTGCATACACGACACACCAAATTTGATAGGCTCACATTTTGGGATGGTGAGTGCATCAAGTCATTTGTGATGCATCTTACAGTGATTGTCAATGACCTAGGAACTCCTTGGTGAACCTATGAGTGAGTACAAGGTGGTCCTCAAACTCCTTCATGGTGTTCCTCTATAGTACAAATTGATGGCCCTCACCATCGAATCCCTTACGGACCTGAAGAAAAGGTCACTGGAAGTGCTTACTGGATGCCTTCTCATCATTGAGGAATGCAACAAGATGGAGGAACCTACCTCTGTGGGTAGTTGATTGCTCTAAATAAAGGAAGAGTGGTCGATGTGATAGAAGAACTGTGAGTGCAATTGCAGTGGAGGCACGTCTGGATGTGACAAGAAAGGGAAGGCCAAGCCCAAGAAGAAGTCATTGGGAAGCAACAAGACATCATCCAACAGTAGTGCTGGCGGGTCCTATGAGCGAAAGAAGGGCAATTGTCGGTACCGTGGCATCCCTGACCACTTGGTGAAGGAATGCCACAAGGAAAAGCAAGGACATGAGAAGATGGATGATGTGCACATAGCACAAGCCGAGGTGGATTAGTGGATGCTACTCTTGGACGTGACTGATGACATCATTGACACCACAGACGGTGTAAGAACGGAGCATGTTGTACCCAATACGCATGCCATGGCGTGCACGAGGGTGCAACATGTGTTCCTGAATGAGGAGTGTGTGATATCAGTAGTGAAATATGACAATTGCTCGTACCTCAATACGGGGGCTATCAATCACATGACGGGCTCCAAGAGTTTATTGACCTCCCTCAATGAAATGGTGAATGGCTCAATTAAGTTTGGAGAGTGGACTGTTGTTGTAATTCGTGGGCGTGGTGCAATACTGCTCACTTGCGAAAATGGAGAGCATCGCGCACTCATAGAGGTGTACTACATTCCTCGAATGTGCACGAACATAGTGAGTCTAGTCTATTTTGACAAAGTGGGATGCAAGACCACCATCAAGGGTGGTGATTTATGCATGTTCAATCGGCAATGGCTATTGCTAGCATGGCAGCAGCGGGTGAGAAACCTATAGTACATTGTGGCTCTAAACATGATTGCACATGTGTCCCTATTTGCAAAGGTGGGAGACACACTATGGCGGTGGAATGGTCACTTTGGGCCCTTTCTATACATTGTACGATCTCACCGCAGAGAGGATGGTGGAGGTAGTGCCCACCATTAATCACCTCTTCTTCGATAGTGATATTGAGTTAAAGAAGTAGACTACACCAGAGGTACTTTTCCAATCATCTACTTTACTGACAAGATCACTGTCATAGTAGTCATTCACTCCGGCAACCCAGGAAGGTAACAAGTACTTTCTATTAAATGTCAACGAATGTAGTAGGTATATGTCGTTACAAGTGATAAGATCGGAGGAGGAGGCATTTTGTTTCTTTAAGAAGATCAAAGAAATTGCTGAGAAAAAAATGGCATGAAGCTAAAGATGATCTGTACAGATCGAGGGGGTGAATTCAACTCGAATGAGTTCAGCAACAAGTGGTATGAGAGTGTCTTAGTTTTTGACAAGATTATAATTAACAACAACTACCAACATCCTCCCCATTTTCATCCTTCTTCTGTCCATACCAGGCTACTTAGAGAATGACTGTCTACTTCTATCTCTCCTAGCTACCTCCTTATCAGCTAAAATATAGTATTGACTACTGGGAGTTCTGAAGACAGTGGCCAAACCAGGCCCAAGTATAGTTTAGTGAAATGAGGTGAAAATTGAATTTTCGAATCAGGGTCATTTGTGTATCTTTTTTGTTCTTATGTGCTTGTAATTTTTAGCTGCACTGGTCTATATAACTTTCAAAATAAAGTTCACGACACATATTTTAGTAAATAAAAAATAATTCGGCCCTTAGAAATGGGTCAGTGTTACTCCCTTCAGACTTTAGACCTGCATTTGGCACATTTTTCAACCCATCTTAAGGCATGTCATTTTTGCCAACAAGGATGGCTTGAACTCCAATCTAGGAAATTCAAATTTGGGGAAAACCAACTAGAACCAATATTACATCCATCACCAGTCCAACAAAACCCCACATTTAGCATTAAGTCATCCCCTATTTGAGCACGATTTGGGATTGAAGCTGAATCCATCTCGCACGTTGGCATACTTGTAATCATTTTCCTTATTTATGCTCACCCCCGCCCCCTTCATCCTAACAACCCATGACAACTTGATCTTGACACCCCTGACATTCTCATTTTCCCCTCCTTTCCCATGATGCAACAAAGGCATGACCATTGTTCATCATATTGTGCCATAACGTCGTTGGTTGTCCCCACCCCCCTGCATTTTTTGTACATTGTGGCTTTCATAATAGTGCATCCATTTTCTATGGGCATTTTTTGTGTGGGAAATAGGGTTTGACAAAGCTATGATTTGTTCTCCTCCATCACATGTCTTTCATGAGATTTGTGTGATACATATGTTCCCCTCTCGTCTGTCTCCATCTCTCCATTGTATTGTGATTTCCAAGATTATTGTGTTGAGACACAATTATGTTCTCCAAACCCTAGCCTATGATACATTCTATCCTTATCTTTTGTATTACTGTCTATTTACTTGGACTTGTCATTTCAATTAGGGAGAGAACACCTTCATATGCAATGTTGTCTTTCCAGTGGCACTCCCTTCATATGTATTGCTTGAGTTTCTACTATGCCCTCTCCTACTCCCACTTCTCATTGTTGTCGAACTAGCTACGCATGAAGGTGAATAAGATGACTAAATTGTCATCCAATAATCCATATTGAGGTAGGCCTTCATTTTCTATTTTATAATTCCTACTTTGTGACAATTTAATTCTATTTTGATATAGGCTTGCTTTTTGCTTTTTTGCATGAACTGTGATCCATTCTTGGTTGGTTCTTCAAATGTGATTTTAGGATTGTCAATGCATGTGGGTCACATGCACAAAGAAGAACAACTATTTAGTAGAATCAATTTGGCTTTTTCTAATTATTATTGATTTAGATGTGTCCACATACACCATTTGACTTGATCCTATCATGCTAACATATTGGGAGTAGCTTGTAGTTTTATGATGATATTTTTCCCCTTTGTGTGTGCATTGTGCATATAGACTACATGATTTCATCTTGGTATTGATGGATAAAGTGGAACTTAAGGGAATGATATTTCTCATTAGGACATTGTTCTATTTGACCCAAGATTCATCATACTTGATTGCCATGTAAATAATTGGTTGCTTTGTTGATTTTTAATGAATCACCTTTGTATTTATTCCTTGGCATTTTGTAGTTCATTCCCATTATGTTAATAGCAATGATGATTCAATTTCTTTCAAACTATTATGAACAACACTGCTCAATGATAATCACCCCATTTAATTTTTTACCTAGCATCTAGTCGTCTACTACATTTTTTAATGATGATTTCATATTATTGATGTTTATCATTAATTTCGTTAACATTTTATGATTCTCATCCATTCAACATCAGATCCTACTCCCATGTATGTTTATCTTAGGTTGTGGTATGTGAATTCCCAATTTACGTGGCACATTTTTTCCTTGAGGGATTTCCACCCTCATCTCATCAATATGCTCTTGTATTCATCATGTTATGTTTAAGATTATTTTTTTCAATCAATTGACATTCAAGTGATATCCCCAATCATTTGATTTTCCATTAGTTTACCCATTCAATCACATTCATATGTTGGCCCTAGAAGTCCTAATTTTGGTGTTGGGCGCATGAACTTGGGACCCTAAGTTTGAAAACTTGTTTGTTATCATTCCTTTTTCTTTTTTCATAACATTACTTGTACTCTCAGTGTGTGTGGGATTTTGGTTTTAATATGTGTGTGCTTTTTGTTTTCATATGTGTGGATAATAATGTAACCATTTTTAGTTTTTCCCAGAGTTATACATATTTATCCCTTTCCCAGGTCTTATGAATTCTAAGCGAAATAATTTGAGGTAAACATTGCTTATGATGTGTACATGTCTTATGTTGATAATTAACAATATTTTTTGGGTACACCATGTAGACATTATATTATCAACATAGACATGTACCACTTCTCAATGGTGTAGGTAATCTTTAATGGTATGAAGTGGTTTGGATTTATGAAATGAATAATGATTTCTTAAAATAAAATCATATCCCTTGACTATCCTACATAGACAATACACAAACTCCATCATAACATGATTTCATTTCCTCTCAAAATAGGAAATAGTTGCAACACATCTGTAGGTTTCTGATGCTCTACCTTGACTCACATACAGATTCGACACCTTTTCATGAACTCTTATGCATCATGCTTCACAACCATCAGATAAGATCCTTTAGATTATGGTACCTCTTGGTATTTATGGGATCCATAGAGTATGGTGAGGAATGTGCTTCTTCATGTACCATAATCCTAACCACCATTCATTTATGAAAGAAAAGGGCCCCATCCTATGGCTCAAGTAAATCATCGTTCTTCCTATTATCAATGTCTTCTCAATATTATCTCTATTATGCATCTTTGACAACATGTACTAACATTGTCTATATCTACACTTGTGCCAACAAACTTCCCAAGAAAGAAGCATCCCTCATCTGATGAAGAGACACCAACATGTCCCTCTTTCTACAAACTATGAAATAGAATTATATTTTCTCCTCGACATAAGACAAAGATGATTTTTTTGTTAGAATCATCGACCACCTTATTCTCCATTTATAGATGATAATCTATTGTATAATCATAGTCCGTGACAACTCAATCCATGTCCTATACCACATATTCATCTCCTGTTGTAAAAAGATGTACTAGAGGTTCATGTGATCTATGAAGATCTAGTACATTCTCCATAGTGCATCCATTCTTTCAAAGATAAAACCATTGTTTCCAACTTTATATCATGTGTGTGATACCTCTCCTCATGCTTCTTGAGTTGTCTAGAAACATAAGAGATCACATTCTTGTCTTGTACTGACACACAACCAATCCATTCTTCAAAGAATCATAGAATATAATGTGTGTTATCCCTAACCTGGGAAGAATTAGCACATGTACCAACATTGAGTTCTCTTCAAATAACTGAAAGCTACGCTAACACTTCTTATCTCAAACAAATGGTACATCCTTATTGGCAAGCTTGGTTAACAACAAGGATATATCATTTGAAGATCTTGATGAACTGCCTATGAAAACCATATAAACTGAGAAAACTCCAAATGCCACTTGGCATCTTAGGATTTGTCTACTCACAAGATCGAATCTACCTTCTTGGGATCTACACAAATCCTCTTACTAGATATGGCATGACAAAGAAAAGTCTCCTCGATTAAACAAAACACACACTTGTTGAACTTCACATACAATTGATGCTCCATCAACAACTCTACAGCCATACACAGATGTTGTTCATGATGGTCTTGATCCTTGAAGTAGATCAAGATGTCATCAATGACATTGTTTAGATCAATTCTAAAGCCATAACATTTTCGAGAGAAAACATGCTTTCTTTCAAATGTCAGCCTTATGAATTCAAGAGAGATAACATTTCCTCATATTACATCATCCTTAACTGTATAGAAAGATAAGAAAATTTTGATCAATTCATTATACCACTAAACCATCCATAAAATTCCATTTTAAGCATATCAAGAAAGTTCCAAGAATATTTAAGGATTCGCATGGAGATGATGTAGGTAAAAGAATGTTAAAGTATTTATATGACTCACCTCTTCAAGAATAAAATGAGCTCCAAGAAAAAAATGATGAACAAGGTTTCAACTCACCTTCAAATAGTCAAACAAAGATCTGTAAAGGCTTCTCCAAGTAGGATATGTGCTCAGCTAGGTCAATGATGGAAAAAAGGATATATCTTTAGCCATAAAATCTATATCAATCACAAATATTATCCAAATGAAGGAGATCATAGAGAAAATGGCAAGAAAAGAAAATAAAGAAAGAAAATGCAAGCTTCACCTTCTTCTAAGCACACTCAAGATTCAAACCATGACCATCAACCTCCTTAGAACTTCCCTCAACCTCCTTGGATCTCATCCATATTTCTGGTAGATCTTGGGGTTTAATATTATCCATAGGGTTGAGGGGAATGCACTTATAGGAATAGCTAGTGGAAAGTAAAAACATTCCTTAATAAGTGAAATAGTTGACCCTTTTAGAGTCTACCAACCCATCAACACTCAACCTCTACAGATCCCATCAAGGTCCAGCCTCTACACCTCATTGAGGTTTACTAAATTTGTACTATGATGCCACCCCTACTCAACCCATTGAGATCACCACTTTTCAACCCATCAAGGTCTTCACTCTTCAACCCATCACGGTCACCACACCTAACATATCTTGGTCACCACACCTAGCACATCGAGGTCACCTTCTCTTAACCCATCAAGGTCCCTACTCCTTGACCCATACCTACTCCTTGACCCATTGAGGTCCCTATCACATGACTCACTGAGGTCCCCATAGACCCACACACCAACCTCAAGGATAGGAAACTTCATCAACCTTAGGTCAGGGTGTTAGACCATCATGGTCCTACCAAAGTGAGTGACTAGTTTCACCTTCATTTGAGCCATTCATATCACACTCTTACAACCATAAAAAATAGGTGATGAGGGGTTATGAGCCATTGACCTCAAAGGATGAGGCTATTGACCTCCATTCAACTACTTCAAAATCCTATATTAGAGTTAAGGTAAGAACACAAAGGTGAGTCGCATATAACCAAGCATTGTACTCATCAAATCATTAAAAGGGCCACATATACGAGGTCAAACATGAACTGAGATATTTTTGTCTTAATTATGATTACGTATTCTTATTTTACAAAGAACATGAAATTATGGAAAATTAGGTGCATCTAGGTCTAATAGGTTTTTCTCTTAATAAATTGATACATGTTCTCAATCAAGCATTCAATCATGATAAATAAAGAAGATTAGGGTTAAGATAGGTCATGATCTTACATATTTTTATTCTAATTATATCTCCCTCATGCTAAAGATACGCTATATGAAATTTGGTGTGGTAGAATTTTCATAATTCTTCACACACCTTAAATATCCATACACAAACATATTAGGGTGTCCCTCCTCATAGAAACATTATTCCTTTCTAATAGGTTAGTCTTTGTAGGTATTAACCATAAGTCCTTGATATACTTATATATGTCATATCTTAACATCTCATTTAGTAAGAAACCCTTAGGATAAGATATCATTTGATCATTATACTTACATGGTTTGAGGTAAAGGTTTAACCATTATGATGACTTGATCTTGT
The DNA here is from genome assembly GCA_963693085.1 of Alisma plantago-aquatica. Taxonomy (NCBI): domain Eukaryota; kingdom Viridiplantae; phylum Streptophyta; class Magnoliopsida; order Alismatales; family Alismataceae; genus Alisma; species Alisma plantago-aquatica. The sequence goes on along the minus strand of OY856409.1, from coordinate 643,436,325 downwards.
TATGGAAAAATAAGGTGAATTGGACTAAGTATTGGTACTTTGGTGCTTGATATGAGGTTTTCAATAGCTTCAAGGGTTTCTTATACTTGATTTATATTATAGTATATATTTATGATTGATTTTTGTCTTTTTTTATTGTTTTAACCTAATTAAATTTTATAATTAATCCAATGAAACTCTAATCATGTAGTGCCCTATGATAGTAGGAACTATCATGGTTTTTGAAAGTTGAGATAGTGAAATGGGTAACCTTATAGCAATTTTGGATTGTGGGAAGGTACTTAGTGTTGTATATGATTGTGCCTACATAGGAGACAAGTAGTTGTTTTCTTCATAACCATAATAAGGCATACAATTATACATAGCATACATCATGTGATTGAGTATGATGGAGTTTATATCTCTAGTGTTTTGAGAAATATGAATGAGTTGTGTGATAAGATTATGTATTGGTTTTTATACCCAAGAGATAGGTGTTGTATCCGAGTACCCAAAGTAGACTTGAAGTGTAGGTTAGTTTTTTAGAACCTACTAGTAGGTTTCTAATTGTTGTGCCCCAACTTGTCATACTTACACCGACCGAGGTGTGGTGGGATCTTATGAGGACCTACAATCCTAAGATTTTATATAGAAAGCAGGGGCCTTTACAATCACTAGCTTGTGGTTTGAGTGGTACACCTCAAACTACCCAAGGATTAATTATACAATAAGTAAATATGTCGTGTAGATATATAAATTCTTTAAGTATCTTTGTGTTTTACTTTTGATGCCTTTCAAGTATATGTAGTCTTATTGATATATTTCATATAATGTTGATCACATAGTATTAGGATTATTGTTTTTTACATGCCTTTATAATGTTAATAGTAGGCCTATATATGTAGAATGCTCTATAATTAACATATCCTATTGATGGGACATGGCTCTCACCCTCATGGTTATCCATATCCTTTTAGGTGTTCAGTCTCATTCCTAGGGATTTAGTGGATAGGAGCCTCCTTTGTATCAATAGTAGTAGAAGGAGGTTGGTATTTAATCTTTTCATGATGTTTAGTGTCCATGAGCACTCAAGTCTAGGAATGGTGGTTTTATATTCATATGTATTGATGAATCAATTGTTTTTTTGCATTGCATGTTTATGTGATCAAGATATAAGCTTTAAATTATTTACTTTTTCCATACATAGGTTTTAGTGGTTCCTGAAGATATCAAAATATAGTTCCATTTTAACAAAAGAAAGTGATTACACCTTTTAGGTTCATCTTATGTATATGTAGTCAAACTCTTATGTTATGCTTTGTTAACATATTGCTTAATGATGTTGATTACTATAGCTTGACATATTTAATTGATTAATCTTATTTTGCATGTGGCAGTGTTTTCACAGCCACTTTTTAATAGATTCTTCCTTTCTACCTTCTAGTTGTGGCCCTCATATGTAAATCTTGATGAAGTGGAGTCTAAGAAGGATAATTTGATATTCCTTAATAACATACCTTTCCTTGTGGGATTTGGGTCAATAATTACTCTATGATCACACATATATTGTTTTCTTGTTTGGTTTTGTGAGCTATGGCACATGTGAAGTGTGATGGGGCAAATTTTTTGACCAAAAACTTCTTCATTTCCCAAAATTATGTAAGGTAAAAATAACACGATGGATATTGAATCTTAATCCAAGTCTATATATTCCTACCCTTAAAGAATGTCTTGTGTGTAATTCTTGAATGCATGATTACTATTCTATCTTTTCCCATGGTTTCATTAATTAGTTTGTCATATATCTTTCCATGTATATATCCTCAATTAAATCAAACATTGTGGAATCATTTCTAAAGTTGATAAATCTCACACTAAAACTCCAAGATTTTCCGAATTTTAGCCATATCTTTATTCTTAAATATTTCACTATCACAAGTAATTCATATTAAAGTACCATTAACTGACCAACATGAACTAATCCACATAAAAGACCAATATCTCTTGCTTTTCTTGATTTTAAAACCATTAATCTCGTGATAAATCTTCATTTTATATTTTATGATTCATACATATCCAACAGTGATTTTTTTCTCTTTTATTATTCAAAACTTTTGGTACTTCAGTTTACATATATTTCACTTATTATTCACAAAATAATGAAGAAGAGGGAAAAACCCCTTTTACTTATCTTTTGTTATGTTTTAGGTGGTTTCCTTGCATTTTAAGAGAACATAAAAAGTAATTTTTTTGGGGGCTACTTTATTGGGATCCTAGAATTAATATTTCTATAATTACCTTAAAGTATGTAGATATAATTATTTACTAAATGGCCAATTTCAGATATGTTACACTTGTATTTTTCTTAAAGGTGTAACTCAACTCCTAAATATTGATTTTGGATAGGAAATTTACAATACTTAGTTTGAATTACTAGAGAAATTATTGTGCATTTCTTCAAACATTTAAAGACTATGGTTTTTGTGACTCATATATTTCACTTCTTGAATCATGTGACACTGTGTGAATAAGGCACATACCTAAGGAGTTTGATGTAAGTGTCCACATAATAGGATAATAACAACAATTTGTGTGTCTCTATTCACAATTACATGATAGGATGTCATTGAACTTACTACTTTAATTTTTCCTATTCTTGATGTAGGAGTTGGGTAGCATCATAATCACATTAACATACTTTTAAATCATTCATTTTATTGTATGATTAGATGTTTTTCTCCTGCATCCACATTTTGTATAATAGAGATTCAATATTTCTGTGACACTCTTCTTGGTCTATCAATGTTCACACCTTTATTTAGAGAAAGGAAAATCATTAAATGAATAGAGAAAAGTTGTAGGTAATTTAGATTTTAATACAATCCCATTATAATATACACCCTTACATGTGGCTATCATTTGTGTAGAGTTTTAGGAAGGGGAACAATAGAATAAGAAAAAAAAATCTTCCCTTTATATTGTACCCTTCCGTCGTAGCTATAAAACATCGGAGAATAATAGACATGCAAAAGAATAAATATTACCTTAGTTCATAGTAGTTGTCCAAAATCTAGGCATGTCTTTCTTAGTGAAGAACCTAAAATCTTAGATCTAGATATGATTTTGTACAGAGGCAAGATCACCCCTTACTAAAATTTAATGGAAAATACACAACATCCATCTTTTATATGGATTTTAGATAATGAAGGATGCATGCATAATAATTCAATTTAAATAAGCATGATTCAAATACAAAAATGTCAATAGTATCACTGGAAAGAAAAGACTAAGTTATTACATGGCTTTGATCCAAGTTCACTACATGAGTTTCATGAAACCTAAACTAGAAAGGGAAATTATAGGATCTAGTAGTAGCAACCTACACATCTCAGCAAAGTCTGCTTGAATCTACTCCTAGGCAGGTACTCCTTGGTCTTGTTCCACTCTTTGTCCTAGGTCTGGGTAGTTGGGATCACCCAGCAAGATGAGAAAACAAGGTATGTGTCAAATTAAGGAACAAGAACAAAGATAAGATCAACAAAAGATAATGTATGGTAAAAATATGGAGAGCCAAAAGTATGAGGCACATATCTAATAGAAATCTTGCCATAACAAATAATAGTAAAGCAGGATGCGCAACTAATAGTATGTCTACATTAAATAAGTAGGGCAGAGGCACCTACCAAACCTAAACCAAAAGGTGAGGGAGAGTAACACATTCCCAAAAACTTTCAAAATATATATAAAAGTGGGGAGAGTAAACACATTCCCCTAGGAAAAATATCACATGCCCAAACTATGTTTGGTTGTATATAGGTGCAGTACTATATTAGCTAACAAGTGAACCAAATCATCATGCTAAAACAAATAATATGGAAAGAAAATATTTATCATCAAATAATAGAGATACGACTTTTGGGTCAAAACCCAAGAAAATAATGAACTAATTGCACCAAAAAGAGCAATAATAGGAATCAAGGTTTTAGTCCATGCTCATTGGGAAAATAGGGTTTGCAAAATAAATATACCCAACTTAAAATGTGAGATGCACATACCTCAACTGAAAGTCCTAGTCATCACTTTTCAACAACTAAGATGATTCCAATATCGCTTTTCCTAAATTTCAAGTTTTTCACATGTATTAGGGTTTGTATTTCATATATGTATATAGAAAACCCTAATTTTAGACCTTTTTGGAAAACCTCAAATTTTGGTCACAAAACCTAAACCAATAGATTCCTAATATTTTTCTGATCAAAGTAACATATTTATTTGATTTATTTGGAGTTCATATGAATTCATTACAATTTTAGGGATTTTTATATAATTTATTAGATCTTCAAAAATAAACCATTGAAAACATGCAAAATAGGATTGCAAAATATTTATATTAGAAATATAACATTTTTGCAATTCCAAAACATATTTGTATGAAATTGTTGGACAAGCAAATCAAAAGATATGATTTTTGTAAGTTTGGCCAACTAGAAAACTCAAAAAATCCAAAAACGTGAAAGAATATGTGAGAAAGAGAGGGAGAAAGAGTTTGGCCCTGCATGACCTGGCCCAATCATGGGTGGCCAAGTCAGCAATCAAAGGCCAACAAGACTGGTGCTAAAGGAAAGAGGAAGTGGCAAAAAGACTTTAGTGCCCCTGAATGAGAAATCAAAGAAAGAAGGAAATAGAGGGGTAGAAATGAAAAATCACGTGGGAGGCTCATCCCCTTCATCTGTGCACCATTTTTGCTCAAGTACCATGGCTGGTTCCCCCATTCATTGGGGAAAACCCAAGGAGGCAATAACACAATGATTCGATCACGTGAAAGTGAAGAACAAGGGTTACAAAGGCTTACCCCTAATGGAATTAACGCGAGGAGAAGTGAAGTGGGAGCATGAGAAGCCAGCGGTGGCCTCTGATATGCAAATGGACAATGATGTTGGGGAAAGTCTTGGGAAAAATTGAGGTGAGGGGAAGTTTGCAAGATGTCCAGAAAAGATTCAGGCATAGGTATTTATACGTGAGGGTTCGTGAAATAGGGAATAGGCTACTGGCTGAGAAGGCTTGCGGTCGAAGATTGGGAAAATCTAAAATAAATGGAAACTATGAATTGAATTTGGGATCAAACTATGAGGATTTTTCTCCTAAATCAATAGCACTAAAAATATCAAAGAATCATTGAGAAACAAGCGAGAAAATCCCAAAATACCAAGCCGCTAGGCCGCCTTTACTGTTTACACATGTGAGCCTCCTACTCAAGGTAGGAGATAAAATCTCCACCATCTATTCGTGATCAAAAGGCTCTTGTTGAGTGCAAAATTGGATGCAGTCAGGGAGCCCACATGACATTTAAATATTTCCAAATCCAATTCGAATAAAGTTTTAATTAAATTACTTCTTTTTTTCTCTCTCTTCAATAGAGGGTGCAAAAAAACTCCAAATTAAATGAAAATTCATACCTAGCCTAATTAGGATGCCTATAATCCAATGTTGGCATTATTTTTCAATTTTAGTGAATATAAGTATTTTATTTAATTATATGAAACTAAATCACATTTTCTCTTTCCTATCAAATTAGAGACATCTAGAATCCATCAATTAATGTGACATTTCACCCTCAAGCAAACTAAAACATATGGAACATGGATTTTCCATAAATTTTGTCCCTTGAAGTTATTTATAACATTATTTACCATTATGGGCTTTTACATACTTCCTCTCTCCTAATCTACACATGAACATTAAAGATTATCAAAATTGCATTAAAAAATTCCCATGGGCTAATTTTAATGTATAATTTACAAATCTAAGATTAGTTGGCACTTTTGGAGTCATTTGACGACTTATTTCATATTTTGGGGAAAACTCACATTTTCTTTTCTAAATGAAATAAATATATTTATTATTATCCAAAATTGTGAAACTCGACCACCAACACAAACCATATCCAAATATTTCAAATCTAAAGTTATTTTTAACCAATGAGTCTTCCTTTTTAGAGTTTTGTCCCCTTACACATTATTTTTAGTATTAAATGATTTAGTGCTACATTATCATGTTTAAAGCTTTTCTATTTATTCATTTTTCTCTTCCTTACTTCATAAGTCTAAAGGAAGTTCTAAAACGAAATTATTTTGACAATATATTAGTTAGATGGAAATTTGGTATCTTAGACCCAAATTGAAACATTAACTCAAGTATTTGTGCATAAGCCCATTTATTGGCATTAATAGATATCCAATATACTCCAAACCTGTAATAATTCCAAAAATTCAACATCAAGGACAAAAATAATAGAAAAGATAGGAAAAACTTATGAAAAAGGGTTAGATTAAAAATATACCTACATTTTAGTTCATTACAACACTCCATCCCTTAAAAAGATTTCATCCCCAAAATTTCAATCAAAGAGGGAAAGGTGAGTACATAACATCTCATCTCTAAGCTCCCATGTTGTTTCTTCCAAACCATGGTACTTGCATAAGAGTTTCACTAGCTCAATCTCCTCGTTCTTCAACTCCTTAACTCAGGAATCAAGAATCTTTATAGGTAACTCCTTGTAGGTCAGGTTCTCATGAATCTCCAAAGGTTCAATTGTAAATACATGAGAAGGGTCTCTCACATGCCTCTTCAGCATAGACACATGAAACAAATTGTAGATCTTGTCATAGGCAGGAGGAAGAGCTAAGCGATATGCACAATCTCCAACCTTATCCATGATCTCAAATGGTCCAACACAGCGGGAACTAAGCTTGCCTTAACTTTAGACCATGCAATAGAACGTATAGGCTTTATCTTTAGGAACACATAGTCACCAACTAAGAAACTGACATCAGACCTTATCTTGTCTGCGTACATCTTTTGTCAATCTTGTGTAGCTTTTGTACGCTTCTTAATCAGCCAAACCTTCTCTATCATCATTTACATATCATCAGTCTTCACCAATTCACGTTCTCCCACATCATCCTAGTGTAATGGAGGATGATAAGGTCTTCCATACAGAGATTCATAAGGGGGCATACCAATGCTAGCCTGATAGCTATTATTGTAAGCAACCTCAGCCAATGGAAAATACATATCCCATGCACCTCCCCAGTCCATAACACAAGAATGTAGCAAATCTTCCAGAATTTGTACTATCATCTCAGACTGACCATCCATTTTTTATCATAAGATGTACTGAAATGTAAGTCAATTCCCATTTCTTTCTGAATATGACTCCGTAAATGAAAGGTATACTTTGGGTCATGATCAGATACTATCACTTTATATGCACCATGCAGGCGAACCATCCAATCCATATATAATTGAGCCATCTGATAAACCTTGTAAGTGGATTTGAAAGGCAAAATGTGGGCAGACTTAGTAAGTCAATCAATCACTACCCACATAGTATCATAACCCTTCTTGAATGTAGGGAAACCTATAACAAAATCCATGGTTATATTCTCCCATTTCCAATCCAAAATCTTAAGTGGGTGTAGAAGACCACCAGGTCGTTGATGCTCTATCTTAACTTGTTGATAGGTCAAACACTTCACAATGAACAGAGTGATATCCTTCTTCATATTCTTCCACCAAAAACATCATTGTAGGTCCTTGTACATCTTGGTTGTGCCAGGGTGTATAGTGTACTTAGACCTATGAGTTTCACTCAGAACTTTCTATCACAGATCACCAACTTTCAGAATCCACAATTGTTGTTGGAAATGGACTGCACCTTCTACTCCAATTGAGAAGTCTGATTGTGTTTTCTCTGCTAAGGCCTTCATCTCATCAAGTACATGAATTTCTAACTGGGCAGAAATGACTTTCGAGATCCAAGATGGTGTAATGCATAAGCTGTCCAGGTGAACATACAACTTCTGGGTAGTTTCTTCATCGATTGCATCAACAGGATGTGGTTGGAAACAAGAAACATATTCTAGTTTCTTCCACACAAAACAACTCATAGCATTACAAGATATATCTTTCTTCCATCTTAAGGCATCCATAACTACATTTGCTTTATCGGGATGATAAGTGATGGTAAAGTTGTAGTCCTTAAGGTACTCAATGCATCTACGATGTATTAAGTTCAAATCCTTCTGTGTCAAGAGGTACTTCAAAATTTTTTGATTAGAGAAGTCTTCAAACTTAACTCCAAATAGATAGTGTCTCTGGATCTTTAGGGCATGCACGATGGTGGCAATCTCTAAATCATATGTACGCTAGTTCTCTTCATTTGGTTTCAACTAGAGTGAAGCATAGGCGGTCACTCTTTCTTCTTACATCAAGACACACCCTAAACCTTTCTTAGAAGCATTAGTGTAAATTATATAGGGTTTTCCTTTAATAGGTAATATAATAATAGGAGTAGAGGTCAAACACTCTTTCAACTAATGCAAACTGTCCTCGCATTCAGATGTCCACGCAAACTTGACTTCTTTTTGTGTCAACTTTTTCATAGGGAGAGCAGACTCGGAGAAACTCTTGATAAATATGCAGTAGTAACATGCTAACTGAGGAAACTACAAACCTCAAATGGACTCTTTAGAGCTTTCCACTTGGTCACAACGTTTACCTTTGCAAGATCAACGACATTTTTTTTGACAGAAATCACATGACCCAAAAATTTCACTTTCTTTATCCAGAACTCACACTTTGTGAATTTAGCATAGACTTGATTTTCTCTTAGTGTGTTAAGCACAATCCTCAAATGTTCACAATGTTGTTCCTTAGATTCATAATAGACCAAAACATTACCGATGAACACAACTATGAACGGATCAAGATAAGGAAGAAACACTTGATTCATCAGATCCATAAAAGCAGTAGGGGCATTAGTTAAACCGAAAGGCATGACCAGGAGCTCATAATTACCATATTGAGTTTTGAAAGTTGTCTTCAGAACATCCTCATCTTTCACACGCATCTTATAATAGCCACTTTGCAAATCCATTTTTGAAAACATGATGGCTGACTTAAGGTGATCAAACAAATCATCAATGCATGGTAAGGGATAATGATTCTCCATCGTTACTTGATTAAGCATTCAGTAATCCATACACATCTACAACGATCCATAATTCTTCTTCACTAACAATACAAGGGATCCCCAAGGTGAAATATTAGGGTGAATGAAACACATGTCAAGAAGCTCCTGAAGCTGCTTCATAAGCTCAGCGAGATTAGCTGGAGCTAAGCGGTAAGGCAACTTCAAGATAGTTGAAGTTTTGGGCACAAGCTCTATGGAAAAACCCACCTCACGAGTTGGAGGTAACGCGGGAAACTCCTCCAGGAACACGTCAAGAAAATCCTTCACCACATCTATATGATCTAAAGTAGGGGGTGTGGTATAGAGAATGATGGATGCTAAGTATTCTCCATACCCATGTGAGACAAGTTTTTCAGCTTTGATATCTAAAATGATGAATTGTCGATCCTCTCACTTCCTACCCTTTATACACAACCTTTCTCCATCATGTTGTAACAAGTTAGCCTTCAACTCCAGACAGAAGAGGGCTACCTTATACTTCTTCAACCAATCCATTCCCATGATGACATCAAAGGTGGATATATCGAGCAAGATGAAGTCTAAAGGAAACATCTTCCCATATATACAAAGGTCCAAGGTTGGGAGTTTGAGATAAGAAGAGAAGATTCTACTGCTAGGGGTTTTAACATCTAACACGTGATCCATGTATTCATATTCTAATTCTAACATTGAAACAAGTTGTGTTGATATGAAGGTATGAGAAAATCCAAAATGAAAAAGTGCCTTAATAGTAGGTATATTAAAATGTAAAGTACCTTCAATAACTTCATTGTCCTCTCCATCTTCTTTAGCATTCAGATCAAACACTCTTCCATTCTGCCTTTCCATAGGTGGAGGACGTCCTTATTGGTTCTGGTTGTTGTTCCTTGGAGGAGGATTCTATCATTGTGGCAGCTACTGAGATGGTAGCTAAGCTGGTTGCTGAGTTGGGGCATGTTCTCACTGAAGCTTAGGACAATTGGGTTGAATATGTCTAGCTTGGCCACACTCATGGTAGATAGGTGTATGTCAATCATCTCTATAGGGAGGAGCATTGCACTTCCCAGGAGAATGAGATTAGGAACAACTATTGCATCTCTCACGCCCCTAATTTCCATGAGTTCTTCCTCTTGTTGTTGTTGTTGTTATGTCTAGAAGACTAAAATCTGGGATATTACTCGATCACAAGCGCCTTGTCCACCATTTGTTGAAAAGTGAGAGGTAGTTGGGGAACAAGGTTGCGTCCAATGCTATAGATGATCCCTTCCAGGAAAAGAGTTGATCTTCATTCTACTCTGAGATCAATGAAATAACATTCTAAAAGCAGGAAACATTGAACGTATTCATAAACGCTCATGCTTTCTTATCAAATACTATAAAACTCAGCTTCCTTCCTTTCGAGATAAGTAGGACAGATGTACTTCTTAGAGAATATTTTAAGGAACTACTCCTAAATCACATCAGTGATGTTGTGGGTATGATCCATACATTCCAATAGACACATGTTGGCCTATCTAGCACATAAGTTGCAAAGTAAACCTTCTGATGTGGAGGACATTACATGCCCTCGAAAGTACGCTCCAAGGCCAACACCCAATCATTTTATCCACCATGTTTGACTTACTCTCACCCTTGATGTATGGTGGTTGCATCTTGATGAAGTATGTCAAAGTGAACTCCTTAGGCTTACTAGCAGTGGCTACATCAGTAGAGTGTTATCCCACCAAGGTAGTTGAGAGTAGTTTGCACAACATGGTACACTCATGATCGGGGGTAAAGACTGGTGTGCTCATAGGAAGAGTAGGTGTCATCATGTTTTTATGAGGAGTCATTGGGGAGGCACCCTTGGATGTGTTGTTCAGATTCACAAACAAATCACCTCTCCTAAAAGATAAAGGCATTACATAAGATTCCCATGAGTATCCAACAGAGATATCTATGGCTACTATTGCCTATAGGTATGATAATTCAAACAACCAATATCATCTCAGGCCAGATAGGTATCATGCGGATTCGGGAGTCCTCATAAACCAGGCTAGTGGTGTGGAGGAAATGCTTGCCAACCCCTAAACCCTGGCCCTTTCTAGATACCCTTGCTTTCAACTTATGCCATAATAGCTACCTAACATGATTTGATACCATGTTGTAAGGAGGAGAGATCACCCCTTACTAAAATTTAACAAAAAAATATGTAGCATCCATCTTTTATATGGACTTTAGATAATGAAGGATGTATGCATAATAATTCCATTTAAATAAGCATGATTCAGATACATAAATGTCAACAGTAGGCACGGAAAGAAAAGGCTAAGTTATTACATGGCTTTGATCTAAGTTCACTACATGGGTTTCAGAAACATAAACTAGAAAGGTAACTATAGGATCTAACAATAGCAACCTAGACATCTTAGCAAAGTCTCCTTGAATCTACTCCTGGGCAGGTACTCCTTGGTCTTGTTCCACTTCTTGTCCTAGGCCTGGGTGGTTGGGATCACCCAACAAGAGGAGAAAATAATGTATGTGTCAAATTCAGGAATGAGAACAAAGATAATATCAACAAAATTTAATGTAGGGTAAGAATATGGAGAGTCAAAAGTATGAGGAACATATCAAATAGAAACTTTGCCATAACAAATAATAGTAAAGCAGCATGCATGATGAATAGTATGACTACATTAACAAAGTACATCTGAGGAACCTACCAAACCTCAACCAATAGGTGAGAGAGAGTAACACATTCCCAAACATCTATAAAATATATATAAAATGGGGAGAGTAAACACATTTCCCTAGGCGAAATAACACATGCCCAAGCTATTGGTGGTTGCACAAAGGTACACTACATTAGCTAACAAGTCAACCAAATCATCATGCTAAAAGAACTAATATGGCAAGGTAAGATTTAACATTAAATAATAGAGATATGGTTTGTGGGTCAAAACCCAAGCAAATAATGAAATAATGGCACCAAAAAGAGCAATTATAGGAATCAAGGCTTTAGTCCATGCCTCATTGGGAAATTAGGGTTTGGATAACAAATATTCCCAACTTACAGGTTGAGAGGCACATGCCTCAACTCAAACTCCTAGTTATCAATTCTCACCAACTAAGAAGATTCCAAGATCACTTTTCCAAAATTTCAAGTTATTCACATGTATTAGAGTTTGTTTTTCATATATGTATAAAGAAAATCCTAATTTTAGACCTTTTTGGAAAATCTCGAATTTTGGTCACAAAACCTAAACTAATAGATTCCTTATATTTTTCTAATCAAGAAAATATATTTATTTGATTTATTTGGAGCTCATATGAATTCATTACAATTTATAGGGATTTTTATATAATTTATTAGATCTTCAAAATCAACCATAGAAAACATTGAAATCAGGCTCTCAAACTATTTTTACTAGAAAGATCACATTTTTTCAATTCCAAAACACATTTTTATAGAATTTTTGGACAAACATATCAAAAGATATGATTTTTGTAAATTCGGCCAATCAGAAAACTCAAAAAATCCAAAATTATCGAAATATTTCATGAGAAAGAGAGAGAGAAAGAGGTAGAGCGTGCATGACTTGGCCCAATCATGGATCTCCAATTCCTTCAGTCAAAGACCAACAAGACTCGCACTAAAGCAAAGAGGAAGTGACAAAAAGATGTTATTGCCCCTGAGCTAGAAAACAAAGAAAGAAGGGAATAGAGGGTAGAAATGAGAAATCGTGCGGGGGTTTCATCCCCTTATTCTGAGTGCCATTTCTACTCAAGTAGCATGGCTGGTTCCCATGGTCATTTGGGAAAAAAACCAAGGAGGAAACAACACGATGATTTGATCAACGAAAGCGAAGATCATGGGTTACTAAGGCTTACCCCTAAAAGAATTGATGCAAGGAGAAGTGAAGAGGGAGCATGAGAAACTAGTGGTGGCCTCTGATCCACAAGATCTCAACAAAGTAGGGGAAATTCTTGGGCAAAATTGAGGTGAGGAGAAGTTTGCAAGTTGGCTAGCAAATATCCAGGCATAGGTATTTGTAGGTGAGGGTTCATGAAACAGGGAGCATGCAAGTAGCCGAGAAGGCTTGTGGTCCAAGATTTGAGCCAATCTAAAATAATTGAAACTAAGGATCGAGTTAGGTCTCAAACTATGAAGATTCTTCTCCCGAATCTATAGCACCAAAAATCTCAAAGAATCATTGAGAAACGAGCGAGAAATCCCAAATCACCAAATTGCTAGGCAGGCGTTACTGTTCACACATGGGAGCCTCCTATGTGAGGTAGGAGATAAAATCTCCACCATATATTTGTAATTGTATGACTCTCTTTGAGCACAAAATCAGATGAGGTCGGGGTGCCCACGTGACATTTAAATATTTCTAAATCCAATTTGGATGAAGTGTTGATTAAATTACTTCTATTTTTTTCTCTCTTCAATAGAGGTTACAAACAAACTCCAAATTAAATGAAATTGATACCTAAATTAATTAGGATGTGTAGAATCCAATTTTGGTATTAGTTTTCAGTTTTGGAGACTTTCAATATATTATTTAATTATTTTAATGTAAATCACATTTTCTCTTTCCTATCACATTAGAGACATCTAGAATCCATCAATTAATGTGAAATTTCACCCTAAAGCAAACTAAAACATATGGTACACGAATTTTTCATAAATTTTGTACCTTCAATTTATATATCACATTACTTAACATTTCTGGCTTTTACATACTTTCTCTCTCCTAATCTACACATGAACATTAAAGATTATCCAAATTGCATGAAAATTTGCCCATATGCTAATTTTAATGTATAGATTACGAATCTAAGATTACTTGCCACTTTTGGAGTCATTTAATGACTTATATCATATTTTGGGCAAAACTCACCTTTTCTTTTCTAAATAAAATAGATATAGTTATTATCATCCTAAAATTTTGAAACTTGGACACCGAGCCGAATCAATCCAAAGATTTCAAATCTGAAGTTATTTTTAACCAATGAGTCTTTCCTTTAAGAGTTTTATCCCCTTACACATTATTTTTAGTATTAAGTGATTTAATGCCACATTATCATGTTTAAAGATTTTCTATCTATTCATTTTTTTCTCCCTTGATCCATAAGGCTAAAGGAAGTTCTGGAATGAAATTATTTTAACAATGTATCACTTAAGTGGAAATTTTACATCTCAGTCCTTGATTGAAACATTAATTGAGGTATTCGTGCATAAACCCAATTATTGGCATGAATAGATATTCAATATACTCCAAGCCACTAATAATCCAAAAATTCAACATCATGGACAAAATGATAGAAAGGATAGGGAAAACTTAGGAAAAAGCTCTAGATTAAGATTATACATGAATTTTAGTTCATTATAGATTCAACCACCAAGAAATCCATAGATGCTACCTAGAGATACAAATCATCACCAACATACTACATGGTTGTCTTCTTCACAACACCTTGTTGTCATCTTTTGGAATAGCTTATCCAAGCTTCTGTACATGTGCCTCAATCTCTACTTCATCCATGCATATGAGGCAAAGCATGATGCACAATCTTGGCCACCAATTCAAAGTGGAACAAGATTTGCCAGTGTGTTAGGCATCCCAAAACTCTGTTTCATCTACTATCTTTGATGGTAGTCCTTAGGGTTTCTTCCTCTCTCTCCAAGAGAGATGTGACAGACAACTTGTCTCACAAGTTATATCAAAATATGTGTTAAACCCTTTGGGACATGCCCCATTTATATAGTAGAGTCATGGGATTTGAAAACCCTAACTCCATATTTTTCGTTGCAATCCCAAAAATAGTTCAATGTTGAACACTCCAACTTGAATTCAGATCAGCTAGCCAAGTTACCTAATCAGTTGAATAGGTTCCTACTGGAACTCAAAAGTCATTTTGATCATCTAATCGGGTTAGTTCAGATATATACATGAATTGGTTTCCAATTTGAGAACTTCCTTGTTAAATTTTGGTTGACTGACTGGGCCATTGTAGTGCAAAATTTAGTCAAATGATTGACAATCAATTGATCAAATCTACCAACAAATCTGATCAGTTTATGGGACATTCCATTCACCTTATTGGGTAGTATAATTGTCTGTCTATGATCCAAAACCACTCTAATCATTTATTTGATTGCGAACTTCAATTCCCTTCTACATATTTTTGGGTTTGACCTGGTATCTTCCTAATTATGATGGTAGTGATGTTTATAACCTCACAAGCAAAGATTAATGTCTAACCACATATCATTGTCACCAAAGTAATATGAATGTTTTGGAGAACAAATACAACCTATGAAGTGATCAATGTTTCCATGACCACATAACCCCTTTGTCACAAATTTCCAATCGAATTGAGGCATGGAATGTCAGCCTCTTTACATTCTATCCATGTTCCTTGAACTAGAGAAGACAATTCAATATATTGTAAGCTAAATTTCATATATTGACTCACTGATCATGGCCATCTATTTCATAGTCTCACATATCAATTTTTCAGGATATCACTCCAAAGGGGCGAGGGAATTCCATCTACATCACTTACATTCATCTCCACATGTCATAGTGCATCCAATCACTACCTTTTTGGAAACCCTTCTTTAGAGCAAGTTGGGTTAGTGGCCAAAGTACATAAATCAACATGTGATTGCTATAGCGAGTTTAGGTCTAAGGATCATAGTCACCATTTTCACATTCATATATGACTCTGACATGTCATTATATGACTTTCATGTGTCTATATAGTACAACTTGTTCTCTCACAAGTAGTGTATATCTAAGTTGATATTCAATATCATGACTAAAAATACATAATCATTACTCATCATATGTTCTAGTCTTGTGTATTATATTGTAACATCCACAATGATAACTGACTAGGTACATAACAAGAATGAATGCTCTTATTATACATGTGATCTCATGTTCAGGTCCTCAACCAAACCATATGTAATCAAGTCAGAATACTCTAAAGAAATTATTAGCTTTATTCATTATCTCAATACTCAAAAAAATAATAAATGGGTATTTCCTTTTACTAACAATCAAATCAAAAACAAAAGATCCCTTTTACAATCATCACATGATGCCTCTCATTGCATATAGGCAATAGTCTCCTACTTGAACTAGATTCAACCATTCATGAACTGAATTCCAATTAATCTAACATGAAAATCATGCTTCTACTGTGAAAGTTCTTTAGTTAGAGGATTAACAACACTGATTTCAATTGTTACTCAACAAATGTTTTTATCTCCTCACTTTATTATGTGTCTTATGAGATGGTAACCCCTGAATCTTTATTTAGAATGTTGATTCCATTTGGGTTACCTATCTTGTATAATAGCTCCATTGTTGTCATGGTCTAGTTCCACTAGATCTACAACAGTTAGAACCACCCCAAATTCACTACTGAACGTATTGATCCATATTGTTTCCTTTTCTGCACTGAAGGTAGTAATGTACTTTCGGCTCTGTAGTAGACTTAGCCATTATATATTGTCTGTAACTCTTCCAGATTATAGTTCCACCATTTAGGAAAAACACAAATCCTATTTTCCATCAATAACTATCCATATCAGATACAAAGCTTCCATTAGTGTTATGTTTTACAAATAAATCTTCCTCGTCGCCATAAATTAGGAACTGGTCCTTAGTTCTTATCAAGTATTGAAGGACGTTCTTCATTTCTATTAGTGATACCATCACCTGGTTCTGACTAGTACCTTCTCATCATGCTCAAAGAACACAAAACATTTGGACATGTGCATATCATTGCATACATGATAGGTCCAATTGATGAGGCATGTGGAACCTAAGAGAGGAAAACTTCTCATGCATGCCCTTTCTTCCAAAGAGCAAGGTCATTGGGATTTAGAGATACTTATTCCATTTATCATTAGTAGGTTCATCTATTATGTTCATGCATGCTCAACCTCGTCAGTACTTTGTCAATGTATGTACTTTCTCTTATGCCAATAACTCTGTAGATCTTGATTCATAGTATATAGGATGATTCACCTAAGTCCATCATGGGGAATGTATAGACTAACCAAGTGTTAACCAATTTTAGAGTAGGGATGTCATTTCCCATCAATAGTATGCCATCTACATAAAATATGAGAAATATAATTATGCTCCCACTAACCTTATTGTAGACATATAGTTCATCTTTATTTTGGATAAAGCTAAACTATTTGACTGTTTCATCAAATTGAAGATTCCAGCTCAGAGATGCTTGTTTCAACCAATGGATTGACCTTAATAGCTTATAGACTTTATTGGCTTCAATTGGAGAGAAAAAAGCTTGTTATGTACACATCCTCTAGAAGATTCTCATAACAGAAAGCAATTTTAACATCAGTTTTCCAAATCTCATAGTCATGATAAACTGCAACGACAAGCATAAGCCTGAAGGATTCAACCATGACAACTGGTGAAAAAGTTTCATCACAGTCAACACATTGAACTTGTGTGAAACCTTTTGTTACTATCCTACCTTTATAGGTTTGCACATTGCCATCCATGTCAGCCTTCTACTTGAAGACCCATTTTCACCCTATGGGTTTTATTCCTTCATGTGGATCACCCAAGGTCCATACCTTATTGGTATACATGAATTCCATATCAAATCTCATGGATTCAAGACATTTCTTATAATCTATTACCTCAATAGCCTCATTGTATGTCATTGTCTCATCATCCTCAATGGCCAAAACATCATCTTGTTGAGTCACAAGAAATCCATACATCTCTAGCTCAAGATGTGTCCTACTAGACCTTCAAGGATCTTGTGTTGCAATAGGGACATGAGGTTCCACAAAAATTTGTTATTTCTTATCTACCTATATAGTTTCAATGTTGTCTTGTTGGTCTTTAACTTCTTCAAGTTCTATTTTTCGCATGTTGGTTCCTCTAGAAATAAATTCCTTTTTTAGGAATATAGCCATTCTGGAAACAAACACTTTGTTGTCAGATGGAATATACAATTAATAATTTGTAGTTTTATTATGGTATCCAACAAAGATACATTTATTTGATTTGGTTCCAAAATTTTGAAGAACTATTTCTTGACATATGCTTCACATCTCCAAACTTTCATGAAAAACATATTGGCATGTATCCCATTCCTTTTCTCATATGGTGTCTTATCAAATAATTTAGAAGATACTCACTTAAATGTAAACATGGAAGTTTCAAGGGCATGTCCCGGAAACAAAATTCGAAGACTAGTTAAACTCATCATCGATCTTTCTATGAACAACAAGGTGTCATTCCTTCTTTTTGATACACCATAATGTTCTGGTGTTCCAGGTGGGGTCAATTGTCATATAGCCACAATCCCTCAAAAGGGCCTCGAACGCTTAGCTTAAGTATTCACCACCTCAATCCAATTGTAGTTCTTTAGTTTTTTTATCTAGTTTATTTTTTACTTAAATCATGAATTCTTTGAAGTTTTCAATGGATTTTGACTTGTGTTTCATAAGATACATATATTTAAATAGACTAAAGTTATCTATAAATTTAATGAAGTACTCATATCAACCTCTAGCACTTGTTTGAAAATATCCACACACATTAGTATGTATGAGTCCTTGTAAGTCACTCCCTCCTTTATTGTTTCCATTAAAAGGTTTTTTGTCATCTTTCCAAGTAAATAAGATTCACATGTTTGTAATGGTTCAAAATCAAAAGAGTCCAGCTAACCATCATTACGGAGTCTAGAAATATGTGTCTCATTTGTGTGCCCTAGATGACAACACTAAAGATAAGTTTTATGTGAGTTTTTGAGTTTTACCTTCTTGGTGTTTATATTATATACACCTGTCTCAAGATCTAATAGATAGAAGTCATAATCCATAGGGGAACTGTAGTAGAATATATCATCTCTTGAACTAGAAATATGACCATTATTTATTAGAAATTTAGAAATATTTTTTTCCAAACAAGATATAGAGATAATGTTCTATTTATGGCATACACACAATAGAAATTCTCTAAATATATTACAAGCCCGCTGCGAAGAGGTAAACAATATGTGTCTACAATAGTTGCAACAACTCTTGATCCATTTACAACATGTAGTTCCATCTCCCCTTTCTTCAAGGGTCTACTTTTTTCAGATGCTACATACTTGAGCATGTGTGACATCCACATGTGGTGTGCAATACTTATGATCAATGAGTATCTAAGTTTATTTCTATAACATACAAACATGAAGTAGATATATATATATACCTTGCTTCTTGTTCTTTAGTTTCTCAAGGTAGAGAAGGCATTTTCTCTTCCAGTATCCATCTTGGTGAAAATGGTACCAATTTCCTCCCTTAGACACTCCTCCTTTTTTATTAAGTGTAGAAGACTTTTTGCTAGAATTAGAAACTTTCTTAGATTTTCCTTTATCCTTGGACTTTCCTTTTCCTTTGCTAACCATTAGCATAGATTTGAGATTTTCTTTCATTTTATCCTCAGTTGTTCCCAACATACTAAGTAGCTCTGTTAATAGATTATTGAAATTTTTCATATTGTAGATTATGGCAAATTTATTTAGAGTTTTTGGGAGCTCTAATGATCAATAAGGAGGCTAGGTCTTACACGAGGCTCCCTATCTCAATGGAGGAGGCCAGCTTCCAGATTAAATCTACCTTTCTCCCCTTGAGCCTCATCAGCACCACCCCTTGTGCTAGATGATTGTCCTCTCTCCTCTACTACATCTCCATTTTCCCCTCCACTGGCAGGTCTAGTTCCTAGATTGTGGAATCCAGGTCTAGGGGAGTGGGGTGGTGTTTAGTCCCAGTTTTTCTGAGAGGTGTCCATGGTCGACTCCTTGGCGTCTTTTTGATGGATTGCATTATTCTTCCTCTTTCTTATTTTTCCTTCTTGTTTCATTTTTTTCCCAATTTTTTGAGATAGTTGAATGTCACTAGTCATTTTTCATTGGTGTTGTTTAGTCACATTGGGGTTGTCAGCCTCTCCTTGTGAAAGATACAAGAGTTCCCAGTCTCCATTGTGCCTCAAATCTATTCATTTCTTGGTTGAATGACATTGATTGTGGATTATACCTCTGGTGGGATCCTTCTTCATATCCAACCTTCTCTCCATAGCTTCTTGCTCAAGTTGAAGGTATCTCTTATGAAAAGTTGCCTATTTTAGCATTGTGGAAGATAGATCTACACAAAAGCATTTTATTCTCATTTTAGTATGAGATGTATTGGACTTAGGTCCATGTTCTTAGTCATTTTTTCTTTTGGAGTTATTTTCTCTTCATTTAGATTTCGTGTACCTTATGAGTATTGAACTTGATCTGTTCACTCTAAAAAAGATAGTTCACGAGAACTTTTTTTGTATGAATCTGAAATATTGCAAGGTCACATCTATGGGCAACCCTTGACCCAATGGATTTATTGGTCTTGTAAGATCTTTAACATACCCAATTAACTTGAGTACATGGGGTCCAACAAGATCATCCTTTACAATTTTGCACTTATATGACATCATGTCTATCATGTCTTTCTTATTCTTGATACATATTCTTGAGATGTGTTATAATCTCAATAACATCCATATCTTTATCTTTCTTCTAAAGCTCGTAATTCATAGATCATACTATGAACAATATGATGGACATGGCTTCATTGGAATGCTTCTTATGTGTTTTCCTTTCCTCTCTAGGCACAATTGGAGTTGGTTCATTAGATACTACCATGACTTAATCAATTATGATCCCATAATTTTGTCCAAATTAGTAGCCCTCACTATTAACTCAAAGGTTATAGTGATCAATATTCTAGTGAGCAAAGATCCATAATACATTAAGCGAAGAGTCAACTATGGTTAATGACTAACAACTTAATTGTTACGGTCCATAAAAATCACCAATTGCTTCCTATGGAATTCTTAGATAGATGTAGCACAACTCTGTGTCAATAAATCATCATATGAAATGTATGTTATCTTTATGCCTCTAGGTGCCTAATCCTATTATTATCACATGCTCAAGTTCAAACCAAGGCTGATTCAATAATATATGCACCTTGATAAGAAGATCCTCATACTTATAATCACACTTCCCCGAGGTAGATGATGCACCATGCCTGGCATACCTACACATAATCGAACAAGGTTTGTGTATTGCACTTGGAAGGTGTCTTTAACATTGATATTATGTTTAGGGATTTACATATATGTTCTTATGTATCTAATCACCATTTTAGGTACTCTATTATACATATCATGCACTATAACAATAACCATGTGAGATAAAACATTATATGTAAACTAGTACAACAACTTAAGCCAACAAGTTTTGTAAAAAGTAACCAAGAGAGTCAGATATAAATGAAGTCCTAAATAGTCCATCTCAGTGTTTCCAATCGCCAAATCCATTTGGGATATTGGTACTCCCGACCTTAGGAAGTTCTTGGGTTGTTGATTTATTAATCACCTTGTCTTGATGACAAATCCTCCACGGGACATCCTTTTTGGCATAGGCTACTAAATATCTCCTCCTATCCATCATGATCCACTAGTGACGTCTTCACATCATCCTATTCTAATTGCATAACTAAAATTTAATGAAGAATGTATAGAGAGAGAGGCATGGCATTCAAGCCATCTACATGTTTCATAATGTTTAGTCAAATTCAAAATAACTATATTAAATTTTCTAGATCACACCACAACTATCTAGTTTCCATATTTAAATCCACCAAATAAAACAATTTCCAAGGTGTTTCATTGGTATATGTAATATATATATATATATATATATATATATATATATATATATATATATATGTGTGTGTGTGTGTGTGTGTGTGTGTGTGTGTGTGTGTGTATAGACACACACAAATATATATATGTACATATATGTGTGTGTGCTAGTGTGTATGCATATGAATATAAATCATATATGCCATTTGATTAATTAGATACAAATTTACAAATAATTCATCTAACAAATTGTTTGTAATTCCAATCTCAAACTAACATTAAGGCATATGATAGTGGATGTAATTCAACTATAGTTTTTTGGGAAGGGAACGTAATGTACTAACAAAAAAGTCTTCCCTTTATGCCCTAGTCGTTGGATCCATCGTATCTGTAAAATGTTGGTGAATAAAAGACAAGGGAAAGAATAAAGGTAATACCTTTTCACACACTATTCATCTAAAAACTAGACACGTTTTTGTCGGTGAAGAACTCAAAATCTTGGATCTAAATTGGAATCAACCACGGATATCTAGATGCACTAAAAGAGATCTAGATCATCCACCAATTTACTACATTGTTGCTTCTTTGTGGAACTTTGTTGTTGCCTTTTTTAATAGCTTCTCTAAGCCTCCTCATGTGTGACTCATCCTACAGTTTTTCCATGTGGATGGGGGAGAATTTGGCGCACCACCTTGGCCACCAAGTCAAAGTAATTAGAAGTTGACGATGTGCTAGTCATCCCAGAACTCCCTTTCTTCTCCTATCTTGGCAGTGGTCCTTAGGGTTTCTTCGTCTCTCTCTCCAAAAGAGATATGACAACCAACTTGTTTATAGGTTGCCTCAAAAGATGTGATAAAATCTTTAGGATGTGCCACCATGAGTTGTTGATGTGCTAGTCATCCTATAACTCCCTTTCTTCTCCTATCTTAGTAGTAGTCCTTAGGGTTTCTTCCTCTCTTTCTATAAAAGAAATATGATGGCCAAGTTGTCTTAAAATATGTGTTAAACCCTTTGTGATGTTCCCCCTTTATATAGGGGTTATGGGATTGAAAAAACCTAAATCCAATATGTTTTCTAGTTGCAATCCCAAAAGCATATTGATATTGGTGACTATGACTACAATTTCGATCATTTGACCATGTTTCCTGATCAGTCGATCACATTCTTTTTGTCTCAAAAAGCATTATGATCAAATAATAGGATCAGTTTAGATCTGCATCTGAATTGCTTTCCAATTTGAGACCTTACATGTTGAATTTTGATCGGTCAACCGAGCCAGTCTACTAGAAAATTCAATCAAGCAATTGACAATAAAATTGATCTATTGACCCAGCCAATTTAGTCAGTCGATCAGGCATTCTAGTTGCCCGATTGGATAGAACTCAGTCTCTTCCTAATTTAGAACCATACTAAATATTTATTTAATTGTAAACTTAAACTCCCTTTGGCATCCTTATGTGTGTGACCTGGTATGTTCCTAATTATGTTAGTAGTGATGTTCAAAACCTCACAAGCAAAGATTGGTCTCTAGCATCACATCATTTCCACTCAAGTAATAGGAATGAGTTGGTGGAAAACTATGACCTATGATGTGATCAATGTTTCCATGACCATATTTGTCACATATTGCCACATTGATATTTAGGCAAGGAAGGTCATCCTATGAACATTCAACCCATGCTCCTTGAACTAGAGTAGACTATTCAAGATACTAAGAGCTCAATATCATGTATTCACTCGCATGAGTCATTTCATAGTCTCAC
Organism: Alisma plantago-aquatica; assembly: GCA_963693085.1. Taxonomy (NCBI): domain Eukaryota; kingdom Viridiplantae; phylum Streptophyta; class Magnoliopsida; order Alismatales; family Alismataceae; genus Alisma; species Alisma plantago-aquatica. The sequence continues at coordinate 643,412,851 of OY856409.1, read as the reverse complement.
TTTATCTAGTGGTTGAAATATCCCTCCAAAGGAGGGATAAATTCCATCTACATCACTCAAACTCATCCCCATGTGTCATAGTGTACCAAATCACTACCTTTCTGCAACCTTTATTCAAATCATGTTGGGCTAGTGGTCAAAGCACACTAAAAAAACATGTGATTACTATAGCGAATTTAGGTCTAAGGATCACAGTAACCACTATCACATTGATATATGACTCAGACGTGTCATTACATGACTTCCATCGATCATATCGAGGTATCGAGGTATCATAATACGTTTATAAATTCCATTACATACTTCATTTATGACCTCCTTGAAAACTTCAAGAGATACCAACTTGTATTTCATTAAATACAAATTTCAATATCTACTAATCATATCAATAAATATAATGAGGTACTTGTAACTATCTTTAGCATTTATTCTAAAAGGTATATGTACATTAGTGTTAAAGTGCTAATGGAATAGTCGATATACCACTACATCTAGTGAATATGCTCTTGTCATATTGCCTAATAAATAAGACAAGCATGTCTCTATTGGTTCAATAACAAAAAGAATCCAGATAACCATCATATGGATTCTAAAAATGCATTTATTATTTATGCACTATGGATGATAGCAGTATAGGTATTCATTGTTTGAGTTATCAAGTAATTCAATATATGTGTCATACACATTTGTCTCCACAACTATCAAGTATAGTTTGTGAGACATAGGGCATTGCCATAAAAAATCATATCTTTCAAAATGAAACATAATGTTATTAGCATACAAAACACATAATGTTTTCATCAATGGAAAGTACAAAATAGTGATTCACTAATTTTATGACGTGCCCATGAATGACAACTTCCAACTTTAGAGGCAGCACTCTTGCTCTACACAGTTCTAGCTTACTACTTCTCAGGTCCTGAAGTAGAGATCCCTATCTCCATCTTCTTTGTGAGATCCTCTATGAGGAGGATAGTTCTTTCCAATCTCCAAATAGGTGATAATGGTGGTAATTTTTTTTCTTTATCATTTGAGTGAAAAGGACAGATTCCTTTTACACTTATCCTTCTCCATAACTTGATTATATAAGACCTAGACTTATGCTTAGCCTCAACAATCTTCTTAGCCTTGCCTTTGCGCTAGGACTCGGTTCTACTGATCATCATCACGGATTTGTCCTTATTTTTCCTTGATTTGGCATCAACATGCCATGCTTTTGATAAACTTACTATATGATTCATGCAATGCTTTCATAAACGTATACATGGTCAACTCTTGAACTAAGAGAAATCCTACTCTTTCAACATGTCCAATCATATTGAGCACATGGGGTTCTAATGGACCTCCCTTTGCCAGTTTGTACAAAATTAGCACTTTGGACATTATACCTTCTTTGCTTTACATGATTCTTATGATGAATTACCATCACAAGAATGTCCATGTTGTTCATGCAACTCATAGTTCATACAACATAGCATAGGTATTTAAATGTCTATGGCATCATTGGGATACTTCCAATAAGAATCCAATTACCCTTTGGCACATTTGGAGTGGGTTCCTCTACCATTGGTCTATCAAGGACACAGAGCTTTTTCTCATTGATGAGAACATTTCTTAAAGTCCTTAACTAATTGTTGAATTGTATCCCATTTTATCCTTCTTAAGGATTGATCACAATTTGAACGTGTTTTGTGTTTGACATTTGATTCTAAAAAGAAATATTGCAACATTTTTTTATTTGATTTGATTTGATAAATTTGATGATATTAATTAGGTATTTAATTAACTATGAGTCCCAAGATTTTATTCAAATTGGTATCCCTTAATACTAATTTAGAATATTGCAGCATACAATATTCTAGTGGGCCAAGATTTTATATTCCATCAAGTCATGACTCGGCTTTGGTTGATCACCCACAACTTGATTATTTAGGTAGGCCAACTTGCCAATTGCATCTGAATGAAACTCTTGGATATCTAAGTTAATATGTGCAACTCTTTGGCATAATCATCTGCATGCCACTGGCGCCTGGTCTCACCAAGTTATCATCACTCAAGCCTAACCCAAAAGCTGACACAATAATAATGCACCCCGCTTTGATGGAAACTACATTACTACCATCACACTTCCACGAGATAGACAGCACACCACGCTTTGGCATAAACTATGATTGGTAGATCAAGTCTAAGACTTTGATATTATATTTGAATGAGTATTTATAAATATATATACTTTATCCAATCACCACATATATAGTACGTGTCATAGACATACTATAACAAAAAATGAGAACATGCAATAAATAAAACACACAAGCGATGGTTATGGCCATTCTAATGTAATTCCTTAGAGCCACAAGGAATTACTACCACCTATGGTCCACATCATATGCAACCTGTTGTTGGTGAAGATTTGTACTCGATCCAATCTGGGTTGACTGGTTCAACTCTTGAATCGGTCGGCTCACCTCTCAGTCACTCAGTTGGGCTCTTCTGAAGTGTTCGTCTGGTTCTCAAGTCCAAGCAGTGTTTGGACACCTCCAGTCGTTCAATTGGGCCACCATTCGATCGGTTCATCCTCCTATTATTTGGCCTCCTCAGTCCTCTAGTCAACTAGGTCGTCTCACGAGCCAATCATTTTGTCTTTGTGCATATCATCATCTCACGTCAAAACATAAATTAAAAATATCATATTTCTGATTACATTGTATATGGGGAAAATCTCGAGTTGCATTTGAGGGGAAGTAGGAAGAATAGCATTAATTAACATTTGGAAAGAAGCCAAAGGATCGATATGCAAACTAATTAACAACAGGAATAACCACAACCATGCACACACTGCTATGGGGTTTTGGCCATAACCATGCTTCACATCCACCATCAAAACCAACAATTATATGGTGACACGTGTAAATTGCATATATATATATATATATATATATATATATATATATATATATATATATATTCATTTGGGTTCTTTGTGTGGTGATTAGATAGACGTCCACATCGACCAGTTTAAATATTCCCATCACATGCATTAAATAAACTCGATAAAACCAAAATATAATCATATCGATTATCCCAAAACATAATTAATTGATGTGGCTTTGATACCACTGTTGGGAAATACATCATCAGATAGGCAGCTGAAAAAAAATACTAACATATTTCACATTAACAACAGATCACATCAATGACTGTGCAATGGGAAGGATGGTTTCACAAAGATATACCTAATCTTGGAGCAAGTTCAATGACAATCCTCGTAGATGTAGATGAGCACTCTATCTTGTACGGTGGTTGTGTAGCTCCTGGTCACACTGGGACTCATCTGACTGCTCCTCCATGGAGATCAGACTTGGACACCTATAGTAGTGGTCCTCAGATCTCGCCACAGACTGTGAGTTGATGTTGCCCTCCTAGCAACAGCCAAAGGACTCCTACCTCTAGAGTAGTCCACACAGACCAACTAGAACTCCTTTTATTGTGCTAGAATAGACAGGAAGGAGTTGTCCCGTCTTTTGGTGTACTAGTCACCAACCTACTCTCCCACAATATTGATCCTCAGTTGTTTCTCTCCCTTGGCTATCCCTCCCAAGTCTTGTAGGAATTGTCTAGGTTTTATGGTTACCACAACTAGAGAGGAAAACAATTGTCAAAACAACTAATTCTCAATTGTTTGTATTGTAGTTGTGTTCTGGGAAGCCCCCATTACCCCTCTATATATAGGAGGGGTTAGGGTCAGGGTTCCTAATCCCCAGCTAATGCGGGACTAAAGTGGGACTAGAAGGACCAGAAGATCTTGAATTTTCACAACAATTTTGGAAGTTTTACAACCTGTGTGGCCAAACAGTCATCTTGCATGCAAGATGGTCATTTTGCAAAGCAAAACGGTCATTTTACACTTTCCAATTTTGCACATATGTCGTCAATTCAATTCCAATTAGTACTCAACTTGATGTCAGCACCAATCTTTGATGAAATTGAATTGCACCCCTGAGACGGTCATTTGGTGCATGTGAGATAAACTTCTCACACCATCTGAGACAATCATCTAGCCAAGCCAGACGGGCATCCCGCGGGCCGTTTCAGGCTAAATTCCACCCAATGCACAATACAATCAACCTGACACTCCAAACAGTTGTCTCAATACTGAAACTGGTCATTTGGCAGTCTACTCAGATGATCTGTTGCATGAATTAAAAAACCTAAACACTTTAGTAATCAATTCAATTATCATTCAAGATCGAATTCCTCTTCTAGATGAGTTCCTATGTGTGTGACCCTATAGGTCCCATATCACGTTGGCAGTGAATGTCCATAACTAGCTTATGACATCACAAGCAATGAGTGGTGCCTAGTCGCACATCCTTGCTACCCAAGTGAATGGAAAGTTGGGGAGGAACTCCAACCTACAATCTGTGTATGGTGTTATAGTGTTTGGATATTTCCTTTGTCACTGATATCCAGATTGAACTAGAGGAATGGAGTAGTCATCCTCATTATTATTCAATGTTGTTTCTTGAACCAGAGTAGACTGCATGAGATATATGTAAGCTCAATATCACATATTGACTCACACACATATGGCCATATTTTTCTCAGTCTCGCTAATCAAGAGACCTTAGATATCATACTGTTATAGGAGGGAAAAATCCAATCTCTATCACTGAAAGTCATTCCCCATGGGTCAAAGTCACCCAATCCTCACTGTTATAACAACCCATGTTTCAGGACTGTATTAGTGTATCCAGCAACATGTAATAAGTGTAGTAATTTCATGTCTAAGAATCACAACCACCACCATCACCATGAGGGTTGAGTATGACTTCCTTGATGATGGCTTCCATGTGTCAATCTCACGATGGGTCTGTTTGATATACTATTCTCTGACATGTATTTGTATGTTTGTTTTGATATTGCCATATCATGACTAATGAGATTTAGTCATAAACCAACTCACACTTTGATCTTACATGTTATTGTTGTCTATCAACCTTCCACAATAACAACCGATCAATGACATAATGAGAATGTATATACTCTTAACATACATATGATCTCATTCTTCCAAGTCACATACTTGAAAACATACGTCATTGAGTAATATCATTCTCTAGACATTAATTATGTTCTTCATTATCTCATAACTGAATATACAAAATAAATTAGAAGCTTTCCTTTATTATTATCAAATCAGGTATCTAATGCTTTATCCCAATCATCATATGCTTGGCTCTCAGGACATACATATCAATAGACTCCCACTTACACTTAGAGAAAATCACCCACTGATCTCATCCCGAGTGACCTACCATGACCATCATGCATCTACTGTGCAAGTGCTTTTATAGAAGGTTTAGCAATGTTTTCTTTAAGTCAGTGTTTTCAATTTTCAAATCTCTTCATTGTAAGACTACTTGTACGATATAGAAGTGTCGTAGTATGTTATCTGAGATTCCCAGCCTAACTAGTATCTCCATTGTTGTCATTGGTATTTCTACTATGTCATCAATAGTTGGAACCTTACACAAGTTCACCCATATGAACTTCTTGATCCACACAGTATCTGTTTTTGTTCTTATAACACAGAGGTATTCTTATTTTTTTGTAGATTTGAACAACTATCATTAGCTCAGAACTCTTTCTAGCTTATAGTTCTCATTTGATATCAAACATAAATTCAGATTGTAATCATTTTGTCAGTTTGGAAGCTTGCATGGGTGTAACCCTTTACATCTAACTCTTCCTTATTACCATAACCAAACTGATCCTTTAAGTTCTTCACAAGCATGTAAGGATGTCCTTTATGTTAATCTGGTGACTCTCACAGGTATCTGACATATACCCTCTCGTCATGGCCAATACATATGAGATTTCTAGGTAGCTATATATATGTCCTCTCATTGTGTCAATACATATGAGATGACTGGATATCCTCTCATCATGTCCAATACATATGAGATAGCGGGATATCTTGTCATCAAGTCCAATACATACGAGATAATGGGATAAGTACATAACATTTAGATCCAATTGCAAATGCATATGGCATATATCCATGTGTTCCTATTCTTCATAAGAATTAGACACTAGGCTCCTGAGAGGCTAACTTAATGAAACATGGACATGTTTTCTCTCATTGAGTCTTGCATGTTGAACCCTTCAGCATCTTGCAAATATATGTTCTCTTACTTAGGTCAAGAATCTTTCCAAATATATCTCTATAGACCTCAATCCCTATCTCATAGGATGCTTTGCCTAAACTCTTCATATAGAAGGTACTTTCCTTGTCAGGTTTTAACATATGTAGGATAAGGACGTTATTCCCCATCATTATGTAAAATATAAAATATGCTCCCACTAAATGTTTTGTAATCACAGACGCCATCTTCGTTCTGACTCAAGTCAAATCCTTTGACTATCTTGTCAAATACAAGATTCCAGCTCTAAGATGCTTATTTCCATCCACAGCTTGACCTTTTGTAGATTATGGACTTTATTTGCATTAATGGATTTATAAAACTTTTAGGTTGTGTCACATACACATCCTCTTAATTATACCAATTGAGGAATGTGATTTTAACATCTATATGCCAGATCTACATTCATACTAAGTTACAACAGCAAGCATGACCCAGATGGATTTAACCATAGTAACTGGTGAAAAGACTTCATCATGTTCAACACCTTGAACTAGTTTGAAACTCTTTGTAACCAATTTACCTTTCCATGTTGGTCTTCTTACAAAACCCTAATGCACCCTATGGATTTTATCCCTTTAGGTGGATCCACCAAGGTCATACCTTGTTGGTTTACATGGAGTCCATCATGGATCTAATGGCCTCAATACATTTCTCTGATTATGGTTCCTCAGTAGCTAGGTTGTTGACTCATCTCTATGATCAACTCGTTGCCTTTTGAGTTATAAGATATCATAATCTTTCAAACTCAAAGCGTGTTCTACTAGAACTATGAGTTCTGTGTTTACATAAGGAACTTGAGATTCTACAACAACTTGTGATTCTCCTTGTTCCTATAGTACCTCTTTAGTTTCTATGTTTTCTTGTTTATCTTGAATATTTTGAGTTCTACTTTTACTACCCTTATTTCTTTGAAACTAATTTCCATTTAGGAATTCAGCCATCCTAGCAACAAACATTTTTTTGTCGGGTTGCAATATAAGTAGTATTCAATAAGATGACATTCATGTGATTTGTGGATAAATCATTTTCAAAAACTATTTTCTTATAAAAGCTTTCAATCCTCATCACTATAAAGACACATCAGGACTCTTCCCATGCCATATCTCATATGGTGTCTTTTGAACCAATTTAGATGGTACATTGTTTTAGTGTAAAGAATGTGCCCAAAGGCAATTGTAAGATCAACTAGATTTGTTGATAATCTCACCATGACTTAACAGGGTGAGATACCTTCTTTTAGACACATCAATATGTTTTAGGTGGAGTTCAATGTGATACTCTATCATGATCTCTCCATAAGGTTCTCAAACTCTTGGTTAAAATATTTCAACATTGATCGTATTAAGGTATCTTAATACTTTTACCAAGTTAGTTACGTACTTCCTTTATAATATCCTTGAACACTTCAAGAGATCTCAACTTGTATTTCATTAAATACAAATTTCAATATTTACAGATAGTATCAGTAAATATAATGAGATACTTGTAACTACCTTTAGCATTTATTCTAAAAGGTTTATATACATTAGTATGTACTAGTCCTAATGTAATAGTCAATCTCGCACTACATCAAGTGAATATTCTCTTGTCATATTGACCAATAAATAAGATATGAATGTCTCTATTGGTTCAATAACCAAAAGCATCTAGATAGCCATCATATGTATTCTAGAAATGCATTTCTTGTTTATGCAATCTCGATGACAGTGTTATAGGTATTCAATGTTTGAGTTATCAAGTCATTCAATATATGTGTCATACACATTTGTCTCTACAAATATTAAGTATATTTTGTGAGACATAGTGCATTGCCATAAAAGATTATTTCTTTTAAAATGAAACATAATGTTCTTGTCATACAAAATATATAATGTTTTCATCAATGGCAAGTACATAATAGCAATTCACTAATTCTTTTGTGTGCCCATGAATGACCACTTACAACTATAGACACAGCAACACTTTCTCCGCATAGTTCTAGCTTATTACTTCTCAAGTCCTAAAGTAGAGATCTCTATCTCCATCTTCTTCTTGAGATCCTCTATAAGGAGGATAGTTCTTTCTAATGTCCAGACATGTGACAATAGAGGAAATTTCTTTTCGTTATCCTTCATGTGAAAAGGACATATTCCTTTTACACTTACCCTTCTCCATAACTTGAGTGTAGAAGACTTGGACTTCTGCTTAGCCTCATAAATCTTCTTAGCCTTGCCTTTGCCCTAGGACTCACTTCTGTTGATCATCATCACGGATTTGTCCCTCTTCTTCCTTAGTTTGGCATCAACATGCCAAGTGTTTGATAACTGACTATATGATTCATGCAATGCTTGCATAACCATATTCATGGTCAACTCTTAACCTGAGAGAAATCTCAGTCTTTCCACATGTCCAATCATATTGAGTACATGGGGTTCTACTGGACCTCCCTTTGTCAGTTTGTACTCAATTAGCACTTTGGAGTCATTTTACCTTCTTTGCTTTACATGATTCTTATGATGTATTACCATCACAAGAATGTCCATATAGTTCATGAAACTCGTAGTTCATATGACATAGCATTAGGTATTTAAATGTATATGGCATCATTGGCATACTTCCAATAAGAATCCATATAGCCTTTGGTGCATTTGGAGCGGGTTCCTCTGGAATTGGTCTATCAAGAACATAGAGCTTTTTCTCATTGATGAGAACATATCTTAAAGTCCTTAACCAATTGTGAAACTTTATCCCATTGTATCCTTCTCAAGGATTGATCGCAATTTGAACATGTTTTGTGTTTGACCTTTGATTCTACAAAAACATATTGCACAGTTTTTTATTTGATGAAATTATATAGGTCTTTAATTAGATATCACTCCCACTATTTTATTCAAATCAATAGCCCTCAATATCAATTTGAAATATTACAACATAAAATATTCTAGTGGGCCATGATCCATATTTCATCAAGTCATGACTCAGCTTTGGTTGATCACCCACGAATTGATTATTTGGGTAGGCCAACTTGTCAATTGCATTTGAATGTGACTCTTGGATAGATGATATGCGTAATTCTTTTCCATAATCATTTGCATGCCACTGGTGCTTGGTCTCACCAAGTTATTGCCAGTCAAGCCTGACCCAAAATCCAACACGGTAACAATGCACCCCGCTTTGGCAAAAACTACATTACTACCATCACATGTCCATGAGATAGATGGTGCACCACATTTTAGCATAAACTACACTTGGTCAATCAAGCTTTTCATGTGTTTCACTTTTGAAAGGCATCTATGAATTTGATATTATATTTGAGGGAGTTTGTATAAACACATATACGTTATCCAATCACCATATATATAGTGTGTATCATGTACATGCTATAACCACAAACGAATTACTACCGCCTATGGTCCACATCATATGCAACCTGTTATTGGTGAAGATATGTGTTCGAACCAAGAAAGGTTGATCGGTTCAACTCTTAAACTGGTCAGATCACCTCCTGGTCACTCGGTTGGGCTCTTCTAAAGCGTTTGTCTAGTTCTCAAGTCCAAGTAGCATCTGGATACCTCCAGTCGATTGGTTGGGCCACCAATCAATCAATTCATCCTTCTATCGTCTGGTCTCCTCGGTCCTCCAGTTGAGTGGGTTGTCTCATGACCCGGTCATTTTGCCTTTGTGCAGATCGTCATCTCACATTGAAATATAAATTAAAATTATTGTATTTCTTATTACATAGTATATGGAGAAAACCTCAAGTTACATTCGAGGGGATATTGGAAGAAGAGCATTTATTTACATTTGGAAAGAAGAGAGAGGCTAATTATGTAGATGATTAACAACAGAAATTAACCACAACCATGGACACACAGATCTGGAGTTTTGGCCGTAACCATGCTTCACATCCACCATCAAAACTAATTTTATGGCAACACATGTAAATTGCATATATATATATATATATATATATATATATATATATATATATATATATATATATATATATCATAACATATATATACATTCATTTGGGTTCTTTCTGTAGTGATTACACAGACATGAACATCAACCAATTTAAATATTTACATCACATGTAATAAATAAACTCGATAAAACCAAAATTCAATCATATCAATTATCCTAAAACATAATTAATTGACATGGCTCTGATACCATTGTTGGGAAATACGGCATCAGATAGGCAGTGGAAATAAAAATTTTACTAACATATTTCCCATTAACCAACATATCACATCAATAACTATACAATGGGAAGGATAGTTTCATGAAGATATTCCTAAGCTGGAGCAAGCCCAGCAACAATCCTCGTCAATGTAGATGTGCACTTTGTCTTGGACGGTGTCCGTGCAACTCCTGGTCACACTAGGACTTGTTTGACTGCTCCTCCATGGAAAGTAGACTTGGAGAATAGTTGTAGTGGATCCTCAGATCTCACCGCAAACTGCGAGTTGATGTTTCCCTCCTAGCAGTAGCTAAAGGACTCCATCCTCTAAAGTAGTCCACACGGACCAACTAGAACTCATGTCGTCCTACTAGAATTAACAAGAAAGAGTTGTCCCTACCATTGGGGTACTAATCACCAACATGATCTCCTACGACAATGATCCCCAGTTGTTTCTCTCCCTTGGCTATCCCTCCCTAATTGGGTAGGACTTGCCTGGGCTCTCATGGTTACTACAACCAGAGAGGACAACAATTGTTAGAGAAACTAATTCTCAATTTTCTATGTTGTAGTTGTGTTATGGGAAGCTCACAGAGGGGTTAGGGTTAGGGTTCCCAGTCCCCAGCCAATACGGGACTAAAGCAGGAGTGGAAAGGACCAGAAGATCTTGAATTATCACAACAATTCTAGAAGTTTTGCAACCTGCATGCACCATAACGATCATCTAGTACAGTGAGATGATCGTCTCGCACGTGAGACGGTTGTTTCACTAAGCAAAACGGTCATTTCATACTTTCTATTTTTGCACATATGTCGGCAATTCAATTCTAATTAGTACTCAACTTAACATCAGCATCGATCCTTGATGTAATCGAATTGCATCCCAGAGACGGCCATTTGGTACATGTGAGACAGGAGTCTCACTCCACCCGAGACCACGTCTGGCCAATCCAGACGGGCATCACATAGGTTGTTTTAAGACGAATTCCACCTAGTACGTGAGATGGTCATTTCACTAAGTGAAACGGTCATTTCACTCTTTCAAGTTTTGCACATATGTCGGCAATTCAATTCTAATTAGTACTCAACTTGACGTCAACATGAATCATTAATGCATTCTAATTGCATCCCAAAGACAGCCATTTGGTACATGTGAGATGGGAGTCTCACACCACCTGAGACGGACATCTAGCCAAGCCAGAAAGGCATCACGTAGGTCGTTACAGGCTGAATTCCACCCAGTGCACAATACAATCAACCTGACACTCCAAACGGTTGTCTCAACACATGAACTGATAGTTTGGCAGTCTAGTTAGATGATTGGTTGCATGAATTAAAATACCTAAACACTTTTGTAATAAATTTAGTTATCATTCAAGATCAAAATCCTCTTCTAGATGAGTTCCTATGTGTGTAACCCTATAGGTCCCATATCACGTTGGCAGTGAATGTCCATACTAGCTTATGACATCACAAGCAATGAGCGGTGCCTAGTCTCACATCATTTCTATCCAAGTGAATGGAAAGTTGAGGAGTAACTTCAACCTACTATGGTGTTATAGTATTTGTATAGTTCCTTTGTCAATGATATCAATATGAACTAGAGGCATGGAGCAATCATCCTCATTATTATTCAATCTTGTTTCTTGATCCAGAGAAGACTTCATGAGATATATGTAAGCTCAATATCACATATGGACACACAAGTGTATGACAATACTTTTCTCAGTCTCGCTAATTAAGAGGCCTTAGATATCATACTCCTATAGGAGGGTCAGATCCCATTTCTATCACTCATAGTCATTCCCCATGTGTCGAAGTCACCCAATCATCACCATTATAACAACCCATGTTTCAAGAGTGCATTTGATGATGTCTAAGTGTACCCAACAACATGTGATGAGTGTAGTGATTCCAGGTTCAAGAACCACAACCACCACCATCATTGTGAGGGTTGAGTATGACTTCCATGATGATGGCTTCCATGTGTCAGTCTCATGGTGGGTCATTCTGATACACTGTTCTCCAACATGTATCAGTGTGCTTGATTTGATATTGCCACATCATGACTAATGAGATTTAGTCATCAACCAACTCACACTTTGATCTTATTTTTTATTGTTGTCTATCAATCTTCCACAATAACAACCGATTAGGGACATAATGAGAATGTATATACTCTTAATATACGTATGATCTCATTCTTCCAAGTCACGTACTTGAAGACATATGTCATTGAGTAATATTATTTTCTAGACATTTATTATGTTATCCATTATCTCATAACTAAATGTACAAAATAAATTGGAAGCATGCCTTTATTATTATCAATCAGGTATCTAAAACCATATCCCAATCATCATATGATTGGCTCTCTAGGCATACATACCAACACGTTGTCCTTTAGTCAACTTGATGTTGGAGCACTCTAGGTAGATCTCCATTACAACACAAAAAGGAATCTATGATTAGTTGAACCTAGGTTATTTTGTCTCACTATGTTTGGGTTTTGGGTAGTATGCAACTATTATATAAGGGATAAATAAAAGGGAAACTATAGAGTACACTGCATGACTTATAAGTGGAGTTTTATTCAAAAGCAATTGGATATGGTAAAAGTATCTTGATATAGCTACATAATGGTGCACCCAACTGAAGTATAGTAGTAATGGGGAACCAACAACTGACAAATGTACTAATTCTATTCAGAAATAGGTAAACATAGTCCAAAGGAAAGTATAGAAAAGATATACACTTACAAAAAAGGGCTTATGAGGCATGTCATACTATAAACAATCAGTGGGATCATCTACAAAATTCTGCAGTATAACATAGATCTATCACTGAGATTTACAACAGTGTCTTTTTTAGCTCCAATGAACCAGTACAAGTCCTTTCTTATGCTAACCAGGATTTGGGAATGGCCTATATCCAAGGTATTGTGGATATGTTTGTTTCTCTCCCTCAAAAAATGAGTAGCACACACAAGCAATAGTCAAGCCTCCATAGTTAACCAATTGTTGTCATTATTGTTCCTACAAATAATACAATTAACAATGTTGTTAACGCTGCAAGGAACATTAGGGTCCCATTTATTTCAGAATCATGAAATGGTCCATATCCTTTTTACATTGGTACAACACAAAAAAGATGTCTCATCATTTCCAGTCCATTGTTGCACAATCTACATATGGGTTGACTTGTAGTCCCCAATGCAACATCCAATCTTTCCTTGGGAATATGTTCTTCATGATTCTGTAGAGAAGGGTGCTCCATTTGGGGCATTGAAATTTACCCAAAAGAGCTTTGTGCCATGGTACATACACAACTTTTAAGGTGTTGATCCAAGGTGATGTATGATTAATAAAAGAACCATAACCATGTGAATCAACATTATACAAATGTATGGCCTCCGCATACATCCTACACATCCCTCTCAAAATCTTATAAGGGTTACTTCTCTCCCTGAGGTTGGTATTATATCCATACCTCATTTTCATCCACCTAGTCCATATGCATCATGTTATCAGATGAATTTTCCCATGAGCTTCATGACACAACTGTCCATAATATCTCACAATAAGTGACCTAAAAAGACCACCTATTCTGTAAGGTTTAGCAATGGCTTCCCATGCCACACCATGGCTACCTCCTCCCCAAAGTAAGGTAGTATACATAAATCTAATGCTGTCGAGACAAGAATTTGGGATCTCATAGAGGTATCCCTAGTACCTAACAAATGCTTTAGGTGACCTCTTTGATGAGGACCAGGTTTCCAACCTTGGATATATTTAGGCCCACACACTTCTCAACGGTGTCCTTTATCATATCAACACACATCTTAAATTATTTGTATGTGTCTTTACCTACATCTATAGGGACACCTAAGTACCTTTTAGGCCAGATTCTCCTCTTAACCCCCACAATTGAGTCTTGACCTTCTACTATCAAATGATTTATAAGTGAAGGCCCTCAACTTAATCTCATTGATATATAACCCAATAAGCTTACTGAGACCATGTAATGTCCCTGATTCAACCACCTGATTTTCTTCCTTCGAAAATCAAGTAGCTAAATCTGAGCCATTAATATGGAACCAAGAATCAAAGCACAAGAGTGAGATAAGTAATATTTTATTTCAAAATATTACACCCTTACAAAAGGTATTTTTACATTATCTCCTATATCAATAAAAAAATGATACATGAGTTTAAAATTAAGATTGATCCGCCTTTGATTCTTGATGCCCTTTAGGATCTTTTCAATATGAGTCTTCCACAAGGAAAGTTCATATAAATAATATAATCTGCAACATGGAAGAATATGTCGCATCCCAAATGGGAGAGTATGGGTTAGATAAATGTCTAAGTATGGAAAAATAGAGATAAGCAGCAAGACACTATTAATATAACTATAATCTTAATGCATTACTCAGATAACTAAAGTAACAAAAGTCCAAAACAAAAGTATTGACCATATACTAGCATGAAGCATAAGGAATGTGTATGTACATATATTCATAAAGCATTTATCAGATGACAACTCTATCAAAATGTTAGACCGATACTGTGGAGCATAATCATGATTATTGGTATAATGATAACAAAAAGGGATGCCTTATTCCATAAATGAGTTTAACTACAACTCTCAGAGAAGGAGTCAATTCACCTTGGGCAACTGGCCTGCAACCACAAAAACTTGCTTAGCCAAGACTTTAGTCCATTAGGGTCACCAAAACACCTGTAAGTATCCTGTCACACCCCCAACCACTCGTGCACTCCGCATGCTCTAAACAGTGAATCAGATTACCAAATGCAGCCATCGATCACCTTTCCAAGACCAGAAGAGGGTGCTCCTTGCACAAAATTCCACTTGGATAATCATTAGTTAGCATGCTTAATCTTTGTAGGAGATTATTCCCCATTACTAACTTGATCATACCTGACTCTACATGACCAACCCAAGTGTAGGCCTGAGTATGGTAGAGCATTATACTCATCCATCCCTAACTCCAAAGAACTTAGATCTGGATCCCAAATGTATCAATCATCGGCCAAGACATGCCGACTATGTTACCAACACATCTCCCAATATAAGGTTTAGAATTAAAAGGAAATCATCAAAGATATACAACTCAAAATGATGGGCAGTCAAAGCTAATGAGGTCATAAGGTAGTCATGAATAAATGAATCACTAGTTGAGTATTTCACTATGACACCTAAAATGTAAACTTGTGGGGTTTTGGAATTGAATCAGACAAATCTATGGCCAAAAGCATGCAAGAGCTTAGGGAGTCCCCCCGTGCGAACACGGAACCAATTAAATAACCTTTCTTCTTTACTGGCTACATGCATCAGTGAAACAGGCTTCTAGTCACCTTAGAAATGTCTGATGGAATTCCACTTTCCAACAATATCACATGACTCAATTAATAGGAAGAAATAAAGGAAAAAAGGAACCAAAAGACAATAGGACGGGAATCCAAAGAAATGCTTGATTATCATCTAAAACCTTTAAACTCAATTTTGAAGGATGATATGGACGAATATATGGAAGTCATACCTAGATTATTAATAAAGAGGTTGTGTATAGTTGATCACTTATTCATTCTTTATGATAGTATATGAAGTATGCTTATACTCTTGCTGCATATAATACCAAACCATTCTATACCATATCTTTTATTGACGTTGATATAATATATTACAATAGGAATTGAATATCATATTAAACAATAATAAACCTTACTTTTTGGATGACAAAATGTGGGAACCATACCTTTATATGTCCTTAATACATGTTTCCACAAGAAGACCATAACATCATTAAATATATCCAATATTGATATATTTGGGTAGCATTCGGTCACATTTCCCATTACCTCGATCCTCATTCCTAGATAGATCAACTTCTAGGGTTTCTCTCACTAGGGTAGAATAGAGATGGCTTATATATTCTAGAGAAAGGATATTATGGAAGAGATAGTATTGGGTTTCTCTTACTATGGTGGAGGAAGGAGGTAGTAGGTTTCTATAGAGAGAGTGTTTGTTGGGAGGTGGTTCCTTTCACTAACATAGAGAAACAAAGAGTGGTTTGATAATCTAGTGAGAGATGGGAGGTTTATGGTGAAGGAGATGGGAAAGGAGGGAGAAGGGACGTTCACCTTTGCTTTGGGATGAAGAGGAGAGAACTTGTGCTTATGTTGGGGTGTATGGGGGCTCTTTATATAGGAATGTTGAAGGGTATCATGGTCCTAATAGAAAAAAGTGTGTGGATGACACATGGGTGCAAGGTGTCATCTTTAGGTGAATGTTTACTAGTTAGGTTACACATGGATGGTTAGGTGTCATCTCAAGAATTTCTAGATGACACATGGAAGCTTATGTGTCATCTCAAGATAGCTATTAAAGGGTGGTTGACACATGGCAGGATAGGTGTCAACTTTTGGAGATGCTAGGTGTCAATGTGAGGAGCATGCCACTCACCTACTTGCTTCACCAACTAATGTGCTTGCTCAAGCTACCTACTTGCTATCCAGCTATATGCTTGCCTCCATAAGCATCTTGCTTGCCACCCAACTACCTACTTGTGTGCTTACCCACCAAAATGTTATTTTTCAAAAATTAACAAAAAGTATCGCAATTATATTTTCAATATATAAAAGCTTTTATATAAATCATAATAGATTATTTTAACATTAAAATTCATTTTACAAAAACAATCTCAAAGAAGATTGTTTTTATGAATAGATCTAAATAAGGAGTTTTAACTTAGGTAGGAGATCAGGATGCTACAGACCAATAAGGACCTTCTTGAATTCAATAAGCATGTTGGTGTTCCTATCCAAGAAAAGGAGTGCATCATCAGAGAAGATGGGGTGCGTCAACACTTTGTCTCCTTTCACTTTGAAAGTCTTGATTCCTCTATTCTTCAACCCTCTTAATGGCATTGTTCAGGCCTTCCATGATCACAATGAAGAGAAGATGAGAGAGGGGATCCCCCTATATCAACCCATTAGAATCATGGAACAAACCTTTTATGACTACACTTATACTTAATTGGTAAACTAGGGTTTACCTAAATGATTACATGCTTAATTACATTGATCATTGCTTAAACTTGACTAAGGATGGTAGCTCAATTATGGTGTTAAACCTAGTCAAAACTCTAAGTGTATCTTCATTTTAAATAATTATGGTTTGAGAAGTATAAACCCTGGTCGGCTAAAAATAGGGTTTTTGCCCAACATGCATGTGCTTGGGTGGAATGGGCAAGCTGATCAAATGGACCGTGAAAATGGGAGTTGTAGGCTTGGGTAGAATGATCGTGGTGGTAGCACGGCCGTGTAGGTTTGTTGGTGGCACAGACATTATAGGCCACACAGTCATTTTGGAGAAATAAAAGTGTTGTCCATCTTTATACGCAAATATGTTGGAACTAAAGGCACCACAACCATGCTAGGTGGTACAATCATTGTAGCTTGAACAAATGTTATGGGGGTCTCTAAGGCATTATGTTTCCCAAATGAATATATTGTAGACTACAATATAGCAATGCACTGTCTGAGTTTTAGTTATCTATTGGTAGAATTGCCTTAAGAAGGCATTCTTCATTGTTTCCCAACTCATGATGTCCCTCCTTGAATCATACCGATCTTTGGTGTTATTTTTGAGGGAGAAAGAGAGAAAGGTCAGCCAGATGGTGTCATCACTAGTTGTTGGCATCCTAAAGGTGGAGCATACTTCAAGAAATGAGTCCAAGTTCTTGTAGGGGTTCTCACTCTCTGAGCCCTAGAAGATGGGCAGGAGACCAAGAAGACCTAGAGGAATGGAGAATTTCTACTCTGGTATTTGATCAACCCTGCTAGCAATTAGTGATTCATAGTTGCTAGGCATGAAGCAGTCTTGAAGTGGTTTGTGATTTACATTTTGATTTTCCATCTTGTCTTCTCTCGAGTGGCTTGTCACAAGCACAAGGCAAAGCTAAACAAAAGAAAACAAGTTAGCAAACCAATATGCACAAACAATACAAAGAATAAAGAATAAATAATAGCAATGATGAGGGCAGTAGGAAAGTCAAAGCAAAACTAACTAGCTAGGCCGAGCACCTTTACTCCCCGGCAACGGTGCCTGAAAGCTTGGTGTGTTTCTGCAAATGGTGTTACACACTACTCAATTGGAGTTTGAACAGATGCAACCTCGCGGACAGAAACACACGGTGGATTCACTTTTGAATTTATAAGGACCTAACTTAACACACTCTAAGAAACCAAAACACTACACCCACAAGCACACGGGGTTGTGTCATAGTATAGGAGGGCGGCAAGTATAGGATTGATCCATAGGGAGAAAAGGGGGCACTAGAGCTTGGTTAGTTTTTGGTGCTAGGTTCCTACTGCGGAGTCTAGGGTTGATGGGCTTAAAGGTTGATTTGATTATTAAACTAAGTTTAGTAAGAAAGAAAGTAAAGGAAAGAAAACAAGATTAAAACCTAAGTTAACCCTAGACAATTAGTTCTATTAAGCAAGAAAGACAAGGTAAGGCAAGAAAGGGAACAATCTACTCTAAGGCGGGAAAGGAAAGGTCTACACAACAATATGCTAGAAAATAGAGCAAAAGAGTAGGTAAAGACCTAAACTAGCAAGAACAAAGAAAGAACAAGGTAAGAAGCTAACTAAGCAAGTAAAGGACTAACTAAGCTAACACTAGCTAAGTAAGAAAGCAATTAGTGTTTTAAAGAAATAAAGGGAGTTGTGGGCTATTTGGGGAATGCACTTATCAATTAGGTTTGGGGTGACATGTGAACATAATGATTTCATTTAGATTATCAAACCAAACAATGACATAGAGTCTAATGAATTAGCCTAAGCTGCTAACTAGCCATGGATATGTTAGGTTGTGTATACGATAACTAGTCCCTAACACTCCCTACTACCCTTGCGAGGCTCAATTGGGTTAGGGTTTAGGTGTAATTCAATTAGAGTATAAACAAGCCTAGGTTTCTAGGATGATTAGGGGTTGAGGTTAGTAATGGGAGTGGAAGTGAGGTTTTAGGCCTCCCATCACTCACATTCTAGCCTTGAGAAAGCTCCATGCTAAGCACACCAAATTCGTCTAAACTAGCTACTTATATCTCTCAACTAGGGTTAGGAGAATTGATTAGAATGTGGGAGGATGGTTAGCTAGCTAGGGATCCAAATAATTGGACCTAGGAGCAGATCCCAAAATTCACACATATAAGCAATTTCCCTAAATTCGTAGGTGATTTCAAGCACAAACCAACAAGAAATTTATGTAGAATGAGATAGAAATAGAACATAATCATTAGCAAACAAAATTAAAATGTTTACATATCCTTTCCCCCAACATGGTATCAAAGTAACATTTTTCACCCCAAACAGCCCACCCAAGGGGCCTAGCTACTCATAGCAATGAAAAATATAAAAAGAAGGGAGAAAGAGGTAAAAGAAGCCATGGAGCTCAGTCTAAATGGAGAAATCCTCCACTTCAGCTACTGATGGACGTCCTCCTCTCTCCTCCAAGGTGCAATGACATGGGATGGTGGTGAAACGGGGGCAAAACACTAGGAAACTAGGGTTTTGGTGATGGAAATGGTGAAATGGAGTGAAATGGAGGTGGAAATGGAGTGGAATGCTAAGGGACAAAAATGGGGATCTATGAGGAGGTAGAAGGTAGACAACCTCATGCTGGAGCCACCACCTAGGTATATATAGGTGTGGGAGAAGCACTAGGTGAAGTAGGGGTAGTATGGGACATGCAGTGCAAAAATAGCTAGGTTTTTGTGAGTAGCATGGCCGTGGTGGGAGGGGTGAGAATGGTTGTGGTAGATGAAAACAACCACAGTGAGAAATGGGGAAAAATCATAGGGACTTAGTTGATTTTGTACTGGAGGTGACACAGGCCATGGTGGGGCTAGGGTAGCATGGTTGTGGTGGTCACCACAGCCGTGGTGGCTCAAAATGCACAACCTGTTCTTGGCTCCATGACCGTTCTACCTATTCTATCACACTGTCGTGCAAGGTGGCATGGTCATTCTGGGTCAGTTCACCACAGCCATTCTGAGTGGCATGGTCGTAGTGATTCTAGCTTTGCTTGGAGATGGCTCTGTTGATTTGCAAGTGTGCTAACACGGCCATTCTGTGGTACCACGGTCATGCTGGCCTCTGGATCAACACTTGGACTTTCTTTGAATTTTCTTGGACATCATAACTTCAATGGATATTTGGCCACTAGGGGTAGGTTTAGGGAGCATAATACTTCACTTTAGGTCTCTCCAAGGGTAGAGAAACCCTAGGATCACTCCTTCTCTCACTCTTCCATCAGGTGTGGTCCAAATGCCTGAAAAGCATGCAAATAATGTCCATAAGTGCATTTTATACAAATATGCATATTGAGGGGAATGACATGTAATCTAACAGGTATAAATGTGATTGAAATGCAATATGACACAAGATGAAGCCTGAAAATGGGGCTGAATCACCACCCCAAACATAAAACATACTTGTCCTCAGGTATGCTCCAATTCAATCTCTATGAAATTTTTCCATAATCAAGAAATAACAA
The DNA here is from genome assembly GCA_963693085.1 of Alisma plantago-aquatica. Lineage (NCBI taxonomy): Eukaryota > Viridiplantae > Streptophyta > Magnoliopsida > Alismatales > Alismataceae > Alisma > Alisma plantago-aquatica. The sequence continues at coordinate 643,391,893 of OY856409.1, read as the reverse complement.
ATGTAATGTAAAAGATGATTATTTCTGAATGGGATCCATCATGACTAAGTGCATACATTCCACCTCTCTCCTCTCCTACTTTCACAAACAAATCATGAAAAGAGCACAAAGCTTATGAACTTCAAATATAATGCATAAAACATACAAGTTATCCATATTTCTTTCATGTAGTTCTGGGTAGACCGTTTCATGATGGTGTTAATCAAGGATGACTAGGAGTGTTGTTTCATATTTATGAATTCAACCTTATGTTTCAACACCAAGTGACCCACGTGGCTGTGGAAAGGAAATTTGAGCTAGGTTTGATTTTTCCTAGCTCAATGGGTATGAAAATGGAAGAAAGAATTGCAGTAAGCTTTTGGAGTGCTTTTACACACTCATTGTAGCATATTGAATCTTAGATTAAATTGCAATTTAACCCATTTTAAGATTTTATTTCCTTCATATCCTTTTTGTCCTTTTCCCTAAATTATCCTATCTTTTCTATCCTCTTTGGCCTCAATGTTGAGATTGAACAATACTTTATGGAACTATATCTACCCACATTTATTTCAATGAATGGGTTTTTGAACAAGTATCTTAACTAATGTGTTAGTTAGAGTTTAACAATGCAAAATGGCCATTTATGAGATACAATTAATAGATTATATTAATATAGAGTTTTATGTCTTTGTGGGACAACAAATGAGAAATAAGAAATTTTATATAAAAATTTATTAAGAAAGGTACTAAACATATTTATTTGGCACTTAGAATACAATTATATACAAAAATTCATTCAAGAGGAGAAGTTAATATAAATTCAGACTCCACACACTTTAAATAGCAAACCCATGAATTTTCAAGTCAATTGAAATTTCTTTACCCTCTTAATGAATTAAATGAATATGCAAAATCTAATATATATATATATATATATATACTTATATATTTATATATATATATATATATATTTATATATTTATATTTATTTATATTTATATATACACGCATATATAATTCCTAATGCATGTGAAAAAGGAAACCTACTTGACTCCTAATTAACATGCCCTTTAAATTGCTTAAAAATCAGATATTAATAGTTGTCCCAATTGAATTAGTATTTAAAATCCTAATTACCTAAAGTTTTAAAAATAATATTGACTAAGCATATAAGTATTTTCCTAAATGCACTCTCCCCTCAACGTAATGTAGCATTGTGTTACTTCCTCGATCTCCCTATCTAACATGAGACTCCTCTCAGTATTCTTCCCTTCCAAAACAGGTGATGCCCTGTGCCCATTCATTTTCTTAAATGCAGTGCCTCTCTTCCTCGACTTCCTATAGTCACGGCCTTTCACTCGGGTTACTTGCACTGGGTGCAGCTCTTGTAATGGTTGTGTGATGGTCGTTCTCCCTCTTTGTCCTCCTTTTCCTCTCCCTCCACCTCTCCTACCTCTGTCCCCCATCCTCCCTTATCTTGTAGTAGTTACAACTGGTATAAACCCTAGTTGCCCATCCTACCCTCACCCTACGTCCAAAAGTGGCAAGCAACACCAGGTGGAGTTGAGGATCATTGGGCAGTGTCATCTCCAACCTCCTTTCCTTCTCTTCACCCCCGTCAGGCTCCACTCAGTCTTTGTTGATGCCCCTACATCACCACGCTGACACCATGATGTATGTGGCCACGACATGAAAATGCGATCTACTGTCAGCCCCTTCTTCTACCTCCTCATGGATTTCAGAACTACAAGCAACTTCAAAGAGACAACAACTTGTTGATCCAGCTACCCCTTCTCTCAAGTCTCTAGGCCTCAAGACAACATATCAGTTTAGACATAAGGAACGTCCACCAGCCCTCTCCTATGACGACCACCCTGACAACATGGCGTCGTAGCCACCAAGTCCAATGTCTTCGACTCCTCTCTTGCAACGGTGTCGACTCCTTCTCCTACAGTAAACACCACGATATTGCGACATCATTGTTAATACCTACAACACCACCAGACGATTTGTCAGCTAGCAACAAGGTTTTTGCCCTCCAAAACCTATAACACCTCCACTAAAGGCTTGGATACCCCTTCAGCATGGCGTCAACCTCTCCACATTGCCAACAGTCTAAGCTAGTGATATGACGAGCTGAGATCTGATCTAGTGGAGAAAGATTAGAACCAATCGATAATATTATTAGGTATGTTATCCTTCTATTATTTCAATAGGTGAATGGTAATGATTGAACAATATTGGCTTAGATAACCATGGTAATACATGTACCTTGTAATCAAGTTAACCCTAGGTATATATATAAATACAATTATACATATGAGTATGATCCTAATGTTGATAAACTGAACCATATATAGGAAATAGTCATAATAGGTCATGTATGTAAGAGTGTGGTTAAAGATGACATCTAAATCTTAATTGATGATCCGTATAGTAGATCTATAACTAAGGAACTATTTTGCAAAATGTGTTCACATTATTATATCATATAGACTTGTATATATCCTATTAGTTTATACATGTATCCATGTAGTATGATGGATGTAAGATGAGCATGTGGCCTTATTGTAATCTTGATTGTCATGCCTTAACTAACAATAGAAGATTATATATAAGATGAGTTACATTTAATACTACACATAAATTATCAAGAATTTCAATAATCATGTTTCAACAAATCCTAGATACACAAATACATATTTATGCAATAGATGGTAATTATAAATAAAAATATAATTATAGAATGCATCTAACTATATTGTCTTCTTATGAATTAAATGGTGAAAAAGATAATAATGTGTAAAAGAACATACTTTTATAAACATATATCTAGATGACATGTTAGTTGGGTCAAAGCATGTGTATATTAGTGAACCTAATAGATATTCCTATGGAATATAGTTACACCAATATACATGGTAATCATGATGTTAGGAATAATATGGATTCACATTATAGAAAAGAGAATGGCATCTTTAAACCTATTGGAAGAATATATATTATTATCCATATATATATACACATATATATATGAGTTCATAAACTTATGTGACTAAAGATGAGTAATTAGAAATAAGATAGATATATAAAGAATCACATATTCTCTCAACAAATATTAAAATTATAAACCTAACATAACATTAGATGATCGGGTATAGGGTAAGAATAATATAAAAATATAATAGGAATAAATATGTTCACTTCGACTTGGCTAACATAATAATGTGTTTCTAGGATGAAAAGTTGACTTTGTGGACCAAAGTATACTATTCGAGTTAATCTTTACATGTGAAAAGAGGTATGTGCATTCTAAACCCTAAGTTGGGCATTTTTATATCCAACCCTAATATTTCCAATGAGACATTATCTTAGCCTTTATTCACTTTATTGCCTTCTTATGGCACCTTTACTACAATTATTCTAGGGTCTTGGACCCGACTTGCAAAGTTTTCAATTTCTTAAATCTACCATTGAATTATTCTAGCATGATGATTTAAATGACTAATTAACTAATGTAGTGTACATAAGTACAAACCACCCATAGTGGGAATGTGTTATTTCACCTAGGGGAATGTGACCACTCTCCCCATTTTATATAGATTAGGGTGCTTGGGAATGTGTTACTCTCCCTCACCCAGAGGTTGAGGTTAGGTAGGTGCCTCAGCCCTATGTTAGTTTAATGTAGTCATATTAAATCATGAATGCAACTTTATTATTATTTGATTTAGCAGAATTCTCATTTATTTACTTTCCTCATACTTTTGACCCTCTTAGCATAGTAGTTCTTTATCATGCAATACTTTACTTTATGTTTGTCCTTATTCTTTTATTTGAAACATACTTTTATCTCCTCTTGCTGGGTGATCCCAACCGTCCAGGTTTAGGATCAGAGTGTGCAACAGGAGCACGGTGAACCAGCCTAAGACTAGGGAAAGGAGTTCATCCTTCCATCATGGAGTAATTGTTAAGTTATTTTATTGGAGACATATTGATGTAGTTGAGTTTCCCTCTACTTAGATCCTTTATTTGTATAAATCATGTACACCCTTTCGGGAAAATTTTGATGTACTGTGTATTATATTGAATATAGTCAAAATTTCAACTTTCGTTGCTATTCATTGGATTTAGTTTACCATTTTAGAAGAGAGGTGATTTCACTTCTTTACACTCATCTTTTCTTTATTTAGATGCTCTTAAATAGGAGCATCTTTTATTTTCTTTTTGCATTTTCTTTTTCTTTTTCCTTGTCCTTGGAGTAGATAGGGCATATGGTGATGAGAGTGAAGTGGGAAGATATGAATGTGGCCACCCCAAACTTTTGGAGGTGGCCACGACTGATATGTGCACTTTGGCATCCTTTCAAGAGGTGGAGGGGTAAGAATATGGTGAGTGAAAATTTAGGTCAAAGAGGGGTCACTAGTGCGTTTCTCAACATAATATCTCCTGCATGAAAATTAATCCAACACTTCATCCAACAAATTCACACCACATGAATGAACAACAAGAAATTGATATTTCTATCGAGTGATTTCATAGGCACTAAGCGCTCATAGCTTGTCATGTCACAAATCAACCAAAACATTCACAAACACAAGAGAGGTGGTACGCATGTACAAAGTCAAGAATTGATACCATTTAGCAATAAACAATGATAATTCACTTGCATTTGCCAAAGGTCATCATCTTTATCCAAAGAGTGGAGATTCGGTCAAAACACACTTTTAGGCAAGAAATCTCAAATTTGGGCAAAATTGGCCAAAATGGAATTAAAAATTACGCACAAATTGCAAGAAAGTAACTACATGGCATGCAGGTATGCAAAGAAGGTAAATTCTAAATTAAAACAAATGAAAGCAAGCAAACAAAAGTAAATGGCAGGTGAAATGCAAAATGAGAGTGAAAAAGGAGATAAGGGCATACCGCCCTACCACCCCAAACCTTTCAATCATGTTGTCCTCAGCATGACACTAAAGTCTAGGAATGATAGGGTAGATGATCATTGTGGTGGTGGTTCTCCTCCCTGTGGTGGAGGATGTTTGTAATAGGAACCCCAATAGTCTGATTATGGAGGTGGATAGTTGTCTTAAAATGCTGACAATGAACTCCACCAATCTTTCCCCCACTGGGGGTTCCTCTGGGATTGGGCATGTTGGAACTGATATAATTGGTTGACCTGATAATGCATCTACTGATGGTCTAACCACATGGCATCATGGGTTCATCAGAAACCCTCTTTTGTCCTCAAAATACCCTCTTCGGTGCTTAGTGTGCAATCCTGAGTGCTCTGGATGCCCTCCAACTATGCATGTATGGTGGACATGTCATATGCGTTCACTGTGGGCTGCTACTGTTGATGTGATGTCTCTACCTCACGTGGCCTCACCCTATGATTCTCTCGCTCCTCAGCTATCCTCCTCTTCCTGATAGCTATTTGTGACTCTCCAAGCCCTTCAGGCAAATCTCTGGGATGTTGCTGGCATGTATCTCTAGGGTTCTCTCTTCCCACCTCCTCAAGATGTTGAGAAAATCCATAGATGGACCACATCCCTCTAGGAGAGGTGTGGCATGGTAGGGGAGCTCTAGTAAAACCCCTACATAAGGAGGGTTGACATGGTAGAAAATCTTCTGATCAACCACTAATATCATCGATGAGTGAGTCAAGTAGTACAGGTCAACAAGTTTTCCTCCTTCTATATTTGTGTATCCAGATACATCATGCCCCAGGGCCAAATCTATGAAAGTTACAATCCCTCCCATAATAAAAGGATTCTTGCTCTTGGACGGGATCATCTTCATGTGATCAATAATAAGTGACCCCAGATTTACATGCTTTCCCTATACCATCCATCCCAACACAAAGAGGTCTTTCTTGGTACAACTACCTTAATTTTCATATTGGGCAAAGATGGTGTTCACCAAGACCTTTTGAATGTATCTTAATACAGGATTGTGAATCAAACTAGTCTTTGATTTATCTGCCACAAAACTTCTTTGCCATGTAAGTCTCTTTCACATTGTACTATAGTTTGCATTCGCTTCTCTATTTGTGCTTCCCTAATCAAGTGATGTCACTGCCTCAGGAGTTGGAGTAAAAATTTCATTCAAAAAAGATGCAGTGATGAGGTAGGTGCTAATCCCCAAAGTGACACTGATGGCATCCTATGAGACCTTGTCTACGGTTGTAAATAACTATTGTGTAAGCTCCACATAGGTCTCCTGTACAGTGGTCAACACCTCAACTACCCCAACAAGCTCCAAGATATCCTAAAAAAAAATTAGAGATGCCTAAAGTTCTCATTGTCTCCTGGCACGCATAGAGAGTGGCAATCACTCGGTGTGTCAAACACACTGGGTGCTTTGGCTTCTTCCCTTTATTTATTTAACTATCAGGTGTTGCATCATGATTCACTTTAGGTGCATCCTCTTGTTGTGCATTTGGCATTGCCTCATTTTCATCATCTATCAGTAGCCACTTTCGTGCTCGCAGTTGTGGCTGTGGTTGTGGTGTCATGAACGTCGAAGGTCGTACATCTGAAAATGATGGATGAGCTACCGAATGTGATGGATGGGATTTTGAAATTGATGGTTGGGCTGCTGCCCTATGTCTGCTGGGTAGTCTGGAGGACTCCTCCATCATGGGATCCAATGTTTCTGCCACATGGGGTGATTCCCCTTGTGAATCAGAGGTTGTTGATGGTGTCAAAAGGGCAAGAGGTGTCGACGGAGCCAAGGAAGACACATTCTTGGGCTGGCGTCCATAGGAAATGACCTCCTTGGTCTTAGATACAACCTTCTTAGAAATTTGCTTCATTTTGGATCAAAATTGGTGGATAAAATGGGTTTTTACGTTTTCTCCAAAGAACGGGGTTGTTGGGGCGGATTGGAGAGAAATGGGGTGTTTTGTGGATGAAAATGGCTGGAATCTAGAGATTAAGATAGTGGAAATGATGGGGGATTGATTGGGGATAGATTGGGGGTGATTTGGTGGTGATTTGAGGGTGGTGGAGTGGCTAGGAGGCACTACACAGCCGCCATTCGTGGAGAATGGTCGTGGTGCTTACAGAGTTGAAAATAGAACTGATTTGTGATTTTTGCAAAACACTGACTTAAGTGCTAGAGTTGGGTTGCAGCACAACCATGCTACATGGCATGGCCATGGTGGCTTGGTTGATGCATAGCTTTGGTACCCCACACAGACATTCTGAGTGGGTGGCTACACGGCCGTGTTTCCTTGCACGGTCATGGTAGGTATGTTCTTCAATTCTTAAAATCTTTGATTTTTCTCGATTCCCTTCTTGATTATGAAAGCACCACCACGTTCGTTCCATGTAACCACGTCCGTGGTGAGTACAATGGAAGTTGTCCCACACCTAAATCTCATCAAAACATCAAATCTTTGATTCAAAATGATTTTTCATGGATCACTTTGTCAAAATTTCATCTAATTTTCCTCATTTCACCCTATTTTCACCTACACATCTTAAAACTAAAAAAACTATTAAAAACAAGTGTGTGTGTGTGTGTGTTTTCTTGGGAAGTGTAGAAACAAAACAAAAGTATCAAAAATGGAAGGTTGGGTAAAAAATTCCCAAACCTAGGTGGTTTGCCTCCCATAAGCGCTGAGTTTCATGCCTTCATCTAGGCTTCTTGGAGATTCTTCAATCATTCATCCATTTGGCACCCTCATGTGCCCATTTTTGCAATAGATACATCTCTCATTTGCATTCAACCTATGCTCCTCATCCCTTTGATAACCAATATTGTCATCAAATCCTTCATCTTGACCTTCTACTCTCAAATGATCAATTAGACTTTTGAAGTGAGCATATCCAATATCCTCACCTCAAACCCATCGGTTTGAGGACTTGTATATGTTAATATTTATCTTCATGTCCATGAAAGAGACTATCATTATGCCACTGCAAACATGTATCTCGCAATCAGCTGTAGATAAGAATGGTATCCCCAAGATGATGGGGATCTTCCTATCGTCTAGCTCCATGTCAAGAATAATAAAATCATCCGGGAACACTACTCCTTTTTCCTTTTCAATCATCACTCAAACATCATCCATTCATCCTCTAGGCACTCTGATCGAGCAATCCACCAATTAGAGAGTGCAATGTGCCAGTTTCAACTTGCCTAAACCCAGCTCAACATAGACACTATATGGCATCAAATTCACATTGGATGCCAAATCAAGTAGGGATTTTCCTATGTGATGTCCCCTAATGTATCTAGGTATCATTGGGGCTCTTGGGTCTTTCCTTTTCATAGGAAGTGAGTGTTGGAGGATAGAGCTCACTTGTTCAGTCAACTTCACTTTCTTTAGTATCCTCCCCATTGACCTTCTCTTCACAGTGCATAAGTTCTTCAGAAACTTGGCATATGATGGGATTTGCTTGATAGCACCCAATAATGGAATATTGACCTTCACTTGACGAAATACCTCAAGAACATCAACATTGTACTTTTGTTTCCTCCTTACTTCCGGTGGCTCATTGAATGCTTCAATGAATGGTGACTCACTTACTTTGGCCTTTCTTGCATCAACATGAGGTGGAACACTATGGATGGTGGGACTTGCAAATGTAGTATGAAGTGGAACACATCATATCCTAAAATCAACAGGATGTATCACATAATCATCTTCGGCATTCTCAATCACAGTATCACCACTTGGTTGCCTTTGCTTTGCTTTATCATCCTTTCTTTCACTTGTAGGCTTCTCAAAAGTTTTCCCACTCCTTAAAATTGTCACAGCACTTCCTTATTCATGGTGGAGAAGGGGAGCTAGTTGTGGCTGTGGAGGAGGTGGAGGTGACACTTGGTGTTGAAATTGAGGTGGAGGGGACAATTGAGGTTGGAAGGTGAATTTTTGAGAAAATGGTGGTGATGGAGGGGGAGGTGTTGTATAAGGCTTGGGATTGCCTTAGAAGTGGTATATGGGTTGCACTTGCATGGGACGTGGACTATAGAAAACTTGTGAAGAGTGCATTGGTCCACTTGCTTCATTGAAACTCAAGATGGTTTTTAAAGAAATTTTTTCTTCTTGCAGAGCAATTATGGAAGATAGCTACTCTATCTTCTCCTCAAGCCTTGTCACAATTATTTGTATATGATCAATGCTCTTTAACCTAGAGAGAACCTCTTCCTCAAACCTTGAGTTGTATCTTAGACTTTGTGGTTCTTGGTAGCTATTTGAGTGAGGTGTCTTCTTTTCTTCATCATAGAACTCAATAGAATTGACTAGGTGGCAAGAAACATTTGTCACATGGTTCTTCATGAAGCTCACCATGTCACCAAGAATCTTCATCACTTGTGGGCTCGACTCATTATGAGTAGAGATGTCATATCAAAGGTATGGCCACTGTCATCCATCATGCCTGAAGCTCGGATTCTTGAACCTTCTGCCAGCTGCTCATACAAGGGCCATATCTCCTCGGGTGGCCTAGTCATGAAAACTCCTCCACAAGTGGAATCCATTGAGGTTTGTCCCTTCATAGATAGACAGAAATAAAAGGATTGAACTAGTTGCCACATATGGATCTCATGGTGTGGGCACTCTCTCAACATCTTCTCAAACCTCTCCCATTCATTGTGAAACTGTTCATTGCCCATTTGACTAAAACTTATCATGTCGCGCTGCATTTGTGTTAACCTTGCTATAGAGTAGAATTTCTTTAAGAAGGCATTCTTCATTGTTTCCCAACTCATGATTTCCCTCCTTAAATCATACCAATCTTTGGCTTTAACTTTGAGGGAGAAAGGCAACAAGGTCAACTGGATTGTTTCATGGGAATATACGTACCCATATTTTTCCACCACGGCATGCATATCGCGTCATTTCTCTTCGACTGGAATTTCATAAATTTCCAAAAATTAAGGATATGAGCATACTTCAAGAAATGAGTCCAAGTGATTGTACGGGTTCTCACTCTTCGAGCCGTAGAAGATGGGCTGGAGCCCAAGAAGACCTAGAGCAATGGAGAATTACTCCCATGGCATTTGATCAACCCTACTAGAAATTGGGGATTTATAGTTTCTAGGCATGAAGTAGTCTTGAAGTGGCTTGTGAGGCACATTTTGATTTTCTATCTTGTCTTCTCTCGAGTGGCTTGTCACATGCATAAGGCACAACCAAACAAAAGAAAACAAGTTAGCAAACCAATATGCACAAATAATATAAATAATAAAGAATAAATAATAGCAATGATGAGGGCAGTAGGAAAAGTCAAAGAAAAACTAACTAGCTAGACTGAGCGCCTTTACTCCCCATCAACGACACCAGAAAGTTTGGTGTGTTTCTACTACACACTACTCAATTGGAGTTTGAAAAAATGGAACCCCGCAGACAGAAACACACGGTGGATTCACTTTTGAATTTATAAGGACCACACTTAACACACTCTCAAAAACCAAAACATTGCACCTACAAGCGCATCGGGTTGTGTCATAGTATAGGAGGGAGGTAAGTATAGGGTCGATCCATTGGAAGAAAAGGGGGCACTAGAGCTAGTTTAGTTTTTGGTGCTAGGTTCCTACTGCGGAGTCTAGAGTTAAAGGGTTTAAAAGTTGATTTGATTGTTAAACTAAGTTGAGAAACAAAGCAATTAAAGGAAAGAAAACAAGATTGGAACCTAAGTTAACCCTAGACAATTAGTTCTACTAAGCAAGAAAGACAAGGTAAGGCAAGAAAGGGAACAATCTACTTTAAGGCAGGCAAGGAAAGGTATACACTACATTAAGCTAGAAAACATAGCAAAAGAGCAAGTAAAGACCTAAACTAGCAAGAACAAAGTAAGAACAAGGCAAGAAGCTAACTAAGCAAGTAAAGGACTAAGTAAGCTAACACTAGCTAAGAAAGAAAGTAATTAGGGTTTTAAAGCAATAAAGGGAGATGTGGGTAGTTTGGGGGGTTCACTTATCAACTAGGTTGGGGGTTAACATGTGAACATATTGATTTCATTTAGATAATCAAACCAAACAATGAACTAGAGTCTAGTGAATTAGCCTAAGCTACTAACTGGTCATGGATATGTTAGGTTGTGTATACGAAAACTAGTCCCTAACACTCCCTACTACCCTTGCGAGGCTCAATTGGGTTAGGGTTTAGGTGTAATTCAATTAGAGTCTAATCAAGCCTAGGTTTCTAGGTTAAATGATTTTAGAATGATTAGGGGCTGACGTTAGTAATGGGAGTGGAAGTGAGGTTTTAGGCCTCTCATCACTCACATTCCAGCCTTGAGAAAGCTCCATGCTAAGCAAACCAAATTCATATAAATAGCTACTTAGATCTCTCAACTAGGGTTAGGAGAATTGATTAGAATGTAGGAGGATGGGTAGCTAGCTAGGGATCCAAGAATTGGACCTAGGAGAAAATCTCAAAATTCACACATATAAGCAATTTCCCTAAATTCCTAGGTGATTTCAAGCACAAACCAACAAGAAATTTATGTAGAGTGAGATAGAAATAGAACATAATCATTGGAAAATGAATTTATAATGTTTACATATCATTTTCCCCTGACATGGTATCAAAGTAACATTTTTCACCCCCAAACAGCCCACCCAAGGGCCTAGCTACTCATAGCAATGTAAAATACAAAAAGAAGGGAGAAAGAGGTATAAGAAGCCATGGAGCTTAGTGTAGATGCATAAATCCTCCACTTCAGCTGATGTTGGATGTCCTCCTCTCTCCTCCAAGGTGCAGTGGCATGGGATGATGGTGGAATGGAGGAAAACACTAGGAAACTAGGATTTTGGTGGTGGAAATGGTGAAATGGAGTGAAATGGAGGTGGAAATGGAGTGGAATGGATAAGGGGTAAAAATGGGGAGCTAGGTGGTGGTAGAAGGTAGCTAATCATGTGTTGGAGCCACCACATAGGTATATATAGGTGTGGGGGAAGCACTAGATCAAGTAGGGGTAGTATGGGAAATGCAGTGCAAAAATAACTAGGTTTTTGTGAGAAGCACGGCCGTGGTGGGAAGGGGTGAGAACGGTCGTGATGGATGAGAAAGACCGAGGTGAGAAATGAATAAAATGGCTGCCTTGATTTCCTTTTGAGTGGCTTCCCTACAAAGGGCTTTATTCATGGCATTATAGACATGTTGGGTGGGTAGTTAGGCGGCATTATAACTGTTAGGTCCCTGCACTTGGTTGTAAAGGTTGAAGTAGTAATCAATAGCATGCTTTGACACCTCCTATGCCCTTTAACAACTTGCCCGAATTCATTATGGGCTCATGTATCATCTCTCTCATCTCCTTCTTTTTAATGGAATCATGGTAGATATTGGAGTTGCAAACTCCATAAGTATTCCACTTCATCCAGTTCATTTGCTAGTAGTACATATATTGAGCCTTCTCCAACTGCAAGAGGTGAGCTTCTTCCACCCTTTTGTCTTAATGACATGTATGTCGAGGGGGTTGTGTCTGACTCTCATCGCTACAATCTCTTAGCTTGCTTTGGTACTCCTAACTAGGTTAGGAAGGTTCAACTTCTCCTTAGACCAATTCTTGAGCTCTTGCTTGGTGTACTTAATTTTCTTTAGCACTAAGAATAGGGGTTGCCTTGTACTTTCCTTTGCTAGCTTTCCTCAATAGTCTATTTGAAGCCCGGCTAGTAACAATATAGCTTCAAGAATTTGAAGGGTCTTTAGAGTTTGAATGGAGGTGGTAAGGTCCAACCTCATCCATGCATGGTCATTAAAAGGGTGAGCATCCACCTCAGGACCTCATTTGGAAAAGTATTAAGCCATTAGTCATTTATCAGACCCCTAACCAGTTGATTGAGCTCTTCCTTGGTGTACTTAATTTTCTTTAGCACTAAGAATAGGGGTTGCCTTGTACTTTCCTTTGCCAGCTTTCCTCAATAGTCTATTTGAAGCCCGGCTAGTAACACTATAGCTTCAAGAATTTGAAGGGTCTTTGGAGTTTGAATGGAGGTGGTAAGGTCCAACCTCATCCATGCATGGTCACTAAAAGGGTGAGCATCCACCTCAGGACCTCATTTGGAAAAGTATTAAGCCATTGGTCATTTATCAGACCCCTCTCATGAGAACAACCATCACTAGTCATGAATGATGCATGAGAAATGTATGTGCGAGCATAGGTTCTGAAATTATAGATTCATAATCATATTTTCCTAATAACAAAGAGCGGCCTCATGTTGCACTCCTTCACGTTTGCGTCATTTACACCTACAGATCATTAGGCCTGGGTTGGTGTATAGCTGAAGAAAACAAGCAATGTTTACTCATTTGAAAGGGTGTCGTTAACTTAAGGGCATTATGACAACAAGCCCTGAATGTCGCTGTGTTCTTGATCCAAAATGGCATTCCCCGTCTCTTCTTCGAAAACTACTCAATAGGAGGAGGAGGATAAGAAGAATTTAATGGTGTGGTCACCAGAGGAAGGGCCTTGACCATTGAAAAAACCCTTGGCGGCCTGGACGGGACAACCTAAAAACAAGGGAACTGCCAAATCTAGAAGCTCGGCTAGCCAATGAACACTGCCAAGTGCTTACCCAAATGGCTGGCGTTCTGGTTGTTGTTAGTCCTCATTCATAATTACGTCATAAGCATCCTTCGCATATACCAGACGTGACATGCCCATAGCTGCGGAATGCATGCTCTTCACTTCTTTCCCAACATATTTCCTGTCCTGCTTCTTCGGTTGTCGCAATCCAGTCAAGCAGATAAGGCGACCATGATGGCCCTTGTCAACTGTAGGCTTGCAGCTCCTCTTCACGTACCTCGTGGCTTGTAGGATTGATGTGAGGATACTTAGACTAGAGCATCACTTCAACAATTCAACCAACAATTTAGACCATATAGGTAAATAGTCCAATAAGTTTGAGCTACTGTTTCTCTGATTATATCAGTCAACGTTGTTAATGGGATTATTTGTATTTGGGCCCAATACATGAGAAGTAACTGAAATTGTAAAAGGATTCCATTTATAAAATAAATAAAATAGAGGAGACAACAATGTGATGTGGCGTGTTGGATTACCCCATTTCTTTCCTTTTCCTCTCGAATCAATTTAAACATGATATGTCTTTCCAAGGCGACATGCATCTCGACCACCCTTTAGGGTTTCAAGAAATAAACTCTTAGCAGACTCCTTCTTTGTCTCTCTACTTCTATCATCCCCTCCCCGATCTCTTAAACTCTTCATCCTCACCTAGAGATTCTGATCTCACAATCTGTTCTGCTCTTGCCATACTCGTTACCTCTGCCTGCTCGAGACTATCTTGTCTACATCGACATCATGTCATCAACACTCCCAGAAGTTTGAAGATCCCACAAGGTTCTCCCGACTCATAATCTTCTTTGGCTTTTCTGATTGTCTACCTTGATAAAGTTTGGAGACTCAATGATGCCAACCTCTACACAAGAAACTCAGACCTATCCCATCCAATGGGATTGAATGTTTATAACTTCCTCTCTCTAAAGATAATCTGAACAACTTTCTCCTATGAGAAATCTCAAATGAACACACTTGCATAATCATGTTTTCCAGAATGTTTCACTTGATGAATATGGATCTCCTCCACTGCTCCCAAATCCTAACTCCAATGGTCTACCCAATGTCAATCCATCAAGTAAGTCATGGTTGGTGACGGATAGGCTTCTTAAGGGATGGATCTGAAGATCCCTAATGGATAAAGTTGTTAGAAAACAATCGGATGCAAGGCTTTGCATGAGTTATGGAATGTGTGCAATAAGAAATAGGTTGATTCCTTACAGTCTCATGAATTTCAAATGAAGTTGTGACTAAGAACCTTCCTAAAAGGCATAAACTCTCTGAATAAGTACTTAAGGAAGTTTAATTCCATTTGTGATTAACCAAATTCCATTGGAAATTATATTAGCAGTCAGGAGAAGTTCTATACTCTGTTCAATGTGTTCTATTATAGAAACCAATAAGCATTTGTTGCCTCCATGCTTAAACCTTATATTGCCTCCTACTCCAATCTAATTTCCTCACTGCATGATTTTTAAAGAAGAAAGGCAAGGAGACCTAGCCTAAATCAACCTATAGCTATCTACACAAATAAGTCATGTTCCAACAATTAGTCGACTAATAATATATACTAGTTTTATAATCATATTAGTTTTAATGGTTGAGGAAAGTCTTCTAGTAGAGGACAAGGTAGATACCAAAATAACATATATATTTATGAGATGTAGGTAGTGAACCTTCTCAAAACACTACTCAATTTAGTTCACAGAGCTTTACTCAATTTGCTCAACAAGAAAGTGGAAATTTCAATGAAACTCAAGATTTTATTAATAGAGGATCTTTGTTATATCAAATTTTTTGTAGGAGAGGACTTGAACCTCTAAAATTTTGGAACAAATAAGAAAATGTAAACATGCCAAAGATCCTTGCTAGGAACACTAGTACAACTCGGGTAGCCTGCATGATCATTGAAGTTGATCTAACTGAATGACACATCAATTCGGGTGCTATTGATCATGCAAATCAAAACCCAAGCAATCTATATAATCTATGTATACATATGTGTCTTGCTTTTATTAAGGTTTTAACCAAATATATTCTATCAAACTCTCAGAATGGTGATATCTTGATACACAATGTGACCTACATACCACTTGTTAGAATAATTAGTTTATTATGTACATGGGCCTAATTTTATTGGCCCATTAGGGTTAAGTTATGCTTCTTTGTACTTGCCTCCTTTCCTATATATAGGAGAGGAGGTTTCCTTCTATTAATAGCAAGTATCTCATTAGCCTTTCATCTACTTTCCATAAGGTATCAGAGCATAGATCCAAAACCTAATCATAGAGAGCAAAGGAGTGTGCCTCCACCTACAGGCGGTCGCCTACTTTTTTTAGTTTGTCTACATGTAGGGAATATTTACAATATTCATCTTCCCTTCTCTTTACAAAATCCCCATCGTGTATCTAGTTAGCACTGCCACAACCTTGTCTATCCCCAACCATTCGTCAACCTGACCTCCCTTACATCTGACCTTGCTTGTATCCAGCCACCCAAACTCCATGGCCCTCGTACATTTTCTTTACAGTAGCAAGAAGCATCATTGCACAATCTAAAACATGTCCCTATCATGCATACTGAAGTGCCTTAAACACCTCTTGATTTCATAAGAAGATGTTAAACCCTCAGCCACAGATTGCATCCCCAAGTAGGATATAACTCTGCTCAAAGATCTTTCCATCCCTGCACCATTATCGAGCCATCTACCTATTGTCTATTCATCTACCAAATGCCAAAGTCAGATAGGGACTCCCTGATGAAACTCCATGAGTAAGGGTGTATTTGAGAATCACAATTCAATGTGAATAGCAAGTTGACACTCTCTCATACTACACCCGCCTGATCATCCTCCAGCCCTTGATCACAAACTCTAAACTTTTGTCGGTGATGAGCGGACAATATTGGTTTTCATTTTGTGTCTATGTGTTGGATTCACTGATTGATTCCCTATAATTTCCCACTATTTTGTCTTAATTTCTATTGCTCTCGTCCTCTTCTCGATCTGTTCCTCACAACAGTAAGAAAAATAACCATGCGGCAATTTTCTTTGTACATAGGTCAGAGCTTCTATGAGTCCCCTAACCTTGGTTAAATGGTTGAACATATGCTTAATCATCATAATTAAGTTCTTAAAACCTTAATATAGCCATAATATATGCTTAGACATCATGTGATAAGATTAAGTTTCAATTTTGGTCCAGTTTGGACATTGTTTGTGCAAGTTATGCAATGATATGCTTGTTTTGGGATTTTCTATAATTTACCCATATCTGTGGTTATTCTTGCAATTTGTCACATGATTTGTGTTCCTTATATGTTTTTTTATCATTCTTGAGCTTTTTGGGCCATGGGGAGCCTAGTTGTACCTTGGTTTAGTGGTGTTACCCTTCTAGGGTGAGTTACGATTTATCCCCTCATGGATGAGCTACCTTTAAAGCCAAAACGCGATGGTCCTCATGTTTATTTGGGATCTGATGGTCATCACCAGGTGGGGAAAACTTATGGTGATCTATAGAGGTGGTAGTTCTATAGTTTTCTCTCTTGGGGTCCCTTGGATCAGTGGTTTGCTTGGAAGGGGTGACCAAGTGATAGTTTAGCACCTAGTGACCTGGGGCTTCAACAAACGATGATCACCATGCATTGGAAAGTGACATACATCCTGGTAGGTCATCATCTGATGGCCTAGAAGAATCCCACAACCAATGGATCTGCGCCTTGCATGGCCGTGACAGCTATAGGCCATGGACACATGGCAAACCTACTAGGACACATCAACCTTCTCTTCTCCCTTATCCATAAGCTTTATATACCCTTCCTTTAGCACCCAAAAAAAACCTTTGGATCCTTATATCTTCCCTTCTATCTATAGCTTCGTCCTCTCCTATTTGGTGATGAAGAGGGTGCCCAAGGTAGAAGAAGATGGGCGATCTCCTTGCATGAGTGGCTAGAGCTTGGATCTGCCTTTCTTTAGGGCTTGTGGAGCTTCCTTTGCTTGTTACTGACCTATGCAAGTAAGTTCTCCTTCCCTCCTTCATTTCCCTTGATGTTCTACCTTCTTCCTCCTTCTTATTTTCCAGAACCATGTTGTTCCATGGTAAAGCTTGCTCTAGAGATTAAACAACCCTCCTTTCTTGCTTCCTTGACCCAGGGTTTTCTTCTCTTATGGAAAAAGAGCTAGCTTGGTCGAATTTAGAGCTAAAGCTAGGGTTTCCCACCTCCTTTTCTCAAGATACCTTGTTGTTTGGAGATTTGTCTTCTTCCAAGAGGCGAGTTATATAACTTTTCTCATGTTTACTGCTTACTACTACCTTGTATGCTCATGATCTTGATGTAAAATGAAGTTCTAAGATAAAAGAAGCTACCTTGCCTAGAGTTTAAGCTTATATGATTATCCTTAAGTAGTTTTTCTCCATAAATGGACCCTAAACCTTATGTACGTACCCTTCTTGGTAGACGAAACTATGGACCTTTCTTCCATATGCACAAATGATGGTCAAAATTAGGGTTTGTGAAATGTTTACATCCCTTTCTTTACAATTTGATGGTTTGGTTCCTTTGTTGTTTTGCTTGACCTTGGTGTGCCAACCGATGGTGGGTACCTTGTTGCTGTTTGAGCCTTCTTTTGGTACCCAAATCCTAAGGATATGTTTCATATAAGTTGGTGGCTTTAATGCACTCCTCAAGTGGTTCTAAATGATGGGTTTCACTTAGGGTCTTGAGGTTGTATTCCTTCTTGTTTTATCTATTGATGGTGTACTTTCTTGCTAAAACCGAGTTCTTGGTGGATTTTGGATTCCTTACCTATTACAAGAGATGGTCATGTCTTAAGTTCTATTTTGACTCATTTAGTGCTCAAGTATCAATGGTACCCCTTGAGTCAACAACTGATGGGTACCCCTTGAATCAACAATGATGGTGCTCTTTGTGTTATCAAACAATGGTTTATCTGGGTTTGGATGGTGACTCTTCCAAGGTCACAACTCAATGGTTCATTAAGTGGTTTGTTCAAGGTATTTTCTTATGTTGCAACTGATGGTTTTTACCCTCTCACATCCAATAGTTGAGATGATGTTCATGGCATGATGTTTTGGTTCTAATGATGTAGAACCAATGGTGGCTTGCCTTGATCAGTTAGTCTTACATTTGCCCACGTATGAAGGAAATGGATAGTCACCATAATGAGTGGATGTGTAAACTTAAAGTAGCATATATTTGTACATTTAACCTTAGTGCAATAATTGATGGTTAAGCCTTATGTTATGCACGGGTCCATACTTGAGGATGGTATCGGATTTGATGGGGATGCTTTACCTTATGCATCCATGATTCAATGGGGATGCCATGA
This sequence comes from Alisma plantago-aquatica, assembly GCA_963693085.1. Classification (NCBI taxonomy): domain Eukaryota; kingdom Viridiplantae; phylum Streptophyta; class Magnoliopsida; order Alismatales; family Alismataceae; genus Alisma; species Alisma plantago-aquatica. The sequence continues at coordinate 643,373,032 of OY856409.1, read as the reverse complement.
GTTAGGGTTTGTGTTGAATGTTGAATTGTATCTTCAATATAACTTATCTTGCTAAATCTAACTCTAGTACAAATAGATGATTGTGGTTAGTCATGCTACCCTTCCTTGAATGATTAATATAATGATAGAACATACTCTCTAATGTTGATTGTAACTCTGAACTATTAACTAGTGGTTATCATGACCCTATGATTAAAGCTTTCTTATGTTAAACATGTGCACTATAAGTTTGATGATGTTCAATCATACCTAGCCTTCTTGTATGTTGACATAATGAAGGAATGATTTTAATACTAAGATAACCCTCCTATGTTATCATGTGAATATCTTGTAAACTCTTTAATGCAATATCATGTTTAGAATTTATGTCACATGTATGCTGATGTTTTGTTGAGCCTTATTATAATGCATGTAAAGATAATGATGATCTTATAAGTATCGATGAGATGATTTTAATGACCTTTGGGCATGGTTAAGCCCTGATGTAGGTGTCATCCTCTTCATGTTGTGACAAGGGTTGAAACCCTAGAACAATGTGATAAGGAATTTTGTATTGTTCTGAAATGATGACAAGTATGGTCTCATGGCAGGCAATGCATAGTACCATGTGACATTGTGATTAAGAATTATACCTCATATGTTTTATATTTTCTGGAGTTGTTATACTTATACGATTTCTAGAAATGAATTAGGGTTTGTATAATCACTTATTTGATGCAACTTTAATTCACCAAATAGGCATTAACTAATCAAGTGAAAACCTAATCATGTAGTTCCCTATGCAATATATCCATCCTAGTATCAGAAATTGTTGGGTGGTGAAATGAGTATTCCTCAGGTAAACTTGGAGTGCATATTGTTGAGTACACATCATGCTTTTCATCCTAACCCCAAGTGTTTAGGGAGGATGGTTGCGGTCATACCTAGCCCTCTTTTGGAGAATGATTGCAGTCGTGTATCTGTGATTATATATGTGATGTGATTGGAGGACAACTATGATTGTACCTCAATGGTAGGGATTTTCTTTGCATACCCTGGTAGCTAGTGTCTTGACCTGTACCAAAGGGAAGACTACTTATTTTTATCTTGATTGTATGTCGATGTTGGTAGTTTGACCGATATGTCACTATGGTGCAGACTTGTACTGACCGAGTATGGAGAATATCTTAGAATCTATCTCTTCCTAGATCTTGTATGGAACTGATTGTAACCAAGTGGTGGTTGGAATTTTTGTGGTATGACTCAAAATCCCAAGGGCTTAATAAAAGATATAATTCAACCATGTAGCATATTTGTTTAGGACTATACACAATGCTTCACATTCAATGGTAACCCTTGATTACTCTTTTCATATATATATATATATATATATATATATATATGTGTGTGTGTGTGTGTGTGTGTGTGTGTGTGTGTGTGTGTGTGTGTGTGTATAGTGTGTATAGTACAATAATAGAAGTAGGCATGCTTATGATGTTAGACATACTGCTACTGTTGGTTATGTCTATGATGATAGTCATCGCATGCTATTAACTATGCTTACATGGCTAGACATGCCTCTATAATTAGAGATTCTTAATTGCTAGTCATGCTTATGCAAATAGATGTGCTTATGTTGTTAGATCTACTTATAATGTAGGTCTTCTCAACTTTTTAGTCATGTTGATATTGTTGGCTATGCTTATGTTGTTAAACTTATTCATGATGTCAGAGGTGCTTATGCTATTAGACTGTTTATACTAGTAGCACGGTATATGATGATAGTGAGGGTAATGATGATAGTTGTTATCTGCTCCTTTGTGTATCTTGTTAATCATATCCTTCTCTATGCCTACATGTTTAATATGTTTACTTTGCTTAAACTGGTTTATCAAATATATTGCAATCAATAAGCGGTGTTGAGAATTATATCTCTCGTTGGGACATGGGTCTCACCTCGTGGGTCACCACATCTTTTTAGGTGATCGGCGGTAGCAGAAACAGACTTGTGGTAGTGAGGAGGAGCTGAGGTGATGGACCCTAGAGAAGGTTGTTAGATGTCTAGTGTGTCTTAGCGTCATCCATGTAGTCCCAAGTCTGGACAGGAAAGTTTGTATATAGTGTTTCAATCAAATCAGGCGTTTGTAAGTATTATGATGCTTGTACATGTGGTATATGTGGATAATGATCTCATGTGTATATATGTAGTGGATGAGGCCACGGATCAATTGTAAAAGATTCTTGACATGTTATATGAAATAAAGCAAGATGTTGGGTTCTTATATAAATGGTTTTGAACATGTTCGTGGCGTTGAAATCAATTTTAATTTACCCTCTTTTCTGGGTTTGTGTTTAATTAGTGATCGTTTCTATTTTCTGTTTTGTGTTTTGAGTAATATCGTTTACTGTGATGGGTTCTCACAAGTTGGTATCATAGTTCTAGGTTTGTTGAGTCTACAGGGACATTAGGAGTTAGGACTAGGATGATGCCTAAGAAGTGAGCATGACATGAAAACATGATTCAAATTGCCTAATCTCGGTGAATGGATGCCCTGTCCAGGTATTCAACTATTGAAGAAAAGGTAAGTGTGGAATTCTTAGATTGTTATCTTTCTGATTACTCTGATCAAGTAGTCATTTTGAAACAATCTAAAGAGCATAACAAATTAGAAACCATGGTACTAATATCTCAATCTTACTCTAAAGAAGATGAGAATTACATCGTAACCCATCAAAACTTGAATGTTTGGTAACTACAAGAGAAAGATATGACACCTTGAAACCTAAATCCAAAACAAATAAGCTAAAAAGGAGTTATTGAAGCTGTAATTCCAAAAGATAATGAAGTAAAAGAGAGATGAATCTATGTTAATGAAATGATTTTGGGTATAAAGTCCATGTAAGAAGAAGAGAACTCCTGAGATAAGGGTAATATGAGAAGACAAATAAGAACAATGATAGATGGATAAAGTGGAACCTGAGTTAATCTCAGACCAACCTATGAGTGTAAGAAAGTGTTAAAGTAAAATGTTCATGGCATGTGAAAGAAACTAAAGGGAGATGATCCTCGTATAATGAAGAAAATGTGGAATATGATGATCTATCCTTTGATAAGTGGTTGAAAAGCATGATAACATGAGAGGACAAACACAAGAATGATGAACAATTAAAAAGAAAATAGTAATGAGATATGATAATTATGATAATTCATATGACGATGGCAAGGAACCCAAGCTAAAAAAGGTAAAATGACACATAAACAGTTGTCACCCGCATGATGAAGATAGAATTGGTAACCCCTTACTAGTAACCCTTGGGTAGTGTTCTTGGGTTGTGGGAAGCATGTTTTCCTTCATGTGCTTTCTTTTTGTGGCACAACTTTCAAGTGGATATTATGCTACTTGGTACGTGAGGATTTGCTGAAATCTTAGGAAGGGGATATCTTGTTATAGTATGTGATTGTTGGGACTATGGTTCTAAGATCTTGATGTTTGTGGTGAGTATGCTTTTTGAGGCTTCCAAAAGTTAGGAAGACTCCTCCTATATGTTCTTAGTCGGTTATGATGTTGAGGAAGTGGATGAGACCTGGATGTGAGTTCCTCTTGACACGTGAAGTGGATACTAAGGTGATAATTCCTAGTATCTGAGGTGTAGCAGTAGTGTATGATGTTTGGAAATGTTTATTAGACAAGTTTCCTGGTGTTTATCTTCCTTAGATACAGAGAGAGTTGGATATTGAGATCCTCCAAGTGTAATAGATGAGCTACTGCCAGCTGGATAAGACCATTGCTAAGGATAGATGGTTTATTGATCAATCAACATGTGCTGCAGTGTGTCTTCCATAGACCAGAGGTCGAGATATCATTAGATAAGAACCGAAGTGGATGACATCTATTGTATAGTCACCATGAGATTATAATTGTTCCATTTAAACTAATCAATATATCAACAACATTTATGGACTTTATGAACAGAGTGCTTAGGTCGGGTCCTTATGAGTTGTGGCAAGCTTTGAGTAATAACATCTCAGTGTAGTTCAGAGTTTGTTAGTATCTTTTCTAATCCTTCTGATTGTTGAAATCGCAATGAGTGGATATCAAATTCAATAAGGGTGAGTTTGAGGTTAGCTAAAGTGTCTCCTTAGGGTTATGATATATCTACTAAGTATGAGTATGAATCCAAACAAAGAGGAGACAATGTTGGAGTGTGAATGGTCCCAGACACTGATTGAGATCTAAAGCTCCATAAGCTTAGCAAGACACTACAGGAATGCCCATTCAAAATGTCAGTGTCATTGCTTTACCCCTAACAAGGTTGACTAGGAAAGGTGTTCCTTCTGTTATGAAATAATAGGTGGCAGATTTGGTGTCGCCGATATTTCTAGATACTGAAGGAGAAGTTGATAAGTATTCCAGTGATAATGTTGCCAGAAGAAAAAAAAAAGGAAGGATACAAATTCTTTTGTGATTCTTCAGGGAATGGATTGGGATACATTATGATACATGATTATGATTGTATGATAAATTTTCAATTAGTAAGTCATTATCATCAATGTTTGTAGATAGGGCATAGCTTTTCTCTTCTATGTATCATGAAAGAAGACATACCAGCATCGCTTCAATAGGAGGATGAATAGTTGGAGGTATCTTCATTGGAAGGATCATGGATAAAACTACAAGTCAAGTCAACATTGCTACAACAGGATATAAATATAGGTGAATCATACCATGATTGAGGACATTAGTCAGAGTAGCACAACGGGGAGCATGATAGCTTCCATAGACCAGGTGACAAGATAGTGTATGACTCTACAACTAGGCAATGGTTCCAAATTTTGATGGTTTAAGTGAGATAGTACATGAGGAGACTCATCTTTGACACATATGATGTGCTATGAGTTGAAGAACGTGCAATGATAGCCAAGCATGATACAAGATATGGCACAAAACTGATAAAGTGCATGGTTTTTTGGTGAATGATCAAGCTCACACTTTTCAGTCAGTCAATAAGAAATATTAGAAAGTTGATATATATGAGGATACAATGAAGGTTAAACATAGCCTTATGTGGTAAATGGATGGTCAGACCACCATTGAGATGATTGGCTAAGAACATATGTCATGTTGTTCTTAACAATTAGGGGATATGTATCTGATTGATTGAGTTGCTCACTAAGACAACCATCAAAGGAGAATAGACATGACACCTTGTGAAGTCATAGATGGTAAGAGATATAGGACATTCTATGATTGGTAAAATTAAGTAAGTATGGCTTATGAGCAGTGTGTTGAGACAATATACTATAGTGAGGGACATGATGATTCAACAACAGATGGAAATAGTTCAGGATGACAACTAGAGTTCCAGTGGGAGTTACTCCCAGAGTCACAAAGGTTGCACTGTATTTTCTATGTTCCATGATTGAGGTATTGTCATCCTAGTATAGAATAAGTGTCACGGGCAGTAGAGGAGGAGTTGCATGAGGATGTTTTTTATGAGGAGATTTTGTGCTAATCCAAGATGACACATATAGGAGTTGAGGGAAAGAACATGACTTCTACGAGAGTGATGTGACATGGCCATGAGATTTTAAGTAACCATGTGGAGGTTTGTGGATGAGGTGCATAGGAGGTACCCATATTTTCTTGCCTTGGATTTCGGGGGAAAAATCCCTATTAGGGGTTTATGGTTGTGAGATCCCAACCTTGATTCAATGGTTGAACATGCTCAATCATCATAATTAAGTTCTCAAAACCTTAATCAAATCATAATATATGATTTGACATCATGATACAAGCTTACGTTTCAAGTTTGGTCCAGTTTGGACATTGTTTGTGCAAGTTATTCAATTATATGCTTATTTTGGGATTTTCTATAATTTACCCATATCTGAGGTTTTTCTTGCAATTTGTCACATTATTTGTGTTCCTTATATGTTTTATTATCATTCTTTATCTTTTTTGGCCATGGGGAACCTAGTTGTGCCTTGGTTTGGTGGTGTTACCCTTCTAGGGTAAGTTAGGTTTTACACACTCATGGATGAGCTACCTTTGAGGCTATAACTTGATGGCCCTCCTGTTTGGTTGGGATCCTATGGTCAACACCAGGTGGGTAAAACCTATGGTGATATCTATAGGTGGTAGTTCTATGTTTTTCTCTCTTGGGGTCCCTTGGAACAGTTCTTTTCTTGGAAGGGGTGACCAAGTGATGGTTTACCATCTAGTGACCTAGGGCTTCAACAAACGATGGTCACCATGTGTTGGAAACTGATGGCCACCCTGGTATGTCATCTCCCAATGTCCTATAATACTCCCACAACCTATGGATCTACTTCCTGCATGGCCATGATAGCTATAGGCCATGGACACATGGCAAACCTACTAGGACACCGCAAGCTTCTCTTCTCCCTTATCCAGAATCTTTATATATCCTTCCTTTAGCACTCAAACGAAACCTATGGAACCTTATATCTTCCCTACTATCTAGATATTCATCCTCCCCTGTTTGATGATGAAGATTGTGCCCAAGGTAGAAGAAGGTGGGCTATCTCCTTGCATGAGTGGGTAGAGCTTGGATCAGCTCTTCTTTAGGGCTTGTCGAGCTTCTTTTGCTTGTTCCTGACCTAAGCAAGTAAGTCCCTCCTTCCATCCTTCATTTCCCTTTCTGTTCTACCTTCTTCCTCCTTGTTCTTATCTGGAACCATTTTTTTCCATGGTAAAGCTTGCTCTAGATCTTAAAGAAACCTCCTTTCTTGCTTCCTTGACCTAGGGTTTGCTTCCCTTGTGGAGAAAGAGCTGGGTTGGTCAAGCTCAGAGCTAAATCTAGGGTTTCCTACCTCCTTTCCTCAAGATACCATGTTTTTTGGAGCTTGTTCTTCTTCCTAGAGGTGATTTATATATCTTTTCTCACATTTATTTCTTACTACTACCTTGTATGCTCATGATCTCTCTCTAAAATGAAGTTCTAAGCTAAAAGAAGCTACCTTGCCTAGGGTTTCAAATTATATGATGATCCTTAAGTAGTTTTTCTCTATGAATGGACCTTAAAACTTGTGCACACACCCTTCTTGGTAGAAGAAACTCTGGACCTTGCTTCTATATGCAAAAATGATGGTTTTTCTTAACAAACGATGGTAAAAAATTAGTGTTTACGAGCCGTTTGCATCCCTTTCTTTACAATCTGATGGTTTGGTCCGTTTGATGTTTTACTTGTCCTTGATGTACCAACCTATAGTGGGTACCTTGGTGATTTTTTAGCCTTCTTTCGGTGCCTAAAACCTAAGGATGTGTTTCCCCTAAGTGGATAGCTTTGATGCTCTTCTCAAGGGGTTCTAAATGACGGGCTTTACTTAGGGTCTTGAGGTTGTTTTCCTTTTTGTTTTATCAACCGATGGTGTGCTTTCTTACTAGAACCAATGGCGTGTTCTTTGTGGGTTTTCGATGCCTTACCTATGCCAAATCATGGTCATGTATTAAGTTGTATTTTGACTCTTTTAGGGCTCAAGGATTGATGGCACCCCTTGAGTCAACAACCGTTGGTACCCCTTGAGTCAACAATCGATGGTGCTCTTTGTGTTATCAAATGATGGTTTATGTATGTTTGGATGGTGACTCTACCAAGGTCACAACTCGATGGTTCTGTAGCTGGTATGTTCAAGGTATTTTCTTATTTTACAATTGATGGTTTTAGCCTCTCACATCTGACAATTCAGATGATGCTTATGGCATGATGTTTTGGTTTTAATGATGTAGAACCAATGGTGGTTTGCCTTGATCAATTACTCTTACCTTTGCCCTCGTATGAAGGAAATGGATAGTCACAATAATGAGTGGATGTGTAAACTTTAAGTAGCATGTCTTATTATAGTTAACCTTAATGCAATAAGTGATGGTTAAGCCTTGTGTTATGCATAGATCCATACTTGAGGATAGTATAGGATTTTGGTGATGATTTAACTTATGCATCCATGACTCGATGGGATGTCATGAGTTAGGGTTTGTGTTAAATGTTGAATTCTATCTTCAATTTATCTTATCTTTCTAAAACTAACTCTAATACAAATACATGTTTATGGTTAGTCATGCTACCCTTCTTTGAATGATTAATATATGATATAATATACTTTCTAATGTTGATTGTAACTCTAAACTTTTAACTAGTGGTTATCATAACCATGTGATTGAAGTTTTCTTATGTTAAACATGTGTACTATAAGTATGATGGTGTTCAATCATACCTATCCTTCTTGTATGTTAACATAATGAAGGAATACTCTTAATGCTAACATAACCCAAATATGTTATCCTATGAATGTGGGCTCTGATCTCCAAACCACGATATAAACACGATTTAAACTTAGCGGAAGCGATTCGATTAGCAGCAGAATACCAAAAATTAGCGGAAATTAAAACTTTTTGAGATAAAGCATTGAAACCATAAAACTTCCTTCATAAAAGGAGATAAACTGTTTACATCTCAGATAATTACTTCTTGAGTAATTATATACAACATGATACAAAATCTCAAGAACTCATAACCAAAATCTCAGACCAAAAGACTCCAAGACCTGAGAGTACAGAGGACACATAGGACTGACTCTAACTACACCACATGGCAGGCTAAATCTCCACCTGAGATTTTACTGCTACTCCTGGTGTTGCTGCTACTGGGACTGGTCACCTGTAGACCTGTTCCTCCGTCTTCGACGTCCACCTAAAAAGTTGAAGTCTACGGGGTGAGACAATTTTACATAATTGTCCCAGCGAGAGTTATAACTCTCCGCCAGAAGCTTTATTATAGTACCTCAAAGAATAACTTAAGCAGTAAAAGATTCAAAGTATTCAACATCAGATTTAATAGTAAGCATGAGTTCAACAGTTATGAAACATGAAGACATTTGCACTATACAGTGTGACATAAATCAATCAACTCGTAGTTATCTCTAACAGGTGTGCTACGCTGTGGGTTATGTTTTTCAAACATTACTTTTATGCCCTGTGGAGATGAGGTTTACCACTCATCCTCCAACCAATCACTACTAAGTGCCTTGGTATCATACTAGGTCATTAAAAGAGTCGGAATCTCATGACCTTCACCTTCCTCAGTCAGTAAGAGGATTACTTGTATGACATCCCGTGCCTCTACTATAATAGCTTACCAGGGTAATCTGGTCCTTCGCTATTTTTAGAGTTACAGTGGCGTTCTGTACTCTCTTCGTCATCAGGAGATTTCATGTTTATCTTCCACTGATACGGATATCTGTGCTTTCTTCGTCATCAGGAGGTTTCATGTTTACCATCCACTGATACGGTATAGGATTGTAGTGAAGGATTGATGGATTACACATCTACATCAAACACCTACACTAGGATGTAAGGTTCTACACATCCATATACCCCACATACTCAAAAGTATGTGATCCAGGAATTCCCTTAGGAAAACCTATTTCACCATCATTTGATCTCTGACAATGATGGATCTATGATCAGGGCTCTACATTACACTTGATTAGTTAGGTACATTCAGTATTCTTTTATCATACATTGTTCTTCAAACAATAACATTAGCATAACAGCTATGAAATGAGAATACTAAATGTAACAAGCCTAACTCTCATCAATCATCATATCTCAATACCTTCATCACAAGTCATCTCTAAAGCATGACCTCGATGGTAATTATGGCTCTCACAGCCCATTTTAATCCATAAGTTTCCATTGACAATGCATCAGGATATATCACTATTCATAAAGCTAAAGCATGCTTTCAATGAATATAGTTTCATAATCCATACATGGATATGATCATCATCTCATGACAACCTGCATGGTTAATTCAACTGATAACAGTAAACAACTCATTCTAGAAGTTACACTTTCAAACTCTTAGAAGAGTCAAGTTCCCCAATATTCATCAATCAGGGTTTACTATTCACAATACATGTCCTCACCCTAGAATTAGGGTTTACTATTCACCTCATGGCAAATTGAACTCATAACATCATCATGTATGAGAAACATCATCATTAAAGCTCCTAGAATAGATTAAGATTCACTAAACATCATAATTAGGGTTTCCATGATCTCACATAGGTGGATCATACCCTAATCATGCACATTCATGTGTATTGAAGGTACATTACTTAAGTTTCCACTATAAAAGGGTACTTTCTCTCTCTTATGATACTTTCTCTCTCCTCTTACTAGTAGATGGTGATAACACCACTCTAGATCAGGTTGAGTGAAGTCCTCATTGACTAGCATAAGCCAAAACATCATTAACATGTGATTAGGGTTTTATTAGAAAAAGGTATTACTCAATTAAACCCCTCAAGGGTATTTTGGTAATTTACCTCATGATCACCATCATGGGTCAATTCATTAATCACTTAGTCCCTTAATGTTCTAAGTTACCATTAGGGTTTAGATTAGATCACCATTGAACCAATTACAACTTCAAGTGATTATGTATAAATAACCTTGAAAACCTCCAAACGGTTTCAACCTTCAACCACCAAATGGTTTGAAACCGTTTGGGTACGTTGACCGTTTGCTAGGTTTGACTGCAAGACCGCATGACCTCAAGGTCGTTTGCCCAAACCGTTTGGGTGCATTGACCGTTTGGAAAGGTTGACTTTCCAAACCGTTTGAGCTTATGCGGTTTGAAACCGTTTGATCAACTTGTCTTGAGATCGATTGGTCCAAACGACCTTGAGATCGTTTGAGCCCAAACGGTCTTGAGACCATTTGGCCTCAAATGGTCTTGAGACCGTTTGGATCCAAATGGTCTTGAGACCGTTTGGTCCAAATGGGCTCAAACCGTTTGGACCTCCAACATGGTTCAAAAGTTGCAAATGTTTATGATTATGTATGTTGAAGCCCTCAATTGGCCAAAGCCATGTTAACCACTTATAAATTGAGTCAAAAAGGATGAGCCTCAAGCAATTGGACACCAAATTAACCCTCAATTGAAAGCCAATTAGGGTTAAGTCCATCTCAATTAGAGTTTCAAATCGGATGGTCATCAATATTCAACAATGTGAATCAATTCAAGGTTGAACCTATCAGTTGACCTCCAATTGGGCCCAAACTTGGCCCAAACGGTCTTGAGATCGTTTGGATGACCTCCAAACGGTCTTGAGACCGTTTGCCCAAGGATTCATCAAAATCTAAGTTGATTTGATAGGGGTTGAATCTTAATTAAGTCACAAATCAGCAATTTGATTATTTCAATAACCCATTGTAATTGGGCTCTCAATTGATCAAATTACCTTAACCCTAGACCTCCAAACGGTCTTGGGTTGACACCAAACGGTCTTGAGACCGTTTGGATGAGTTCCAAATGGTCTTGAGACCGTTTGGATGAGTTCCAAACGTTCTTGAGACCGTTTGCCCATCCAATCTTTGGACTCTAGTGAAAATTCATCAAGGTTTGATCTATTGAGTTGATCATCACATCAATACTTAATTGCAATATGATTTGGTACCTTTGGACCATTAATTGGTCAACTATACTTGACCCCAGACCTCTAAATGGTCTTGGGTGATCCCCAAACGGTCTTGAGACCGTTTGGATGATTCCCCACCCCAAACGGTCTTGAGACCGTTTGGGCTAACCAACCCAAAATCACTAATTAACTCATTGGAATTTCAGCACTTATTTCAATTAGGGTTTGCCCTATTGATTAGGCTTCAACTCATGACTCATTTGGAATTAAGCCATCAAATTTGGTGAGTCATTAATCAACATTATTATGAACAGTAATCCCAAACGGTCAATGCTTGGTCAACCACCTTAAACAAGTGTGCCCAAAAAGGGCACATTAAATAGATTGAAAATCAGAACTTAATTCAATTGGATTTGCTAATTGATTTGCTTATATCTCACGATTCCTTTGGAGTTAACCCCTCAAATTTTGTGGGTGATCAGCCTACATAATTAGGAACAGGATTCCCATATGGTCGTTGCTTGGTCAACTGGACCAAACGGTCTTGGAGACCGTTTGCCTCTATGCGACCCTGAAACCGTTTGCCCACCAAACAGTTGTGCAAACCGCATGGGCAAGTGGTTAGGACCGTTTAGTAAAGTGGAAATCCGTGGATAAGCATAGGAATTAACGCCCTTATCTTCTACCTCAAGAACAGAAGCAGTTCTTCACGATTTTACTTGCAAGGATGCAAGGGAAGATAGGAAAGAAGAAGAACTAGCAACTATATGCATAGAAAAAGATGTATAATCAAAGCATAAGGTTTAGAGTTATAAACCCGCCTAAAGGTTGTTCCTTGAGCTCCAAGCTTCCAAGCTTCAGGTTTTTAATGGCGTCTTTGAGCTCCACAGGTCGGCCAAGGTGAATTCTCCAAGGAAAAGTTGGAAAGGAATGGCTTGAACTCCCTGGTCGTTCTCCTATGCTCCAGAGCTCTGCCTTAGTCAGTTTGAGCAAGGGGGATAAGTGAGGGAATGAAAGAAACGTTCCTTTGCTTGCAAAGGAAGTGGTATATATATTTTGGGTGAAATTTCTCCATAAAGCTTCTACTTTATCCCATTTCTCATTTAAGTCCTTCCTTTCTTCTTTGTTCGTCCCTACCCCTTATTTCTAAGGACAAACTCCTTCTAAGGTCAAGAATTGAAGGCAAAGAGGATCAACCCATCACTAAAGCATACACATAAAAGGGCTATTATACATACACCTTGATTATTCAATCACAAAGGTGTTCTTTATAATATGATTATTCAAATGAAGTGCCCTCTTCATCATTTCTACTCTAAATGATGACAAAAGTTATAAAAGATATTTTAGATGATGTATTTTACAAGTTGCACCCCTCAAATTGGGTAAATTGCACTTTACACCAATTTAGGGTTTTCAAGTACAGGGGTTGCTTCCACAGCTGCACCTTGGTGCTCAATCTTGGGAAATCCCTCAAACTTCATCATAATCATCCTCATGATGTCTCAACATTAGAGGAAAATCTCAACATGTGCAATTTGCAAGTTAATCCCTTAACTGGGTAATTTGCACATAGATCCCTGTATTACAAAACAATGCTACAACTTTATATATAAAGGAGCAAAATTGAAATATATGTTTCTGAGGAACTTAATTACATGCCCAAAGTTAATCACAAGGATTTAATTACATATTTAGGCAAAACACCTAGGGTTAGTTCATAACCCAGGTCAGGGATGTTACAAATTATCCACCCCTTACAAGGATTTCGTCCCCGAAATCGATAAAACATATTAAGAGAAAAGGGTAGGGTATTTCCTTCTCATCTCATCCTCTAGTTCCCAAGTGGCTTCTTCAACACCATGGTGGTTCCAGAGGACTTTCACAAGGCTTAAATCTTTCTTCTTTAACTTTTTAATTATGTTATCAAGGATTGACACCGGTCCTTCCTCATAAGATATATCATCATTCAATTCTACCTCCATAGGTTGTAGAATTGACTCAGTGTCTGGGTGACATTTCTTTAGCATAGAAATGTGAAACACAGGATGTAACCTCTGTAACTCTGGTGGCAGCTCTAGTTTATAGGCTACCTTTCCAATCCGTTCAATGATTGGATAAGGCCCCATAAATCTAGGAGCTAACTTCCCTTTCTTTCCAAAACGAAGGACTCCTTTCCAAGGCGAGACTTTGAGATACACTCTGTCTCCGACCTAGAACTCTAAGGGTCTACGACGCTTGTCAGTATAAGATTTCTGCCTATCTTGTGCAGTCTTAATCTGTTGTTGTATTACCTTAATCTTTTCTGTAGTTTGCTGCACAAGATCAGGTCCTAACAACTGATGATCACCAGTCTCATACCAACACAAGGGTGATCTACAACGTCTATCATACAAGGCTTCATAAGGTGCCATATCAATACTATGCTGATAGCTATTGTTATAGGCAAACTCTATCAAGCTTAGGTGTAGATCCCAACTTCTAGTAAACTGGAGAACACATGTTCTCAACATGTCTTCCAAGGTCTGTATGGTCCTTTCCGACTGTCCATCAGTCTGTGGATGAAAGGCCGTACTAAACCTTAACTGGGTGCCTAAAGCATTATGAAGTCGTTCCCAAAAATGACTTGTAAACTGGGGACCTCTGTCAGAAACTATAGTGACAGGAACTCCGTGCAAATGCACTATCTCTTGAACATATAACTGTGATAACCTTTCAGCAGAATAGGTTGTTTTGACAGGTAAGATGTGTTGTCTTAGTCAACCTATCTACAACTACCCAAATGGAATCATGTCCTTTGCTTGTCCTGGGTAGGCCAACAACAAAGTCCATGGTCACATGGTCCCACTTCCACTGTGGTATGGGTAAAGGTTGCATTGTTCCTGCAGGCTTCTGGTGTTCAGCTTTAACTTGCTGACACACAGGACACCTCAGAACAAATTCTGCAATATCCTTCTTCATTCCAGGCCACCAATACATATCTTTTAAGTTTCGATACATCTTGGTGCTCCCTAGATGCATGGCATACATCGAAGAATTAGATTCTTCCAGGATTAACTTCCTCAAGTTGTCCACATCCGGCACTATCATCCTCCCATGATAACAGGCTATTTGATCATCTGAGTCATGGAAACCATCTCGTTTCTCACTACCATACTCCGATCTAATCTGTTGAACTACAGCATCAACATGTTGTGCCTCCTTAATCTGCTCTCTTAGGGTAGGTTTAATATGCATCTCAGCCATCAACCCGGCTAACAATGATACCTTCAACTGTACATTGTCTTGCCTTATAGAGATAAGCATATCTCTCTTAGAGCATACTAAAGAGTTTAGTTGTGCTCTATCCATGGTTGATGTTGTTGATTTCCTACTCAAGGCATCTGCAACAACATTGGCCTTTCCTGGATGGTAATCAATTGTACAATCGTAGTCCTTGATTAACTCCATCCAGCGACGTTGTCTAATGTTAAGCTCATGCTAAGAGAAGATATACTTAAGGTTCTTTTAGTCAGTGAAAATCTGAAACGTCTCTCCATAAAGATAATGTATCCAGATCTTCAGGGCATGAACTACAGCAGCTAACTCCAGATCGTGTGTCGGATAATTCTCTTCGTGTTTCTTAAGCTGTCGAGAAGCAAAAGAAATTACTTGTTTATCCTGCATCAACACACACCCTAGTCCATTCTTAGAAGCATCACAGAAAACTATATATCCTTTGCCTTGCTCAGGTAGCACAAGTATGGGTGCACTTGTCAACTTCTCCTTCAACAGTTGGAAAGATTGCTAACACTTATCACTCCAAACAAAAGGAACATCTTTCCGGGTCAACTTAGTCAAGGGTAAGGCTATGGAATTGAAATTCTTAATGAACCTTCGATAATAGCCTGCTAACCCCAAGAAACTTCGAATCTCCGTCGGCGTCTTCGGTTGTTCCCACTGTAGAACAGATTCTACCTTTGTAGGGTCAACACGAATTCCCGAGGCAGATATCACATGTCCAAGAAAAGATACCTCTGGCAGCCAGAACTCACACTTGCTAAACTTAGCATACAGCTTATGTTCTCTTAGCAAGGTCAAAGCTTGGCGAAGATGCTGCTCATGCTGCTAAGCATCCTTACTATAGATCAGAATGTCATCTATGAAGATGACAACACACTGATCAAGGAAGGGTCGAAAAACTCTATTCATGAGTTCCATAAATGCAGCTGGTGCATTGGTTAGTCCAAACGACATAACCGTGAACTCATAGTGACCATATCTTATCCTAAAGGCAGACTTGGATATGTCACTATCCTTAATACGGAGTTGATGATATCCAGACCTCAGGTCTATCTTTGAGAAGACAGTTGCACCACGCAACTTGTCAAAGAGATCATCAATCCTCGGCAGAGGGTACTTATTCTTTATCGTTACTTTATTGAGTTGTCTATAATCAATGCACAACCGCATTGACCCATCTTTCTTTCTAACAAACAAAACCGGAGCACCCCATGGTGAAGTGCTTGGTCGGATAAAACCCTTCTCAAGTAACTCTTGAAGCTGTTTCTTGAGTTCTGCCATCTCAGCAGGCGCCATCCTATACGGTGTCTGGGCTATAGGTTTCGTGTCTGGGATCAAATTAATTTCAAAATCAATTTCCCGAGGTGGTGGTATACCAGGAAGTTCTTCAGGAAACACATCCTCGAATTCCCTGACTATGGGAACTTCAGCATGTTTGGAACTTTCCTTGGTAACATCTACCACATGGGCCAACAATGCATAACATCCTTGCCTCAACAGCTTATCAGCAACCATAGCTGATACAAGACAGGTGGGCAGAATTTTTCTTTCACCTTGAAAGATCCATGTGTTGCCTTCATCAGCAAACACAGCCAACTTGGATTCACAATCCAAGACAACTCTATACCTTTCTAAGGTATCCATCCCGAGGATTATATCAAATCCTTGCATATCAAGTGGTATAAGGTCCACTTGAATGCGATGATTAGAAAAGAAGAGGATGCAGGGAGAACATACCTCCTGCAAAACGGCAGACCCACTCAACGGAGTCTCTAACAACAACTATCTTCCCTATAACTAACCGTCATATTGCAGTTACGAATCACTCTCCGAGTGATAAAAGAGTGTGTAGCACCCGGGTCAACCAGAACACATACAACACAAGATGTAGACATATCAGAATATAAAAGTTCCATCTGATCTGCCACTACCCGTGGATTGACCACTGCATTAGGTGGGTTCATAGCATAGAACCTTGTTGTCGCCTGGTGTTGAGGTGGTGCTGATGATCCAGCTTGAGACGCTTGTCCACGTCCTCGAGCTACTCCTTGAGATTGCCTTCTCTGAGATCCCTGTTGACTCTGCCTCTGAGGTTGTGTCACACTAACAGGCCTAGATCGGCAGTCCTTCATCAAGTGTCCCACCTTCCCACAGTTGTAGTAACTTCTTTCCAGTTGTTGTGGTCTTGGTGGTCCAGTAACTGACATTGATGCAGAACTGTGAGTCTCTTGTTGAGGTAGGCTTCGTCCCCTGCCTCTACTTGGTGACCACTGAGTTTGGGAACTTGATCTGGGTGGTGGAGGGTTAGGTACAGAGAATCTCGGTTTCTTGAAATCCCTAGATGAAGAACCCTGGAACTGTGGATATCTTTTCTGGGTTTGCCTCTTCTCAACCACAGATCTCTCTATCCTTCGGACTGACTCAACGAAGGTAGAGAATCTCTCTCGGTTTTCTAAGGCAGACACAGGGGTTGATATATCAGCATTCAAACCCTTCTCGAATCTCCTGATTCTTTCCTCTTCTGTGGCAGCCATGTGCGGACAGAACCACAGCAACTCCATGAACTTAGCTTCATACTCGCTAATGTTCATCATGCCCTGCCTCAATCTCTCAAACTGAGAGATCTTCTCATCTAGGAAGGTCTTTGGAAAATATCTATTGATAAATTCCCGACGAAACTCTTCCCATGAGGACTCTATCCCAGGTCTCTTCTGCTCTTCCATGTTCCACCAGTGACCAGCACTACCTTTGAGAAGATAGACAGCATGTCTAACCTTCTCAGCCTCCGGGATATTAAGAATCCTGAAAGCCTTCTCCAACTCTGTTAACCACAGATCAGCATATGCGGGGTCGGCAGTCCCAAAGTACTCGGTAGCTCCGACACGACGAAGTCGCTCGAACGTATTACTGATACCTTGTCCTTCAGGCTGGGCAGGTGCCCTAGGTGCAGGCATGGGCATCCTGTCGGTGATGTGTGTCATGGCAGTCATAAACTACCCAAACATCGTCTGAACTGCTGGGTTACCCATATCAGCTGGGTCAAACTGGGGTGGTTCAGGTGTAGGCTGTTCTATTTCTGGAACCCTTGCACCGCCTCGAGGTGCACTAGCATTACTCTCCGCCACGTACTCATCATGTGGCTCTGCCATCCTTATGTATCTTCTTCTCCTGAGGAGCAGAAGATTCTATTAGATAAGGAAGAGATACTAAGGATAGACTCGACATCCTAAGTCCTATGCCTCTGTAGACTCAGCGAACCTAGAGCTCTGATACCACTTAATTGTGGGCTCTGATCTCCAAACCATGATATAAACACGATTTAAACTTAGCAGAAGCGATTCGATTAGCAGCGGAATACCAAAAATCATTGGAAATTAAAACTTTTTGAGATAAATCATTGAAACCATAAAACTTCCTTCACAAAAGGAGATAAACTGTTTACATCTCAGATAACACAAAAGGAGATAAATTGTTTACATCTCAGATAATTACTTCTTGAGTAATTATATACAACATGATACAAAATCTCAAGAACTCATAACCAAAATCTCAGACCAAAAGACTCCAAGACCTGAGAGTACAGAGGACACATAGGACTGACTCTAACTACACCACATGGCAGGCTAAATCTCCACCTGAGATTTTACTACTACTCCTGGTGCTGCAGTTGCTGGGACTGGTCACCTGTAGACCTGTTCCTCCGTCTTCGATGTCCACCTAAAAAGTTGAAGTCTACGGGGTGAGACAATTTTACATAATTGTCCCAGCGAGAGTTATAACTCTCCGCCAGAAGCTTTATTATAGTACCTCAAAGAATAACTTAAGCAGTAAAAGCTTCAAAGTATTCAACATCAGATTTAATAGTAAGCATGAGTTCAACATTTATGAAACATGAAGACATTTGCACTATACAGTGTGACATAAATCAATCAACTCGTAGTTATCTCTAACAGGTGTGCTACGTTGTGGGTTATGTTTTTCAAACATTACTTTTATGCCCTGTGGAGATGAGGTTTACCACTCATCCTCCAACCAATCACTGCTAAGTGCCTTGGTATCATACTAGGTCATTGAAAGAACCGGAATCTCATGACCTTCACCTTCCTCAGTCAGTAAGAGGATTACTTGTAGGACATCTCATTCCTCTACTATAATAGCTTACCAGGGTAATCTGGTCCTTCGCTATTTTTAGAGTTACAGTGGCGTTTTGTACTCTCTTCGTCATCAGGAGATTTCATGTTTATCTTCCACTGATACGGATATCTATGCTTTCTTCATCATCAGGAGGTTTCATGTTTACCATCCACTGATACGGTATAGGATTGTAGTGAAGGATTGATGGATTACACATCTACATCAAACACCTACACTAGGATGTAAGGTTCTACACATCCATATACCCCACATACTCAAAAGTATGTGATCCAGGAATTCCCTTAGGAAAACCTGTTTCACCATCATTTGATCTCTGACAATGATGGATCTATGATCAGGGCTCTACATTACACTTGATTAGTTAGGTACATTCAGTATTCTTTTATCATACATTGTTCTTCAAACAATAACATTAGCATAACAGCTATGAAATGAGAATACTAAATGTAACAAGCCTAACTCTCATCAATCATCATATCTCAATACCTTCATCACAAGCCATCTCTAAAGCATGACCTTGATGGTAATTATGGCTCTCACAGCCCATTTTAATCCATAAGTTTCCATTGACAATGCATCAGGATATATCACTATTCATAAAGCTAAAGCATGCTTTCAATGAATATAGTTTCATAATCCATACCTGGATATGATCATCATCTCATGACAACCTGCATGGTTAATTCAACTGATAACAGTAAACAACTCATTCTAGAAGTTACACTTTCAAACTCTTAGAAGAGTCAAGTTCCCCAATATTCATCAATCAGGGTTTACTATTCACAATACATGTCCTCACCCTAGAATTAGGGTTTACTATTCACCTCATGGAAAATTGAACTCATAACATCATCATGTATGAGAAACATCATCATTAAAGCTCCTAGAATAAATTAAGATTCACTAAACATCATAATTAGGGTTTCCATGATCTCACATAGGTGGATCATACCCTAATCATGCACATTCATGTGTATTGAAGGTACATTACTTAAGTTTCCACTATAAAAGGGTACTTTCTCTCTCTTATGATACTTTCTCTCTCCTCTTACTAGTAGATGGTGATAACACCACTCTAGATCAGGTTGAGTTAAGTCCTCATTGACTAGCATAAGCCAAAACATCATTAACATGTGATTAGGGTTTTATTAGAAAAAGGTATTACTCAATTAAACCCCTCAAGGGTATTTTGGTAATTTACCTCATGATCACCATCATGGGTCAATTCATTAATCACTTAGTCCCTTAATGTTATAAGTTACCATTAGGGTTTAGATTAGATCACCATTGAACCAATTACAACTTCAAGTGATTATGTATAAATAACCTTGAAAACCTCCAAACGGTTTCAACCTTCAACCACCAAACGGTTTAAAACCGTTTGGGTGCGTTGACCGTTTGCTAGGTTTGACTCCAAGACCGCATGACCTCAAGGTCGTTTGTCCAAACCATTTGGGTGCATTGACCATTTGGAAAGGTTGACTTTCCAAACCGTTTGAGCTTATGCGGTTTGAAACCGTTTGATCAACTTGTCTTGAGATCGATTGGTCCAAACGACCTTGAGATCGTTTGAGCCCAAACGGTCTTGAGACCGTTTGGACCCAAACGGTCTTGAGACTGTTTGGCCTCAAACGGTCTTTAGACCGTTTGGCCTCAAACGGTCTTGAGACCGTTTGGTCCAAATGGGCTCAAACCGTTTGGACCTCCAACATGGTTCAAAAGTTGCAAATGTTTATGATTATGTATGTTGAAGCCCTCAATTGGCCAAAGCCATGTTAACCACTTATAAATTGAGTCAAAAAGGATGAGCCTCAAGCAATTGGACACCAAATTAACCCTCAATTGAAAGCCAATTAGGGTTAAGTCCATCTCAATTAGAGTTTCAAATAGGATGGTCATCAATATTCAACAATGTGAATCAATTCAAGGTTGAACCTATCAATTGACCTTCAATTGGGCCCAAAATTGGCCCAAACGGTCTTGAGATCGTTTGGATGACCTCCAAACGGTCTTGAGACCGTTTGCCCAAGGATTCATCAAAATCTAAGTTGATTTGATAGGGGTTGAATCTTAATTAAGTCACAAATCAGCAATTTGATTATTTCAATAACCCATTGTAATTGGGCTCTCAATTGATCAAATTACCTTAACCCTAGACCTCCAAATGGACTTGGGTTGACACCAAACGGTCTTGAGACCGTTTGGATGAGTTCCAAACGGTCTTGAGACCGTTTGCCCATCCAATCTTTGGACTCTAGTGAAAATTCATCAAGGTTTGATCTATTGAGTTGATCATCACATCAATACTTAATTGCAATATGATTTGGTACCTTTGGACCTTTAATTAGTCAACTATACTTGACCCCAGACCTCTAAACGGTCTTGGGTGATCCCCAAACGGTCTTGAGACCGTTTGGATGATTCCCCACCCCAAACGGTCTTGAGACCGTTTGGGCTAACCAACCCAAAATCACTAATTAACTCATTGGAATTTCAGCACTGATTTCAATTAGGGTTTGCCCTATTGATTAGGCTTCAAATCATGACTCATTTGGAATTAAGCCATCAAATTTGGTGAGTCATTAATCAACATTATTATGAACAGTAATCCCAAACGGTCAACGCTTGGTCAACCACCTTAAACGGTCTTGAGACTGTTTGCCCAAAAAGGGCACATTAAATAGATTGAAAATCAGAACTTAATTCAATTGGATTTGCTAATTGATTTGCTTATATCTCACGATTCCTTTGGAGTTAACCCCTCAAATTTTGTGGGTGATCAGCCTACATAATTAGGAACAGGATTCCCATACGGTCGTCGCTTGGTCAACTGGACCAAACGGTCTTGGAGACCGTTTGCCTCTATGTGACCCTGAAACCGTTTGCCCACCAAACAGTTGTGCAAACCGCATGGGCAAGTGGTTAGGGCCGTTTAGTAAAGTGGAAATCTGTGGATAAGCATAGGAATTAACGCCCTTATCTTCTACCTCAAGAACAGAAGTAGTTCTTCATGATTTTACTTGCAAGGATGCAAGGGAAGATAGGAAAGAAGAAGAACTAGCAACTATATGCATAGAAAAAGATGTATAATCAAAGCATAAGGTTTAGAGTTATAAACCCGCCTAAAGGTTGTTCCTTGAGCTCCAAGCTTCCAAGCTTCAGGTCTTTAATGGCGTCTTTGAGCTCCACAGGTTGGCCAAGGTGAATTCTCCAAGGAAAAGTTGGAAAGGAATGGCTTGAACTCCCTGGTCGTTCTCCTATGCTCCAGAGCTCTGCCTTAGTCAGTTTGAGCAAGGGGGATAAGTGAGGGAATGAAAGAAACGTTCCTTTGCTTGCAAAGGAAGTGGTATATATATTTTGGGTGAAATTTCTCCATAAAGCTTCTACTTTATCCCATTTCTCATTTAAGTCCTTCCTTTCTTCTTTGTTCGTCCCTACCCCTTATTTCTAAGGACAAACTCCTTCTAAGGTCAAGAATTGAAGGCAAAGAGGATCAACCCATCACTAAAGCATACACATAAAAGGGCTATTATACATACACCTTGATTATTCAATCACAAAGGTGTTCTTTATAATATGATTATTCAAATGAAGTTCCCTCTTCATCATTTCTACTCTAAATGATGACAAAAGTTATAAAAGATATTTTAGATGATGTATTTTACAAGTTGCACCCCTCAAATTGGGTAAATTGCACTTTACACCAATTTAGGGTTTTCAAGTACAGGGGTTGCTTCCACAGCTGCACCTTGGTGCTCAAGCTTGGGAAATCCCTCAAACTTCATCATAAACATCCTCATGATGTCTCAACATCAGAGGAACATCTCAACATGTGCAATTTGCAAGTTAATCCCTTAACTGGGTAATTTGCACATAGATCCCTGTATTACAAAACAATGCTACAACTTTATATATAAAGGAGAAAAATTGAAATATATGTTTCTGAGGAACTTAATTACATGCCCAAAGTTAATCACAAGGATTTAATTACATATTCAGGCAAAACACCTAGGGTTAGTTCATAACCCAGGTCAGGGATGTTACAATGAATATCTTTTAATCTCTTTAATATAATATCATATTGAGCTTGTGTATCACATGTATGGTGATGTTTTGTTGAGCCTAGTTATAATACATGGAAAGATAATGATGATCTTGCAAGGATCAATGAGATGGTTTTAATGACCTTTGGGCATGGTTGAGCCCTGATGGAGGTGTCATCCTTTTCATGGTGTGACAAGGGTTGAAACCTTAGAACAATGTGATAAGGAATTGTGCAATGTGATGAAATGATGACAAGTATGGTCTCATGGATGGCAATGGCTTAGTACCATGTGACATTGTGATTAAGAATTATACCTCATACATTTTATATCTTCTATAATTTTTATACTTATATACTTTCTAGAAATGAATTATGGTTTGTATGTTCACTTATTTGATGTTTCCTTAATTCACCCAATCGGCATTAAATAATCAAGTGAAACCATAATCATGTAGTTCCATGTTCCATTGATCCATCCTAGTGTCAGAACTTGTTGGATGGTGAAATTAGTACTCCTAATGGAATCTTGGAGTGCATACAGTTGATTATGTGGGGTTCTTGTCATCCTGGACCCAAGTGTTTAGGGAGGATGACTGTGGTCATACCTATCCCTCTGATTGAGAACGGTTGTAGTCGTGTCTTGGTGATTATATATGTGATGTGATTAGAGAGCAAATGAGATTGTACCTCAATGGTAAGGTTTTTCTTTGAATACCCTAGTGACTAGTGTCGTGACCTGTACCAAAGTGTGGACTACTTGTTTTCAGCTTGACTATATGTCGATGTTGGCAGTTTGACTGAAATGTCACTACGGTACAGACTTGTACTGACTGGGTGTGGAGAAGATCTTAGAATCTATCTCTTCCTAGATCTTTTATGGAACTGATTACGACCAAGAAATGGTCAATTGGAATTTGAGTGGTATGACTCAAAATCCCCATGGATTAATAAAAGATATAATATAGTCGTAGCATATTTGTCTAGGGTTATTCACAATGCTTCACATTGGATGGTAACCCTTGATTGCTCTTTTCATATATAGATGATGTATAGTACAATAATAGAAGAAGCCATGCTTATGATGTTAGACATACCACTACTTTTGGTTATCACTAGTACATAACTGGCCTTTAGTGTCAGTTATTTAAGGCCTTTAGTGTCGGTTTTTAAGCAACACCTATGTGGGCACCGCTAAAAGCCCAACTGTTACGTGTCGGTTCTCAAACTGATGCCACAACCCTTCATGCACCACCAAAAATGCACCAACAGGGGGGTATAGGCGTCGGTTATTAGCTTTGAAACCAATGCCATATACCTTCGTGCTATAGAAAGGGCGCCATCTAGGGCACTATCGGCGTCAGTTTAGTAGTGATAACTGACACCATCTCACCCGCTGCCACAGCCGTGTTGGCCAGCACGGCCGTGGTGTCTGGCCTACTACCACGACTGTGCTGGCCAGCACGGCCATGGTGTCTGGCCTCATTAGGGAAATCGACGTCGATACTAGTAGGGCAACTGACACTATAACCATTTGTCGTCAGTTTTATACAAATAACCGACGCCGATTTTATGTTTTTTTCGGTCAGTCTGCAGACTTGTTGTGGCTGGTCGCAGGATGAGAAACCTACAATTCAGTTATGAACTGCAAGTTTTACGACATCCATTGATATCAGCCAACAACAGGCCACAAACCTGCAAAATTAACCGCATAAATGTTCACACATTTAGCAACCTGCAGTTCCATTCGATTTTCACACATGTAGAAACATTCATGTAACAATCTGTAGTTCCATTCATTTTCACATTCACACATGTAGAAACATTCATATAGCAACCAGCAGTTTCATTCATTTTCACTCAGACACATGTAGAAACATTCATACATGTAGAAACATTCACACATATTATAATTCATAAATTCATTTACAAAATATCATTCTTTAGTCATTGTTCGCTATCAACATCCCAATTATATGTTAAAACCCCCACTACTTGTATGGCTATTACCCATTCTTCTCTTACTTCATTTAGTTCTCCCGTCGTATAGGGAGCATGTACATCTAGTAAGGCCTTTCCTGTAGTGTGGTCAGTTTTAAACACCTGCAAAGAGAATGATGTATATATATAATTAATGAGCTATAAATAAGAGTGATATATTTCATATTAGCTAATGAGACTATATATAATACCTCAGGAATGGTATCGATGTCCACTGCGGCATATTTGATAATCATGTGCATAAATCACATCCCATAGTATGCACATGCCCATCCGTTGTCTTGTATAGCACACTATAAATTGAAACATACAAAATATTAAAAAATACAACTAATTAAGCATTGTTCACATAAATAATATATACATTGCAGTCGGGAACTTACTTCCATGTTTGTCCAAATTATTTGCTGGTTCTTTTTCCTAGGGACCTTTCCTCCAGCCTTTTTGAACTCATCTAAACCCCTACATGTTAATGTAACACAGTACATTGCATAATTAAATAGTAATGTAATAACATATGTTAACGGATATGAAAATGAAATATTTCTCACCAGAATAATGCCATTTTCATTTTGTGTCCATATCTTGAATTCAATTTAGTCCCCTTAGGATCTAGATATTAGACAGTGAACGTCTCGGGGACAATAACTAGTAACTCCCAATTCATACCGCTAGAGGTAAAAAAGTTAAAAATTAATAACTCAAAATCCATAATAAAAATGTAATTTTCTTAAGTCCAAATTATAAGCAAAGTAAACTTACTCCACATTGAATGGAGTTATTATCAATGTCTTCTTATTTTGAGTAAAACTTCTAAAAGCATCACAGCAGTATTGTTGAACTGACGGAGGGTCTTTAGCTACTAGACTAATAAAAGATGGAATCAAAAATCCTACATGTTTGAATGAAAAATCTACACATATCTTGTCTAAGTAGCTGCAAAACATGTATTACGTATGCATTAATAAATAAGAAACTAGATCACCAGATCCTACACAAGGTATATGGATGTATAAAGAAGATCTCACCTTATCCATAGCTCTATCACAGATGTATTCAGCCAATCATATCAAAACAACTCCAAAATATCTTGTATAAATAGGTTGCTTTCGTATGATTGACCTGCAACATCTGCATCTATAGAAACAGTTATAGGGCAATTTATATCATGTTCGCCTAACCATATTGTTATACCCCTACAATCAGGACCTAACGGGACAGGTAGGTCCTGTGGAACCCAACTTGGTAATGTAGGAGGTGGAGGTGGAGGCCTAGATGCTGTGGGTGTCTTCTTTTTAACCTGTATATATATATAATTTCAGATCAACTAACATCATACACACACACTAACAATTTAACATAATGTAAATTTACCATACATTTTTAGTATAGAAGACAGCCACTTTTGGCCACAATATCACTCCGCCTTCTGCCTCACCAAGCGTTTCACAATCTGGGTGGGCATATGGCAATGGAAGATCCATCTAGTTGGGGAATATATGTACAGGGCTCACACGAACCCAACCAGCTGGTAATGGAGACCCATGAAACATTTCCCCTGGTAGGGATGGGTAAGCCGACACCTCTACAACGACAAATTTTTTACTTTTTAGACAGCATGGCTTCAACCCCTACAAATTTTTGTGTAAAGAATGTTATATACATATATACATATCATCTTGAAAATATATCATCTTGAAAAGACTAGTTATTATGTCATAAAAATACTTACATTGGATGTGCTAGGTGGTGGGTCTACAGGATTACTCCCAACCTCTGCAGTAGGAGTAGAGCGGGACGCCATAGGTAATGTCTGCTGAGTGGAAGTCTGAGATGCCTACCACTTGCTCAGTTCTTCTTTGAGTTTCCTATCATCTTTTTTTTTTGAAAGAGGGACGGGAAGCCCTATGATTGGGGCTCCCCATTGCTATCACTACCTAATCAAATCAAGGTTTACAATCAACTGTAAGTTCAAAGGGAAATGACTCGACAAGGAAAACCTAGCTGCATGACCCCGACGAGCCAAGTTGGCCACCACGTGGGCTACTCTATTACATCTACGATTAACATGATTCAAACTACAAAAGGAAAAAAGATGATTCAAATCTTTGACATCTTCCGCAATAGCTCCAACATAGTCCCGACGTGCCTTCTTGGTTGTGCATGCATGGACGGCCTCCATAGAATCTGTCTCCACTTCAATGACATCGTATCCTTTCATGATTGCCCATTGCAGCGCTGCTCTTACCGCTAATAACTTTGATACAGCGATGTCCGTCCCTGTGCTGACCTTCTCCCGCGCAACCTCCACTAAACTGCTCGCATCATCCCTAATAGCCCAACCAATCCCCGCCCCTCCATCCTCCCTGATAGACCCATCGACGTTGATCTTCAACCTGCCTTGCATTGGCTTCCTCCATCCACAACGCCCCCCGCCAGCACTCCCCATAACGCCTCCCCCCTCGCTTCCCTGCTATCCGCTGACACCCGTTCCATTACAGTTCACATCAACATTGCCTTCACCCCGCAATGCCACATCGTCATTGTTCTCACACGACGCTGTGTTAGCGTTATCGCTCACAATGTACCCTCCCCCCGCGTTGCTGCCTCCCACCCGCAACGCATCCCCGTTGTAGATGTTACGCACTGTTGTGTTGACGCTTTCATCCATCCTACTCCCCGTCTTTCCCCCACCTTC
The DNA here is from genome assembly GCA_963693085.1 of Alisma plantago-aquatica. Taxonomy (NCBI): domain Eukaryota; kingdom Viridiplantae; phylum Streptophyta; class Magnoliopsida; order Alismatales; family Alismataceae; genus Alisma; species Alisma plantago-aquatica. The sequence goes on along the minus strand of OY856409.1, from coordinate 643,345,429 downwards.
TCTCCTTCCTCGCCTGACGTCCCCCTGCCCATCACGGTGGTCTACATTTGCCTCTCTCCCACCCTTCTGCCTATCATCGATTCCACTACGTTCGCCATGCATGGTTGTCTCTCGGTCTGCCCCGCGCCCCGACCGTGTGTGACAGCTACCTCCTTGACGCACCGTCATCATTGCATCACGTAACAGATAGTTGTTGCACACGTCGCTGCTTTGGAATATCCGGATGCAACGAACTCTCCACGCTATCCACATGCCCGCTACTATCTACTCAGTCTCGCTTAAAGGCCTCCCCTCTAACGCTGCCTTCATGGATGATATGATGTCTTCATCACTAACATCGCTCACCCATATTTGCACCTCTCTTGTCGTCTGTTCCCACACCTCCACCGCATTAGGGCAACGGAAGAGCATATGAGGAATCGTTTCCTTCTCAGCACCACACAGCGTGCATTTGCCATCTTCCACACAATGTCTATCAAAAAGGCACCCCCTCGTCGCAAGACTGCCCGTACTTGCCCTCCACAAAAAATGAGCTATCTTGGGTCTCCACCTGCCATGCCAAATATGTTTCCATAATGAATCCCCTTACTGTTGTGCAAAATTCTTTGCTTCCTCTTTACCAAGCAGCCCCAACCAATAGGCTGATCTAACTGTGAATTCCCCGTCCCTTGAGGGCCACCACATCAGTGTATTCGTAGTATTCCTCATGCTCCTATGTATAGCACAAATTCTTCTCGTATAGTTCTCAGGAAAACATTCATTGATTCTATATTCATCCCATCGGGTGCCATCATCTGTCATGAGATCCCGAACTGTGTTATAATCAGGCCCATTCTCCCTTCTGAACTGTGCAAGAGATTCCCCCTCTCCTGGAAACCACCTATCTTCCCAGATGTTCACCGTCATGCCATCACCCACTCTCCACTGCATTCCTTCATTTAGAAGTGATTTTGCACCCCCACAGGCTCCTCCATGTGAAACTAGGATTGTGTCCCCTTCTTGCTTCCCATATAGATGTTCTAGGAAAATACCGGGCTTTGAGAACTCTAGCCACAAAGGATTCCGGGTTGTTTGCTATCCGCCATAGGTGCCTCGCCAGGAGAGCTTGGTTGAAGGTATAGAAGTCCCTAAAACCAAGACCCCCATGTCGCTTTGGCATGCACATGTTTTCCCAACTCATCCATGATATTTTCCTCTCTTTATCTTTTGCTCCCCACCGGAATCTAGTAACCATCCTTTGGATCTCCGTTATGGTACCCGCCGGCAACTGAAACATGCTCATAACATATGTGGGAATTGCTTGGGCAACCGCTTTGATGAGAACTTCCTTTCCTGCTTTTGATAAGAGTTTCTCCGTCCATCCATGTAGCTTCCTCCAAATCCTATCTTTAATGTAGTTGAACATCTGCTTTTTTTATCTTCCCATGGCTGTTGGGAGCCCCAAGTAACTAGCATGTCTATCCACCACTCTCACTCCTAGGAGCTGCCTCAACTCTTCCTGTCTGTCTGCCGCGATCCCTTTGCTGAAAACGACCTCCGTCTTTGAGAAATTTATCTTTTGTCCCGATGCCTGTTCATATTGGCTGATGATCTCAGCTATCTTCAGACATTCGGTGGTGGTAGCTCGAGCAAAGAGTATACTATCATCTGCAAAAAAAAGGTGTGAGATAGGGGGTGCCCCCCTACTTGGCTTAATGCCATGCAGGAGATTGTCGCTGGTTGCACTAGAAATCAAAGATGAGAAAGCTTTCACGCATAAAATGAAAAGGTATGGAGAACGAGGGTCACCCTGGCGGAGTCTGCGTGTAGGCATTGTGCTTTAGGTCTTGTCTCCATTGAAGGCGAACGTGTGTTTAATGGAAGTTATGCATTCTTGGACCTTGATCCTCCATTTCTGGCCAAACCCCAACCTCTCCAAAATAACATCAAGAAACCTCCACTCTACTCTGTCATATGCTTTTGACATGTCCAACTTTAGAGCTAGGCTGCCTTTTTCCTCCCCTTATCTCTCTTCATGGAATGGAACACTTTGTAGGCGATGAGGGTGTTGTCGGTGATCATTCTACCTTGTACGAAAGCACTCTGATTCTCCGAGACAATGTTGTTCATAAGCAGTTTCAGCCTGTTCGCAATAACTTTTGATGCTAACTTGTAAATCACATTGCATAGACTAATAGGCCTGAACTTCCCTATAGTCTTAGGTGTATCAGTATTTGGAATAAGCACCACTAGAGTGTCATTTACCTCCCCTATACTCCTTTCCCCTTTCCACCACCCTTTGATGTAGCTCGCCACGTCCTTCCCAACAGTACTCCAATAATTTTGGTAAAACATTGCCTTCATGTCGTCTGGAACCGGTGCCTTATTTGGATGCATCTGTTGTAACACTGTCCATATTTCCTCATCCATAATATCCCTTTCCAGCTCCTCCCTTTGGATCTCCGATATCATTCCCTGCAGCCCCCTAGTAGCCTCGTCGAAGCCATTGGGATAGCTAGATTGGAAAAGTTGTGCAAAATGTCTCATGATGATTGCTTTGATGTCCTCCTCCTGTGATCTCATGACCCCGCTCTCATCCTCTAAGCATTCAATCTTGTTCCTCTGCCTTCTATTTGAGGCTTTTTTATGGAAGTATGTTGTGTTCTGGTCCCCTTCTTTTAGTTCCTTCACTCGTGCCCGGGCTGCCCAATACTCCTCATTCTTTTGTAGCCAATATTAGAGTTCTTTTGATTTTTCCTCCGCTCTGTCTAGATTTATTTGATCCGGTGGCAGTGCTTGCAGCCCCTTTAGCTCATTCTCTAGTTCCTTGACCTTCCTTCTTCTTTCCCAAAACTTCTCGATTGCCCATGATCTTAGGCCCTCCTTGCATCTCCGCAACTTTGTAGTCAGCTCGCTTCCTTCCTCAGCTTCCCATGCCTCTTTGATGATAGTACCGCAACTTTCCTCCCCCGCCCACATTGGTTCAAACATGAAATTCCCTCTCCTCTTCCTTCTGATGTCTCTCCTATCCTCCTTTAGAATAATGGGTGCATGGTCCGATTCGTATATGGGTAGGTGAAAAACTCTGCAGTATGTGAAAATGTTCCTCCACTCGAGCTCGGGTAGGAATCTATCAAGTCTCTCTTGTACAAGAGTTATTTCAGTCAGTCCCCTTTTCCACGTGAAAATATTTCCTTCATAACCAACGTCCATCAGCTCGCAGTCATTTATCACATCATGAAAATTCTGCATGAATTTTTCCTCCTTAGGAGGACCTCTTTTCTTCTCAGAATTGGAAGTAATCTCATTGAAATCCCCAAAGAAAATGATTGGTTCCTCTGCCTCTTCCTTCCTCTTTCTCATCAGATTCCATGTCTTGTATTTATTCACCTGATCTGCCCATCCATAGACACCCACTGCTCTCCATACTACGTCGTTGTTGTTTTCTTTAACCCGCACTGTTACATGCCTTTGAGAATAGTTGATCACCTCCACATCCGCATCCTTCCACCAAAAACCCAACCCACCTGCTCACCCCTCACTGGAAATACACAAACCCTCCTTGTAACCGCAGCTCCTCTTCACATCTTCCAGCTTCCTATCTGCAATCATAGTTTCCATCAGGAATCGAGTTTCCTATCAGCTTATCTACCTATACATGGATAAAAGAAACGTTAGCTACGGATTATTGAATTCTCTTTTATAGTAACATTATAAAGAAAGAATATGTTACCTCTTCTTGTGAAAGTCCTGCTTTTGGGACATGTTTGCGCTGGGATGGCCCAAAGAACGCTTTGATGCCCACATCAGCGCCTGTAGCCCTAACACGTCCAGAATGCTCTAGGTTACCCAGAGCAACTGTCAATTCATCCCTTGTGCCCTCAGGGATGAACTTTCCTTGTTTCCTCATCTCGTACAGCTCCCGCTAATCACCAAAATAAAAATTTGTAATTAATTAAACACCACAAATAATCAATATTCGAACGATTGCTGTAAGAGTTGTATTTTACCATTTTTTCAGCCGCCTCAGCAGTTGCGGGCTTCCTTATTTCTCCCTTCTTATTTTGCCTCCCAGCTATCTAGACATCATGGCGAGGTAGAGGTGTGCTACCTATAGTATAGGACTCCTGAGTAGCAGCAGACTGAGCATTAGCCTCAGACTGTAGTCTTTGGCGAATGCCTTCATACCCCTTTGGGCCCATTGTGTGGTCATGCACATTCAGTGCACGCCTTGCTTTTTGCGCCTCACTGAGGGACTAGTTAGTATGCACATTAATGATTTGGTTAGTAACACTAAATGTTAATCTTGAATAGGTGAATACAATGTATATTAATTAAATTGGGGGTGATGCCTAATACCTTGAATTCATCAGTTTGTCTTGAAGCAACAAATGCGTCCCATTCTTCTTGGTCTAGGAAGTTTCCGCTATTATGTGGCTTTCTTCTTCCTCTTGACACCTTATTTTATGTATTCTCAGGTGATATTTGTCCTATAGTTCCTTAGGACTCTTCCACAGTGTTGCATCACACATTTACGATGCATCTTTTCATCCAATTCAAATATACTCTACAAAATAGAATTGTTATTAACTAGTATCCAAAAAAATAGTAATCTAACAAATAGAATTGCAAATTAATAATAACTCATGCATAAATCCTTCCATATTACGTCTTTCTTCTCCTTAGGAACTTTATGCCAAGAATCTATCTTACAACCGCAATGGCTATGAGTAACATACCCAAGATATGAAACAAACGAATTGTGATTCACTCCAAGTGCATTTCCTGCATTATCAAAATCCACAACAAGTTTGGGTCCATTGCCCCTTTAGGCTATTAACTTCTTCATCATAGTGATGCCCCTTCTCTTTTCATCTTTTTAGTGCTGCTCATCAAGTGCCTCAAGCGCTTCAAAGGGTACATTTGCATCATCAACCTAAAATTTTGACAAAATAAACACACTTACAGGATATAACTAGAAATGGACATATAGATATAAATATATGATATATATTTTTAAAACTTACATTGTGAGGCGGTGCATTGATGTCCTCACCCTCACGGTAATCATCAGCACGGTCATCAGGAGAATGCTCAGCCATCTGAAAGTTCACATTCACATTGTAAAGTTCACATTGTAAAGTAATTCATATTGTAAAGCTCACATTGTATTCACATTCACATTGTAAAGTAATTCACATTGTAAAATTCACATTGTAAAGTTCACATTCACATTGTAAAGTAATTAACATTGTAAAGTTCACATTCAGAAAAATAAAACATATAAAAAAATATAAACATGCCTCTAATATTGAGATTTTTTATCAATTAACAATCCTTCATTGTGATCTCCGCGCACATACAAGTCATCATTAGCTTCAATATTTGCTGGTGTTGGCAACCCAACTGAGAATGGACTGGAGTCATCATACTTACCATAGTACTCTTCTTCATCTATAGGATCTTCAATGAACTGTCTTTTACCATGAAGAACAACCGACCATTTATCATTTGCAGGATCATCGATATAAAATACTTGTTTCATCTTTGATGCCAATACAAATGGTTCACCCTTCTCACCAGTCTTTTCAAAGTTCACTAAAGTGAAACCCAATTCATCCACTATAACTCCTTTGGTGTTATCAACCCAATTACATTTGAAGAGCATAATTCTAAAATCTATGTAGTCAAACTCCCATATGTCTTCAATGACACCGTAATATAACATTTTAGCTTCACGTGGACTCTTATCCTTTACACTTGCAAAAAACATAGTCGACGCTTGAAGGGTGACCCCACTGTTTTAGATGAAACTTTTATCATCTTGGCACTTTGTGTAATATGTGAATCCATTAATGGCATACCCTTCATAAGACATAACAGTCAATTTCAGTTTAAAGGCGAGGCATTTGATAGTTTCAGTGATATCATCTGGTGTTTGAGATAGTTGATGTAAGACCTTCTCTTCGAACCACTTAATAAATGTCTTGTTATGCTCTCTAGCAAGCCACATTGTATTGGCTCGAGGATATTGTCTCTTGATGCAATTGGTATGTTCCTCGATATAAACACTCACTTCGTCCATGTTGTGAAAAATATACAAGTGACCTTGTTCCAACTGCTCACGGCTGATTACTTTCACCCGTGATCCCAAAATTCCTTTGCCAAATTGCTCCTCAATATTCTTGTCATTACCAGGAGTGTCATTATCACTAAGAAAGTCATTGCAAAATCCATAACCTCTCTCACCACATAACCCTCAATAATACTCCCTTCAGGCCAATAACGGTTTCGAACATCACTTTTAAAAATGCTCATGTATCGTTCGAAGGGATACGTCCAATGCAAGAAAACTGGTCCCAACATTTTCACTTCCCTAGTTAAGTGGACAACAAGATATACCATGATATCAAAGAATGACGGAGGAAAATACATCTCAAGCTGACATAGGGTAACAAACACTTCTCTTAGAAAATTATCAAGAGTATCAGGGTCAATAACTTTGTTGCACAGACTGTTGAAAAAGAAACAAAGCCTGGTGATTGCAAACCTTACATGCTTTGGCAATATAGATCTAATTTCCATAGGCAATATTTGTTGCATTAGAGTGTGACAATCATGAGATTTAAGACCTATCAACTTCAGATCTTTCATTGATACCAATCTACGGATGTTGGATGAGTAACCCTGTGGCACCTTAACATTTACCAAACATTCACAAAAAGCTTTCTTCTCCTTTCTAGACAATGTGTAACAAGCGGGAGGTAAGTATGTTCTCCGATTTCCCATTTCACGTAATTCTATTAATTCTGACCTTATTCCCATTTCACGTAGGTCCATTATGGATTTTAGCCCATCTTTAGTCTTACCCGGTATATTCAACAAAGTACCAATGACACTATCATAGACATTTTTCTCAACCTGCATGACATCGATACAATGCCTGACTGTCAAAGAACTCCAATAAGGAAGATCCCAAAATATTGACTTCTTCTTGAATAAAGATTTGTCACTCCGTGTGGCCATAGTACATTGTGATATCTTACCAAATTCATTGAAAAAGTCTTTTACTCTTTCATAAACAACCTCCCCTGGTATAGGTTTGGTGCACTCCATTCCTCATTCAATCCATTGAATGCTTTGCGATTCCTATGATACGGATGGAATTTTGTAAGAAACCTTCGATGACTGAGATATACAGTCTTACCGCCATGTTTTAGTCTTGTTGAATCAGTGTTCTCTTCACATATAGGACACGCTTTAGCTCCTTTGACACTATATCCAGACAAATTCCCATATGCTGGAAAGTCATTAATAGTGCAAAACAACATAGCATGCAAACGAAATGTCTCTCTTCATGAAGCATCATAGGTCATCACACCTTCACCCCAGAGTTTCTTTAAGTCATCAATCAGAGGTTCAAGATAAACATCGATATCATTTATAGGTTGTTTAGGGCCCGATATCAACAACGACAACATTACGTACTTATTTTTCATACACAGCCAGGGAGGAAGATTGTATATAACAAGCATGACTGGCCAAATGCTATGTTGGCTGCTCAATGTCCCGTACGGATTCATCCCATCTGTACAAAGCCCAAGTCTTAGATTCCTAACTTCTTCACCAAATTCAGGGTAATATAGATCAATCTTCTTCCACTATGGGGAATCAGACGCATTTTGTAGGATTCCATCATTATTTTTCTTAACATCTGCATGCCACCTCAAATTCTTCACATCTATCAGATTGGCAAACAAGCATTGAAACTGTGATATTATATGTAGATACCACATCACCTTGGCTAGAGAACCAGTTTTGGACTCCCCCAAAGTCGTCAATTTATACCGTGACGCACCACATTTTGGACAATATTTCAAATCCACATAGTCCTTTTGAAATAATACATAATCATTCGGTCATGTGTGTATCTTCTTGGCATCCATTCCCATTGGGTACAACAATTTCTTTACCTGGTATGTTGAGATTGGCAGCTCATTTCCGTCAAGAAGCATTTCTTTCAACGAAGACAACAATGACGTGAAGCTTTTGTCGCTCCATCTATTGTTAGCTTTTAGCTTATACAATCTCAACACAGTGCTAAGCTTCGTAAACTTAGTACAACCTGTGTATAACGATATCTCAGCATCATGCACAATGTTTCAAAAAATGGGAGGTGGATCGGTGTGCTCTACCCCACAACTATCCAGCATCGCATCAACGATGTCTACTGGAACTGGTTCATTCACATCTACGTCATCGGAGGAAATTTCTTCTTCCACACAAGCACTGCTATCGACATCCACTAGTTTTGAGTTTGAAATCTCTCCATGCCAGTGCCATTCAGTATATCCTTGTATAATCCCGTTGCACATGACATGACTTTTGATTTCATCACCAGTGTTGACTTTCAAGTTGTTACCGCAATGCCTACATGGACAGTAGAACCTATCTCCAGGTTGTTTCCTATGTTCCTCGACAAATCTAATAAACTGGTCAAGACCAGATATAAACTCTGGGGTGCAGCGATTGCAAATGGACATCCATGATCTATACATTCTATGATCAAAGAGAAAACCAGTATATATTGCAATAAGACTAGGGTCTAGGATTAACAAATTAGAGTTTTTGCATGGTTAAAACTTTAGGCCAACAAATACATGTGTTGTCATTCTTATATATAATAAATTTGTACCATCTATCCCATTCTTGAACACCTAATCTCACTAGTAAGTGTATAATGTGTATTGGGTTTTCAAGAAAATTTCAACAGCATTTCCCCGCTATTCTCCAAGTACATATGTACTTAGAGAATAAACGGGGAAATGCTACTGGAATTTTCTTGAAAACCAAATACGCATTATACACTTACATCCTAAGTGAGATTAGGTGTTCAAGAACAGTCCCAAACTGGGGACTATCCAAGATTTACTCCTAATGAGTAAATCTTGGACGGGTTTCTTGGCCAACAAATACATGTGTTGTCATTCTTATATATAATAATTGTGTACCACCTATCCCATTTTTGAACACCTAATCTCACTAGTAAGTGTATAATCTGTATTGGGTTTTCAAGAAAATTTCGGCAGCATTTCCCCGTTGTTCTCCAAGTACATATGTACTTAGAGAACAAACGGGGAAATGTTGCCGAAATTTTCTTGAAAACCCAATACACATTATACACTTACATCCTAAATGATATTAGGTGTTCAAGAACAGTCCCAAACCGGGGACTATCCAAGATTTACTCCTAATGAGTAAATCTTGGATGGATTTCTAGGCTAATGAGTACATATCCACTACATGTATTTGCTCACTTACATTGCATCACTCACAATTAGAGCATTATTAAATAATAAATCAAGAATTCAACAGTGTCAAACATGCAATAATTCACAATTAGAGTGATAAGATTCACTTTGTACAAACATACATGGCATAATTCAGGCACAATAGCAGATGTTCATTGACCTGATTCAACATTATAAGAATAATTTTAGAAGAGTAATAATATTTCCTAATTGAGAGTATATGAATTGTCCAACAATTGGAACAAGAGCAAGGTATTGTAAAAATTGCCTCATTATGGGAAAAATTAGTCATAATAATGCCCAATCATGTTTAAATCAAACAAAATAGCACCTGGGTCTGAGCAAAAATTAATATCTCAAAGATTAATATCACCTACACATGAGATTATTCTAGAGTTAATATTATGTCTTCTGCAGTCATTTAGTCTAAAAAACCACTCCTTTTAAAAAATCAGCCACACAAATACACACAAATGTAGATGCATGTTCATCATCAAGATAATCATTACACACAAATGTAGCTATCCGATTATAATTGAGCAATATAGCACAAAATCAGCCAACATGGTCGTGATATGCAGCACGGCCGTGCTACCCAGCACGGCCGTGCCAACCTGCGATTTCACACAGTCGCGGAGCAAGGTACCTGCTTGAGGGCGGAGGAAGAAGAGGAGGAAAAAGCGAAGACCAGGTACCTTCGGCGGCGGCGGCGGGGAGAGTAGCAGCAGCGAGCGGTGGCGGTGTGGGCAGAGCAGGCCGCCAGAGCAGCAGAGGAGGTCGGCGGTGCGGGGAGAGCAGGCCGCCGAAGCAGGAGGAGAAGGCTATCGGAGTATCGAGATGAGGGCAGAGGGCAAGCGGCTCCGGAGGTGGGAAGAGGGTCAGCAACCATGCGGAGTAGCGTGCAGCCGGAGCAAGCAGAGAAATCACCAGACCAAACCCTAGTAGTGCGAGAATGAATGAAACAGAGAAAGGGGAAGAGGCAGGCTCGCACGGGTGCTGTTAAGTTAACATTAGGTGTCGGTTCTTAAATAAAACCGACACCTAAAACTAAAGGTGTCAGTTCTTAAATAAAACCAACATCCAATTGGACATTCCTTTACCCTAATTTTTTTGGCGGGGACGGCGCGCGCACCCTTATCTCATCGGTTATTCTAAGAAAACCGACACCCATATTGGATCTTTTGGCGCAAATTTTATCTTCATTCAGTGTCGATTATCAGGTAAAACACCAACGTTGTATCTGATACTTTGGCGCAATTTTTTTTGCTCGAAAAAATTAGATTTCGCGGGCTATTTTAGGCATCAGTTTCTTTTCATCAACCGATATTGAATGAAAAGTGATACCCTTGTCTGGCTGATCTTCAAATATAGATGTTGAATGTCCTTATTAACAGACATTTAATGTTAAAAGCGTCAGTTTTACTAAAAAACTGAGGCCTCTAAAAGCGACATTGAACGTTGTTTCTGTAGTAGTGTATGTCTAAGATGATAGTCATCTCATGTTGTTAACTATGCTTACACTGCTAGCCATTCCTCAGTAATTATAGATGCTTAACTGCTAGTAATGATTACGCAAATAGTTTTGCTTATGTTTTTAGCTATACTTATGATGTAGATCTTCTCAACCTATTAGACATGCAAATACTATTCTCTATGCTTATGTTGCTAAATTTATTCATGATATCAAAGATGCTTATGCTACTATATTTATTATACTATTAGAAAGGTATATGATGATAGTTAGGCTAATGATGATAGTTGTTATCTGCTATTTTGTGTATCTTGTTAATCATATCTTTTTCTATGCTTACCTGTTTAATATGTTTACTCTGCTTAAATTGTTTAAATACCTAATCTATTGTAATGAATAAGAGGTGTTGAGAGTTATATCTCTCACTAGGGCATAAGTCTCACCTCGTGGGTCACCACATCTTTTTAGGTGATCGGTAGCAGCAGCAATGGACCCATGGCAGGTGAGGAGGAGCTGAGATGATGGACCTTGGAGAAGGTTGTTAGATTTCTAGTGTGTCTTAGAGTCATCCATGTACTCTCAGGTGTGGGTGGGGAAGTTTGTGTGTGGTGTTTCAATCAAATCAAGCTTTTGTTAGTATATTGATGCTTGTACATGTGGTATATGTGGATAATGATCTCCTGTGTATATATGTGGTGGTTGATGCCACAGATCAGTTGTAAAATATTCTTCGAATGTTATATGAAATAAAGCAAGTGTTGGTCTCTTACGTAAATGTGTCTAAGCTTGTTGTTGATGTGGAAATCAGTTTTAATTTACCGTCTTTTATGGGTTTGTGTTCAATTAGTGATCAGTTGTGTTTTTTGTTTTGTGTTTTGAGTAATCTCGTTTTATGTGACGAGTTCTCACACTTTAGAAATTGACTTCGGTATAAGAGTCACCATCATTAGATATTGTTAATAATTGGCACAGTATTCATCATGGCATGGATTATCAATTTCCTTTTTGTATTAATCTTTATTATTTCCTTCGATTCCATAGTGCTCACTACCTACATTATTGTTAATCTTTAACAACAATGGAGTTCTCATCCAACCAAGACGTTCTTTGAACCACTTGGGGTACAAATCTACTCATCCAGTCAAATCACTTTCTGTATCAACTGGGTCAAGGTCCCCACTCTCATTATATCATGGAATGTTAGAAAAAAATACCTAGTTCTAGTTTATAAAGCATAAAAAATGAGGCACATCATTAATTTTTCTTCCTACTGTACTTTCTCTGGTAGTGCTTTGTTTTTCATACTGAGTTTCATTCCAATAGTGCTACTCCTCTTTCTACCGAGTTTCCATTCTAATAGTATTTTTTATTCTATTATATCATGTTTATTCTGGTAGTGCTTTATTCTTGTGCTATCGTTCCTCCATTATTTATGACTCTCCACCCCAACACTCTCATGATATTTTTCGTGTTGGGGTGAGGGGTAAAATAGAGGAAGATGATAATAATAGAGAAGTGGAGATAAGACGAAGAGAAGAAGTCATGTCATCCGACCATGTTTACTAGTTTCTCCATATTCATTGGTGTTTTTGGTACCTACTATAGTGCATATTCCTATAGTGGTGCATCCCAAGCATGTACCCACATGCTATTGTGTAATATTCTTGTAGTAGGTTGTTATCCCAACTACTATGCATTATTCCAGTGTTGGTGCTTCTTGTATGGAAACACTTCGAAAATAATGGCAAAAAAATGACTTCTATATATGTTCTACACCATCTACATTACTCCAGTAGCTTATCAAATATTCAAAATTTTATTTTGGTGGATCTAAGGGCTCTAGAGGTGGGGTGAATAGAGCTACAAAATTTCTCACCAAACATATTAGACCTTCAAATTATATCAATTAGGAGAAATATATTAATGGCAATTTGAAGTCCTATCTAACAAGCATAGCAAGGATGAGAGAGATTGATAGCAAGCACTTCGCAAAGGGATGTAGAGTGGTTCCACACTTCAAACTAGAAGTGAGTCAGTCCACTACCTAGAGAGGTCAACCTCTAGGACTTTGCAAGTGCTTTTCTCTATTATATCACCATAGGTATTACATCAATAGCCCACCAAAGGACTTACCCATCCAATCACAAGGAGATCTCCACCTTAACAAGGAACTTACCCACTTAGCTTGAATCTTCAGCCTTCACCTAGGTCTTACCCATTCAAGCCCAAGTCTTCCGCCTTGAAGGACTTTTCTTCTCCTCTTGGATCTTCCACCTTTGCCTTCTCCTTTACCTGGAGAAGATCACCGCCTCTTCATCAACTTGTAGAGGACCATCTACAGCTCCTTCTTCACTCGACGGAGCTTGCTTGCTTCAACTTTTCTTCATGAAAGAAGGGGATAGGGAAGTGGTGGAAGATTGAGAGTTTTGCATGAACAAAGGTGGAGCTCTCTTATACTAATCCTAACTCACTCACAAATCACAAAATGAAGTTTAAACTAGAGACAAAAAGGGGCTCAAGGGGTGGTAGCACACTCAACTATAGCAAGGACCTTGTGTGTAGTGAATGAGCAACCTTAGAATGAACTCCAAGTGGTCCTATTTATAGCTGGGGGTGCTCCCTTGAGTTGGGGAACACTTATGGTCGAATAATAGTCATTTTTTTCTCAAGGCAATGGATCTATTTTCGTCCAAATAAGTCACCAACGGTAAGAATCATTTTTTCTACATTTTCTGTACAGTACATTTGGTCGAGATTCAATAAAGGTCACTCGACCGATCGGCTAAAAGACAAACCCGATTTTCAAACTAGCAGTCAAGTTTGTCTTGGTAAACTCAACCGATCAATTAAAATCACATTTGGTCAGTAACCCGATCGGTCGAGTTCTGTGAATGCACAACTCAACCGATGCACTTTTCAAAAAATTGATCCAAGGGATCGGTCGAGATTGTAACTCGACCGATCAGTAGTTTGTGATCAATTTTCTTAAGTCATTAAAAAGTGATTAAAACTTGGAACTAAGTGTCCCACATATTTGTCTCATCTTAGTTACAAGTCATATCATCAATACAAGTGATTACAAAATTCTTCTACGGTCATTTGAATGGATTTCCTTATTAGCACACTTGCATTGCATTTGACTTGAACTTTGATAAGCTAAGGCTTGTGTAGATTGATTCTTTTCAAGTACCTAACACCTGATATCAATCTTGAATACACATATTAGATAGATATGAATGGAATGGTTGAGTCATTATTAAAATATGGACAATGTATAACCTCTAGGTCAACATTCTCCCCATTTTGACAATGACAAACCATTCCTCAAACATATTGAAAAGAATAGTAAAAGTATACCTTTGCCTTGTGAATTAGGGGGATTCAAGATTTGAACAATGTGAATTGCTCCCCCTCAATCTATTCTTACTTTAACCTGCATAATTTCTCTTTCTACACAAATCAATATAACATGCATGTACTACATGATCCTTTAGCAAGTCACATGATAAATCATATAAAGAACAAGAAAAGAATCACTTAAGCAATAATAGCAATATGATTGAGTTGCAAGACATGGAAAATTCTCTCCCCCTTTTGACATTATCAAAAAGTGGGGGGGGGGGGGTAGAAGAGCATACAAATAGTCTTCTCCAAACACAACCAAGAAGATATTCAAACATGCAATCACATAACATATATCAAACAGAGATGAGAGAGACACACAAGCTAGGTCATAATCAAAATATGATGAAATATGGCACCAACTCATAAGATATAACTGATCAAAGAGTAAGAGTGCATAAAAGATAGATTATAGCCCATGAAGAATGTTCTCATAAAAATATCTATAAGAGAGAAATGATGAAAGTCGAAGATAAAATAGTACATCTCAGATAATGTGCCCAGATGTTTCTAATGCAAAATGACCTAGAAAGATATATATGATTAGCAAACTAGACAAAAAACTAAGAAACAACTAGACATCTAAGCTATCTATGTCCACAGCATAATCATCATAGTCATTGTCTCCATCTAAAGGTGCAGCAGCAGCAATACCTTCATCATTAGAGTCATCACCAGAGCCATTACCAACATCAGATGCATCCTCACCATCACCAACATCCTCATCAGCATCACCAGTCTCAGCATCAACCTTGTTAGGCATCTCCTCGTCCACAGAAGGACCAAAACCACAATCGGGCCAATGAGCATTCTGCTCATACCAAGAGCATTAAGCTCATTGGCCTAAGGGAAGGAGGGAGCATAATCAACTAGACTGGAAAGCAGGGTGGCCAGAGGGTCAGCAGGCAATGGTAGGAAGACAGGAGCAGGTCCACCAGCAGTAGGGTTGTGGGAGCAACAACGGAAGGCTCAGGGGAAGGGTAGAAGTGATTGTATGCATAGGATGCATAATCACTACCAGGATAAGGCCGGTAGGTGGGGTATGGGTGTGCATTGGATAAGTTCATGTTTGACATGATTGAACATAAATCCAGGTGTAGATGCTCCTGGACCTAGAGGTTGTATGCATGTTGGCGCATCATGTAACCCATGAGGGCTTCATTGAATACACGGAACGAGGCACAGCTAGGCCAGGGTGGCTAAGGAGGTGGAGCTCGAGTAGAGGTAGAGGCAGGTACAGCTAAGGCAGATGCAAAGGGTGAAGCACTGGGTGTGGTGGAGGAAAGGATAGGCACGGATTTCTAAATTGTGGTCTCATTGATGCACACTCCCTTCTTGGAAGGTCTGTAGTAGAAGTCAGAGAAGAGTTATTTCTCAGTGACGAACTGAAAAAGACCACAAATTAGGATAGGATAAGGTGTATGGGTGCCACGAGTGTTTTTACCAGAGTCAAATAAAGTCATATGGTGTAGGATATATCTAGACCACTTGACTCTGACATTCTCTAAGATGCAGTACATGATCACTGCAGTGTTCTCTGCAATATCCGTTTGATTTTTCTTTGGATGGATGTTGCAGTTGACCACTAGAGCTAATATACACTTCTTGAGATCTAAGTAGGAGGAGGTTAGGGTGCTCTTCTTCTTATAGGGAACATGGGGTTTCTTCAGATAGTGATGGATATCAGGAAGGATGATCTCATTCTGCCTATAGAAACCCTCAGGATCCAAAAGGTCATAAAACTCACCATAGTCCTTACGCCAGGTGTCATTCTCATAGGCTCCTAAAAAGAAAACATTCAGGATATCCTCAGAGATTTCAAATCTCTTCCCAACGATCATCGAAGTAAGGATTACTTGAGTATTCAGAGGGAGTACAAGGGAGTCGTAATAATGTTGCCCCAAAGAATCAAATTCTATATAATGTTGCCAATAAAGAGAAGGTACACACTAGGTGTGGAAAATTACAAGATAACCCTCACAAATGGGTAAATTGCAATTTGGCCCAAAACAAGCACACAAGGCACAATCCTTAGCCAAACAAGCTCAAACTGGAGACTTAAGCTCGTCATAAGATCTAAAAGCATAAAAAAGGATTAGAAAAAGATTCTAAGTAATTAATAAAGCAAAACAAATAGTTTTAACCCAAAACATAGGTCTGAGGTCTTACAGTTTTAAAACAACCTGAAACCCTAAGTGTAAACCATCAGTTGAGAGGTATTAAGCACCATCATTTGATATGTAAGTAAGAACCAAGCCATACCCTACCTCACGAAGGTTGTACACATAGTTTTAGGGTCATCTAGAGTTAGAAACTAGCAAGGAATGACATTAAAATTGAAACTCTAAGCAAGGATATCTTCTATAAGCTTAGATCTTCATTTTAGAGCAAGAACTTGAACAAGCAAGCTAGTAGTAAGCAATATACACGAGGAGGGTTATATAACTCGCCTCTAGAAAGAAAACCAAGCTAAAAAAATCAAGAAATCTCAAGCACAGAAGGTAGAAAACATTAGTTTTAGCTCTGAACTCGGTCAACTAGCTCTTTCTCCTCAAGGGAAGCAAACCCTAGGTCAAGAGAGCAAGAAAGATAGGTTCTTTAAGATTTAGCACAAGATCTACCATGATAAACCATGGTTCCATCCTAGAAGAAAGTAGGAAGAAGAATAATAGCAAGAGAAATGAAGGATAGAATAAGAAACTTACCAGCTTAGGTCAAGAACACCCAAAGGAAGCTCCACAAACCCTAGTGAGGGTAGATCCGAACCCTAGCTTCTCCAACAAGAAGTTCAGTTATATTCTTCAACCTTGGACACCCTATTTGCCACCAAGCAGGGGAATATGAACATATAGATAGGAAAGGGGAAAATATTTCATTTGTGAGTTAAAGGAGAGGTATATAAAGCTTATGGATAAGTAAGAAGAGAAGATTGAGGTGTCCTAGTAGCTTTGCCATCTGTCCATGGCCTATGGTTGTTACAGCCATGCAAGAAGTAGATCCATCAGTTTTGGAGACCTACTAGGCCATAGGTTGTTAGATTTATAGGCCAAACATCAGTTTCCATGAATGGTAGCCATCAATTCTTGAAACCCTAGCTCACTAGGTGGTGAACCATCGTTTGATCACTTCTTTTAAGTGAACCATCAGTCCAAGGGAACCCAAGAAAGAAAAACATCAAACTACTACCTCTAGATGTGACCATAGGTTGTCACCACCTGGTGATGACCATTGGTTGTCAACTAAATAGGGGGACCATCGGCTGATGGCATCTCAAGGTAGCTCATCCATGAGGGGGTAAACCCTAACTCACCTTAGAAGAGTAACACCACCAAACCAAGGTACAACTAGGTGCCCCATGGTTCAACAAGCTCAAACATGATAATAAATCATATAAGGAATATAAATCATGTGACGAATTGCAAGTAAAACCTTAGATGTGGGAAAATTATAGAAAATTCCAAAATATGCACAGAATTACATAACTTGCATAAACAATGTCCAAACTGGACCAAACTTGAAACTTAATCTTGTAATATGATATCAAAGCACTTCATGTGGTTTTATTGAGATTTAAAGCACCCAAATATGAAAATTAAACATGTTCAACCATTTAAGCAAGGTTAGGGGCCTTACAAAACAATTATACAAAGGTCAAATTTACCTATATATTCATATCAGGTAACTTTACATGAATTTTGTGGACTCATCCAAAAAATGTATAGAAAAAGTATCTTTTTTAATATGTACAACATTTACATCATGTGTGATATACAACCAAAAATTCAAGTCAGTATACATCATATACAAATTCCCCTGGAAGGACCTAAGAGTAGAAGAATGACTCTAGGACTCTAACCAAGACCATACCAACCTCTCAGCTCTATAGATCTCCTATCTGAGGTTTCTTACTACCAAAGGTCTGACCATGCCACTAGTCCCCTAAAAGATGTGGAAAATGTGACAACTCCTCACACTAAATGAAATCACTCAAAACCAAAATGTTGATCAAACACGAACAAACTATATTTGTACATAATTAAAATTGAATAAAAAAATTCAAAGGTTCCATTACAATATGTGTACAAAGGCCTAAACATTTTATATACCTAAATCAGGTAACTTTACATGAGTTTGTTGGCCTCAACCAAAACCAGTAGAAAATGTTTTTTTAGAAAAGTATGACATTTAACATGTTCATAACATACAAAAAAATATGAGTTGATATACATCATTTATAAATCCCCCTGCCCATACCTAAGAGTACAAGAAAGACTCTAGAACTCTAACGACTAACACACTGACCATGCAGATCTACAATTCTCTAAATTGATCGCTTCCTCACCACCACAGGCCTGTCCGCGTTGGTGATCACCTAAAAAGGTATGTAAAACCATAGAGTGAGATCCAAATCCAATGATATGATATAACCTCTGCTAACATTTACTGCTTACTAACAAGCTGTAAAATTACTTTATTGATACGAGTTACACATTTATCTAAATTTTGTTTGTTTTAGAATTCACCAAACCAATTAATATTATCTAGTTTGAGTTAGAGTTCTATTATTTGTGAGAAACTAGTTCTCTTGCCTATTACCCATCTAATTTTATTAGGATCTATTTTAGACAACTACAATGAAAATTTAACCTTCCAACCCTCCTTTGCCATTTATTACCCATTTAGGACTATATTTTAGGAATTTTTTTCCCAAAAAGAATTAAAGTAGATTAAAGAATCATAAAATTTGATTAAATTACTATTTATCGATACGTGTGAGTCAATTTGTTTTCTTTGGACCAATTCCGTTCCAATTTGGATAAATTAATATGGTGACAAGTATTTATCATAAATTAAGGTTTAATGTATACATTTAGAGTGGAATTAAGAACTCAAGGTTTGATTCATGTAATATTCGTAGTAATGTTCTGACCCTTAAGTCTATTGATTTAGTATTTCAGAGGATAAGCTTTTTCATCGACAAAGGACTAGCAATACAACTTATTGTTTATATGCTTTCTATCTTGATGCAAATCTTCTTTTTTGTTCTAATAAAAACAAAATTGAATAAAAAAATCTTGCAACGAATGTCCAAAATTTGAAGATTTAAGGTGCTGAAATTAATTGTAGATGATATATTTAGTTTTGATTAAAATTTTGAGATTCATTATAGGTTTTGAATTGTCCTATTTTAGACTCTTAAGTAGAGGAAATACCTACTGTGAGTTCATATAAAACGATAGAAGCTAATAACCTAGAAAGGAACATCATGAAAAGTAAACAACTTCATCCATCATCCCAAACTTCTCAAAATGATTTTGAGGAAACCCCAATCAACCCCATCGAAAGCCATGACAATGCCCATCTTATGACAGTGTTAAGTCTTCTTATCTACCCTATCAGATATTGAAATCAACACTTTACGGAGTTTAATACAATTGGTGTGAACACGTCCATACATGAAAATCATCTTCTTCAACAAAAACAAATATGGAAGGACAACAAGAACTGCACTGTTCATCAATCAAGTGATGAATAACAACAACAAACTTCCACACATATATCCCTCAACTCTTCAAGTGGAACTCCAGATCCATTGCTTTGTCCTTTTTGGAGGAACAACCGTTCTCCCAATAAGCTATGCAGAGGTTATGGGTCATCAATCCCATCTCCCTAATTCAAACATCTTTATGGACCCAAGTCGGCCCACTAGGTTCCCTGTCCGGCCCTAGGAGTAGGGAAACACTCAAAATGCAAATGTGTAGCCTCACCTACATCACCGGGTGACGCTCGACCCAGCGGTCGACATGCTGTTTCGGGCGACCGACCACCGCGTGCTCCTCACGTGAGTCTTAGTCACCGGTTTCCGCACGGACGCCGTGGTTAGAATCGCAAAGCGCCTCACGACGGCGGTGATGCACGGGGAAGGATCAGCCAGACATTCCCCAGCCACCATCGACACACCGACGGTGAACCTCCGCTCCCGCCTCGCCGGTCCCTAGAGTAGCCTGGCCCGCTATGGTCGCGGTGAACTGACGTCAGTGGCTTTGCCGGGTCAATTGACAGTTCCTCGCGGGGTATTTTCTACATGACTCCATCCGCCTGCGACCATGAGAGCTTCCATCCTCGCCTTCATCCGCGAAGCAAAATCGATCAAACCCCTGAAGTATATTCACTCCTTCCTGGTGATCTCCGGCCTCATCCGAGACCGCCTCATCGTCGCTCAGCTAGCCAAGTCCCTGGCATTCTCCGACAACCTCCCTCTTGCCTACGCCCTACTCGACCAAGTCCCGCCCCGCCGTAGAACGCCTTTCCTCCTCAACTCCTTACTCTCCGATTTCGCCGCATATCCCCGGATGCCCAAACTGGCGTTCTCTCTTTACAAACGCCTGGTGCACGGAACCGGCGGGTTCGCCCCGGATGAGTACACCTTCCCGGTGCTATTGAAGAGCTGCTCCAGGAGCTCCGGACTTGAGGAAGGAAGGCAGGTCCACGGCGTCGTCGTCAGGTTGGGACACCTCTCGGATATTTATGTGCAAAATGGGTTGGTGCATCTGTATGCGGCATGCTGTCTGTTTGTAGACGCCAGGGCCCTGTTCGACGAAATGCTGTACAGAGACGTGGTCTCCTGGACGGGGCTCATATCCGGCTATGTCAAAGGAGGGTCCTTGCAGAGCGCGCTCCAGCTGTTCTGCGAGATGGATGTCACCCCGAACGATGCCACGCTGGTAAGCGTGCTGGTCGCTTGCGGCAAGCTGAATGATCTCACGGTGGGAAGGGGTGTTCATGGTCTGATACTGAAGAGGGGAGTGGAGGAAGGCCTTGTCATCAGCAACGCCCTTCTTGATATGTACGTCAAGTGCGGCTCTATACATGAAGCAAAGGTGGTATTCTGGTCGCTACAACACAGGGATATTGTTTCCTGGACGAGTATCATAACGGGGCTGGTCCATTGCAGGCGCGCTGAGGAAGCCCTCGAGGTGTTCTGCCACATGAGGGCCTACAGGGTGGTACCTGACAAGCTAACCTTAGCCAGCGTGCTCTCTGCTTGCGCGAGCTCTGGGCAACTTGATTTGGGTGGGTGGGTTCATGAGTACATCGACCGGAATGGCATCGAATGGGACGTTCATCTTGGAACCGCCTTGGTTGACATGTACGCGAAAGGCGGGTGTGTGGAAAAAGCTCTGGAAGTATTTCATAGGATGCCGAGTAAGAACTTGAAATCCTGGAACGCTTTATTAGGAGGGTTAGCCATGCATGGTCATGGCACAGAGGTGCTCGCTTGGTACGACAGATTGATCAGTTCTGGTCTCGCCCCCAATGACGTTACCTTTATTGCAGTCCTTAGTGCTTGCTCTCACTGTGGGTTAGTGGAAGAAGGTCGTCATCACTTCAGTTCTATGACTGGGGTCTACGATATTCGGCCCAGGATTGAACACTTTGGTTGTATGGTTGACTTGCTGAGCAGAGCTGGCCTGCTTCAAGAAGCTTTCGACCTTATAAAGTCTATGCCGCTGGAGGCAGATGAGCTGATATGGGGTGCCATGCTCAGTGCTTGCAGAGACCAGGGAAGCATCGAGCTTTTAGACCAGATCAAAGGATATATACTCGACATGGACTGGCCTCCTGACAGCGGTGTCTATGTCCTTCTGTCCAACATATATGCTTCCTGCACCAAGTGGAGTGAGGTCACACAAACCAGGAGGTTGATGACCCAGATGGGTATAAGGAAGGAACCTGGATCTAGTACTACCATGCAGGTGGATAACAAGGTTACAGAATTTTCGGTGGTGGGAGTTTAAATCATCATGGAGAGGATGGAATATCTTCTTCATCGACTTGTTTCGCGAATCAAGTGCAATTTGTGGAGACCAAGCTTGAGTCAGTTATATCTATATTGTTGAATTCCGAAAAGTGGCAGTTGCAAGTTAGAGATCAAAGCCTGCTTGCTTTGCATTAAAATGCAGTGCATTCATCTGGAACATATACTATCACGGAAATGAGTATGAATGCATGGAATATGATATGCATTCTGGGCCTGTCCTTTCACTTGCTTGGTAAAACAAACTTATGCCACTTAATTACAACAAGTACTGTAAATTGATGCCAGGACATAAAAATAAGGGCATCATATTGGCGAAGTCTGGCCCGATGAGTGTCGTTGGAAATATTATCTTTGTCAATTAGAACGACAAGATATATTTCAACAACAGGATGTACACTTTGTAAACCCTACTTCTGATGGAAACATGTTACTGTGGAGACTGGACACAATCTGACATTTTCATGACAGACACATGAAAATGGTAATCGAAATATTTCAAGTATGTCTTTTTGGATTTAGTATTGATGTCGATGCATTTCACCAATCTTTCAGCAACTGTTATTATTCTGCTGCCAAATGCAAGAAGAGGTTCTCAAACAAACAGAAAGGGATGGGCAAGAGAACAGATGTGATTTTATGACTTCAGCCTTTCTGGGTCCTGAAACTAACCTTGGCATTTTTAGATGAGGCATAAAAACCCACTGATTACACCAGCACCCTAATATCTAGGGGATATCCTTCACTAGCTTTATGTGAAGGGTAGTATTCCAGGTACTCTGTTCACCATAGCGACAACACCTGTACTACAGGACGTTGCAAACTCCATTTTTTTTTATACTATCCTCGGGAGTTTGGAAATTTGTTTTTCTATATTTTTTTTTCTTTTATTTTTACATCATTTACGTATTTTGACGCAGTCCTGTTGAATAATGTTTATTCCTCAAATTCTTTCATGATCTATGATGTTCGATTTTGATGTCAATGTTGCCAAACTGTTACTTTATCCGACCTCTTATTTAAAAGCATTTCTCAGGATGTCTAGCTTTACGGATGCGCTTCTTGTCAGCACAGTTGATCTTACTAGTGCAGTTTTGGGCACTGTTCCTGATGTCCTGTAATGAATGACACTATCTGTTTTGTAGGGCGTCTGCAGCTAACACAATCAACTCTCTACTGGAAGGATTTGCTATGCTTTTAAATTTGGAATGGTGGGTGAATGGTCAGCCGGTTGAAAATTTGTTGATTGGATATCACAATTAGTGGGTTGCCTGTGATTGGTAGATCGCAGACCACCACAATGCCAAATGGAGGCTGTATCTATTGGTTTCCTGTTTACCATCCAAATATTCTATAATCTGGATGGTGCTACTATGTACAATTGTCAAATATCTGGTTTCACCATGGTGGTTGTTATAATCTCCAATAGTTCTTTTTATGTGTCATGATTTCTCAAAATAGCGGTACACCACACTGGAAAAAGATGCTAGGAAACATTTTCATTTTTACCCAGGGAAGACCTTTATGTAGGGAAATGAAGAAAGAGGGAAGTATCTTGTCATGAAAATCATTTTTATTTATTTTGGGAGCTGTATATTTATTGTTAGACACAAGTGGGCAACTTCATTTATTTGGGGAAGGTTTAACCCCCAGTGCTGGTCAAATAACCAAGTCACCTGAATGCACGACAAGTCCAGGTTTGAGAATCTGAGATAGTTCTATCTCATTTACTTAGAGATTTATAAATGTTATATGTCTTCAGTACTTGGTTTTGTTAAAATTTGACTATTGGTGTCAGTTGGTATTGATATTCCCAAATTTAGTTTCCGTGGTTATTCTCAATTCCCTTAGGACTTATCTCTTTGATTACATGCTCTTGTTCCGATCTATGAATACGTCTCCAGTACTTGGTTTTGTTAAAATTTGACTATTGATGTCAGTTGCTATTGATATTCCCAAATTTAGTTTATGTA
Source organism: Alisma plantago-aquatica (assembly GCA_963693085.1). Classification (NCBI taxonomy): domain Eukaryota; kingdom Viridiplantae; phylum Streptophyta; class Magnoliopsida; order Alismatales; family Alismataceae; genus Alisma; species Alisma plantago-aquatica. The sequence goes on along the minus strand of OY856409.1, from coordinate 643,321,474 downwards.
GTTATTCTCAATTCCCTTAGGCCTAGTTTGGCCGCCCTATTTTTAACTCCATGTAATTGATGCATAATATATTCATCAAATTAACGATGACAGATCGCATTCCGTATTTGTTTTTTACCGTTGTAAACTTAATTTAGCACAAAGTTGGCAGTTGCAAATAATCGCAATTGCCACTTTTGCTCCAGGTTTCCGCCCTTTTAGCCTTCTTACATGTCATTCCGCACGTAGAGCAGGTTGTCTGCCGCCGGCTCCGCTAATCTAGAATACCGACAGGTGTAAACTTATACAGGCAACTACCGAAACTCTTGAAGTTTGCATCCATACGGCCCCTTAGAACTTATCTCTTTGATTACATGATCTTGTTCCGATCTATGAAGTACTTGTATGGAGGTCAAATTACACAGGATATTCTATCTTTTGTGGTTTGTTTTAGGCGTTGATTGTTCTCAGATATGTCTCATCGTGTGTGTGAATGTGCGCACTTGTGTACATAGCTGATTGAAAAAGAAGAATCCATATAGCCAACCTTAAAGTGGTTGGGATGGAGGCTTAGATGATGATGATATGTAACTATTCAAGTTAAAACGTGGATCTTATATGGCGCTTGTTACTAGAGAGGTGAAGATCAATTTGGTGAGACGTGTCCTGCCAAACATGTATGCATGTATATATTTAGAAGCATAGCGCTTCATTTTAAAAAATTGAACTTTATCTTTTAGTTTGAAACTCCTACTTCGATATTCACTCTTCGTTCAAACAATCATTGTTGCTAGTGTTTACTGTTTAAGTGGCAAGCCAATCCCGTTCGTGATGGGTAGCTTATTCTCCAAAAGCCGAAGTTAATAATAAATGTCTCTCTCAAAACATACCCTGAGGTTGGTATTTGCAAGGAAAACTAAGCCATAGTTCTTACTAGAATTGCATCTAAACACCTAATTAACAACCAAATAACGCTTAATAAACTAAATATAGTTGCAAATAGTCTTTAAAATCACAAATAAGCCGGGGTGTAACTAATTTAATGAAAATTGAATGGAAAACCTAGTCTAAATGAATCAATTGATTTAGACTCTCACGGGACTGCCAAGCTTGATGATGGGTCAGATTTGCACACTACATGCATCCGTTCCCCCTAGGCAAGAAAGACAAGCCTATGGTGAGTTATGTCATGAATCATGAATGTTAGTCCACGTCCCCGCAATGGGGCATGTACCTTAGGGTGTGTTGTACATCATTGACTAATTATTGATTCAAGCAAAAGCGACTACTAGTAATGTTGAAGGACTAAGTGTTGTTGTAGTCTCCTTGTTGTGCTCTATGGTTGTACTACCACTGTGTATGAGATCGCATTACAATATAGGGGTTAGCATATAATGGTCCAGATCGCAAAATCGGACTGGACCGTTCAGTTTGGTCCGGTCCGGTCTGCGGTCTGCAAATTTTGGTGAATTCGGTCTTTGGTCTGGTCTGGTCCGGTCAAGTCCGGTCCGATCAAAAAACGATCGAACCATAGACTGACTTTTATGTAAAATACATGTATATTTGTCGGTATATTATGTAACAAGTACAAATAAAGTACACATATAAGAACTAGTAGCGTAAATATTTTCTATTAATGTTATATAATTGTTAGAAGTAACTGATATTATCTACTTTTTACAATTAAATAAGTTGTGAAAAAAGTAAAAAGGCTTATTACGGTCCAAACGGTCCGGTCCTACCTCAAAACGGTCTGGTCCCAGTCTGGTCCTACCTCAAAACGGTCCGATCTACGGTCCATAAATTCTTACTAAGTCGGTCCTCGATCCGGTCCTGTTCTGGACCGATGCTCACCCTTATTACAATATGTAACAAAAACATTGTGTTGACTTAGGTGTCATTTGAAAAGATCTAGATGGGGTGAATAGAGTTTTTGACCAAAGAAGGAGGAAACAAGGAAGACACTTGTGTTTAGATTGGTTCCAACCTTTGAATTCAAAGGTTGTCAGTCCACCATCTAATTGTCTCTAATTGGGATTTTGAAAGTGATTACTTCCATTACCTCGTAAGGATGTTACATAAAATACAATCACCTTCTTTGAAGTAGCCTTCACCTAAAAGTAGCCTCAACCGCCTTGAAGCATCCTTCCTTGAAGTAACTCCAAGCCCTTAGAGCAGCCTTCTCCTCCTAGAAGTAGCTCCACCACCTTGAGATAGTCTTCCCTTGGAAGTAGCTCCAACCTCCCTTGAAGCAATCTTCCTTGAAATAATCTCAAGCTCCTCTTGAAGCAGCCTTCTCCACCAAGAAGTAGCTTCAACCGAGCTCCTTCAAGCAGCCTCCACGATCTTGGAGTAGCCAAGGAGCAAAAATAGCTTGTACCTGTAAAGGGGGATTGGAAGAAGGAAATACAATAATTAAGTGTAGCACTTTGATCTTATATCAAGCGTTAGAATATCCTATCCACTTACGATGAACATGGTTATGTGTGGTGGCTAGAAGATTGTATCTATAGGACAACTCTAGCGCACAAGGAAGAAGACAACAAGTGAATCTTAGTTTGGTTGCTCTCAATAGTGAATGCTCAAGTGTAGCTTAGGTACGTTATGTGTCCTAAGGCCTCTCCTATTTATAGGAATGGTTTGCAAGTATCTAGGGACGTTCTAGGGAGTGTCTAGTGTTCTTAGTGCTTAACTAGTCGTTAGGTGTACATTAGTTAGTTAGCAGTTGCTAATTTGTTCGTGCTTGAAAAGAACAATCAACTCCGCTCGGTCGACAAGTTTGTCGACCGAACTGTGTCTCGGTCGAGAATTTCTTTGACCGAGCCTGGTTTTAAGGCAAAAGTATTGCAACATCTATTTCCAACTCCCAACTACCAACCACTCAATCTAACAGTCGTAAGCTTTAGATTGAAGCTTACTTGGTCGAGATTATTTTTGACCGAAGACTATTTTAGAGAACAATTGTGTAAGTTGTTGAACAGTGCTCACAATTTTGACTGAGGTGGTTCTCAGTCGACAAAAACTTTGACCGAGTGTGTCTCGATATCAAGTTCTTTGACCGAGAGTGTCCCTATTTTAGACTTTTGAATCACATACTAAATGTGTGTTTCAATGAGTGATGGTGACTCTAACTTTGGGGAAATTCTACCTAAGGGTTATAAGTGGGTAGGGAAGATCTAATGCTTAATTACATGATATCTAAGTACTTATACATTATATATTTGTAAATGTGTTTACATTTGAATACAATCATGAACATTTATACAATTAAGCACATTTGATCTTCAATTTGCATTGATCTTCATCTTTCCACTTAGTATGATTTCCTTATTTCCTTGAATCCTGAAATATTCAAGTAGCACGTTAGATCCACAAGAATGAAATGCTTGTCATCATCAAAACAAAGGGTATGCTAATGTCCAATTTAGCCAGCAATCTCTCCCTTTTTGATGATGACAAACATTCCTAAAATATAAGCAAGATATTTGAATTGAACTGAGTTTCATACCTGCGATTTACTTGAGATGAATAAAAGCTTTTGATCTCATAAAATGTGTGATAATATACCTAAAGAGATATGGAACATGATTTCCATCTCTTTAGGCAATGCAACACCAATTTATGTTAAGCTGAGAGATCATGAAACCCATAAAAATATTTTACTTTATTTTATTTTTTTTCCTTTGTCATTTCAAAAAGATAATCATATGTGTAAATCAATGAGACTCCCCCTTACTTGGTTACTTCCCCTTAATTGTTTAATTCAAAAAAATGTCAAATTTAGCCACAATTTAAAAATTAATATTAATTTTTCAACCATTTGCAAGGGATGTTAAGCCCTAAAATGATATGAGATTCCTTTAGGCTCATAGTGGGATCAACATATGTATCTCTAATCAGTTATAAGGGATGTCAATCTCGTATTGGTTTAGTGAATCTAACTAAGAGCAAGATCAAAATATATACATTATATCCAAGAATTTTTCTGAGCCCCCCTTAATCTCATGACAAAAGTGAGATTAAAAATACTAAGGTATTTCAAATCATAACCATCTTTCTAATCAATTGATTAAGTAAGACTATGAGTCAATTTTTATAAAAAATCTTCTTTCTTGCATTATCTTAAAAATTTCTCTTATTCTAAGTATTTAACATGATGAGCAAATCACAGATTTAATATACCAAAGTTGGGTGCAAGTAAATGATTTGATTTGTAAATAAGCATTTTTGTCAGGCTTATTTTCGATCGACCATGACTTCGACCGGGGAACCCCTCGGTCGAACTCCTTCTTGACCGAGAGACATTTCTGTAGATTTCCAATTAATGCAACTTTATCTAAAATGAATCAAGATATAACATTTTATTGACATAAATGACCAATCAACTTCTTTTTGTATATATATTTATCTTGTTTTAATTCGTGAATTTAAACAACATAGATTTCCTTTGTTATGATTTTATTATTAAGAAGACAAATTTTACATCTTTTGGAGAGTTGATGTCCTTATGATTGGCTAGAGTTAAATAATAGATGAACGACCTCAAGTCTATTCATAGATACATAAGTCATATTAAATTCTATTTTCTCTCATTATATTATAGCTTTATCATGCCCATTTAGTTCTAATGAATGTTTTGCCTTTCAATGTAGGAACAAAATCTAATGCATTATTCTCAGTAAGTATGTCCAATAATCAAATCTTTTAGGAGATATGATTAAGTCTTGAGTTTGTTGGATATAATCATCCTTTATTCTACATTTCTCTTAGATGTAGACCTATAAATCCTATATGCTTTACTAGATGTGGAATATGCCAAGATTGTCCTTTTCATATCTTAAGATTGAATTCATATTTTGTTGAAGAGAAGACAACAGTTTATACCACATATAGATAAGATTCAATTGAGTTCTAGTGAAACAAAGTTTTAGTTTTGAAAAGAGATCTTACTTTTTCTTGCCAAAAATATTATATTTATCAAAAGAAAGTTTAGATTATATTCTAGACAACTTTCTTGCATGAACCATCTTTCCATTCTATAAACAATACATTATTTGCAAATAATATCTATATAATTAAGAGGTTTAACAATTATTTTTCCTTTATCAACAATTTTGATGTTTTAATTTGAATCATAACCATTGGCATAGCACTTATGATTTAGTTCTTTGACAAATAACACATTTAAAATTTGTATTGACATTAACTATGACTAAAGTTTTACCTTTCCTTCAAGTGTATAAAAGGCCTCCTTGTCTCAATCTCTATAGACCATCCAAACCTATAAAGTAGAAACGTTTTGGTACCCATATAGTGGTCCTTTTGGTTATGAATGATTTTCATTATTTTGAGTATATATGAATCAAAATAAAAAGTATTTTATAACCGTAAAGTATTGATTTTAAGTAAATGATTTTAATAACAACAATTTATGACAGAACTGTTCTCGGTCAAATTTTTCTTCAATCGAAAGATTTCTTGGTCTAACTATTTGTCGATCAGGAAGATTTGCCAGTAAAAACAATATTGACAGAACTACCTTGGGTTGAACTTTTCTTCGACTGGAAAAGATCTCGATCGAGCATTTTGTCGACCGATATAAAGTTCTATGCATTTTCAGCAAATTAAATATTTCTAATGTAAACATATCATCCCATTATTTTTGGATAAACAAAATATACAAAGATATATAAGTTCAGGCTTAATCAAGTTGAGATAAGACATTATAAATTTCAAGGTGAAGCTTAGGTAAAATCTCAAATAATATGTCCAACATTTCTAAGTTAGGGTTTTTGGAACCCAAACCAAGTCAACATCCTTTTTCTTGTATGGGCAAGAGAATGAATAATGCCCAAGATGTAAGCAGTAATGACAACAAATAGAATTAATTTTATTTCTCTTCTTAGCTAGATTGTCTTTAGGCACATACATGACCTTAGTTTTGGGTTTTTGTATTTTTCTAGATCTAGGATTTTGGTAGGATTTATCTTTAGGTACATAGCCTAGTCCTCTCCTCCCAATTTGACCAGCTGAGCTTTCTAGGATTTTATCAAGAATGTCATTGTTTTTCAAGCTATTAATATCTTTTTGCAACTTAGCAATTTCATCCATTTTCCTTTTAATGTCCAACTTTTCTTGATCTAAATTGGATAACAAACTATCTCTTTCTTTGACAATAACATCATAATCTAAATGAGTACATAGAATATATTGAGTTTGAAGATCATTCATTTTAGCAAGCACTTCAGCCTTTTCTTGACAAAAAAAATTATTATTTGTTTCTAGATCAAGCAACTTGATATTTTAATCATTAATCTATGATTTTAAAGTAGTTTTTTCAAACATAAGACTTTCTTTTTCAAAAGTAAGATCATTCAATTTAGCATAAAAATCTTCATTAGTTTTTGTACTCCTTTTTAATTTCCTTTTACAATCAACATATTTATCATGTAATTCTTCAATGCTAGTGACTAACTCATCTTTAGATAAATTGAGAAGACTTACCTCATTTTCTTCTTCATTGGTTGTTGTAATAAAACAACTTACCTTGTCTTCTTTAGTCATGAGATATTCTACTTCTTCTTCACTCTTGCTATCGTCGCTTGAGTCATCCCAAGATGCTTTGTAGGCCTTTTATTTCTTCTTGAGAGAAGATTTCCTTCCCTTCTTAATTTTGGGACACTCACTTTTTAAATGTCCCTTCTTTCCATATTCAAAGCATTTAAGGGAAGAAGAGGAAGAAATCTAAGAAATTTTTTTTAGTTTTAAATCTTCTATATCGCTTACCATTTACAATGAGTGCCTACTCTTCACTGTCTTCTTCACTTGTTTCATTACTTTCGTTAGTTGTCACCTTAAAAGCAATGTCCTTCCTTTTCTCCTCCTTGTGTTTGACTGTCAATCTTTCTTCTTCTTCAAGGGTGACCTCATGAGTCTCTAGATTGCCAAAGAGCTGCTCCATCCTCATTGTGATGAGATCATTGGCTTCTTCAATGGCTGTCACCTTTGTCTTGTATTTTGGAGGCAACGATCTAAGGATTTTGGAAACTTGATCTTCTTCACTTATATACTTGCCTAATGCACTTAAGTTGTTAACAGTGGAAGAAAACCTTGCATACATTTCACCAATAGATTCATTATATTGCATCTAGAATTGTTCAAACTTTTGTTTAAGCATATTAATATTGGTATTTTTAACTTGTGTAGTACCTTCATGTGTTATGGAGATTTTATGTGATATATCATAAATCGTATCACATGAAGATATTCTATTAAACTCACTTATAGAAATTGAACAATATAATATGCTTACCTCCTTTGTGTTTAATTGAACTTGTTTTACCGTGTTTGGATCCCATGTTGCATATTCGGTTGTGGGAAGAACATATGGAGTAGACACCATCCTCCATAACTCCAAGCTGATTCCCTAAATGTAGAATTGCATTCTTCTTTTCCAGTAGGTATAGTTACTTCCATCAAGAGGTGGTGACCAAGTTACGTGAGTTCCTTTAAGGTTGACGTTGCTAAGCATGTTGTCCCTCATTCTTTGAGACCTATTATGGCTCCTTGAAGACCTGCTCTAATATCAATTGAAAAGATTTAGAGTGGGGTGAATAGAGCTTTTTGATGATTTAAAAATAATTAAAAACACTCAACCAAAGAAGGAGGAGGAAACAAGGAAGACACTTGTGTTTACAGTGGTTCCAACCTTTGAATTCAAAGGTTGTCACTTCACTATCCAATTGTCTCCAATTGGGATTTTGAAAGTTGATTAATTTTATTACCTTGCAAGGATGTTACATAAAATACAATCACCTCCCTTGAAGTAGCCTCAACCTCCTTGAAGTATCTTTCCTTGAAGTAACTCCAAGCCCTTGGAGCAGCCTTCTCCTCCTAGAAGTAGCTCAACCACCTTGAGATAGTCTTCCCTTGGAAGTAGCTCCAACCTCCCTTGAAGCAGCCTTCCTTGAAGTAATCTTAATCTCCTCTTGAAGTAGCCTTCTCTACTAAGAAGTAGCTTTAGCGGAGATCCCTCAATCAGCCTCCACATCTTGAAGTAGCCAAGGAGCAAAAGTAGTGTGTACATGTGAAGGGGGATTAGAAGAAGGAAATACAACAATTAAGTGTAGCGCTTAGATCTTATATCAAGCATTAGAATATCCTACCCACTTAAGATGAACGTGGTTATGTGTGGTTTCTAGGAGATTTTAGCTATATGACAACTCTATATCACAAGGAAGAAGACAACAAGTGAATCTTAGCTTGGTTGCTCTCAATAGTGAATGCTCAAACGTAGATTAGGTGTCCTAAGGTCTCTACTATTTATAGGAATGGTTTGTAAGTGTCTAGGGACATTCTAGAGAGTGTCTAGAGTTTTCTTAATGCTTAACTAGCCCTTAAACGTACACTAGTTGGCTAGCAATTGCTAATTTGTTCGTTATTAAAAAGAACTATACAGAACCCTGCTCGATCGACAAGTTTGTCGATCAAATTGTGTCTCGGTTGAGAATTTCTTTGACCGAGCCTGAGTTCAAGGAAAAAGTATTGTAACATCTATTTCCAACTCCCAAATGCCAACCACTCAGTCTAACGGTCGCACACTTTAGATCGAAGCTTACTCGGTCGAGATTATTTTTGACCAAAGACTATTTTAGAGCACAATTGTATAAGTTGTTGAACAATGCTCACAATTTTGACTGAGGTGGTTCTCGATCGACAAAAACTTCGACCGAGTGTGTCTCAGTATACAAGTTTTTTGACCGAGGGTGCCCCTATTTTAGACTTTTGAATCACCTACTAAGTGTGTGTTTCAATGAGTGATGTTGACTCTAACTTTGGGGAAACCTATCTAAGGGTTATAAGTGGGTAGGGAAGATCTAACACTTGATTTACATGATGTCTAAGTACTTTTACATTATATTTTTGTGCAAATGTTTTCATTTGAGTACATTCATGAACATTTATACAATTAAGCGCATTTGATCTTCAATTTACATTAATCTTCATCTTTCCACTTAGTATGATCTCCTTATTTCCTTGAATCTTGAAATACTCAAGTAGCATGTTAGATCCACAAGAATGAAATGGTCTTCATCAACAAAACAAAGGGTATGCTAATGTCCAATTTAGCCAACATGATTGTAGGAGAATGTAATGTTGTATGTGTGTGTGATGCATCAATTGGTGTTATTGATCCAAAACACAAGTGATAAGTCAATATATCACTATTTGGGTACAACCCCAAGACTAGGAAAATGAGTACCATAATGTTCATGCACATAAATTCTCCACTTTCAATCTCAGAGCACATGATATCGATGCAGTGGGGGGTTACACCATGGAAGCTTGATTATGTGAATTGTTAGATCATTGCATCTGATCCTTGCAGGCATCTTCATTGTCCTTGGGCTTGCTACATGGGTGCATGTCTTTGTAGTTGTCATCTTTTCTTTTTTGACCACTGTTATCACATGACCATGATACTAGTTGGAGTGAAATTTGGACCTTTTTGTGTCCCAATGCAGTGTTTGAAGATGACGTGTGCATGTTCTGCATTGTTGAAGTAGCAATGGTAGCCAGTGTATATGTAGGTCATCATCACCAGCTGATGACTCTCTCCCTATGTTTTGGTGCTCCAACTTGTGTTCAATATGAGTTGCAACATGAACAAAAATCTCCCATGTTGTAGATTGCGTGAGGCTACAAATGTTGTGGCGATTGATGTAGAGATGCAATGCTAGAACATGGTGACCATTGTTGTATTGGCCTGATTGACATATAAGTTGTACACCAAATCATAGAACTTGCATGTATATTTATCGAGAGAATTTTTAACACTTGATGTCAAACAACTCAAAGCATAACTGTTTCTTGCAGTTCACTTGGATGAAGGACTCTATGTATGCCTTCATATTGCTCCATGTCTATGCACAATGAATTATGAGTTGTTTTATTGAGGAAAGCATGATGCCTTGGAGCTTCACATTGGCAAACAAAAAAAATGCTCTTATAATAACTGATGTAAGTTGAAGAAAGATCTATATTATGCATCTAGTTGTAGAAGAGATCACAATTGCTTTCTATGGAGATATAGAACATCAATCTTTAATTATATATCTGGTTGTTGGCATGGACTTACATCTACTTGATGGTGAATATTAGGTAGATGTTGGTTGTTTTATAGATTGCCTCATTACTATTGTGGGTTTTGTAGAAGGTGCTCGATCTTCTCAGTCAAGTTGGCCACCGTGTCTTTGATTTTATTAGTTTTACCATACATGATCATAAAAAGAAAACACATGTTGGTGCTCATTACATGTTGTGGTGTGTGTGTGTCAATGACGTTCGAGTCAAATATGGAATTTCAAGAATATGGGTCCATGGTTGTGTGAAGATTTCAAGGTAGCCAATGTGGGGTCTAAAGTCACCGTTGAAGTTGTGCTTGGTCTAGAAGTATTCATAATGTGTACAAGGTGGGTGGAAAGATAAAAAATGTAATTTGGCATATGGGACTGCTACTGCAGTGCAACAACCTCAAGTACTACCACGAAAGTGAAGAATGACTCTTGAAGGGTCCTTCATGGTTTGAGATGATGCGTATAGAAGGTGAAGGGGGCATGGATGCACCATTCAATGTCATCTTGTTGATTAGTAGAATTTATCTTAACCACGTAGGGACATGAGATATTCACGCCAAATACACCCTATCATTGCACGTGGAGAAGAGAGATAGGATGTCCCCACTAGAGGGCCTCCACCCATTGAGTCCATATTCTCTAGGCATTAAGGCCTACAAGAATTGAGGGGTAGAGTAGAGGCTTCCAACATTAAGTGTCTACTGGTGGTGGAAACCTCCTTCACACTTGCACTATTCTAGCATTAGGAAAATAACGGAGAGAAAGGGGAACAAAAGAGAGTAAAAGAGGAATAAGAGAGGAGCATTTTTTATTGAGATCCACAAAGAGGAGAGGAAAATTTGAGGAAGGAAGATGTATGACATAGAAGACTGCATAGAACATGGGTGGTGGTATACTATTCAAGTAATGTACATGTGATTTCTTTTAACCATGCACAAAAATGATATGATGGGGAATTCCCCTCATGTGTAGTTTTTCTTATTGATAGAATGGCAACACCCCTCTCCTATAAAGGATAAGGGGGAAGAGTACAAACTTAAGACAAACTCTAATGGGCCAAGCACAATTGGGCCCAAATTATAAAGAGACCCAATAACTTAATTGATTAATTAATTAAATACACTCTCTAACACTCCCCCTCAACCTAGAGGTTGGAAGAATTCTAAGTCAACTTGCAAACTGACAAACAAACTAAAGCAAAATAACAAAAGATAGATCAAGCCCATTCAAGAAAAGCTTCCTCCTTCAATGTTACAATAAAGTACTAAAACACTTCAATACTCTGCCTCAAGAAGATAATCTCCAGTGATGAGTACATAGACAGGTAGTGGGAGCTTCTTGATCAGTATGAAGTGACATCAGGAGCAGAAATAAACAACAACAACAAGTAGGCATTCAGGACTTCATCCCAGTCGTTGAAATTGTCAAGTTCAAAGAGTGTTGATACATAGAGGCAAGTAGACTAGAGAGTGATGGCACACAGAAGCAAGTAGTATTGTGCATATAAATCAAGGACAAAAAAGAGTTAACATGCACAGGACACTGACAAGCCAGAGAGTGCTAACACACAACAATAGAAAAATAGATGATGTAGTCGGATAGAAGACTAGTGTGCAAAGTAGCAAGCAAAAAAATACTCCAAGATGAACAATGGTAACAGTTATGTATAAATATCCATCACATGCATATAAGGCACCAAAGGCACCATCATCATCTCATCATATAATTTTCATCATAGTAGAAGTCACAGTCTAGAGAGTGTTGTGTCACAATCCCCAAAGAGTGTTGGGTCACAACAACAAGATTAGACATGTGCAAAGCACATACAAAGAGTGAAGATGCAAATAGAACATAGACAATAGATAGTGCCAAAATAGAAATCAACAAGTAAAATATGCTTATCATAGCACAAGTATCAAGAATGACGTCACTAGATAAAAATCAATCCATATAACATAAGTTAAGTATATAACTTCATTGCAGTAGTAATCCATTAGTAGATACAACAAGTGAAATAGATAACTCCATAGAAGCAGTAATCAATGAACATATAACACATGTGAAGTATATAACGTAAGGCCCTTAACCTTTCTTAGTCTTTAAACATAATTTGTTTGACCTAATTAGATACTTACTTTCAAAATTAAACTTTGAATTATCATTTTATGTTAGTTAATAAAGCTATAGAAATGTAAAGATTGATATGTGTTTCAAATTACAAATTGTTGTTCTTCTTGTTTTAGTCATTTCCTTTCTTGATAATCTTAATCTATTTCATGATATTCTAGTTACATGAGAATACACACATATGATACATGATGTTTTGAATTCTTTTAAGATGAGTAAAAGAGATTTATAATAAGTGAAATGATGAAATGTCTAGTTAGGTGCCTTGAACACCATGAGTTCCCCCAAGGACCACATTGGAGAGACAAAACAAATAGAGGAACCCATTCCAAATGAGCCTAAGGTAGATATGGATGTTTACTGGAAGCAATCCAATGATGCCATAGACATTAAAGTACCTAATGCTTTGTTGTATAACTATGAATTGCATGAACAACATGAAAACATGGACATTATTGATATGGTAACACATCCTAAGAATCATGCAAAGAAAGCAAGGTATAATGTCTTCAAAGCGCTATTTAAGTGCAAACAAAAAAAGGGAGGTCCAGTAAAACCCCATGTGCTCAATATGATTGGGCATGTGGAGTGACTAAGATTTCTCTTAGGTAAAGAGTTGACCATGGATATGATTATGCAAGCATTGTATGAATCATATAGTCAGTTCATCAAATGCTTGGCATGTTAATGTCAAAGTTAGAATGAAGAAGGACAAATCCATGATATTGATTAGCAAAAGTGAGTCCTAGGGAAAAGGCAAGGCCAAGAAGTGTTATGAGTCTGAGTTGTCCTAGGGCAAAGCCATTGGCCAAAAATATTCATATAAAATAGATGGAACCTCAATATGATATGAAACTTTGAATGAAACCTTCATGATGACCTCTAAATCGGTAAAATATCATCAAACATGTATTTAACCAACTTAGAACCTAACTTGGCCAAATTCCTAAAATAGAGTTAGTCAAGGTTAATGATGAAAATCTAATGCATGTATACAATCTTATTATTAATTAGGTGGTTTCTTGTGATCTAGATGGTCAAGGATAGGTTATGCAATCTCTAAATTAGGTATGTGCTTTAAATAATTGTATGATTATGGCTTTCTTTCTTGAAATCTTATACATATGTATGCCTGTTTACTTTCTCAAATATTGCAATGTAATTTTCAACTGGTATGTACTCGATGTTTATCTAGTTGTCGATATTTTACAAATTGCAAACATAATATAGGACTCTATTATACAAACCTTGTGCACCTTAACTGAAGTTTTGGGGTAAGGACACAAGGTTGGGCATCCTACATGATTTTTCAAGATAGGACCTTCATGATAAAATGGTTAGATATTGGTGATGTCCTTGAGGTCTCTTAAGAATAGAGTTAGCTAATCTTCAACACCCAGATAGACTCATCCAATCAGAAGATAACCAAACTCTTCCACTAGGAAGTTAGTCAGACTCTTCCAATGGGAAGCTAGTCAAAAGGCCTTATGAATGCATGATATTGGTGGTGTAATTGGAGTAAAATGACATAAAATATGGAATCTTGTTTTTCTAAATACTTAATGTGTTTATTCATATTCGTCACTTATGTAACTCTTTTCAAAATTTGCAAAGCTTATATATATGTATCTTTCTTCCCCTACTCAACACGCTATGTGTTGATCTGCATTGTTTCACATATTTTATAGGCTTAGGGATGGCTAGAAGTTCATGGTCTTGGTGATCTATGCTCTAATTGTTGGTACATATGCCTAAAGAGCCAATCATATGATGATTGGGATGTGGCATCAAATATCTAATTTGATAATTGTAAATGTAATTTTGTCTATTATGTTTTTCACAGTCATGAGATGCTGACACAAACATAAGTAGATGTCTAAATAATGATGCTACGTGATGATGTATGTCTTCAAGTACGTGAATTGAATGATGAAATCATATGGATGTTAAGAGTACATACATTCTTGTTATGCTCCTAGTCAGATATTACTGTGAAAGCAAAATATACAACAGTAATACATAAGAATATAGTGTGTGTTGATTGATGATAGAGTCTCATTAGTCATTATATGTGGTATCAAGTCAAGCACACAGGTACATGTTAGAGAACATTGTATCAGACAGACCCACCAAAAGAGTGATACATGGAGACCATGGAATGTTAGTCAGAATCATCTATCATAGTGATAGTGGTGATTGTGGTTCTTAGACCTGAAGTCACTACACTCATCACATGCCATTGGGTGTACTTTGGCATCATCAAACGTAATCCCAAAATACGGGTTGCCATAAAGGTGTTGATTGGGTAGCTTTGATACATGGGGACTGACTGTGAGTGATGTAGATGGGATTTTTTCCTCCTGTAGGAGTTTGATATCCAGGGCCTCTTGATAAGCGAAACTAAGAAATATACGACCGTACTCATGTGCTTCAATATATGATATGTGAACTCACATGCATCTCAGACAGTCTGTCTAGTTCAAGGAACATGGATTGAACATAGAGAGGATGACGATTCCATGCCTTGAGTTCAATCCTGATATAAGAGACAAAGGAACTATATGATCACAATAACACTAATCATGGATTGTAGGTTGAAGTTGTTCTCCAACTTTCCAAATTACTTGAATAGCAATGATGTGTGACTAGGCACCACTCTTTGATTATGATGTCATAAGTTTATTATGGACATACACTACGAACGTAATTCTAGACCTATAGGGTCACACACATAGGATGCACTTGGATTAAAGGAGTATATTCATGAATCCTGTTTAGATTGGATGATAAAGGTTTTTAGGTATTCAATTAAATAATAGATCAATTGACTAGACTCAAAATCATCAAGATCAAGTGTAGGACTGACTGTTTGGAGTGTCAGGTTGATTAGAAACTGAATTAGCTGAGTTCTGCCAGAACTGGAGCTCGAGATGACTGGCTCGCATGAGAGAGACCATCAATTTGTCTTCATGAGATGAACAATTTGGGTGAGTGAGATGACTGATTCATGATTGGGAGATGACCGACTCACATGATCAAGATACTCGATTCATGGGGAAATTCGATTGCATCAAGTATTAGTGTTGACGTCATGTTGTGCATTAATTGGATTCAAATTGCCAATTTGATTCAGAACAGGATACTATGCGAGATGAATGTATCCCTATGGAATATGACTATTTATCTCACGAGAAGACCATTTCTCTATGTGAGAGGACCGTCTCATAGTTTGCATGTTCTAGAACATTCATGATTCTGAACCCTTCTACTCCCACACTGATCGGGAACCCTGACCCTTGCCTCTACTAATGAATAGAGGGGTATTGGGGGCTTACCAAGACACACAATTGAGAATCAATTACTCTAAAAATTGTCTTGCTCTCTGGTTGTGGTAACCAATATAGAGTCCAAGCAAGTCCTACCCGTCAAAAGGAGGCATAGCAAGGGAGAGAACAACTGATGATAAATTGTGGGAAAGTATGTTGGCGACTAGTACGTTGACATAAGGCAACAACTCCTTCCCGTTGGCTCTGGTATCACAACTCCCAGTGGTCTACGTTGACTACTCTAGAGGCGGGAGGCCATTGTATGCCTCTTGGAGGACAACATCAGCATGTAGTATGTGGCAAGACTACAAGAGTCATTGCAAACATTGTTCTAGTTTTCTGTCTGTGGTGAAGATCAAGAGCTACACAGAAACTGTCCAAGAGCAACTACATGATAGTTGCAGATTTACAACGATAATGAATATGTCGTTGGACTTGCTCCAGGACCAGGTATATCCTCAAAATCATCCTTTCCATTTTATAGTTGTTGATGTGATCCGATGGTTTATGGGGAATAAGGCAATAATTTTTTTTGTTTCCGCTGCCTATTATGTCACCCTATTTCCCTACACTAATGTACTTGTTGATAGATCACTAGTGTACATGAGAAGACTTGTGTAAACCATACTCTCAACTTATAACTAAAATCTTATAATAAAAGGATTTAAGAATCTTGGAATGAAAGGATTTTGTTTACCAATATTGTTGACTGTTGAGATTATATTGGTGCCTTTATATTGTTATTTGTTCATGTATGATAAGCTTTTACACTTCTACATTTTCACTTTGATAATACCATGCTAGGGATGGATGCCTGGGTCCTATCACCATTGACTTTGTAGTCATTTAGTTAGGATTTGGGTAATAAACAGTTCCATGATAGATGGTATCAGATCCAAGTTCAATAACTACACCAAACAATTCTCACATGAAATGCAAACTAAACACAACCTCACATCTCAACCCTAGAAACTTAATGAGTGCCCTTTTTGGACAATGATGACTTAGCTTCTCAGTTTAGAACCTAGATGTTCTAGAACTAAGTGTAGACTTATGCAATCCTCATAGCCTTTCTTTTCTCCTCTTTATGTCATGTAGTATGGGTTGTAGGTTCAAGAGGGTGAGAAAAAGAGACCATATTACAACCCTAGACATATATATGTTTTTGTAATGTGTTTAGGGTAGCTTCACAATTGTGCATCATGTTCTTGCTAGTTCTCTAGGTGTCATGGTACTGGACTTCCTATTGAGTCTGGTAACTCATTTTGGTTTTAGTTTTATTCAAATGGAGTATGGTGGTTTCCATCATCTATTTCAAGGTAGGAGAAAACTAATTTCAAATATTAGTATACATATACATATGGGAAATGTTACCCCACACAAAAAGGCAGTGAGTATTCATGTGACCTAAGAGAAAGAAATATAAAATCAATATAGGATAAAGAGTGTTTAGACACTAGTTCTAGTCTGTAGAGTTTCCTAGATCCATGATAAAGGTTAGGCTAGTAAGTAACCTAGATGATCTAAGATGATGATGATGATGATGATGATGATGACGACGAAGAAAACAACGAAGATATGAGTTTTATTCATGAATACCTATGTTTTATTTTGGAATATTTTAGTATGAATGGTGATAAGTAATGAGTTGACCATGAAACCCTAGCTAATCCCAACACCATTTATCAAACACATGACTTAGTTGATGTGATAAATATAGCTAGTGGGTTAGCATGTTTCCTTGTGCCTAGTGTTGTACTCGTTGAGATATGTATAGTGAGTTATAGTTTGGGACCAATATGAGCCTCAATCTCTTTAAAAATGAGGACCTCTAGAATGGGACATACTACAAGGGCGACCTCTTGATATGAGTCGACCTAACATTGGAGAAGGTTAGAGTAGCTAACCTCTAAAACATATGAAATGTTGAAAAATATGAATTACAAAATGCTTGATGATGGATCCCTAACTAGACTTCTCCTAGGTATAGGAGTTGAGTCACCTAGTGTGTGGTAATTTTAAAAATTGTTGAACCCTATATTTCCTATGAAAAGATCTAACCTTAGAGAAAGATGAATTTGAATATATGTATGTCTGTGGAGGTATGTAAAGGAATCTAATGGTTGCCTTTATTTATTTATTTTCAAATTTGGGTAGAAATTTAGTTATGGGTAGATTGTTGTGGTTATCATGTCTTATTGTACATATATAGGTCTTAGATTGAGTGGCTTGAGCTTGTAGATCTCTTTCTAGATACAAGTGAGATAATTATGAAATTGTAATGTAAATGATAACATTGTTCCTCAAATGATGCTTGATACATGAAATATCTCACTTAACTTAAAGCTTGATACATGTATGATAAATCAAACTCATAAGCTAGACCTAATATAAAATCATACCTTGCATAAAAGATGTAGACTTGAAAGCATGAAGATAATATGATGATACTCGTGTAAATCTTAGCTCAAATATTCATGATGTACAAATTGCTTTATTCCAGGACCAAGATGAAAATAAATGAACATAGTTGATTAGATTTGGTAGGATTTTGGGAGAAAATTAATAAATTAAAACATGCTTGAAAACTAGTATAATGATGAAATACATGTTTGATGATAGTCTCATTTAGAATTCATAATAATGAACATATTTATTTAAGAAATTAATACCATAGATTTTTATGGAACACCTTGAGATTCTATGCGTACATGAATAAACCCTAATCCTATAGGGATCTGAGATACAAAACCCTAACACAATAGGGATAAGGGTTTTGGAACCCTTACACCACGATGATGGAATCTGATAGAATACCAAGTTACATGTATAATGGGGATGAGTATGCCCTTGATGCTTTTGAAAATTATGATACCAATCTAAGGATGGTGGCCTAGGGATGGTTTATTAAACATGATGAATATGAACTTTGACCTTTGACTATGATCCTAGATGAATTTTGAGGATGGAATTTCATTTAAGGAGGGAAGTATGTGAATACCTAAAATTTATTTCTCATAAATTATACTCTTTCTCTATCTCTATTAACAACCCATCCCACTCAATTTGAGTTCAATTCCATATTTCAAGTGTGGTGATACCCGATTCTGTCACATCAATGACTAATTTTACTATATGTGACATTAATTTTGCAATTCCGGATATATACCATTTGTTATGTGTTGCCATGTTGCAAATTTATTTTGGACCTAAAAATTTTGGTCACCCTTATCTCATATATATTTCTTGTAGTAGCGCTCTCAACTTTGAATCCATTAGTGCAAAAATCATCTCCATTGAATAAACAAATCAAAAGTAATGTAATTCCAAAACCCCCTATTTAATCATGTTTTCTTCTCTCTTTTCCCTTTTTGGGCCTGCAGTTGTTGGGACCAAGAGAGAGGGGGCACGATCCAACACCACCCTAGCCCCAACCCCAATGCTTCCTCCTATCTTGATCATTAGATCTCAGACCCAAGATCTGGAGACCCTCAGTCATATTCTACCTTGGTTCGTACAAGGTGCTTTTGGAGTAGACTGCACTCCATTGTTGCTTATTTTTTGAGACTTGATAAACACTACTCTTCATTTCTTGTTCCCCTTAATTTCCCCTTTCTTTTATTATGATTTCATGCTCTCTAGGACCCTCTTATTCTTTCCCTAGCCATGGTGGCTGCCACCTATGCAAGGTATAGATCTTTGCCCACGACCTTGCTTGTGATGCTCCAATGGCTATTTCAAGTTTGTAGAGCCCTTAAGAGCTTGGATGGATAATTTGCAAGCAGCACTGCCACCTTAGGCCATGGATGGACTTCTTATTTGGACATCCCTCCATCATGAACTGAATATGAAGGGGTGAGTACTACCTGCATTGATAGCATGTAGGATGGTGAGGTCTAGACTAGTTTGTCGTAGGGGACTTGGTGTGTTTTTGACTGGTGAAACTCTAGCCCAACTCAGACCATAAGTGAGTTGCACCACTAGGGAGGGGTGATGTGTGGAGGTAATCTTTCTTAAAGTTTCTGAAGTTCTTGAGAAAATATTCAAAAATCAATATCTCCCAAGTTCCTTGGCCAAAATGCACAAAATTGCATATCACTTGATCGACTCGATGAGTTGTACATAATAAGCTTAGTTTCATACCTTAAATCCACTTCTTATTCTACTGATTTGCTAAATATGAGTTTTTACCATGTTGACCAAGTACGATGCATATTAATAATAAATAATGTTTGTTTATCACCTATCTCCAAGGCCTCCAATGAGTAACTTGGTTGTGCATTGAGCATTATTGAACTCCTAATTGCATCCATTGCTCATGAATTATCCTAGTTGCACTCACATAATGTTTTAGATATAAATGATGAATTTGTTGGTGTATATGCCCAGAGAGCCAATCATGTGATGATTTTAATGGCATAAAATGTAAATTATTTGATTAATAATAAAGGCAAGCTTCCAATTTATTCTATTTCTTCAGTTATGAGATAATGAAATAACAAAATAAATGTCTAGAGAATGATATTACTTAATGGCATATGTCTTCAAGTACATGAGTAGGAAGAATGAGATTATACAAATGTTAAGAGTATATGCATTCTCATTATGTACATTATCACTTGTTATTTTGGAAGGTAGATAGACAAAAATAACACAAAAGATTAGAGTGTGAGTTGGTTGATGATAGAATATCATTAGTCATGATATGATGATATCAAACCAAGCATAGAGATACATGTTAGAGAATAGTGTATCAGACAGACCCACCATAAGAGTGATACATGGAAACCTCAAATAGGTAAGTCAGAATCACATCTTATAGTGATGGTGGTGTAGGTGGTTCTCAGACTTGAAATCACTACACTCATCACATGACGTTCAGTACACTTTGACATCATTAAATGCAATCTTGAAACATAATTTGTCATAAAGGTGATGATTGGATGTCTGTGACACATGAGGACTGATTGTGAGTGATAGAGATGGGATTTGTTCCTCCTATAGGAGTATGATATCCTAGGCCTCTTGATTAGAGAGACTGAGAAATGCATGATCATGCTCATGTGAGTCAATATGTGATATTGATCTTGCATATATCTCAAACAGTCTGCTCTAGTTCAAGGAACAAGATTGAGTGTTGAAAAAGATGACTTTTCCATGCCTCAAGTTCAATCTAAATATTAGTGAAAAAGGAACTATACAAACATTATAACACCATACACATATTTTAGGTTGAAGTTGTTCTCCAACTTTCCATTTACTTGGGTAGTAATGATGTGTGACTAGGCACCGCTCATTGCTATGTCATAAGTTGTTTTGGACATTCACTTCCAACATAATATGGGACCTATAGGGTCACACACATAGGAACTCACCTAGAAGAGGAGTTTAATCATGAATGATGTTTGGATTGATTACTAAAGTGTTTAGGTAATCAATTTATACAACAAATCAATTGACTAGACTGTCAGATGATTGGATCAAGTATTGAGTCAATCATTTGGAGTGTTAGGTTGATTAGAATTTAACTGGTTGTGTTTTGCCTGAACTGGGAACTGAAATGACCATTTCCCATAACCGAGGTGAACATCTCATGGTTGTGATATGACCGATTCACAAGAGAGAGATGATTTGTTTGTGGATATATTTAATTGCATCAAGGATTAGTGTTAGCGTCATGTTGAGCATGAATTGAATTCGAATTGTGAATTCATATGCGATTGGGAAACATGGAAAAATGACCTTCCCGCTTAACGAAGTGACCATATCTCATGTGAAACAATTGTCTCAATTTTTAGACGGCCATTTTGAGTTTCACATGTTGCAAAAATTCATGATCTTTCGGTCCCTTCCACTCCCGCACAGACTGGGAACCCCAACCCAAACCACTCCTATAAATAGAAGGGTCTTGGGGGCTTCCCAAAGCACAACACAAACAATTGAGAATCAGTTGCTCTGACAATTATTGTCCTATCTGGTTGTGGTAACCAACAGAGCCCAAGCATGTGTTACCTAACTAGGGAGGGATAGAAAGGGAGAGAACAACTGAGGATCATTGTTGTGGGAGAGCATGTTGGTAACTAGTACACCAACAATAGGGACAACTCCTTCATGTCCATTCTAGTAGGACGACATGAGTTCTAGTTGGTTTGTGTGGACTTATCTAGAGGCAAGGTGGTCTTTTCCCGTTGATAGGGGGAACCATCAGCATGGGGTGGAGGAGCTACTACAGACGTTGTTCGAGTCTATTTTCTGTGGTGAAGACTAGGAGCTACACAAACACCATCCAAGTGTGCACAACCACATCGATAAGGATTGTCTCTAAACTTGATCCATGACCATGTATATCTTTGTTAAATCATCGTTTCCATTTAATATTTATTGACGTGATCTGCTGGTTAATGGAAAATATGTCAGTAAATTTTTTGTTTTTGTTGCCTATCTGATATTGTATTTCCCTACAGTAATTTCAGAGCCACGTCAATTAATTATGTTTTGGGATAATCGATATTATCTGAATTTTGGTTTTATCATTTTTATTTATTTCATACAGTGTGAATATTTAAACTGGTTGACATGCACTTCCAACTAATCACCACATAAGAACCCAAATGAATATATATATATATATATGTATATATATGGTATGATATATATGCAAATTATACGCGTCACCCAAAAAGTGAGTTTTGATGGTGGATGTATAGTGTGGTTTTGGCCAATACCCTTTATCTGTGCATTGTGGTTGTGTGTTTTATATCTCGGTTTGCGTATCAATCCTCCCCCTTATCTTCCCAATGTAGAAGCATTATTCGCTTCTACCTTTGCTCCATTCGAATGTAACTCGAGGTTTCTCTATAATCATGTAATAGTATGATGGTTTACTTTCTTGTTATGATGAAGAAGATGTTCCGCACCATGCCAACTGCCCATCTCAAAGGTGAGATGACTGGTTGGAGGACCGAGAAGGACCAAGGTGGATGAGCTGACCCGATTGACTGGTGGACCCAACCGATTAACTAGAAGATCCAAAAGATGGTGGAACTATGGCCAGATGACCGATGTGAAGACCAACCAACCGTCCAGGAGGTGAGATGACCAGTTCAAGGGTTGAACCGATCGACCAAGATTGGCAAGTACATATCTTCCTCAACAATAGGTTTCTACATGTGACATGGATCTTAGGTTGTGGTAATTCCATGTGGCTACAAGGAATTACATTAGAATAGACATAACCATCGCTTTTTGTTTATTGCATGTTTTCCTTGTGGGTTATAACATGTATAAGATACGTACTGTATATGTGGTGATTGGTTAATGTATATGTATTATGCAAAATCCCTTAATATAATATTAAGTCTAAGATGTCTTCCATAAGCAGCACTCATGAAAAGCTTGATTGACCAAGTGTAGATTACACCAAAGCATGGTGCACCATTTATCTCATGGAAGTGTGATGGTAGGTATATAGATATGCCAAAGCATGGTACATATCCTATCGTGTTGGCTTTTGGGCCAGGATTAATTGGTGATAACTTAGTGAGACTATGCGCCAGAGTAATGCAAATGATTATGTCAAAGAGTTGTGCATATCATCTATCCAAGAGTTGCATTCAGATGCAATTGGAAAATGTTGCCTACCTAAATAATCAAGTTGTGGGTGATCAACCAAAGTTGAGTCATGATTTAATGAAATATGGATCTTGGCCCTCTAGAAAATTGTACACTACAATCTTCCAAATTGGTAGTAAGGGATATCAATTTGAATAAAAAAGTGGGAGTGATAATTAATTAAAGACCTAATCTGTCACACCCCAATCTCACATTAACCACAAACCACGAGATTAGGACGCGACAGGATGGGATTTACTCATAAGCCAACCACTTTTCACTTTTAAAAACCTTTTAAAGAGATTAATAGGAAAATCTGATTTATGCTGTAAAATGAAACTAAACAAACCGCGGAAGCATCTTTATTAACTGACTAGCAATATAAACAGAGTCTATAGCATTTTACATTGTTTGACATAAATAAAGCATAACAACTAATTTACATCTTTACACATTCTCTCTCTCTCTCTCACACCTTGTCCCACAGATCGAGGGGAAAGGACTAAGAGACCTCTAACTACTAACTACGAACCTTCTATCGACTAGGTGTAAGGATAAATCGATCCTTCTGATTTCCTGCTGCTGACGATAACCTGAAAATGTTTTGAGTAGAGGTATGAGCCTACTCGCTCAGTGAATAGCATTTCACTTAGCTATCACTAAACAACTCATCAGGTTTATAAATTTGAAATTAAACATAAATGCAGAACTAAGCAAGGCAGTTCTAATAACATAACAGATTTACAGAATATATTCACATTTCCAAGCATCAACAGGTAATTCAGATAAATGAACAGTTATATAAATTTACTGTGAACCTACTTGATTATTTATTCATTTTATTATTATGCCCTAAATATATGCAGTGTACTCTGCATATAAAGATCCGCAGCAAGTTCATGCTACGGCCCCACCGTACAAGACTTAGCGACACACCCGGGGAGTGCTAAGTCTGACTCCAGTCCTGCTCTGCCACAGGACTCCAGACTCATCGGCCTCATTGCACTACTCAGAGTGCTCCAGACTCCTCCTCTAACCTGAGTACACCGGCGGAGAGTCTCACGGGGTTACCTCCATGACATCGCACGGATCTTGTTGCAATAACCCACAATTTTCTCCAGTGCCACCGTGACATCGCACGCGTTGTTGTTGGACACTGTTCTCTCTGTCCTCGTGTCTCCATGACATCGCACGGATAATGTTGCAACACGAGTTTCACCCCAAAGCTGCAGATACCACTTAGGGGTTCTACGGTGTTAGGGCATCTAGGTCTATACTCGATTAAACAATAAACAAATAACAGGAAAATTACATTCCATACATAATGCACAATCTGAACATTTCAAGAAGCGCATATATAACCTTTATCGTAATTAAACACGAATCAGTATCATTTATCCAGTTTCAAATGCTAAACATCTATTTTGAAATTAGTAAATACATTGCAGCTATAGAACAGGAAATTGCATCATTTTCACTAAGCATATTAAGTAATTCAAATCCAATGAATCTAATATACTCTATTTTGTGTACTACACTGTTTAAAGGTTATACTAATTGATTCAAAGCAATTAAGCATTTAAATTGAGTTAAATACTGATTTCTAAATGAACTACTACTCACATTCTGGAACTCGGCCGACCAAACTGGGAACTCGGCCGATCGGCTGGTAACTCGGCCGATCCACCCGCAACTCGGCCGATCCAAACCCTGCTCGAAAACCTATACTGGGAAACTCGGCCGAATCATGCCCAATTTGGCCGATCAAAACACTGATCGTTAATTCTAATTAAGGAACTCGGCCGAATCATACGCAATTCGGCCGAACGACATACATACAGGTTATATATAAACGTCTGAGTTTAATCATGATAAATAAATGGAACCCTACTCACTTTGTTTAGGACTATCCGGATTCGTCTGGGGATGCAATCAGGTCTGATTCCGGGTGGATTTCTATTGTCTTCTACCTTGGAATAGATCCAATCTAAACATGCTTCACGCGAGCAACTCTGCACTTGCATAGGTTGAAGCGGGGGGGCTGAGCTAGGTGAAGAATCGAGGCTATTGGCTGCAATTCATCTGCTTTGGGCTGGATTCTCAAAATCGCAGTCGAAAATCACCCTCCTTGGTGCTTTGCGTGCCCAAGGCGGCCTCCTCCTGGCCGTAGGCAGCAGCCGTAGTCCACTGCTGCTTGCCGCAGGTCCAATATGCAAGGCGGCAAACTAACTGGACAGTGAATTGGTAGAGGAAGAAGAAGAGGAGGTCGAGGTCGACTGGGCGTTGGTGAACCGAAGCAAAAGGGCCCAAAATCGGCCGCCGTTCACCCCCCCCCCTCAACTGCTGGCCGCGCCGCTGCAATTGCAGCTACTGCTGTTGCTGGCTTCCGGCGCAGCCCTGCTGGTCGGGCGCTGCTAGGGTGGGCTAGAGGAAGAAGAAAGGAAGGGGAAGGTGGCGGAGCTATGGGCGCCCAAATCACCCACGCGATCCCCCCCTTTCAGCAGCTCTGGATCGGGCACAGGTACAGAGTGCCGCTTGCGGCTCTATTCTGTCGGGTGTCGGCTGGGAAAGGAGAAGATAAGGGTCAGGTTCGCGGAGGGGCCGGAATGCAATTTACCCAGCAAAAACCTAAAATTACAACTAGGTCCCTAAACACTCAAATGCCCGTATCTTTTAACTCGGAAGTCGGTTTCGGGTGATTTTTCTTGCAAACTCTCAAGCACGAGATTCTCTATCATCCCAGGGCATAAAATCATGTTAACTAGCTTGTCACATCAGGTCAAAACACTAATTGCAACATTGAGTATTCAACTCAACCTAATTAACTAATTAATCAACATTGATATCATTAGTCGCCTTAGGTGATTCAAACTCAACTATTGATTCATATATTAACTTATTTTGATTATCCATGATATTTAATTTGATACTCAACACTAATTGCGGTGTTTTACGTAATTCGAGGTATTTATTAGTTAATCAGGAAGTGGGTCATAACAACCTTTTCCCCTTAAAAGAATTTCGTCCCGAAATTCCTAAAGGAGAAAGGAAACGTGTTACTCATTTCTGTCTCATGTTCCCACATGGCTTCTTCTATATTATGGTTCCTTCATAAAACCCTCACTAAAGGTATCTCGCGAATACTTGAACTTTTGATCCTCTGATCAACTATCGGTATTGGTCCCTCAACCTAGGACACATCTGATCTGATTCCAGATCAACTCACAAAACATTATCTTTCCAGAACTGTTATAGCAGTATCTCATTTTATGATAACTATTGAGAAATTATCATACTATTCATGCAGACAAACTAAAATTCTTAAATAAACAGAATGCATGTCAGTTTGGTACTAAAATTAAATCATGCAATTTAACTGTTAAGCATCACTACATATCATACTGAGAATTGGTATTAAAATACTTGATTCATCGCACACCCTATCCTTAGGGTTTCATTTGCCTTGTTCATTCATCACATGCCAACACCCTACTCTTAGGGTTTCCTCATTCACTAACCACATGGCAACACCCTACTCTTAGGGTTTCCATTATCTCATTTGTTTGATTGCAATTCAAATCACAATACGGTATCATTCTAGAACTGGCAGAACAGTACATTTCAAATCATTGTAGTTACTGAGTAATGTTTATATCATGCATGCAGACAGATTAAAAATTCATAAATATTCCAAACTCAATCAATTTTGGCACATACATACCAGATTCATGTAATTGTACATCTTATTACATCAATAAAAGTTATTTACTTCACATATAACAAACCATCTGTACTATTTTTCAATTACTTAAATTTTCTCAAAGAACGTGCATATTAACCAAATTCCCGGTTTATGCATCACATAACTCAATTAAGAGTTATTTACGTATCATCACACAAGTATTTAATAGTACTTGAGAATTTCTAATGATATCTCAATGAAAAGTGCCAATTCATGTAAAATGTCAGGTCACACACATTAACATAACAGGAAGCAGGTATTTAGGTTTATTTATATATTTTAATACTGTCTTACTATCTTGGAATCATATATCTAATGATTTACCAAAACTTGTGTTTCCTGGGTTCATTCTCTAACCGTACCATTATCAGTTGTGTATTTCTAAACTCAATATGATATGATTGAAACTGGATTACCAAGCAACCTAATTATTTTATTCATGTATATCTTAGTCAAGTCTCGAGACATCAAAGGCCGACTTAATATGAAGAAAGTGAGCAGACTAAATTAGTCTATTCACAATCATTCCTACTAAATCACAACCTCTAGGTGTCCTGGGTAATCTTACCACAAAAATTCATTGGGATAAATTCCCACTTCCATACAGGCATAGAAAAAGATTATAAGGTAGCTATAGATTTCTAGGGTTTAGCCTTATCCTACTGGTACACACTACTTTTAACCACATACTTAGCTACATCCTTCTGCACATCTGACCATCCGTTTCAGCTACTTGAGTTTCATATACATCTTAGTGTTTCCTGAAAGCATAACATACATCAATACATATAATTTCATAAGAATCTTTTCTTTCAGGCTTTTCCCCTTAAAAGAATTTCACTTAATCTCGAGATACACACAACATGTCATGCATGGTCTGGTTTAACTCACTATCACCCCATAGTAGTTCCTCGATCTGATCATAAGATGTAAGCTTAACTTACATTTATACAATCAAGTCACTCTATGCTATTACCCCTGAGTCTAAGTCCAACTCCCACATTTCTACTAGCAGGTCTCTATTGAAACCTGTCATAGAGAATGCATTGGCTGTTGAACTTGACTTTCTACTGAAAACATCATCCACCACATTCTCTTTACCAGGGTGATAATCTATTGTTACATCATAAATTCATGTCTTTTAAACATGAACTATATCAGCTATCTTTAGATCCTATATCGGATAATACTCCGCATTCCATGCTACTTTCTTATTGTTACATTTTAGGTTTATGTTTTACTCTTTTCTCTAAGTCATTCATGTTGTTCATGTACCGATCAGATTATCTTACTTCAAAACCCTAGATTACTATCAAAGCCAGTTTACTTTTCATAGAACATATCTCAAGATCTTATTTTACAGAGATACCAGTATTCAGGGTTACATCACTAATGATATCCCTTAAACTACTACAACTTTAATCATTCTAGGGTTTTGGTTCATATTAGTAACATAACATTATTTTATGTGTGTAGTCGATCATATAGATCAAATTGAGTTGCTTGGGTTAATAGCATATTAACCCAACACTCAACTTTAATTACATTCAGCTGAAAATTCAGTTTTATAATAGTTTCTGTAATTCGTTTATTAAACAGATAAAAGAAGCTCCAAAAATTCTGAAAATTTTATATGTTGTGTCTAATAAAGTTTTAGATCTCCAGTAAAAATTTCAGATCATTTCAAGTTACCAATAATTAATTAAAAATCGAACAGTGCACTGCTATATTGCAGTCTGCAGCAGGTTCGGCTGAGTTACAAACTCGGCCGACACCCTTACTGTAGAGGTCAAAAATCATTCAAAAATTATGCCAATATAATAGTGTCTAAATTTGTATTTTTTTCAAGCACAGTTAAAATTTGAGATCAATTGGATATACAAATAAAAAGATAAAATTCAATTACCACACTGCTATATCATTCAGAAAATGTGATCGTATAATTGTAAATACTGAGAAATTTTTATATCATGCATTCATTTTCTAAGTTATGTGTTTGTTCTTTATTTTAAAAACTAATTTGTTAGTTTATAGAGACTTAGAATCCAAAGGTAATATGTATGAATGTATTTAACTTTATAATAAAGATATGCATTCCATACTCTCAATTATGTCTTATAATTCTCGTTCCTTAATCAAGTTATCATTTTTAACATTTCTTTTAATCCAACTAGGTTTCTTGTCTTGATCTTATGATTTTCATAAGACTCTTTATTTCTATGTACTTATTGTATGCTCAACTTGTTTTCTTCTATTTTCCCTTCGCCTTAAAGTACATAAAGTATTTTACTCCATTCCATGTCCCAACCCAAATTTGATTCTTACGTCCTAGCCCTTACATGCTTTTCTCATATCCTTTCCATACTCTTATATTTAGAGTTCATATAATACAAATAATTGAATTTAATTTGAACCTTATATCATTTTCTTTTATTTCCAATTATGGATTGCACATATGAGGTTCCAACATTGGCCTCTGATATCATTTCCAGCAAATTCTTAGCTGTTCTAATCTTTCTCTTACATCTCAACGTCTTATCGTATGTACATTTTTACTATGATTCAGGTCTAAATCATTCAGAGTCTACTCTAATTATACTGTTAATAGGAGTCATTAGATCCCAGTAACGCATCCTGCCAGCCGGACCAGGCCGAACCTGTAGTCCTGAAGCCAAGAGCTATTCAGGATTAATCAACTCCTATTGATTTCAAACATGTGGGATGAATATCCACTTAAGGCAAACTCATTTAAACATAACTTTTGGTCTACTTGATATAAAGAATTTAAACAATAAATAAATCATTTCATGCATATAAGTGCAGTTCTAGTGATCTTTATATCAAATAAGCAAAATCAAGTAAGAGTTATATCGCATCCTATATATAATCTCTTGTTCCTATATTAATTTCTTATCTCATAACCCTAAGATTTCTAGGGTTTTCTCTCTAGCCTATCCTTCCTCTGCATACCTGGCCAGGGCATCCAGATAAGAACAGACATAGTAGCTTGATACTGGTCAATCTAAGTATTCAGACACCTGGCCAGGGTATCTAAACACTCAGACCTTCCAGAGCTAAAACTCATCATTTATTATTCGCCTTACTTATAACTTTATCTTTTGACCTTAATGATTCCTAACGACTTAACTTAAGCTCATTACTTGATTCTCGTGACCACTTCCTCTTCTTGCTATCTGCAATAGTATGACAGAACACTTCCTGTTAGAAAATTACAAATAGAAGAAAGACACATAAACCTTAATCCTATTGGTCTCTTATCGTCCCCTGACCTTGAGTAACTATGTACTCAAACCAAAGCTCTGATACCAAAAATTATCACACCCCAATCTCACATTAACCACAAACCACGAGATTAGGACGCGACAGGATGGGATTTACTCATAAGCCAACCACTTTTCACTTTTAAAAACCTTTTAAAGAGATTAATAGGAAAATCTGATTTATGCTGTAAAATGAAACTAAACAAACTGCGGAAGCATCTTTATTAACTGACTAGCAATATAAACAAAGTCTACAGCATTTTACATTGTTTGACATAAATAAAGCATAACAACTAATTTACATCTTTACACATTCTCTCTCTCTCTCTCACACACCTTGTCCCACAGATCGAGGGGAAAGGACTAAGAGACCTCTAACTACTAACTACGAACCTTCTATCGACTAGGTGTAAGGATAAATCGATCCTTCTGATTTCCTGCTGCTGACGATAACCTGAAAATGTTTTGAGTAGAGGTATGAGCCTACTCGCTCAGTGAATAGCATTTCACTTAGCTATCACTAAACAACTCATCAGGTTTATAAATTTGAAATTAAACATAAATGCAGAACTAAGCAAGGCAGTTCTAATAACATAACAGATTTACAGAATATATTCACATTTCCAAGCATCAACAGGTAATTCAGATAAATGAACAGTTATATAAATTTACTGTGAACCTACTTGATTATTTATTCATTTTATTATTATGCCCTAAATATATGCAGTGTACTCTACATATAAAGATCCGCAGCAAGTTCATGCTACGGCCCCACCGTACAAGACTTAGCGACACACCCGGGGAGTGCTAAGTCTGACTCCAGTCCTGCTCTGCCACAGGACTCCAGACTCATCGGCCTCATTGCACTACTCAGAGTGCTCCAGACTCCTCCTCTAACCTGAGTACACCGGCGGAGAGTCTCACGGGGTTACCTCCATGACATCGCACGGATCTTGTTGCAATAACCCACAATTTTCTCCAGTGCCACCGTAACATCGCACGCGTTGTTGTTGGACACTGTTCTCTCTGTCCTCGTGTCTCCATGACATCGCACAGATAATGTTGCAACACGAGTTTCACCCCAAAGCTGCAGATACCACTTAGGGGTTCTACGGTGTTAGGGCATCTAGGTCTATACTCGATTAAACAATAAACAAATAACAGGAAAATTACATTCCATACATAATGCACAATCTGAACATTTCAAGAAGCGCATATATAACCTTTATCGTAATTAAACACGAATCAGTATCATTTATCCAGTTTCAAATGCTAAACATCTATTTTGAAATCAGTAAATACATTGCAGCTATAGAACAGGAAATTGCATCATTTTCACTAAGCATATTAAGTAATTCAAATCCAATGAATCTAATATACTCTATTTCGTGTACTACACTGTTTAAAGGTTATACTAATTGATTCAAAGCAATTAAGCATTTAAATTGAGTTAAATACTGATTTCTAAATGAACTACTACTCACATTCTGGAACTCGGCCGACCAAACTGGGAACTCGGCCGATCGGCTGGTAACTCGGCCGATCCACCCGCAACTCGGCCGATCCAAACCCTGCTCGAAAACCTATACTGGGAAACTCGGCCGAATCATGCCCAATTCGGCCGATCAAAACACTGATCGTTAATTCTAATTAAGGAACTCGGCCGAATCATACGCAATTCGGCCGAACGACATACATACAGGTTATATACAAACGTCTGAGTTTAATCATGATAAATAAATGGAACCCTACTCACTTTGTTTAGGACTATCCGGATTCGTCTGGGGATGCAATCAGGTCTGATTCCGGGTGGATTTCTATTGTCTTCTACCTTGGAATAGATCCAATCTAAACATGCTTCACGCGAGCAACTCTGCACTTGCATAGGTTGAAGCGGGGGGGCTGAGCTAGGTGAAGAATCGAGGCTATTGGCTGCAATTCATCTGCTTTGGGCTGGATTCTCAAAATCGCAGTCGAAAATCACCCTCCTTGGTGCTTTGCGTGCCCAAGGCGGCCTCCTCCTGGCCGTAGGCAGCAGCCGTAGTCCACTGCTGCTTGCCGCAGGTCCAATATGCAAGGCGGCAAACTAACTGGACAGTGAATTGGTAGAGGAAGAAGAAGAGGAGGTCGAGGTCGACTGGGCGTTGGTGAACCGAAGCAAAAGGGCCCAAAATCGGCCGCCGTTCACCCCCCCTCCTCAACTGCTGGCCGCGCCGCTGCAATTGCAGCTACTGCTGTTGCTGGCTTCCGGCGCAGCCCTGCTGGTCGGGCGCTGCTAGGGTGGGCTAGAGGAAGAAGAAAGGAAGGGGAAGGTGGCGGAGCTATGGGCGCCCAAATCACCCACGCGATCCCCCCCTTTCAGCAGCTCTGGATCGGGCGCAGGTACAGAGTGCCGCTTGCGGCTCTGTTCTGTCGGGTGTCGGCTGGGAAAGGAGAAGATAAGGGTCAGGTTCGCGGAGGGGCCGGAATGCAATTTACCCAGCAAAAATCTAAAATTACAACTAGGTCCCTAAACACTCAAATGCCCGTATCTTTTAACTCGGAAGTCGGTTTCGGGTGATTTTTCTTGCAAACTCTCAAGCACGAGATTCTCTATCATCCCAGGGCATAAAATCATGTTAACTAGCTTGTCACATCAGGTCAAAACACTAATTGCAACATTGAGTATTCAACTCAACCTAATTAACTAATTAATCAACATTGATATCATTAGTCGCCTTAGGTGATTCAAACTCAACTATTGATTCATATATTAACTTATTTTGATTATCCATGATATTTAATTTTATACTCAACACTAATTGCGGTGTTTTACGTAATTTGAGGTATTTATTAGTTAATCAGGAAGTGGGTCATAACATAATCAATGTCAATTTTTCAAATCAAATCAAATAAAAAAGGATTTTTGACAAATGTAAATTTTCTCTTGTAGAATCAAATGGGAAAAACTCAATCATTGCGATCAGATGATTAAAATGAGACTTATTTCCATAACTAGTTCAGAGCCTTGAGAAGTGTTCTGCATGATCATGAAACACCAATGCTAGTATCCAATCCATATTCTCCTAAGAGTGACATGGATTCTTCTTTGAAGCATGCCAATGATGTTGTAGACTTCTAGAACCTTATGATGGGTTGTATGAACTATGAGTTGCATAAACAACATGAAAAGCATGAAAGGTATAATGTCTCTAAGGTGCTATTTGAGTGCAAACTGACAGAAGGAGATCCAATAGATGCTCATGTGCTCAATATGATTGGGCATATAGAGCATCTAGAGAGACTGGGATTTCCTTTAGGCCAAGAGTTGGCCACAAATATGATTTTACAATCGTTGCCTAAATCATATAGCCAGTTTATCAAGTGCTATCACTTGAGTAACATGGCTAGACCATTGTCAAAGTTACTTGACATATTGATAAGTGTTAAATCACAAATGAAGATGGATAGATCTATGATGGTGATCAACAGAGTTGAGTCCAAGGACAAAGACAAAGCCAAGAAGCATTTTGTGGCTAAGATGAAGTCCAAGTCTTCTGCTCTAAAAATAAGGAGAAAGATAAGGGAACCTAGGAAGATGAAGCAAGTGATTGAGATCTATACTTTTGGTATATCTGTAATTGATATTAAATTTACTACTTCCTCATCATGGGTACTAGATACCGGATGTGGATCACACATTTTCTCAAATGTGAAGGATCTGAAAAGAAGTAAACCTTTAGAGAAAGGTGAAGTTGAACTATGCGTTGCTAATGGAGCAAGAGTTTCTGCCAGTGTAGTTAGAACCTATGAGTTATCTCTGCCAAGTGGGATTATAATAAATTTAGAGAACTACTATTATGTACCTTCCATTAAAAGGAACATCATATTTGTATCTTATCTGGACAAGAACATATTCAAATTTCTTATAAAGAATGGAAGAGTTCTATTAGTAATTATGGGATCTTTTATGGAAGTGCCCCAATGTCTTATGGTCTGTACTTGATTGATATAGAGACAAGTGTATATAACATAAATACTAAAAGACAAAAACTCAATGGCTCAAACGACACATACCTTTTGCATTGTCGTCTAGGGAACATAAATGAGAAACACATATCCATAATCCATAAAGATGGTGATCTGGACTCTTTTGATTTTGAATCAATAGAGACATGTGAATCTTATTTGTTGGGCAAGATGACCAAGACTCCCTTCACTAAAAATAGTAAGAGGGATAGTGATCTATTAGGACTCATACACACTAATGTTTGTGGCCCTTTTAGAACAACTGCTAGAGGTGGGTATCATTACTTTATTACCCTTATTATGGTTTTATTAGGAATGGCTATATTTACCTGATGAAACATAAGTTAGAAACTCTTGAAAAGTTTAGAGAGTTCATGGATGAAATACAGAACTAGCTTCATAAAAGTATTAAGGCACTTTATTCAAATCGAGGTGGAAAATACTTGAATTAGGAGTTTGAGAACCTTCTACGAGCCCGTGGTATTGTGTCATAATGGAATCCACCTGGAACACCACAATATAATGGTGTATTAAAAAGAAGGAATCACACATTGCTAGATATGGTGCGATCTATGATGAGTTGTGTAGATCTTCTGACTACCTTCTGGGGTATTCTCTTGTAACCGCAACATTTACACTTAGCTGAGTACCGTAAAAATCAATTCAAAATACACCATATGAGATTTGGACTGGGAAGAATCCCAAAATGTCTTTTATGAGGATCTAGGGGTGTGAATCTTATGTCAAGAAAATGTTTCTTAAAACTCTAGATGTGATAAATGTTACTTTGTTGGATATCCCAAAGAAATCAAGGGATACTACTTGTATAAACCAACTGATACCTAAGTGTTTGTTGCCAAAGATACTGCACTCCTTGAAAAGAAATTCATGGATAAAGAAATCGGTGGGAAGAAAGCAGACCTCGAAGAGGTTCAAGACCAACAATAAAACATTGAACCAGTTGAGGTACAAGAGGAACAATGAGACTCATAGATTATTGTAGAATCTCAAATTCTTCATTTGACATATGAACCTCATAGATCTAGTAGGACACACCTACAACTTGAGAGATTTGGATATCTTGTAACTCAGGAAGGCGATGAGTTGGTCATAGATGATGAGCCAACAACCTATCTAGAAGCTATTGAGGGACCAGAGTCTGAGAAATGGCTTGAGGCCATGAGATCTGAGATGGAATCTGTTTATGCCAATAATATATGGACCTTAGTGGAACCACCTCAAGGGGTAAAACCCATAGGGTGCAAGTGGGTCTTCAAGAAGAAGACAAACATGGATGGTAAAGTACAAACCTATAAGGATAGATTGGTTGCAGAGGGTTTATGACAAGTTCAAGGTGTTGGCTATGATGAAACCTTTTCTCCAGTGGCCATGGTTAACTCCATCACAATCATGCTTGCTATTGTATCTTGTCATGACTATGAGATTGGGAAAATGGATGTTAAAACCACATTCCTTAAAAAGAATCTTCTTGAGGATGTGTTATCACACATCCTAAGGGTTTTACAAATCCAAGGGATGGAAATAAAGTTTGCAAGCTACAAAGGTCAATCTATGGATTGAAGCAAGCATCTTGGAGCTGGAATATTCATTTTGATGAGACAGTCATGTTGGCTAAATGGACATCATCAAAATTCCTTTTGTTTCAAAAATTAAAAACATTTCATTCCTGTGGATCTAACGTGCTATTGAGTATTTCAGGAAAAAAGTGGATGACAAAGTTTTGGAAGATCTACATGCTTAAATTGCTTTTTTTCATGATAATAATCAAATGTAAACTTGTACAAATATATAATGTACAAGTACTTAGATATCATGTAAATCAAGTGTTTAGATCTTCCCTATACACAAACAACACTTAGATAGGTCATCCCTAAGTGAGCATCACAATTGCACATTCACTTCTTACACTTAGCATATGAGTTAAAGTTCTTAAACACAGTTTGTCTCGGTCGGCAAACTTCTCGACCGGGACACTCTCGTTCGAACATTTTCTTGATTGAGAAACTCCCAAGTCTAAAGAATGAATATCTTTGCATAACCTGCTAAAAACAATCACAGAGAAAGGCTCGGTCGAACTTTATTTCGACCGAGACAGTGTCTCGAGCAGGTTCTATAGCCGTTAGACTTAGTATATAACTATTAGTGGAAAAAGTAGTTGGGAGTTGAGTAGAACGTTGCTCCAGACTCACCCTCGGTCGACAATTTCCTCGACTGAGAGAAACTCGGTCGACAAACTTCTCGACCGAGAAGGTGTCTGTCTGCACTTTTCAGAAGTAATTAACTAGTCGTTACTAATGCAATTAGTGGATACGTAACGGCTAGTTAAGCACTAAGAACCCCCTACAAAGTGTCTAGAACGTCCCTAAACACTAGTAGGCCATTCCTATAAATAGGACATGCCTTATGACACCTAAACTCACTTGAGTACACATACTTACAATTGAGATTCAATCCTTGTGAGCGATTGAGCAACTTCAACACTTGCAAATCATTTCCATTGCTGGCATTTCGTGTCCTATAGGCTAGAATCTCCTACCCACTATACTTCCACTTTCATACACATTGGATAGGAGATCAAAATGCTTGATATAGGATTCAAGCCTTGTGCTTAAGTGGTAATTATAATTTCCTTTTTCCTTTCTTGTTCTTTCTTATTGCATTGTACTCTCCTTGCTACTCCTAGGTTGGAGGTTGCGGAGTGGAGAGGGTGAAATCTTCTCAGGTGGAGAAGGAGGACTTTGGACTACTTCTAGAGGGTCTCAACGAGAAGCTACTTCAAGGAGGAAGGCTACTTCAAGGGGGAGCTTGAAGGCTGCTTCAAGGTTGGTGAGACAACTTCGGGTGAAGGCTGTCCAAAGGGTTTGGGAAGGTATTTGTAATTTTGTGTAACATCCTTGTGAAGGTAATAAAATTCAAATACTTTCAAATCCCAATTGGAAATAATTGGGTATTGGACTGACTCCCTTAGTTTTTGCTAAGGGTGGAACCACTCTAAATCCTTGTCTCCTTCTTCAACATCTTTGTGGTTGTTTGTTGGTTGAATTTTTTTAAAAATTATTATAAAACCCTATTCACCCCCCTCTAGTATTTTTCAAGTCAAAGATTATGGCTTTGTTCAAAATGAAGATGAACCTTGTGTGTACAAGAAGGTTATTGGGAGCATGGTTGTATTCCTCATATTGTATGTGGATGACATACTATTGATGGGGAATGACATCCCTACTTTACAAAAGGTAAAGACATGGCTTGTAAATATGTTTTCTATGAAAGACTTAGGAGAAGCATCTTACATCTTTGGGATAAAGATCTATACAGATAGATCAAGAAGGCTTCTTGGACTAAGTCAGAGCACATACATTTCCAAAGTGTTGAAGAGGTTCAACATGGATATATAAAAAAGAGGAAACTTGTCCATGCTACATGGAGTTACCATCTCTAAAGTTCAATGTCCCTATTCTTGTGAAGAAAGGGAGAGCATGACTACGATTACATATGTGTCGAAAATTGTATCTATCATGTATGAAATGTTGTGCACCCATCCTGATGTCTCATATGCTTTGAGAATGACGTCCAAATATCAGTCAGATCTAGGATGCTTACTGGACAGTTGTCAAGAACATACTAAAGTACTTGAGAAGGACCAAGGATTAGTTCTTGGTCTACAAAGAAGAGTTGGTGGTAAGAGGTTACACTGATGCATGCTTCCAGACTGATAACGATGATTACAAATCACAATCAGGATTTATGTTTTGCCTAAATAATGAAGTTGTAATTTGGAAGAGTTCTAAGAAAGAGACAGTTGTCGATTATATGATAGAGGTTGAGTATGTCACTGCATGGAATGAAGTAAAGGAGGATGTATGGATCAAGAAGTTCATCTATGAACTTGGGGTCATTCCAAGCATCATCGACACAATTGAGCTATATTGTGACAACAATGGAGTTGTTGCACAAGATAAGGAACCTAGATCGCATCAGCATTCCAAGCATATAAAAAGGTAGTTTCATCTCATATGAGAGATCATACAACAAGGAGATGTAAAGATTTGCAGAGTAGAAACTGAGAGCAACACTGTTGATCCCTTGACTAAAGCACTTTTGCAGCTAAAGCATGATGGTCATGTTAGGTCACTCGGGATAAGATTTGTGGGTGATTGGCTCTAAGTGCAAGTAGTAGTTTGTTGGTGTGTATGCCCAGAGAGCAAATCATATGATGATTGTAATGGGATAAATTAATATGATTTGATTAATAATAAAGGCAACCTTCCAATTTAATTTGTTTATTTAGTTATGAGATAATGAAATAACCTAATTAATGTCTAGAGAATGATAATACTCAATGATGTATGTCTTCAAGTATGTGACCTGGAAGAATGAGATCATACAAATGTTAAGATTATATACATTCTCATTATGTCCCTAATCGATTGTTATTGTGGAAGGTATACAGACAATAATAACACAAAAGATTAGAGTGTGAGTTGGTTGATGACAAAATCTCATTAGTCATGATATGGTGATAGCAAAGCAAGAACCCAGATACATGTTAGAGAATAGTGTGTCAGACAGACCCACCATAAGAGTGATATATGGAAACCTTAACTAGGTAATTCAGAATCACATCTTACAATGACGGTGGTGTTTGTGGTTCTTAGACCTAAAATCACTACACTCATCACATTTCGTTCAATACACTTTGACATCATCAAACACAATCCTAAAACATGGGTTGTCATAAAGGTGATGATTGGGTGACTGTGACACATGGGGATTGATTGTGAGTGATAGAGATGGGATTTGTCCCTCATATAGGAGTGTGATATCCTAGGCATCTTGATTAGAGAGACTAAGAAATGCATGGCCATGCTCATGTAAGTCAATATGTGATATTGAGCTTACATATATCTCAGACAGTTTGCTCTGGTGCAAGGAATAAGATTAAATGTTGAATAGGATGACTTTTCCATGCCTCAAGTTCAATCTGGATATCAGTGACAAAGGAACTATACAAACACTATAACACCATGCACAAATTGTAGGTTTAAGTTGTTCAATAACTTTTTATTTACTTGGGTAGAAATGATGAGTGACTAGGCACCGCGCATTACTTGTGATGTCATAAGTTGTTATGGACATTCACCGCCAACGTAATATGGGACCTATAGGGTCACACACGTAGGAACTCATCTAGAAGAGAGATTTTAATCATAAATGATGATTGGATTCATTACTAAAGTGTTTAGGTACTCAATTCACACCATAAATCAGCTGACTAGACTGTCATACAATTAGCTCAAGTGTTGAGATGAACATTTGGAGTGTCAGGTTGATTAGAATTGAATTGGTTGTGTTTTACTTGAACTGGGGAGCATAACGATCATTTTTCATAAGCAAGACCACCCTCTCATGGTCATGATATGTTCAGATCGTGAGAGCGAGATGACCGGTTGGTGGAGAAATTTGATTGCATCAAGGATTAGTGTTGATGTCATGTTGAGCATTAATTGTATTTGAATTGCCAATTCATATGCGATTGGGAAACATGGAAAAATGACCATCTCTCTTAATGAAATGACTATCTCACATGTGAAACGATAGTCTCAATTGTGAGACAACAGTTTTGAGTTTTTCATGTTGTGAAAATTCATGATCTTCTGGTACCTTCCACTCCCGCACAAACTAAGAACCCTAACCCAAACCACTCCTATAAATAGAGGGCTATTGGGGGCTTCCCATAGAACAACACAGACAATTGAGAATCAGTTGCTCTGAAAATTGTTGTCCTATAAATTTTGGTGACCAAGAGAGCCCAAACAAGTCCTACTTGACTAGAGAGGGATAGCAAGAGAGAGAACAACTAAGGATCATTGTTGTGGGAGAGCAGGTTGGTGACTAGTACACCAACAGGAGGGACAACTCATTCCTGTACATCCTAGCAGGACGACATGAGCTCTAGTTGGTCCGTGTGGACTTGTATAGATATGAGGTTTTTGTCAGTCACTAGGAGGGCACCATAAGCCTGCATTCCATGGAGGAACTATTACAGTCACCATTTGAGTCTATCGTCTGTGGTGAAGACCAAGAATTACACAAACACCGTCCAAGAGTGTACAACCACGTCGATGAGGATTGTCGTTGGACTTAATCCATGACCATGTATTTCTTCGTTAAACCATCCTTTCCATTGAATAATTATTGACGTGTTGGGGAGAAAAAAATTTCATGGGACGCTTGGTCATACCCCTTTCTTATGGATCCTTGTAGGAGCAACTGAAGAGATATACAAATGAGAATTATAAGGAGACATTTGGTGCGTACCCCCTTTGTCATGTCAATTATAGTGTCATAAATTGATGAAAGTTTTTGGGGGCAAATGAAAGGTCTTCCAAAAAACTTGTGCAAAATTGTATTTTTGTGGGCGATTTATCTCGCTGGCTGCTTTGTGAAACAACTGACGATATAATAAAGTAGATCCCATGTTTTCTCAGTTGGCCAACCATGGAAATTTTCTTTAAGGAACCGATGAGATAAGTTACACTATCAGTTTACCTTGGAAAAAAATGATGACATAAGTCATATTTGTAGTAGTTCAAGTAATATAATGTGTGATGAATACCCTTTAATCATGGGAGAATCAAGTTTATAATGGGGTTAATCATATAATTTCACCATTAAATAATAGATTTGACTTCTTAGCATTTTTCTTTGAGTAAAAGATGAGATAATTCAAATTAATATGTGAATGGTGCTATAATTAATTAATTTAATGGAAAATGCATTAAATTAATATAATATAAAACTAATAGAATATGATACAAAACACTTTTAAAATATCAAATTGACAAAAATATTGGATTTATCATATCATGTTTGACCTACTTATTCATTCTCATAAAGACTAGACTTAATTTGCTATCTTAATTAAATAATGAATGTAAAATATTAATTTATATCATTAGTACCATTTATTATATAGTTTTCATATAGTATTAGACGACTAATGGTCCCCTATCTCTTTCATTGTCCACGTCTTCTATTTAAGCATACAGACACGCTATTGGAATTAGAATCACCTTACTCTTCTTCTCTCCTCTCCTCCCTTAACCTAGCTCCAACCATCCCTTCTCCTCCATTGCCGATTATTTCTGCCTACCTACCTTCATGGTGAGTTTGTGTTGCCTCCAAGTGTAATGATGTTGTCAAGCCTAGATCTAAAACTTCATCATCAACCATGCAACATAAAAGTGTCCACTTACCAGAACAATGACATCTCTCCTCCTCTTATTTTCCTCCTCACCTCTTCATCCATTTCCTCTCTTTAACCCATAGCCACAAATCCTAGTATCCATTGGTCACCCTAGTCCTATATTCTAGCTCTCCCTTATCCCTAAGCCCAGTTCCCACGATAGTCGGGAAACTATTGTTGCCTTCCTTAATGGCCAGTGAAGACCCTACTAACGTGCAAAACATAATCACCCGCTCCTTTCTTCACCTTCACCTGCCGCAACCACTCGGTGAACCACTTCCATAATTGAACCATATCCTTCTTCCTCTCTTACCTTGCCCCCAGCCCCTTTATGACACAACAACATTGGCAACCATGGTTTCTATTTTCACCATGGAAGCACAAGTTGAGGCTCTTTCACTTGTGTTTTCTCATATGAGTCTCTTGTCTCTAAAGACACACAACCACTATCCTCATGTTGGTGATTCCTCCTGCAAATGGAGTGCAAGAAACAACTAAAGGATGAACTTCACACAACCTGCTACACCAGAAATTTCATCAATGTGCAACATAGCACAAAATTTATCTTAAGACTCCATAGAAAATCATTTCCACTTGCGATTACCAATCTTGATAGGGACCACGAAAGTGACCAAAGGGCATGAAAATACCTCTTCCTCCAACTAATGAACCTATACCTTCTTGGCACCTCGTAGGACATTTCTCTAGAATCCCTTACCATGCTTCTACCTTCTTTTTTACTCCTTGAGCCAGCCACCAACTCCATAGGCATCACCATGTGCACAAACATCCATCAGGAAGACTGGCTGCAAGGGGCACAACCACACCACCCAAGTTGAGTTCTTCTTGATGAGAGAGGAAGGTATGAAACATTTAACTCTTAAACCTTTCATCTAGAGGCTAGTAGAATGGATATTCCAGACATAGAACTCCCAAATCTACACCTCTCTGAAGCCCTGACCACCCCAACTCACCTACATTATGCCACAAACACCTCGTTCAACCCCGACAGGTTGTGAAGGAATGAATGTGCTTCATAAAATGATCGTCTGGTGACAGCTCCAATCAAAGGAAATCATGACATGGAGACCAATGATGAAGTATAAACTTACTAAGGTAATATGTAAGCCAGTATTCATTGTTCTGTATTTTTGTGTTGAGAAAACTAGTTAATGAAAGGATAATGAGATGCATATAAGAGATATTCCACTTGTCTAGAATATATCACTCAGATATAATATAATTTGTGATTTCTATACAATCCTAGTAGATATATTACTAGTGCATGTAGTAAGATATAAGTAGTAGTATTTGTAATATGACAACTCTATAAGTTCAATACCATTTTAGATTTTAGGAATCTAGTTGGTACATATGTGTTTGATATAAAAATATATAATAACTAGAACATGTTATATTTATGAATGTGGTTACAATGATAGTATAACTTAGTTGATACATTGCCTTAACATTTGTCATATATGAATTATAAATCATGTTTTCACATGGCCATGTGTTGATGTTAGGACAAATAATTACCTGCATTTATAAAGGGTATAATGTAGAAAGAGCGTATATAAGTAAATAATTTTGTAAACATATGGGTGGGTGACTTCATAATTTGACAAATTTGACTTTAGATGACATGTGAGTTTGGAATGCATATGAGTCTGCTTTAGTTCATATAACCATATATTTGTAATCATATACATATCAATATCTAAGTGTGAATATATGACTTTATATATATGTATATATATATATATATGTATATATATATATAGGTAGGTAGGCCATACAAAATCCTTGATATTTCTAATAAAGGTATATTGATGCAAAAAAATGTCATGTAATGCATATCATTGGCCTAGTTGAGAAAATTGACCTATATGATCTTAAGGGAGAGAACGTCATTACAAGATCTAAACTGGGAAGGATGTATATTATTACATAATCACATATGTAACCTCAACACACTTTGACTTATGTGATTGAAACTAGACATTACAAGTAATGTGCATATCTAAGGAATCATATGTGCACCAAATAAGATTACAAATCCTTATATGATATTACGCTATCAGAATAGGGTAAGAGATGCATATATACTATAATAGGAATGTATACACATCATTGTTTCGTTTTACTAACACACCTAATGTTTTTTTAGGATGAAACTTGACTATATGGACCAAAGTACATCAATAAAGTTAATCTTTCAAAATAAAGATAAGGTATGTGTGATCCTTGTTTTATATTGGGTTGACTATGATCTAGTTTCCTATATTGGGCCATTTACTTGACTACTATCCCTTTTTGGAAATCCAAAGTTGAACGTCCTGATTTACTTATTTGAAATCTTGTAAACTCTTATGGATATTGAATTATTCTGTTTAAATGGGTGGGTTCCTTGACCCCTCTTTCTATGCTTTTAATACATGATATAAATTATGACTAAAATGGGCATGCTAAATGTTTAAATGGGTGGGTCCATTGACCCCTCTTTCAGTTTAAATAGGTGGGTCCCTTGACTTAAATGGGCATGCTAAATGTTTGACTAGAATATCTAGAATAGTGGTACTTATATACAACCATGCTTATAAATGGTTTGCATATTCCGCCCAGAGTGTGCATTTTCACCCTTTCTTTTAGGCCATGATACTATGGTGTTATGGCCAATTTTAGGTCTATTAAGTCTACATTTTTATGCGTGCAAAGATATTTTTTATTTGGAAGTTGTCAATGTTTGTTGTAGAAAGATATTTCATTTATCTCAAATATTGATTTTGATAAATACTATGCCTCAATTCTAGATTTTACTTATATCTCAATCCTTTTTATACTTGTAGCTCAACTCTCATCCAGTTGAGGACTCTTTGGCTAGCTCCTACCAATGCTCTCTCTATTTAGGTTAAGCTCCATCTCGGAACCTGGGTGAGGATTAAAGCATCCCGAGGTTGACGCATCTCATTGGGTGTGGAGAAGCATTGGGAACACCCTAGTACATGTTCCTCGATGCTGAGGGCATGGAGTGCCCATCAAGGGCTCTCACGCCCCAAGGTGATCATCACCACCTACACCTCAAATCTCGGCACAGTGGAACGTGTAACCCGCCTGCTGTTCAAGTCAACCACTGAATTTCCTGGGAGAAAGGGGAAGGGGAAGCAAGGAAAGGGACAACCCACCCATACAGACAGCCAGCGGGGTGGATGGCACTACTGGCAAAGATTGTCTGGCAAAAACATCACAGGCACGAAGTGTGGTAGGCCTGTGCCGGGGGAGTAGGGAAGGGAGGAAAGGGATCATAAGGGAGAGGGACGAATCGACCTACAGAGAGAGGGACGAATCAACCTTCAGGGAGAGGAATCGGTGGACAAGCGTTGTCTCTTTAGGTCCAATTTTTGGGCAAGCCGGCTCTAGGTGAATAAGTGGTC
Organism: Alisma plantago-aquatica; assembly: GCA_963693085.1. Taxonomy (NCBI): domain Eukaryota; kingdom Viridiplantae; phylum Streptophyta; class Magnoliopsida; order Alismatales; family Alismataceae; genus Alisma; species Alisma plantago-aquatica. Next base: position 643,276,563 of record OY856409.1, on the reverse strand, counting down.
TAGTTATTCATTCAAAACAAAAGTTTGAGCATGCAAGGAGAATTGTTGGGCATGAAGTGAGCCGACCTGCTTCTTTATATTTCGTTCCTCTCCCGGAAGGTCAATTTGTACCTCTCGCTAACTCTTGAGCCATTTTCATCCCTCTCCCATACGGTCACTTCGTTCCTCTTTATAGAATAGAGCTCGATTCTGTGTCAGAAATGAATGAAAAGTAGGTGATGATTTTTTCTTTCGGAAACTCCATTTTTTTGTTGGGTCTATAGGGACACAAAGTTTGGTGAATGATTCTGCACAAAAATCGAATAAAGAAAGATAGATATGCCAGAAAGACACGGGGTACTCTCGACACGCCCTAGTATACTCTACTTGTTCACCTATGTTAGTTTGGGGTACGGTCAGTTCACCGGGAGGATCACCCTCCCAATTCAAAGTTTTTTCCTAGAAGTTTCAACCCCCCCTCTGTCGTGACTATCGATGATCCTCGTGACTATGGCAGGGTGGTACGCTCTCTCTGGTCCTAGTCAGACTAGAACTAGAGAGCCAACTTTCATAATTAAATACCATCACTGTATCGATAGCTCTGACCAGGCCTTCGCCCATGCGCGAGGGACGAAGTAGCTCGACCGTAAGGGAGAGGTACAAATCGAGCAAAGCGAGATGTCTCAGATCAACCCCTTTGACTGATTTTTTCCGCCCCTTCCTTAGTTCGGTGGCGGAAAGACAGAGGTGTTGCCTACTCACCCTTTTCTCCACAAGCAATGCTCTTCACACGAAAGAAGTTCCCTTCGGATCATGGGCTTCCCCCTCGGGTAGTGCCCCAGAAAAAAGCACGGACGAGCCACATGCAGGGAAATTTGCACGTGTGGTTCTGGCCGGAGACCCCGGTATACTATACTAATATGTGTTGGTGCTGGTTCTGATCCATCCATGAATCCATAGAGATCAAAAGCATGTAGCAGAGGAAGGAACTGTCCACAATGAGTGATTCGAGTATAATTGTGTGCTTCCTTTTCGGCGCCCGCCCTTCGATTTTTGGGGTAAGGCATTGAAAAAGGGGGGGGGGGGCTCCCAGCTCCATCTCAGTCGGCATCCTGCTAGCACTCAACATATTTTTTGACATAGTGGATTTGACCTGGTGCAAAATGAACACATTATTCGTTAGTTTCTGGTCACTAAAAACTTTCGGCACCCGCCCTTTCATTTTTGGGGCAAGGCATTGACAAGGTCGGGAGTCTTTCCCCGGAGATGTCTTCTACTTGCATTCTCATCTCTTGTTCATCAATCTCCAATCAAGACAAAACAAAGAGGGTACTAGGGTTCGACGTGAAAACAATTGATCCCATTCCGAACTCAATATGTGGAATCGTCTTGCGCCATATGTATTGCAATTCGCTTGGATTCGTTCGGTTGCTGGGACAGAAGCGACAAAGGAGGGGAGATGGGGTTCAGGTAGGGATAAGGTATCTTTCTAGAAGTTGAAGCGTCAACGCGTTGATTTACTTTAAAGAAGAAGATTGAAAATAAGAAGATTGATGGCGTCACAGTAAATGGAATCCAAACCAACCCATCACACTCCTCGGGGAGTTGAGTGCCCCCAGGATCCAATAAACCCACTTAGGTCGACATCACCACAATATTGTTCCCTATCAGCGGGCGGGCTGCTTTCGGCCCGGTGAGGGTTGGGGGGGCTTTTGGAGGCTGAGATGACATAAAAGGAATGTGATGGCGATGAAGAATTTGCTGAATTGTGTTGTAGTTGAAGCGGCAATGCCAGGGATATTGTCTGTCGGCTGAGACGTGGTGAGATGAGAAGTAGGTTGATGATGGGAAACTATCTCCTGTGGTTTGGAGAGGACTCGTAGCTGTCTTTCCGTACTCCCCCATCAGTTTTGGAGTGGACCCTTTCACTCTATTTTATCAGAGTTCTGACAGGGGACTCTGAGTGGTGCTGGCGCGTTCTGCTTCGGGAAGAAATTGAAAAAAAGAGCAATCATCCTTCAACCTTGGCATGGATGTCTTTGAATTACCATTCATCTGCCTCGTTTATAGAAACAAGGTTGTTGGCTTCTTGCTCACCTACTATTCATTTTATAGCGAATTGAAACATCTTCGTAGCTAAAGGAAGGGAAATCAACCAAGACCCCGTCCGTAGCTGCGAGTGAGAGCGGATTGGGCCCTAAGATTTTAACTTTATAATGAAATGGAGGGATTCCCTTGTTGCTGTTAACTGCCCTGACCATTTCATTCTCAAAAAATAGATGAAATGGAGTCAGGGGTGATTCCTGTAGTGGGTTGATATGAGCAGTAGGTTGATGACTGGAGGAGATGTAGGTGGAGTGCTACAAAGCAGACGTAGGTAGGTGAGGTAGAGTCCTTCTTCACCCTTGAAGAAGAACTCGACGGGTGAATGCCCTTCACAAAAAAGGTATCAGGATAGAACTCAAAAAAGCAGCAATTATTAGTAGTGCTAGACAGATCAAATATTTTTCAATCTTTGTTCAACATCCCCTGTGACAATAAGAATTTTGGATTTACCCGTTCCTTGTCGTCATGGGAAAGAAAGGCAGAAAGAAGATCCCTTTTGGGGATGGGGATCCAACAGATTCGAATTGAGTTTGAGGTTTGATTCTATATAAATCAGATGAACCGAGCATAATGAAAGAGGCAGATCTCAGCAGCCAAAGAAAGTACCATGGAGCAAAGCAAGCAAGGAAAGATGCTACAATGAATGAAGAATCACAGTTTACATCGACCGGTGGAAGAAAAAGCAAAGAATCTTCTTTATATATTATAAATGGAATATCAAAGGGTGGGACAACATCTTCCCTATCTGGAAAATCATATTGCTTAGGCAAGAGAAATCCTTCATCTAAAAGGGAGGATTGCCATAATAATGCAGTCATTTGACAGGGGCAAAGAGAAGCACTTTCGTGTTATGTTATAGAGAGGGGAATGGGGGGAGAAGACCAAAAATCGGTGTAGTCACTTTCAGAACGAAGTGAGCCTATGGGGAAAACAACACAACGCATTAGAAATGGAGCGAGAGGAACTAAGTGGCTCCCAAAAAATCTTGGATTTTTGCAATATGAGATTGAATGCCATCAGTCTGATTTGTACTTTTCCACTAAGGCATTGCTTAGGGACCTTAGCATACGATCTGGGTCCCTCTCGACTTTGGATCTTAGCACCCAAAAAGTATGTCTGTACAAATGATGATGGCCTGTATTCAAAGTTTCCCTGAATTTCAAACTTCCAACCATAAACGGAGGGCGAGAAGAAGTAAGGGAAGGAGAAGAGTGAATGAATCCAGTCTTGGGAGTCAAGGCTCACGAAAATGGCATCTCTGATGAACCATCAATTTCTTGGTTGAGTTCTCCCACATAGCATCAAGGAATCGAACCTTAGAAAAGAACAAGAAAACATCAGACAATAAGGTGCAGAAATTATTGTGAGACACAAGGAATATTTGATCCCAAAACATGCTCTTCCATTCCATAAGGTGCAGTGTGGTTCCAGTGAGGGACGAAGTAGTTTGACCATAAGGGATAGGGGTTCTTCGTACCTGGATAGTACCAGGACCCTTGTGCCCCGGACTGCCCACCCTATGACCCAAAACTCAAAAAAGGAAAAATTGTCACATGCGTCGATGTTGTCCGTACATTGCTTTTTCAAATGCATGTCCCTAATTTTTTGGCCTGATGTAGTATCCCCTGCCAATTACCTCCTCAATCATATTCCATCATCTGTTATTGAGAATCAGGTTTCATTTTAGCGATCTTGACAAGAAAACCATAAGGAAAGGTGTTAGAACCCCTAATTCATCTCTCATAATTCTCTCATAAATAAACAAAGTTGGAAATAGGAATAGGGGCAGTCCTTCTCACACCTCAAGGACTCACCATCTCATTTGCCCGTCCTGTTCCCTGGTCCACTCCCGACTTGGATTATATATCCAAAAGGGTCCGCTCTCGGCCATTCCACACGCTGCCAAATTCTAGACATATCCACGTATTGTGACTCAAACCGTGATTTGGGCTTTGTCATTTCAACAATTTATTTTTAATAATGTCCAATTTATCCAACAATCTCCCCCTTTTTGAAGATGACAAACATTTCCTAAAATATGAAATAAGGAAATATAAAGCATGTGAGTTTCATACCTGAAGATTACCTTTTGTATCCATTCTTGTTTTACAAGTGAGTGCTGGCCATCAAGATGAAACTCATTTATATTTATATTTTTGATTTTATATTCTTTCTCCCCCTTTGTCATTTCAAAAAGATATCCAGGTTAAACATTCTTCTCCCCCTTAATTTTATATTAAGCTCCCCCTTAAATAGATATCCTATAAGGAACATGGATTTATATCCACAATTTGTTTCTCAATCATTTGCAAAGGATGTTAAGCCTTTAAATGATATGAGATTCCCTTAAGCTTATGATGAATGTATATTTATTTCTCATCTATCAAGGGATGATAAGCCCTAAATTAAATGAGAGTCCTTTAATCTTAGAGTACATAAAAAATGTCTCCAACCAAAACAAGGGATGTTAAGCCCTGATTTGTTTAGAGAGTTCCTTTAAGAGCAAGATATATCATTTTGATGAAATTCTTTTTCATACAAATTACTTTTAAGAATCCGAAGGTCATAACAAACTCCAAATGATGTTAACAATGTTTTTGTAAGCTTCATAATCAAAATAATCAAATTTGTTTTATAAGCTCCCCCTTAATCTTACAATTTAAGCAATTTAAGGCTTTTAAGGTCACAAATGATAAATTTTTGATTTTGACCTTTATCAAAAGTATACTAAGATTAAGTTCAATAAATTGATGTCCAAATAAGCATTTTGTCAAAGCTTATTTTAGGTCGCCCTTGACTACGACCATAGCGCCCCTTGGCTAAATTTTGTTTTAACCAAGAGGCATGTTCTGCAGTTTTCCAAGATAAGCATTCATATGGGAAGTATAATTTCTGCAGATAGCTATAGATATCAATTTGAAGCATATTAAGATATACCCATTATAGAAATTTAATATGAGTATCATAGTGAAGTCTTTGACCTAGATTTTTCTAGAATGCATTTCCATTCATTTTAAATGATGTTTCATATGCTTTGCTATGGGTACATAAATATCAAATTTCTGCTTATACCCTTATCATAAGATTCTTTAGAAACATATATTTTGAAAGCAAGAGTCAAGATTTTTTTTTTTTTTGCTTTTGATTTCTTAGAACAAGCAAATGGATAAAAACATTAATATTTTGTTCTAAGAGGCACCGTTTGTCTTGTCATAGCAACACCATCATCTCAAGTTGTGTCCATAATTATTATCTATTATGTCAAGATGCTTTTATGCTAATGACATTTGCAATTATTACAATGATTATTCATGGTTTGTATAAATCCAAGCGTATTTTAAACCAATGAAACATAATGATCATGATGAAGCATATCCATGATGTAATGATAGAACAATTGAAGCATGTATGCAATTATGTATTCGTGCTAACACAACATCATCATGAAAGAATAATGACAGTTCCATGAAATACAATGATTGTGATCTTTTAAACTTATGATTTCCATATAGATAGACCAAAATCATGTAAAACATTATAACATAGTGATTTCTAAACATGATCAATTTACATGATGTCATTTATATTTAGAAACATTCATTAACATTAAATGGATAGCCACTTAAAAACATTACCAATTGAAAACATTGTAATGCAAGCATTTCTAAGAGATATATCACCAATAAATTCTTTTGTTTGCCTATGTAATGATAGAATGATAGAACTGAAATTTTCTTTAAAACTAAGAATAATTTTGGTTTTTGATCAAATTCATTTCGCATAATCTTTCAAGGGTGATTTCCATAATTGATACTTTATTTTACAGTCATTAATCACGAATAGACAACAATTTTGAACAATTTTAAAAGAGTTCACCAATTTTTACAGCATTCTGAAAAACAGTGACATGCTCGGTCGACAATTTCTCGACCGAGGTTCACTCGGTTGACAAATTCTCGACCGACCGAATTTCTGGAAAGTGTTCAGAATTCTATTTCAAGTACAATATAGACTGTATCTAATTCAATTATTTCAAAGATCAGTTTGAGATAAACATATGAATATCAAAGTAACATTTAGATTATATCTCAACTAATCATATTCAAATCTTTTAAGTTTTGATTTACCTTATTTGATATAAATTTGTTATCCCTATATGTTAAGTTGAGATAGACATAAAGATATGCAAATTAAAGTCTTTGGTCATATCTCAACTTAGTCTAACCAATTCAATTTGGGGGTTTTGGAACCCATACTAACTCAACATTCTTTTTCTTGTATGGGCATGAAAAAGAGTAATGTCCAAGACGTGAGCAATAATGGCAACATATAGAATCAACCTCAAGTCTTTTTCTATGGTTTTGTTCTAGGTTGTTCTTTAGTACAAATGTGGCTTGATGTGCTCGTGTCTTTCTCCAACTAGGTTGTTGATGTGATTTTCCTTTAGGTTTGTAACCTAGTCCCCTTCTTCCAATTTGTTGATACGGATTATCTATAATTTTATCAAGAATGCCATTGTTACTTAAACTACGAACTTGTTGTTGTAACTTGGCAATCTCATCTATTCTCTTCTTGATATCTAGTTTTGCTTGGTCTAGATGAGATGATAAAGAATTCCTTTCTTTCACTATATTGTCATAATCTACATGGGTGCACAATATAGGTTGTTTTTGAAGATCATTTACTTGAGTCTGCAGATTAGTCTTTTCAAGGGAAAGAAGATTGCAGTTAGCTTCTTCTGATTTCAATTTAAGATCACAGTCTTCAATTGCCCTTTTTAGATCTTCATTTTCAGATTCAAGAGCAAGAAGTTTAGCATTTAGATCATCATTTTCTTTACTGGATTTCTTTAACTTCTTTTTGCATTCAACATATTTATTATGTGTTTCTTCAATAATAGCAACTAACTCCTCCTTGGGTAAATCAAGCAAGCTTACCTCTTCTTCTTCTTCCTCACTTATTGTAGCAACGAAACACTCTTTATGTGCATCTCCTTTCTTTGACCTCCATGGACATTTAGACGTAGAGTGCTTTGTTCCTAAGCACCAATTGCAACTTGTCGAACTTTGGTCCATGCTCCTTTTCTTGTGGTTGTAGTCACCTCCTCCCTTTATCTCTTCAAGACCTTGTTAGGGCTCCTTGAAGCCTGCTCTGATACCAAATGAAAAACTACTAGAGGGGGGGTGAATAGAGTTTTATAGAGATTTTAATAATTAATTAACTCAAACAACCACAATGAAAATATTGGACAAGGAGACACAGGATTTAGAGTGGTTCCAACCTTAGCAAATACTAAGGAAGTCAGTCCACTACCCGGTTGCTTACCCAACCGGGATTTGAAAAGAAATTTATTTTATTACCTCGCAAGGACTTTACATAAAATACAATTTCTTTTCCCAAACCCTTCAAGCAGCCTTCACCTAGAAGTAATCGCCCAACCTTGAAGCAGCCTTCCCTTGAAGTAGGTGCACCAACTCCCGTTGCACCAGCCTTCTGAAGTAGCTTCCCGTGCGATAGCCTTCTTGAAGTAGCTTGAAGTCCCCTTCTCCACCTGAGAAGTCAACCCTCTCCAATCCGCAGCCTCCAACCCTAGGAGTAGCAAGGAGAGTACAAAGGATAAAAAAGAACAAGAAAGAAAATAGAAATTACAATACCATTGTAAGCACAAGGCTTGATTTGCCTATATCAAGCGTATAGATCTCCTAACCAATGTGTATGACAATGTGATTGTAGTGGATAGGAGATACTAGCCTATAGGACACGAAATGGGAGCAATAGGAATGAATGGCAAGTGTAGGAATTGCTCTATTGCTCTAAAACAGATTGCAAGTGTGTATTCAAGCTCAAGTATAGCACAAGTATATCTTTGTTTTTATATTTTGGTGTCCTAAGGCATGTCCTATTTATAGGAGTGGCCTATGGATACTTAAGGACGTTCTAGACAACTTCTAGGGGCTTCTAAGTGCTTAACTAGCCGTTAGATATAAGTTAGGTGCATTAGTAACGGCTAGTTACTTTATTCTGCAGTTGCTGTCAGAGACCATCTCGGTCGACAATTTGTCGACCGAGATACCTACTCGGTCGAAGTTTTGTCGACCGACAGGCTCTCTGGATCAACGTTCATTTGCAACTGCCAACGACCTTGTCAGCTGTGTCTAACAGCTACTTGGGTCTTTCTCGGTCGAGAAGTTTGTCGACCGAGAGTGTCTCGGTCGAGGAGTGTGGTCGACCGAGATTGACTCTGTTTTCAATCTTTTAATTAACCACTAAGCATGTGTATGAGTGTGCATATGTGATCCTATTTGAAGGGGATGACCTATCTAAGTGTGGTGATTAGCTAGGAAGATCCAACGCTTGATTTACATGCAATCTAAGTACTTGTACATTATATATTTGTACAAGTTTTTTACAACAGTGATTACATTGCATGGAAATATAAATATGTAAGCTTTTTGGATTTTCCCTAGTTTCTTTGTCATCCACCTTAATCCTGCACACTCAAGTAGCACGTTAGATCAACAAGAATGAAATGTTTGTCATCATCGAAACAAAGGGATTTATCATAATGTCCAATTTATCCAACAATCTCCCCCTTTTTGAAGATGACAAACATTTCCTAAAATATGAAATAAGGAAATATAAAGCATGTGAGTTTCATACCTGAAGATTACCTTTTGTATCCATTCTTGTTTTACAAGTGAGTGCTGGCCATCAAGATGAAACTCATTTATATTTATATTTTTGATTTTATATTCTTTCTCCCCCTTTGTCATTTCAAAAAGATATCCAGGTTAAACATTCTTCTCCCCCTTAATTTTATATTAAGCTCCCCCTTAAATAGATATCCTATAAGGAACATGGATTTATATCCACAATTTGTTTCTCAATCATTTGCAAAGGATGTTAAGCCTTTAAATGATATGAGATTCCCTTAAGCTTATGATGAATGTATATTTATTTCTCATCTATCAAGGGATGATAAGCCCTAAATTAAATGAGAGTCCTTTAATCTTAGAGTACATAAAAAATGTCTCCAACCAAAACAAGGGATGTTAAGCCCTGATTTGTTTAGAGAGTTCCTTTAAGAGCAAGATATATCATTTTGATGAAATTCTTTTTCATACAAATTACTTTTAAGAATCCGAAGGTCATAACAAACTCCAAATGATGTTAACAATGTTTTTGTAAGCTTCATAATCAAAATAATCAAATTTGTTTTTATAAGCTCCCCCTTAATCTTACAATTTAAGCAATTTAAGGCTTTTAAGGTCACAAATGATAAATTTTTGATTTTGACCTTTATCAAAAGTATACTAAGATTAAGTTCAATAAATTGATGTCCAAATAAGCATTTTGTCAAAGCTTATTTTAGGTCGCCCTTGACTACGAACATAGCGCCCCTTGGCTAAATTTTGTTTTAACCAAGAGGCATGTTCTGCAGTTTTCCAAGATAAGCATTCATATGGGAAGTATAATTTCTGCAGATAGCTATAGATATCAATTTGAATCATATTAAGATATACCCATTATAGAAATTTAATATGAGTATCATAGTGAAGTCTTTGACCTATATTTTTCTAGAATGCATTTCCATTCATTTTAAATGATGTTTCATATGCTTTGCTATGGGTACATAAATATCAAATTTCTGCTTATACCCTTATCATAAGATTCTTTAGAAACATATATTTTGAAAGCAAGAGTCAAGATTTTTTTTTTTTGCTTTTGATTTCTTAGAACAAGCAAATGGATAAAAACATTAATATTTTGTTCTAAGAGGCACCGTTTGTCTTGTCATAGCAACACCATCATCTCAAGTTGTGTCCATAATTATTATCTATTATGTCAAGATGCTTTTATGCTAATGACATTTGCAATTATTACAATGATTATTCATGGTTTGTATAAATCCAAGCGTATTTTAAACCAATGAAACATAATGATCATGATGAAGCATATCCATGATGTAATGATAGAACAATTGAAGCATGTATGCAATTATGTATTCGTGCTAACACAACATCATCATGAAAGAATAATGACAGTTCCATGAAATACAATGATTGTGATCTTTTAAACTTATGATTTCCATATAGATAGACCAAAATCATGTAAAACATTATAACATAGTGATTTCTAAACATGATCAATTTACATGATGTCATTTATATTTAGAAACATTCATTAACATTAAATGGATAGCCACTTAAAAACATTACCAATTGAAAACATTGTAATGCAAGCATTTCTAAGAGATATATCACCAATAAATTCTTTTGTTTGCCTATGTAATGATAGAATGATAGAACTGAAATTTTCTTTAAAACTAAGAATAATTTTGGTTTTTGATCAAATTCATTTCGCATAATCTTTCAAGGGTGATTTCCATAATTGATACTTTATTTTACAGTCATTAATCACGAATAGACAACAATTTTGAACAATTTTAAAAGAGTTCACCAATTTTTACAGCATTCTGAAAAACAGTGACATGCTCGGTCGACAATTTCTCGACCGAGGTTCACTCGGTTGACAAATTCTCGACCGACCGAATTTCTGGAAAGTGTTCAGAATTCTATTTCAAGTACAATATAGACTGTATCTAATTCAATTATTTCAAAGATCAGTTTGAGATAAACATATGAATATCAAAGTAACATTTAGATTATATCTCAACTAATCATATTCAAATCTTTTAAGTTTTGATTTACCTTATTTGATATAAATTTGTTATCCCTATATGTTAAGTTGAGATAGACATAAAGATATGCAAATTAAAGTCTTTGGTCATATCTCAACTTAGTCTAACCAATTCAATTTGGGGGTTTTGGAACCCATACTAACTCAACATTCTTTTTCTTGTATGGGCATGAAAAAGAGTAATGTCCAAGACGTGAGCAATAATGGCAACATATAGAATCAACCTCAAGTCTTTTTCTATGGTTTTGTTCTAGGTTGTTCTTTAGTACAAATGTGGCTTGATGTGCTCGTGTCTTTCTCCAACTAGGTTGTTGATGTGATTTTCCTTTAGGTTTGTAACCTAGTCCCCTTCTTCCAATTTGTTGATACGGATTATCTATAATTTTATCAAGAATGCCATTGTTACTTAAACTACGAACTTGTTGTTGTAACTTGGCAATCTCATCTATTCTCTTCTTGATATCTAGTTTTGCTTGGTCTAGATGAGATGATAAAGAATTCCTTTCTTTCACTATATTGTCATAATCTACATGGGTGCACAATATAGGTTGTTTTTGAAGATCATTTACTTGAGTCTGCAGATTAGTCTTTTCAAGGGAAAGAAGATTGCAGTTAGCTTCTTCTGATTTCAATTTAAGATCACAGTCTTCAATTGCCCTTTTTAGATCTTCATTTTCAGATTCAAGAGCAAGAAGTTTAGCATTTAGATCATCATTTTCTTTACTGGATTTCTTTAACTTCTTTTTGCATTCAACATATTTATTATGTGTTTCTTCAATAATAGCAACTAACTCCTCCTTGGGTAAATCAAGCAAGCTTACCTCTTCTTCTTCTTCCTCACTTATTGTAGCAACGAAACACTCTTTATGTGCATCTCCTTTCTTTGACCTCCATGGACATTTAGACGTAGAGTGCTTTGTTCCTAAGCACCAATTGCAACTTGTCGAACTTTGGTCCATGCTCCTTTTCTTGTGGTTGTAGTCACCTCCTCCCTTTATCTCTTCAAGACCTTGTTAGGGCTCCTTGAAGCCTGCTCTGATACCAAATGAAAAACTACTAGAGGGGGGGTGAATAGAGTTTTATAGAGATTTTAATAATTAATTAACTCAAACAACCACAATGAAAATATTGGACAAGGAGACACAGGATTTAGAGTGGTTCCAACCTTAGCAAATACTAAGGAAGTCAGTCCACTACCCGGTTGCTTACCCAACCGGGATTTGAAAAGAAATTTATTTTATTACCTCGCAAGGACTTTACATAAAATACAATTTCTTTTCCCAAACCCTTCAAGCAGCCTTCACCTAGAAGTAATCGCCCAACCTTGAAGCAGCCTTCCCTTGAAGTAGGTGCACCAACTCCCGTTGCACCAGCCTTCTGAAGTAGCTTCCCGTGCAATAGCCTTCTTGAAGTAGCTTGAAGTCCCCTTCTCCACCTGAGAAGTCAACCCTCTCCAATCCGCAGCCTCCAACCCTAGGAGTAGCAAGGAGAGTACAAAGGATAAAAAAGAACAAGAAAGAAAATAGAAATTACAATACCGTTGTAAGCACAAGGCTTGATTTGCCTATATCAAGCGTATAGATCTCCTAACCAATGTGTATGACAATGTGATTGTAGTGGATAGGAGATACTAGCCTATAGGACACGAAATGGGAGCAATAGGAATGAATGGCAAGTGTAGGAATTGCTCTATTGCTCTAAAACAGATTGCAAGTGTGTATTCAAGCTCAAGTATAGCACAAGTATATCTTTGTTTTTATATTTTGGTGTCCTAAGGCATGTCCTATTTATAGGAGTGGCCTATGGATACTTAAGGACGTTCTAGACAACTTCTAGGGGCTTCTAAGTGCTTAACTAGCCGTTAGATATAAGTTAGGTGCATTAGTAACGGCTAGTTACTTTATTCTGCAGTTGCTGTCAGAGACCATCTCGGTCGACAATTTGTCGACCGAGATACCTACTCGGTCGAAGTTTTGTCGACCGACAGGCTCTCTGGATCAACGTTCATTTGCAACTGCCAACGACCTTGTCAGCTGTGTCTAACAGCTACTTGGGTCTTTCTCGGTCGAGAAGTTTGTCGACCGAGAGTGTCTCGGTCGAGGAGTGTGGTCGACCGAGATTGACTCTGTTTTCAATCTTTTAATTAACCACTAAGCATGTGTATGAGTGTGCATATGTGATCCTATTTGAAGGGGATGACCTATCTAAGTGTGGTGATTAGCTAGGAAGATCCAACGCTTGATTTACATGCAATCTAAGTACTTGTACATTATATATTTGTACAAGTTTTTTACAACAGTGATTACATTGCATGGAAATATAAATATGTAAGCTTTTTGGATTTTCCCTAGTTTCTTTGTCATCCACCTTAATCCTGCACACTCAAGTAGCACGTTAGATCAACAAGAATGAAATGTTTGTCATCATCGAAACAAAGGGATTTATCATAATGTCCAATTTATCCAACAATCTCCCCCTTTTTGAAGATGACAAACATTTCCTAAAATATGAAATAAGGAAATATAAAGCATGTGAGTTTCATACCTGAAGATTACCTTTTGTAGCCATTCTTGTTTTACAAGTGAGTGCTGGCCATCAAGATGAAACTCATTTATATTTATATTTTTGATTTTATATTCTTTCTCCCCTTTTGTCATTTCAAAAAGATATCCAGGTTAAACATTCTTCTCCCCCTTAATTTTATATTAAGCTCCCCCTTAAATAGATATCCTATAAGGAACATGGATTTATATCCACAATTTGTTTCTCAATCATTTGCAAAGGATGTTAAGCCTTTAAATGATATGAGATTCCCTTAAGCTTATGATGAATGTATATTTATTTCTCATCTATCAAGGGATGATAAGCCCTAAATTAAATGAGAGTCCTTTAATCTTAGAGTACATAAAAAATGTCTCCAACCAAAACAAGGGATGTTAAGCCCTGATTTGTTTAGAGAGTTCCTTTAAGAGCAAGATATATCATTTTGATGAAATTCTTTTTCATACAAATTACTTTTAAGAATCCGAAGGTCATAACAAACTCCAAATGATGTTAACAATGTTTTTGTAAGCTTCATAATCAAAATAATCAAATTTGTTTTATAAGCTCCCCCTTAATCTTACAATTTAAGCAATTTAAGGCTTTTAAGGTCACAAATGATAAATTTTTGATTTTGACCTTTATCAAAAGTATACTAAGATTAAGTTCAATAAATTGATGTCCAAATAAGCATTTTGTCAAAGCTTATTTTAGGTCACCCTTGACTACGACCATAGCGCCCCTTGGCTAAATTTTGTTTTAACCAAGAGGCATGTTCTGCAGTTTTCCAAGATAAGCATTCATATGGGAAGTATAATTTCTGCAGATAGCTATAGATATCAATTTGAAGCATATTAAGATATACCCATTATAGAAATTTAATATGAGTATCATAGTGAAGTCTTTGACCTATATTTTTCTAGAATGCATTTCCATTCATTTTAAATGATGTTTCATATGCTTTGCTATGGGTACATAAATATCAAATTTCTGCTTATACCCTTATCATAAGATTCTTTAGAAACATATATTTTGAAAGCAAGAGTCAAGATTTTTTTTTTTTTGCTTTTGATTTCTTAGAACAAGCAAATGGATAAAAACATTAATATTTTGTTCTAAGAGGCACCGTTTGTCTTGTCATAGCAACACCATCATCTCAAGTTGTGTCCATAATTATTATCTATTATGTCAAGATGCTTTTATGCTAATGACATTTGCAATTATTACAATGATTATTCATGGTTTGTATAAATCCAAGCGTATTTTAAACCAATGAAACATAATGATCATGATGAAGCATATCCATGATGTAATGATAGAACAATTGAAGCATGTATGCAATTATGTATTCGTGCTAACACAACATCATCATGAAAGAATAATGACAGTTCCATGAAATACAATGATTGTGATCTTTTAAACTTATGATTTCCATATAGATAGACCAAAATCATGTAAAACATTATAACATAGTGATTTCTAAACATGATCAATTTACATGATGTCATTTATATTTAGAAACATTCATTAACATTAAATGGATAGCCACTTAAAAACATTACCAATTGAAAACATTGTAATGCAAGCATTTCTAAGAGATATATCACCAATAAATTCTTTTGTTTGCCTATGTAATGATAGAATGATAGAACTGAAATTTTCTTTAAAACTAAGAATAATTTTGGTTTTTGATCAAATTCATTTCGCATAATCTTTCAAGGGTGATTTCCATAATTGATACTTTATTTTACAGTCATTAATCACGAATAGACAACAATTTTGAACAATTTTAAAAGAGTTCACCAATTTTTACAGCATTCTGAAAAACAGTGACATGCTCGGTCGACAATTTCTCGACCGAGGTTCACTCGGTTGACAAATTCTCGACCGACCGAATTTCTGGAAAGTGTTCAGAATTCTATTTCAAGTACAATATAGACTGTATCTAATTCAATTATTTCAAAGATCAGTTTGAGATAAACATATGAATATCAAAGTAACATTTAGATTATATCTCAACTAATCATATTCAAATCTTTTAAGTTTTGATTTACCTTATTTGATATAAATTTGTTATCCCTATATGTTAAGTTGAGATAGACATAAAGATATGCAAATTAAAGTCTTTGGTCATATCTCAACTTAGTCTAACCAATTCAATTTGGGGGTTTTGGAACCCATACTAACTCAACATTCTTTTTCTTGTATGGGCATGAAAAAGAGTAATGTCC
Source organism: Alisma plantago-aquatica (assembly GCA_963693085.1). Classification (NCBI taxonomy): domain Eukaryota; kingdom Viridiplantae; phylum Streptophyta; class Magnoliopsida; order Alismatales; family Alismataceae; genus Alisma; species Alisma plantago-aquatica. Next base: position 643,261,006 of record OY856409.1, on the reverse strand, counting down.
AAGACGTGAGCAATAATGGCAACATATAGAATCAACCTCAAGTCTTTTTCTATGGTTTTGTTCTAGGTTGTTCTTTAGTACAAATGTGGCTTGATGTGCTCGTGTCTTTCTCCAACTAGGTTGTTGATGTGATTTTCCTTTAGGTTTGTAACCTAGTCCCCTTCTTCCAATTTGTTGATACGGATTATCTATAATTTTATCAAGAATGCCATTGTTACTTAAACTACGAACTTGTTGTTGTAACTTGGCAATCTCATCTATTCTCTTCTTGATATCTAGTTTTGCTTGGTCTAGATGAGATGATAAAGAATTCCTTTCTTTCACTATATTGTCATAATCTACATGGGTGCACAATATAGGTTGTTTTTGAAGATCATTTACTTGAGTCTGCAGATTAGTCTTTTCAAGGGAAAGAAGATTGCAGTTAGCTTCTTCTGATTTCAATTTAAGATCACAGTCTTCAATTGCCCTTTTTAGATCTTCATTTTCAGATTCAAGAGCAAGAAGTTTAGCATTTAGATCATCATTTTCTTTACTGGATTTCTTTAACTTCTTTTTGCATTCAACATATTTATTATGTGTTTCTTCAATAATAGCAACTAACTCCTCCTTGGGTAAATCAAGCAAGCTTACCTCTTCTTCTTCTTCCTCACTTATTGTAGCAACGAAACACTCTTTATGTGCATCTCCTTTCTTTGACCTCCATGGACATTTAGACGTAGAGTGCTTTGTTCCTAAGCACCAATTGCAACTTGTCGAACTTTGGTCCATGCTCCTTTTCTTGTGGTTGTAGTCACCTCCTCCCTTTATCTCTTCAAGACCTTGTTAGGGCTCCTTGAAGCCTGCTCTGATACCAAATGAAAAACTACTAGAGGGGGGGTGAATAGAGTTTTATAGAGATTTTAATAATTAATTAACTCAAACAACCACAATGAAAATATTGGACAAGGAGACACAGGATTTAGAGTGGTTCCAACCTTAGCAAATACTAAGGAAGTCAGTCCACTACCCGGTTGCTTACCCAACCGGGATTTGAAAAGAAATTTATTTTATTACCTCGCAAGGACTTTACATAAAATACAATTTCTTTTCCCAAACCCTTCAAGCAGCCTTCACCTAGAAGTAATCGCCCAACCTTGAAGCAGCCTTCCCTTGAAGTAGGTGCACCAACTCCCGTTGCACCAGCCTTCTGAAGTAGCTTCCCGTGCGATAGCCTTCTTGAAGTAGCTTGAAGTCCCCTTCTCCACCTGAGAAGTCAACCCTCTCCAATCCGCAGCCTCCAACCCTAGGAGTAGCAAGGAGAGTACAAAGGATAAAAAAGAACAAGAAAGAAAATAGAAATTACAATACCGTTGTAAGCACAAGGCTTGATTTGCCTATATCAAGCGTATAGATCTCCTAACCAATGTGTATGACAATGTGATTGTAGTGGATAGGAGATACTAGCCTATAGGACACGAAATGGGAGCAATAGGAATGAATGGCAAGTGTAGGAATTGCTCTATTGCTCTAAAACAGATTGCAAGTGTGTATTCAAGCTCAAGTATAGCACAAGTATATCTTTGTTTTTATATTTTGGTGTCCTAAGGCATGTCCTATTTATAGGAGTGGCCTATGGATACTTAAGGACGTTCTAGACAACTTCTAGGGGCTTCTAAGTGCTTAACTAGCCGTTAGATATAAGTTAGGTGCATTAGTAACGGCTAGTTACTTTATTCTGCAGTTGCTGTCAGAGACCATCTCGGTCGACAATTTGTCGACCGAGATACCTACTCGGTCGAAGTTTTGTCGACCGACAGGCTCTCTGGATCAACGTTCATTTGCAACTGCCAACGACCTTGTCAGCTGTGTCTAACGGCTACTTGGGTCTTTCTCGGTCGAGAAGTTTGTCGACCGAGAGTGTCTCGGTCGAGGAGTGTGGTCGACCGAGATTGACTCTGTTTTCAATCTTTTAATTAACCACTAAGCATGTGTATGAGTGTGCATATGTGATCCTATTTGAAGGGGATGACCTATCTAAGTGTGGTGATTAGCTAGGAAGATCCAACGCTTGATTTACATGCAATCTAAGTACTTGTACATTATATATTTGTACAAGTTTTTTACAACAGTGATTACATTGCATGGAAATATAAATATGTAAGCTTTTTGGATTTTCCCTAGTTTCTTTGTCATCCACCTTAATCCTGCACACTCAAGTAGCACGTTAGATCAACAAGAATGAAATGTTTGTCATCATCGAAACAAAGGGATTTATCATAATGTCCAATTTATCCAACAATCTCCCCCTTTTTGAAGATGACAAACATTTCCTAAAATATGAAATAAGGAAATATAAAGCATGTGAGTTTCATACCTGAAGATTACCTTTTGTATCCATTCTTGTTTTACAAGTGAGTGCTGGCCATCAAGATGAAACTCATTTATATTTATATTTTTGATTTTATATTCTTTCTCCCCCTTTGTCATTTCAAAAAGATATCCAGGTTAAACATTCTTCTCCCCCTTAATTTTATATTAAGCTCCCCCTTAAATAGATATCCTATAAGGAACATGGATTTATATCCACAATTTGTTTCTCAATCATTTGCAAAGGATGTTAAGCCTTTAAATGATATGAGATTCCCTTAAGCTTATGATGAATGTATATTTATTTCTCATCTATCAAGGGATGATAAGCCCTAAATTAAATGAGAGTCCTTTAATCTTAGAGTACATAAAAAATGTCTCCAACCAAAACAAGGGATGTTAAGCCCTGATTTGTTTAGAGAGTTCCTTTAAGAGCAAGATATATCATTTTGATGAAATTCTTTTTCATACAAATTACTTTTAAGAATCCGAAGGTCATAACAAACTCCAAATGATGTTAACAATGTTTTTGTAAGCTTCATAATCAAAATAATCAAATTTGTTTTTATAAGCTCCCCCTTAATCTTACAATTTAAGCAATTTAAGGCTTTTAAGGTCACAAATGATAAATTTTTGATTTTGACCTTTATCAAAAGTATACTAAGATTAAGTTCAATAAATTGATGTCCAAATAAGCATTTTGTCAAAGCTTATTTTAGGTCGCCCTTGACTACGACCATAGCGCCCCTTGGCTAAATTTTGTTTTAACCAAGAGGCATGTTCTGCAGTTTTCCAAGATAAGCATTCATATGGGAAGTATAATTTCTGCAGATAGCTATAGATATCAATTTGAAGCATATTAAGATATACCCATTATAGAAATTTAATATGAGTATCATAGTGAAGTCTTTGACCTATATTTTTCTAGAATGCATTTCCATTCATTTTAAATGATGTTTCATATGCTTTGCTATGGGTACATAAATATCAAATTTCTGCTTATACCCTTATCATAAGATTCTTTAGAAACATATATTTTGAAAGCAAGAGTCAAGATTTTTTTTTTTTTTGCTTTTGATTTCTTAGAACAAGCAAATGGATAAAAACATTAATATTTTGTTCTAAGAGGCACCGTTTGTCTTGTCATAGCAACACCATCATCTCAAGTTGTGTCCATAATTATTATCTATTATGTCAAGATGCTTTTATGCTAATGACATTTGCAATTATTACAATGATTATTCATGGTTTGTATAAATCCAAGCGTATTTTAAACCAATGAAACATAATGATCATGATGAAGCATATCCATGATGTAATGATAGAACAATTGAAGCATGTATGCAATTATGTATTCGTGCTAACACAACATCATCATGAAAGAATAATGACAGTTCCATGAAATACAATGATTGTGATCTTTTAAACTTATGATTTCCATATAGATAGACCAAAATCATGTAAAACATTATAACATAGTGATTTCTAAACATGATCAATTTACATGATGTCATTTATATTTAGAAACATTCATTAACATTAAATGGATAGCCACTTAAAAACATTACCAATTGAAAACATTGTAATGCAAGCATTTCTAAGAGATATATCACCAATAAATTCTTTTGTTTGCCTATGTAATGATAGAATGATAGAACTGAAATTTTCTTTAAAACTAAGAATAATTTTGGTTTTTGATCAAATTCATTTCGCATAATCTTTCAAGGGTGATTTCCATAATTGATACTTTATTTTACAGTCATTAATCACGAATAGACAACAATTTTGAACAATTTTAAAAGAGTTCACCAATTTTTACAGCATTCTGAAAAACAGTGACATGCTCGGTCGACAATTTCTCGACCGAGGTTCACTCGGTTGACAAATTCTCGACCGACCGAATTTCTGGAAAGTGTTCAGAATTCTATTTCAAGTACAATATAGACTGTATCTAATTCAATTATTTCAAAGATCAGTTTGAGATAAACATATGAATATCAAAGTAACATTTAGATTATATCTCAACTAATCATATTCAAATCTTTTAAGTTTTGATTTACCTTATTTGATATAAATTTGTTATCCCTATATGTTAAGTTGAGATAGACATAAAGATATGCAAATTAAAGTCTTTGGTCATATCTCAACTTAGTCTAACCAATTCAATTTGGGGGTTTTGGAACCCATACTAACTCAACATTCTTTTTCTTGTATGGGCATGAAAAAGAGTAATGTCCAAGACGTGAGCAATAATGGCAACATATAGAATCAACCTCAAGTCTTTTTCTATGGTTTTGTTCTAGGTTGTTCTTTAGTACAAATGTGGCTTGATGTGCTCGTGTCTTTCTCCAACTAGGTTGTTGATGTGATTTTCCTTTAGGTTTGTAACCTAGTCCCCTTCTTCCAATTTGTTGATACGGATTATCTATAATTTTATCAAGAATGCCATTGTTACTTAAACTACGAACTTGTTGTTGTAACTTGGCAATCTCATCTATTCTCTTCTTGATATCTAGTTTTGCTTGGTCTAGATGAGATGATAAAGAATTCCTTTCTTTCACTATATTGTCATAATCTACATGGGTGCACAATATAGGTTGTTTTTGAAGATCATTTACTTGAGTCTGCAGATTAGTCTTTTCAAGGGAAAGAAGATTGCAGTTAGCTTCTTCTGATTTCAATTTAAGATCACAGTCTTCAATTGCCCTTTTTAGATCTTCATTTTCAGATTCAAGAGCAAGAAGTTTAGCATTTAGATCATCATTTTCTTTACTGGATTTCTTTAACTTCTTTTTGCATTCAACATATTTATTATGTGTTTCTTCAATAATAGCAACTAACTCCTCCTTGGGTAAATCAAGCAAGCTTACCTCTTCTTCTTCTTCCTCACTTATTGTAGCAACGAAACACTCTTTATGTGCATCTCCTTTCTTTGACCTCCATGGACATTTAGACGTAGAGTGCTTTGTTCCTAAGCACCAATTGCAACTTGTCGAACTTTGGTCCATGCTCCTTTTCTTGTGGTTGTAGTCACCTCCTCCCTTTATCTCTTCAAGACCTTGTTAGGGCTCCTTGAAGCCTGCTCTGATACCAAATGAAAAACTACTAGAGGGGGGGTGAATAGAGTTTTATAGAGATTTTAATAATTAATTAACTCAAACAACCACAATGAAAATATTGGACAAGGAGACACAGGATTTAGAGTGGTTCCAACCTTAGCAAATACTAAGGAAGTCAGTCCACTACCCGGTTGCTTACCCAACCGGGATTTGAAAAGAAATTTATTTTATTACCTCGCAAGGACTTTACATAAAATACAATTTCTTTTCCCAAACCCTTCAAGCAGCCTTCACCTAGAAGTAATCGCCCAACCTTGAAGCAGCCTTCCCTTGAAGTAGGTGCACCAACTCCCGTTGCACCATCCTTCTGAAGTAGCTTCCCGTGCGATAGCCTTCTTGAAGTAGCTTGAAGTCCCCTTCTCCACCTGAGAAGTCAACCCTCTCCAATCCGCAGCCTCCAACCCTAGGAGTAGCAAGGAGAGTACAAAGGATAAAAAAGAACAAGAAAGAAAATAGAAATTACAATACCGTTGTAAGCACAAGGCTTGATTTGCCTATATCAAGCGTATAGATCTCCTAACCAATGTGTATGACAATGTGATTGTAGTGGATAGGAGATACTAGCCTATAGGACACGAAATGGGAGCAATAGGAATGAATGGCAAGTGTAGGAATTGCTCTATTGCTCTAAAACATATTGCAAGTGTGTATTCAAGCTCAAGTATAGCACAAGTATATCTTTGTTTTTATATTTTGGTGTCCTAAGGCATGTCCTATTTATAGGAGTGGCCTATGGATACTTAAGGACGTTCTAGACAACTTCTAGGGGCTTCTAAGTGCTTAACTAGCCGTTAGATATAAGTTAGGTGCATTAGTAACGGCTAGTTACTTTATTCTGCAGTTGCTGTCAGAGACCATCTCGGTCGACAATTTGTCGACCGAGATACCTACTCGGTCGAAGTTTTGTCGACCGACAGGCTCTCTGGATCAACGTTCATTTGCAACTGCCAACGACCTTGTCAGCTGTGTCTAACAGCTACTTGGGTCTTTCTCGGTCGAGAAGTTTGTCGACCGAGAGTGTCTCGGTCGAGGAGTGTGGTCGACCGAGATTGACTCTGTTTTCAATCTTTTAATTAACCACTAAGCATGTGTATGAGTGTGCATATGTGATCCTATTTGAAGGGGATGACCTATCTAAGTGTGGTGATTAGCTAGGAAGATCCAACGCTTGATTTACATGCAATCTAAGTACTTGTACATTATATATTTGTACAAGTTTTTTACAACAGTGATTACATTGCATGGAAATATAAATATGTAAGCTTTTTGGATTTTCCCTAGTTTCTTTGTCATCCACCTTAATCCTGCACACTCAAGTAGCACGTTAGATCAACAAGAATGAAATGTTTGTCATCATCGAAACAAAGGGATTTATCATAATGTCCAATTTATCCAACAATCTCCCCCTTTTTGAAGATGACAAACATTTCCTAAAATATGAAATAAGGAAATATAAAGCATGTGAGTTTCATACCTGAAGATTACCTTTTGTATCCATTCTTGTTTTACAAGTGAGTGCTGGCCATCAAGATGAAACTCATTTATATTTATATTTTTGATTTTATATTCTTTCTCCCCCTTTGTCATTTCAAAAAGATATCCAGGTTAAACATTCTTCTCCCCCTTAATTTTATATTAAGCTCCCCCTTAAATAGATATCCTATAAGGAACATGGATTTATATCCACAATTTGTTTCTCAATCATTTGCAAAGGATGTTAAGCCTTTAAATGATATGAGATTCCCTTAAGCTTATGATGAATGTATATTTATTTCTCATCTATCAAGGGATGATAAGCCCTAAATTAAATGAGAGTCCTTTAATCTTAGAGTACATAAAAAATGTCTCCAACCAAAACAAGGGATGTTAAGCCCTGATTTGTTTAGAGAGTTCCTTTAAGAGCAAGATATATCATTTTGATTAAATTCTTTTTCATACAAATTACTTTTAAGAATACGAAGGTCATAACAAACTCCAAATGATGTTAACAATGTTTTTGTAAGCTTCATAATCAAAATAATCAAATTTGTTTTTATAAGCTCCCCCTTAATCTTACAATTTAAGCAATTTAAGGCTTTTAAGGTCACAAATGATAAATTTTTGATTTTGACCTTTATCAAAAGTATACTAAGATTAAGTTCAATAAATTGATGTCCAAATAAGCATTTTGTCAAAGCTTATTTTAGGTCGCCCTTGACTACGACCATAGCGCCCCTTGGCTAAATTTTGTTTTAACCAAGAGGCATGTTCTGCAGTTTTCCAAGATAAGCATTCATATGGGAAGTATAATTTCTGCAGATAGCTATAGATATCAATTTGAAGCATATTAAGATATACCCATTATAGAAATTTAATATGAGTATCATAGTGAAGTCTTTGACCTATATTTTTCTAGAATGCATTTCCATTCATTTTAAATGATGTTTCATATGCTTTGCTATGGGTACATAAATATCAAATTTCTGCTTATACCCTTATCATAAGATTCTTTAGAAACATATATTTTGAAAGCAAGAGTCAAGATTTTTTTTTTTTTTTTGCTTTTGATTTCTTAGAACAAGCAAATGGATAAAAACATTAATATTTTGTTCTAAGAGGCACCGTTTGTCTTGTCATAGCAACACCATCATCTCAAGTTGTGTCCATAATTATTATCTATTATGTCAAGATGCTTTTATGCTAATGACATTTGCAATTATTACAATGATTATTCATGGTTTGTATAAATCCAAGCGTATTTTAAACCAATGAAACATAATGATCATGATGAAGCATATCCATGATGTAATGATAGAACAATTGAAGCATGTATGCAATTATGTATTCGTGCTAACACAACATCATCATGAAAGAATAATGACAGTTCCATGAAATACAATGATTGTGATCTTTTAAACTTATGATTTCCATATAGATAGACCAAAATCATGTAAAACATTATAACATAGTGATTTCTAAACATGGTCAATTTACATGATGTCATTTATATTTAGAAACATTCATTAACATTAAATGGATAGCCACTTAAAAACATTACCAATTGAAAACATTGTAATGCAAGCATTTCTAAGAGATATATCACCAATAAATTCTTTTGTTTGCCTATGTAATGATAGAATGATAGAACTGAAATTTTCTTTAAAACTAAGAATAATTTTGGTTTTTGATCAAATTCATTTCGCATAATCTTTCAAGGGTGATTTCCATAATTGATACTTTATTTTACAGTCATTAATCACGAATAGACAACAATTTTGAACAATTTTAAAAGAGTTCACCAATTTTTACAGCATTCTGAAAAACAGTGACATGCTCGGTCGACAATTTCTCGACCGAGGTTCACTCGGTTGACAAATTCTCGACCGACCGAATTTTTGGAAAGTGTTCAGAATTCTATTTCAAGTACAATATAGACTGTATCTAATTCAATTATTTCAAAGAGCAGTTTGAGATAAACATATGAATATCAAAGTAACATTTAGATTATATCTCAACTAATCATATTCAAATCTTTTAAGTTTTGATTTACCTTATTTGATATAAATTTGTTATCCCTATATGTTAAGTTGAGATAGACATAAAGATATGCAAATTAAAGTCTTTGGTCATATCTCAACTTAGTCTAACCAATTCAATTTGGGGGTTTTGGAACCCATACTAACTCAACATTCTTTTTCTTGTATGGGCATGAAAAAGAGTAATGTCCAAGACGTGAGCAATAATGGCAACATATAGAATCAACCTCAAGTCTTTTTCTATGGTTTTGTTCTAGGTTGTTCTTTAGTACAAATGTGGCTTGATGTGCTCGTGTCTTTCTCCAACTAGGTTGTTGATGTGATTTTCCTTTAGGTTTGTAACCTAGTCCCCTTCTTCCAATTTGTTGATACGGATTATCTATAATTTTATCAAGAATGCCATTGTTACTTAAACTATGAACTTGTTGTTGTAACTTGGCAATCACATCTATTCTCTTCTTGATATCTAGTTTTGCTTGGTCTAGATGAGATGATAAAGAATTCCTTTCTTTCACTATATTGTCATAATCTACATGGGTGCACAATATAGGTTGTTTTTTAAGATCATTTACTTGAGTCTGCAGATTAGTCTTTTCAAGGGAAAGAAGATTGCAGTTAGCTTCTTCTGATTTCAATTTAAGATCACAGTCTTCAATTGCCCTTTTTAGATCTTCATTTTCAGATTCAAGAGCAAGAAGTTTAGCATTTAGATCATCATTTTCTTTACTGGATTTCTTTAACTTCTTTTTGCATTCAACATATTTATTATGTGTTTCTTCAATAATAGCAACTAACTCCTCCTTGGGTAAATCAAGCAAGCTTACCTCTTCTTCTTCTTCTTCCTCACTTATTGTAGCAACGAAACACTCTTTATGTGCATCTCCTTTCTTTGACCTCCATGGACATTTAGACGTAGAGTGCTTTGATCCTAAGCACCAATTGCAACTTGTCGAACTTTGGTCCATGCTCCTTTTCTTGTGGTTGTAGTCACCTCCTCCCTTTATCTCTTCAAGACCTTGTTAGGGCTCCTTGAAGCCTGCTCTGATACCAAATGAAAAACTACTAGAGGGGGGGTGAATAGAGTTTTATAGAGATTTTAATAATTAATTAACTCAAACAACCACAATGAAAATATTGGACAAGGAGACACAGGATTTAGAGTGGTTCCAACCTTAGCAAATACTAAGGAAGTCAGTCCACTACCCGGTTGCTTACCCAACCGGGATTTGAAAAGAAATTTATTTTATTACCTCGCAAGGACTTTACATAAAATACAATTTCTTTTCCCAAACCCTTCAAGCAGCCTTCACCTAGAAGTAATCGCCCAACCTTGAAGCAGCCTTCCCTTGAAGTAGGTGCACCAACTCCCGTTGCACCAGCCTTCTGAAGTAGCTTCCCGTGCGATAGCCTTCTTGAAGTAGCTTGAAGTCCCCTTCTCCACCTGAGAAGTCAACCCTCTCCAATCCGCAGCCTCCAACCCTAGGAGTAGCAAGGAGAGTACAAAGGATAAAAAAGAACAAGAAAGAAAATAGAAATTACAATACCGTTGTAAGCACAAGGCTTGATTTGCCTATATCAAGCGTATAGATCTCCTAACCAATGTGTATGACAATGTGATTGTAGTGGATAGGAGATACTAGCCTATAGGACACGAAATGGGAGCAATAGGAATGAATGGCAAGTGTAGGAATTGCTCTATTGCTCTAAAACAGATTGCAAGTGTGTATTCAAGCTCAAGTATAGCACAAGTATATCTTTTTTTTTATATTTTGGTGTCCTAAGGCATGTCCTATTTATAGGAGTGGCCTATGGATACTTAAGGACGTTCTAGACAACTTCTAGGGGCTTCTAAGTGCTTAACTAGCCGTTAGATATAAGTTAGGTGCATTAGTAACGGCTAGTTACTTTATTCTGCAGTTGCTGTCAGAGACCATCTCGGTCGACAATTTGTCGACCGAGATACCTACTCGGTCGAAGTTTTGTCGACCGACAGGCTCTCTGGATCAACGTTCATTTGCAACTGCCAACGACCTTGTCAACTGTGTCTAACGGCTACTTGGGTCTTTCTCGGTCGAGAAGTTTGTCGACCGAGAGTGTCTTGGTCGAGGAGTGTGGTCGACCGAGATTGACTCTGTTTTCAATCTTTTAATTAACCACTAAGCATGTGTATGAGTGTGCATATGTGATCCTATTTGAAGGGGATGACCTATCTAAGTGTGGTGATTAGCTAGGAAGATCCAACGCTTGATTTACATGCAATCTAAGTACTTGTACATTATATATTTGTACAAGTTTTTTACAACAGTGATTACATTGCATGGAAATATAAATATGTAAGCTTTTTGGATTTTCCCTAGTTTCTTTGTCATCCACCTTAATCCTGCACACTCAAGTAGCACGTTAGATCAACAAGAATGAAATGTTTGTCATCATCGAAACAAAGGGATTTATCATAATGTCCAATTTATCCAACATTCAATCCTATCTCTGAGAGGAAGGAAAAGAAATAATAGTTCAATAACCTCACCTTGGGAAACCTTTTTTGTATATGACTATGGTAGGGGTTTTTTCCTCATGGAGCGTCATGCCAATGGTTCACCTAAGGAGGATAGGGTTGACTATTTCTTGAGCGGGTTACGTATCATACTATGTGCTTTTGTTTCTTCTTTCTATCCTATCACCTTGTAGGATGCCTATGACTAATCCCAATCTATGGACATAACCTTGGGGACGGGAAATAAGAAGATGCCCACCCTAGCTTACCTAATGTAATGGCTACCATCCTAGAACCCAAATGGAAGCCATTTTATAACAAGAACAGAGGCTAGCGGCAGAGGAAATGGCAACATGATCAATTTTGGCCAGCATAGAGGTCACTGTAGAGGAAACAGCCAGAAGCATAGACCAAGGGTAGAACGTGTAATCCCTAGATACACCAACTATGGTACCCATCAACCCGACCAGTACAAATTCCAGAAGTTGATGTGCCACTTTTGAAAGGAAGAATTCCACTTCAGGAATGTTTTTCCTTATCCTCCTCCACCATGGGCTAACAAGAGTAAGCATCTTGCTTGACATGGAGTACTTTGTCCTCATTTTTGGGATGGATTGGTAAAAATCATGTTGTCATTTATTTTCGCTTTAAGAAGATCACTATCTCTAAACATGATTATCCTGTCATCACCATCCCAAGAAGAAAAGTAGGAACCAAAACTTATGTTCTTTGTTATCAAAGCTCAATCCATTATGTATATGGGATGTAGATCATACCTTGCAAGTGTTATTCCGGTCGATATTGACATATCTACTCTTGATAATATAGAGGTGGTGTGTGCGTACCTAGGTATTTTTGTTGAGGAGCTTCCACAACTGCCTCTAAGATGAGAAGTTAATTTCTCAATCAACCTTGCACTAGGGACTGCACCCATCTCTTGGACCCTGTATATGATGGCTCTTGTAAAGACGTGTGTGCTCAAGAAATAGTTGTCAAGACTACTTGTAAAGGTCTTTATCCACACAATTCTTGTACTTGGGGTGAGCCTATCCTTTCTATCAAAAATAAAGATGGACCTATAAGGATGTGTATTGATTACTGCATGGCTAATCACCCCATTGTAAAAAACAAGTATCCTCTTCTGAGAATTAACGATATCTTGGATCAGATCTGTGATTGACATGTATTCTAAGTGATTGAATTTTGTTCTAATTATTATCAGCTCATGGTTAGGGAAAATGATGTCTCTAATACAGACTTCAAAATGTGCTATGGGCATTATGAGTTCTTGTTTATGCTTTCCAGATCAACAAATGCTCCTATTTTCATGAACTTAACATATAAAGTTTCCAGCGTTCCCTTGATGACTTTATAGTAATGTGATGACATCCTTATCTTCTCTATGGACCTTGAGTCACACTATGTTCACCTTACAAAGATCCTTGACGTCCTTCAAGAACAAAATATCTATGTCTAGTTGTCCAAATGTGAATTTATGATTGACAAAATCATTTTCTTGGGGCACTTCATCTTTGGTAGGAAATTTATTGTTACAACCCCAATTTTTGGGTTCATTTGGTGAGGAATGTAATTTCTCACACTAAAGATATTGGAACAAATAATTTGTTTTTCGTTTACAATAGTCTTGATGATTGTGTTGTGGGCTTTATTGGCTATTGGGGCCAATAACAAGGAAATTCAATTTGTAAATGAAAAATTAAGTTTTTGAGAAAGTGAGGTGTGGAAACCTCCAGAAGGCAAAAGAGTACAATCCAAAGTTGGATTTCGTACCTCTTGGGTTCCTTGGGTCCCAAGGAGTCCAAATTTGCATAGAATATGCAATAAGAAAAGAAAAGACCAATTAAGTATTTCCTTATTAAGAAAGAAATTGAAAATAATGATAAAATGTGGAAAATATGTGAAAAGAGGTATAATTGAGTTATCCTTGGTGGATTTTCGTATCTCAAGGATTCCTAATGTTAAAAGGAATTCCAATAGGAAAATAGAGGAGAGATAAAGAGAAATCCTTAAAAAAGAGAATTAAAAAGGAAAAGAAATTGATTAATAAAAGGGAAATATGAGAAATTGACTTCCAACAGAAGATAAAGGCAAATATATTTTCCCCAATATGGGAATCCGTGCATTTGGGTTTTCTTGTGGTTCAAGGAACTCATAATAATAATTTAATAGAAAGAGAAAGAGAAAATAGGTGAGAAATATACATAATTAAGTGATATCTTGCACCTAAAGGAAAGGCATGTTTTCTTTTATATAATGAGCCCAATTTTGGCAAAGAGGTATATAAAGTTATTATTAACTTTCCCTCACAATTTGGGATCAATTGGATAAACAGTGTGGAAGATATGAATTTTACAAGTTTTCCTAAAGTGAGAAGGATTGTATTAAATGTCACAATCTGATTTATTTCAATTCTTACTGAGGGCCCGATAATCGTTAGATCTGGATCTAACGGTGGCTGCAAATCGGTGAGGAACAAGAAAAGGAAACAGAAAAGCAAGGAATCGATCCACATATACACCCTCCCTGATCAATAAGGAGTCCTAGAAAGTTAATGCTTGATCTTGGGAGAGGAAGTCGGACCAGGAGGACCCCTATTTTTCTCAATTTCATAATCGATTGGGACTTTTCCCCAATGCTCTGACGAACCAGACCCCATTCCTATATAAGGTGTTCTATCCTTCTGTTCCTGGATTGGCAAAGTCACTTGAACTCAAGAGAAGTTTCCCTCTTCTTCAAATCTAGCCCGCGCTCCTCTGGTTGCTGCAGCTTCCATGGACCTGTTGCAGGCCGGCGGGAGCTTCTGGAGCCGCCAAACCCGACCCCCAAGGATGATGGCAGGTAGTTAGGTGAGTTCGAGCAAGGGAGGCGGAGCTGATGGGGCCCTTGCCAACGGTTTCGGAGGATCGTAGGAAGAAGTCAACGGCCTAGTTGACCAAGGCCTGTGACCGGCGCCTCCCTGTTCGCGCAGGAGTCCGCGAGGAAGAAGAAAGGAGCAACTCGAACCGGGTATCCAGTTAAATGGATCTGAAGGGAGATCTGCAAGCAAGGGTTGTAAGAAAAAGGAATTAAAATGCATGTGGCGCTCTCCGATTGGCCAAAAGGTACCTTTATTTGCAAAATTTCTAGAAATTAATTGGTAGCCCTGACGAAAATAAGTTATACATGAAAATTGTTCATAAAAACGTGAGGAAGCCAATAAAAATATAATTGGAACCGGATATTGCTTGCAATTGAAAAAATACACAAAGTTATCACCTTTGATGTAGTAAATTATGATGAAACCCTAATTTGATATGGAACTCGTTTTTAATGACTCTTTTAGGTTAATACTAACCTATTAAGAGTAAAAGGGAGAGTTAATTTTGAAAAAGGTAGTTTCATGCTTGTTTTAGGGTTTATGCACATAATTATGTTTAGAAACCCTAATTTGATAAAATAAGGGTTTTAATGGGTTAAATCTGAAAATATTATTATAGAACTGTGTTTTCATGATATAATACCCTCAAGTTGGTGATTAGGGTTTTCTAATAGATAAATGAGGAATTAATAGTAAATGGAATACACTTGTGAATTAAATCATGATGAAGTATGAATTATCAATTCGAAGGAAACTAAAGGTGGTAAATGGGTCTAATGATCTTGAAATAACTTAAAAGAGATAAAGATGGTAGTTTTGGTATAGAAAAGAAATAATGGACTTTAACTGTGCCTATGATGTCGAAATTAGGGTTTGTGAAATAAGAGGGCATTAAATGTGATAAAAGTATTATGGAGGCTAAAACCCTAATAAAACCCTAAAGTGGCATAAAAAGCTTAAGGTGGAATCCAAGTCTAGCTTTAGAATATTTTGGATAAATTATAACACTTGGATGTCATGCATTAAATTTCAGGATATTGTTGATTGCTTGTTGCTTGTTCTTTATCATTATTACTTGGACAACAAGTTACTCTGGATCAGGTATGTGGTTAATTATGAATAACCGCCTTAGTTTCCCGATGATTTTCCGGATGATTAATCGCATTCAATGCAAATTATCTGTTGGATGTTCATACTTGTAAATCATAAAGTCACTATGATTATCACATTAAAAAATAGAAGTATGGATTCTTGCACCTACATGCCACCCTGATGGATGATGCCAAAGGTTAGGCCCAGATGGGTAGACCAATGGACACCTTGAGTGGTGACCCCAGGCACTAAGACGGTGACCTATGATATTGCATGACTAGTGGGCACCATGAGTGGTGACCCCCAGGCACCAAGCTCGGGATTGAGAAGGTGGCCTTAAGTCATTGGCAAAGGGCACCCTAAGGTGGGTATGCCAGGGTTAGGGCAAAAGTGGTGGAGAATGTTATACTGAAAACTGTAAATTGGCTTGTTAATTAATTTGATTGTAATTATTAAATTGTTAGCCATATTTGCAAGATTTTGGTTGTTCCCACATACCAGTATATTTCGATATACTTACCGACGTTTTGTTTGTCGGCGTTTTAGGTACAACCTTGAAATGAACAAACGATAAAGTGACACATTGTGAAAATAAAACATAAAGTGCCAGGAGGATTGGATAGAGTAGATTCAAGCTCTAGATAGATAGACTTCCAAAGCTTTTTCAAAGGTAAGTAAAGTTTTAATTTTATACCAAATTCCAGTTAGTTAGTAGAATTTCATAATTATTATTTATTATTTGTCGAACCTTTGATCTTGTTAATTGAATAACAGTTCTGACATTCGGGTCTCCCTTAATTGGGGGTTACTGGGAAGCAGGGTCGTTACAATTGGTATCAGAGCGTAGGTTCCTCACTTAATCTTTAATAATTATTAAATTTTACAAATTATGTAGAACTTAAGGGAGTTATTAGAGGATTATCCAAAAGACTGAGGTGTCTAGAAAAGGATCAGGACCGGGGGCTGGAAATATTTTCCTCCGTACCGCTAGTCGGAATACGAGGACTCCTGGATCCGTGTGACTGCCTGGCCAAAGTCTTAGGGTATGAATCGAAATAAGATACCTTTAGGACTCTCTCATCTTGTTCATCCCTTCTCAACTCAAATTCTATTAAGGACCTTAAGGATTAGGGTTTTCTCTCTTCTCCTCACCCTCTTGAGGTATGGGTAAAGTTAATAAGGTCTAAGGAATCCTCCACCAAATTAATGAAAAGCATGTAAATAAGATGTCATGGACATAAGCTTAATAGATTAAGCACAAACTAAAGGATAGAGACATGCTTAGGTCATATGACACGAGTTGTCATTGCCCTCAGGAGAGACCTGAGGATAGATCTCCTTGTCAAGAGGATGAGTAGAGAGAGTTAGTCTTGGAGGTAGAGACCTCCATTGAAGGAAGAGACATAGAATATCCTTTGAGGATGATGTTAACCCTAACCCTAAGTGAAGGTTAGAGAGAGATGACATGATGAGATGTCATGGTAGACTGGGTGTTTGGATAGATATACCTTTGAATTGTCATACAAGCCATGAAAGGTTAGATGACCTAGTACCTTTGACGACCCAACCCTGGAAAGGGTCGGGCATGTTAGAGTGAAGGATAGCTCCTTCATTGATGAGGTTAGTGAAGGACCTATAGAAACCCTATGGCTTATGCAAGTAGGGGATAGCATGCACCAGAGTACGTCAGTAGTACTGGAAGTAGGATGAAACCCTAGACAAGGGATCATGATGGATGACTTATGAGATAAGCATAAGGGGTTATGGATAATCTTGAGTAAGCATAAGTTCGAGCATAGGTTGCACCCTTGTAGAGGTATGCTTGTGAGCTTGATCCTTCATAGAGAGAGGACCTCTAGTAGTAAGACTGGATGTGGAGTTAGCTCTGGAGAGAGAAATAGAACTCAAGCAAGAAGGTTGAAAGCTTAGATTTTGTGACATGAGAATTGAGGATGAGGCAACCTAAGTGGATGATAGTGGTTGCCTCATGCATGATCCCTGGAGGCTGAGGATATCTTGGTTGCCTTTAGAGGAACCAAATCCTAGAGAGAGGATGATGCTTCTGGCACCTATGTTCCTGTGGTATAGGAGTTTACCTTATGAGACAGGAAGAAGAGTTCCTTAGACCTGGAGAGGTTTGTTAGCAGGTTGTGAGGCCTTGTACCTTGTTGGTTGTCCTTGAGGAGGACTCGACTCTGAAGTGTTGCTCTAGAAGAAGGATGACAGGGAGTGCATGTCATGCCTTATACCTACTTGATTCGTGGTTAAGAGATGGAGCATGCAGTTGAATACCCAAAGGAGAACCTAGGGTTCTTAGTCCTAAGAGGGTAAGCAGTGTACCCAATGCTCATAATGCGATTTGAGTCTCTATAGTTTCGAGCATGGTACTCCTTATGTGTAGAGGTAAAGGAAACCCCTTAAGTTAAGGTATGTTTGATGAACCGCTCACAACTAAGTTGGTCTAATGTTGAGGATGAGAACAAGTATGACCTAGCATGGTTTAATAGGTGGTCTACTTTGGTGGGATGTGCCTTAGTAGCTATTAGGTTAGGCATGCTCATGAGAATGTAAACCCTAGGGACTCTTGTGACCTTTGTTATCAAGGTGTAGTTTCCTCCCATCCTGGGAGAGGGACCCTTTGGTAGGGGTTTTACTAGTTTTGTGGGTATGAGGAAACCTAAGGAGGTTTCATAGGATCTTGAGAAGCTAGGTGATGAGTACATGGCATGAGAATGAACCTATAGACCCATAGATAACCATCTCTATGTGCATGTGGATGTGTTGCCATGGAGGTAATCGGTATGGGGCCTGACTGAGGTAGGCAGGTCGCCATGATCCCTGTGAAAGGATGAAAGATAGCCCTAGAATATAGAGAGAGATGATGAAGGCTTGGGCAAGGTTATAAGTTGAACATGTACTATGTTAGAATCCTAAGTCTATACAAGGGTCAGGTAGGGATAAGACTGGTGGAAGAAGGAGTTGCCTAATTCCTTAGTTGTACATGACCATGGGGTCGGGAGGTAACAACTATCATTGTCTGAGGGCCATGGGTTAGGAGATTGATCACCTTCAGGAACTCATGGGACCCAAAGGGCATATGAGTAGGGAACTCTCTGATGCATAAGGGAAAAGGGATGACCCCAAAAGTGTCAGCTCCCTATAGACCTAGAGGAGATGACCTAGGATTATGCTTGTACCAAGTAAGTTCGAGACCAGTTTTCCCTGGAAGTAATGTGGATATCATGGTGTTTGTGATATAGAGACATAAGCTGCACGTTTCAACTTGGATTTGAAAGTGTACGGGCAAGGTGGGTTGTACCATCACTAGTACAGAAATGGTCTGTAGCGTCGGTTTTTTAAAGCCTGCAGCGTCACTTTTTAACCGACGCCTAGGTGGGCGTCACTACAGAATTTGGTCTATAGCGTCGGATTATTTAACCAAATAAAACCGACCTTACAGATTAAAACACTGACGCAAGAGGTTGTTAAAATTCTGAACTAGGCGAGAAAAAAGGAGCATGTAAGGTCGGTTATTTCATAAAAACTGACCCTGTAAACGTTCTCAGTCGAGAAAATTATCGACCGAGAACGTTTACAGGGTCGGTTTTTATGAAATACCGACCTTAAAGATTGAATACCATTTCAGTGGTAACTCTCGGTCGAGAAAATTGTCGACTGAATATATTTTGGTCTCGACCGAAAACTCTCTATAAGGTCGGTTTTATGAGAAAACCGACCCTAAAAATTGAATAAAACATTTCAGTGTAAGACTCGGTCGACAAACTTCTCGACCGATAGTATTTCGGTCGAGAAGTTTGTCGACCGAGTCTTACACTGAAATGTTTTATTCAATCTTTAGGGTCGGTTTTTTCAAAAAACTGACCTAATAGAGGACATGTAGACTCGGTTTTTTAAAAAAACCGACGTTAGAAGTTCTATTTCAGTCGAAAATTTTTCTACCGAAGAGTGTACAATGAATTCAATCTATAGGGTCGGTTCAGAAATTGATATAGAATAGAAGAACAAGAAGATTCATATATTCTGGGAGAGGGGAGCATTGATGCTCAACCATCACCATTCAAAACCACACATTCATAACAAAAATGTTAATAAAATATCATAATTTACAAAATGATAGAGTGCAAGTCTGAGATGACATATTACAAAAGTAAAAATATGAAAGAGTACGTACTCAAACCACATACATAAATGGAGCTGACATATTTAAACCAATGCTATTTCGACTTCACTTATAAAACACTCTAACCACTCTTCTCGGAATTCATTCAAGTCCACATGTGTGTAAGGCTGAGTTGTAAATATCTGTAATAGAAAATGCACATGCTAATATTTTATAAAAATGACAATCACTTGTAAATTTATGATGTTATTCTTTATTACCTGACTTATAGTCTGAATATCATGTGATGCTTGTTTGACAATAGCTTGCATGTATTTCATTACATAGTAGCCACAAGCCCAGTCATTATTTTGCATAGGACACTACAAATAACGAATTATACTTAATGTTAGTAAACTACTATAAACAGCAGTTGAGATAAGACTATAAGAGTTGACATATTAGAATTGAAAAATTAATACATATAAGACTAAGCAGTTGTCAAAGTAGCTACCTTGACATTTTTCAAAGTCAATGTCTTTAATTTTGTGGGTATTTGTCCTCCAGCTTCACGAAAAGCCTTTATACCCCTATCAATTAAACGATAGTTGGTAAAATAGAAATTCTAAATAAAATATCATGTTGAAGCAATTGATTAAATTTATGCTTACTCCATAGCTGACAATTTCAGTTTGTGACTCCTTGATGTTTTACCCATTGGGTCAAGATAATAAAGAGTCATCAATTTTGGGACAATCACCAGTAATTCCCAATGTCTACCTCTGAGTAAGAATAAAACAAACATTAAAATAAATAGTTTCATTCATTATTAAAATTTTATTGAATAATAATACTTACTGGACGTTAAAAGGAATTAGGATAATTTCCTTCCCCTCACTAGCAAAATATTTGAATGCATCAGAGAAGTAGTCATTCACTTCCTCAATATTATTTGTCTCCACTTGACTAGTGACCGAAGGAACTAAGAATGCAATATTCTTTATATCAAAGTTGGTGACCTCGGTATATAAATGGATGTTAAACATTTGTAATTATTTTCATATGTAGAAATAAGCTAAAATTTTGTATTGGAATTTTCTATATATTGATAGATCCTTACCTTATCCATAATTCTATTATCGAAGTGTTCAGCCAATCATACCGGAACAACTCTATAATATCATCAAGAAAAATAAAATTCTCAAAGTCCCTCCCAACTGCATCTTCTGTTAACTTGACCATCATATTTGATCCCGATCTTTGGTTAGCTAAGTATCAACACAAACGTTTAGATTTGCTTCCCAATTCATCGACTGTAGTTTCGGGAATGAAAGATGGCTTGGGCATAGGAGGAAGACTAGCAGAAGTTTTACTTTTTGGTTTACAAACCTGTTAATTAAATTACATACTTATATTACATGAGTTCATATATGCAGTCAAATATGAAAAATATGGTAGAAATAAGGTATACCTTGTCATTGATAACCAAGTGTCTAGGCCAACCCACCATAGCACCCTCAGCTTCTTCAACTGTACTATATTCAGGCTTAGGTATGGGTAGTGGTTTGTCCCCCATTCCATCATACACAAGATGGATGGACACATGGCAGATGTCATCAGTAATTTGTTGGCAATGCAATGTATCACCAAGGTTGTACACTTTGCCCGCTGCCACAACATTATATTCTGGAACCTCCACTACAAGTTTATAGTTCATACCAACCTAGATTGAAATAATATAAGTTATATAAGAAATAGTAGAATAGATACATGTTACAACTATATATTATCATATATTTATCATACTAATAACACAACATATAGAACAAAAACTTACTGCAGATTGTTGTGGTGGTTCATCGGGAGTGCCCCCATGACCTTCTACAACTGTAGCATGGGCTTGTACCTCATCACTTGAGAGACGTGCAGTATGAATAGGTTGAGAAGGTTGAGTAGGCTGATATGAAGACATTATTTCTTTTAATTTCTACACTACTAATGCTTCAACATCCTCTTGTGTAAGACCTCCTGCACGACCTCTTTTAGATTACGAAGGGCCAAAATAAGATTTGAATCCTATGCCAGCTCCTAATCCCCTAACATGGCCAGGATGCTCCTTCGTACCAACAGTAACTGCTAGTTCATCCATGTAGTCAGTTGGGATGAACTTTCCTTCCTTCCTTTGCTCGTGGAGATCAATCTAGTCATAGTTAATAAAAAAATTAAATCACAATATCAATTAGATATAAATAAATCTAAGTTTGTGGAAGTTACTCTTTACTTAGTTGTGATAAACCTACCATCTTTTGTGCCACCTCCTTAGTTGCAGGGTTGACAATTTCACCGACTCGATTCTTTCTAGCATCAATCCATGTCATGTATCGGGGTGGTCGCTCAACTTGAGTTGTACTAGATTCTTCTCCAGAAGATGATTGATTCTCTTGTAGTTGGCGGCGGAAGGCATAACCACCGGGCCCCAAGCGATGGTCATGCACATTTTTAGCCCGTCTTTTCTTTTGAGCCTGGTGAATAGCCTGATCATTTAAAACGAGGTATTGCAATTTAGACTTGGCAAACATGTATAAAAAGATTCACCTCCTTAATTGTATAAAATTAAATATTCATACAATACATCACAATCTTTATTACCTGAAACTCTTCCGATCTCCTAGCTGCAACAAATCTTTCCCACGCCTCAGGATCAATAAAAATATATACATCTGTAGCTTTCCTCTTTTGTTTAGGATTATTTATAAATTCCCTTACAAGATATGTCTTAAAACCCCTCCATCGTACACCACAATGTTGTAGCACTCTTTTCTTGTGATCTTTTTCATTTAGATGAAAAACACCCAATACATACAAAAGAAGCAATTAATAATGTTGTTTTGAAAAGGAATTAATTCCAAGCAAACTAAATTAGAATCAATAGATAAAAAACATATCACTTCCACTCACAGATATATCTTTCCATATGAGGTCTTTTTTGGCATTAGGAACATCATGCCAATTTTCTATATCTACTGGCACCTTAGTGCGCGCGGTCGCCCCTACGTAATGCTTGAAAGCACTAGCATGTTCCCCAACAGGTGCTCCTGTCATATCAAACTAACTGGCAATTTATCCCCTTTAGCCCTGAGCTCCTGCAGCCTAAGCATCAATGTAGGACCTCTACAGTTTTTAGCATCACCACTACCATCCTCATGGTGCTCATGCTCATAATGTTCATCTTCATGGTGCTCATGCTCAAAATGTTCATCTCCAGTCGCCATTTTAGAACCTGCAAGTATACATGATAAAAAAATAAGTGATAATAAAAGCACAAGTGATAAGGTATACATGATAATAAAATAAATAATTCAAAGAATACATGCCTTTAGTATTGGTTGAGTTGTTAGTCAAGTAAAATTCCTTCAGCATGGTCTTGATGTTTATAATATTCATCGGTGTTATCTTCAACATTTACACTTGGCAAACCAACTGAGAATGGACTGGAATCATCATACTTTTCATAGTATTCTTCTTCATTTATAGGATCTACAGTAAACTGTCTTTTTCCATTAAGAACGACAGACCAATTTTTATTTGTCGGGTCATCAATATAGAATACTTGTTTTGCTTGGTTTGCCATGATGAATGGCTCATCTTTGAAATCAATCTTTTCAAAATTCACCAATTTGAAACCCAACTCATCCACTAAAACTCCTTTATTGTTGTCAACCCAATTACACCTAAATATAGGAACTCGAAAATTTGTATAGTCCATTTCCCATATGTCCTCAATGACATCGTAATATGACATCTCAGCTTTGCGTGGCCTTTTATCTTTGGCACTAGCAAAATACAATGAACAAGCTTTAACAGTGACCCCACTATTTTGAACTACACTACTTTCATCTTGACGCTTTGTGTAGTATGAAAATCCGTTAATGTCATAACCTTCATATGACATGACATCCATTTTTGGCTTAAAGGCGAGCCATTTTATGTTCTCAGCAACATTATTTGGTGATTCAGATAGTTGATTAAATACTTTCTCTTCAAACCACCTAATAAATGTTCGATTATGCTCTCTTGCAAGCCACATTGAACTGGATCGCGGATGATTTCTCTTGATAAGATCATTGTGTTCTGTGATGTAGCTACTAACTTCATTGATGTTGTGTAAAATATACAAATGCGCTTGTTCCCACAACTCACGACTGATTCCTTTCACTCGTCCTCCCAGAGTTCCTTTGCCACAATAAGATCCAGTGTGATGGGAATTTTTTTGATCGCTACAAGTTTCATTGCAATTCAAAAAATCATTACAAAAGTCCATCACCTCCCTAGCCACGTAACCCTCAATAATACTCCCTTCAGGACGATAACGATTCCGAACATCACCTTTAAAAACACTCATGTAGCGTTCAAATGGATACATCCAGTGTAAGAAAATTGGGCCCAACATCTTCACCTCCCTTGTAATATGTACTACAAGATGAACCATGATATCAAAAAATGAAGGAGGAAAGTACATTTCAAGCTGACACATGGTAACAATTACATCTTTCTGTAATTTATCGAGAGTATCAGGATGTATCACTTTGTTGCATATTTCATTGAAGAAGAAACAAAGTCTTGTGATTGTAAACCTTACATGCTTCGGCAATATAGATCGAATAGCCACAGGTAAAATTTGTTGCATTAACGTGTGACAATCGTGAGATTTGAGACCTATCAGTTTCAGATCCTTCATTGATACCAATCTACGAATATTAGAAGAGTATCCTTGTGGAACCTTAATATTATACAAGCACTCACAGAAAGTCTTTTTCTCTTTCCTTGACAAAGTGTAACAAGCCGGTGGCAAATATGTGTGGCGACCCCTGATCTCCACTGATAATTCTTTTCTAATACCCATTAATTCTAAATCTTTTCTAGATTTGATGCCATCTTTAGTCTTTCCTGGTATGTTCAATAGCGTATCGATGATGCTATCACAAATATTTTTTTCAACATGCATGACGTCAATGCAGTGTCTAATTGCCAAAGATCTCCAATAAGGAAGATCCCAGAATATTGACCTCTTCTTGTATAGAGATTTTTCACATGCGAGTGTATGACTACTTGAACTCTTTCCAAATTCATTAACAATATGTTTCACCCTATCATATACAACATTTCCTGGTATAGGTTTAGGAGCACTTCGTTCCTCAGTTGACCCATTAAAGGTTTTGCGTTGCCTTCGATAAGGATGCACTGGTGGGAGAAATCTCCGATGACCAAGATATACGATTTTACCACCATGTTTCAGTCTGATTGAGTCAGTATTTTCCTCACAAATAGGACATGCTTTGTATCCTTTTATGCTATATCCAGACAAATTTCCATAAGCTGGAAAGTCATTAATCGTGCAAAATAACATAGCACGCAAACTGAAGATCTCTTTACGTGAAGCATCATATGTCATAATACCTTCTTCCCATAGTTTCATTAGGTCATCAATTAGAGGTTGAAGGTAAACATCAATATCATTTCCAGGTTGCTTGGGCCCTGATATCAATGTTGACAACATCACATACTTATTTTTCATACACAACCAAGGAGGAAGATTGTATATAACAATCATAATAGGCCACGTGCTATGTTGGCTGCTTAATGTACCATAGGGATTCATTCCATCTGTACAGAGTCCAAGTCTTAGGTTTCTTGGTTCTTTACCAAATTGAGGGTATAATAAATCAATTTTCTTCCATTGTAGTGAATCAGATGCATGTCGTAGGACGCCATCTTCATTGACCTTTAACTCCCCATGACAAGACAAATTTTGCGCATCTTCTGTATTAGCAAATAAGCGTTGAAATCGTGGTATTATTGGTAGATACCACATCACCTTGGCAGGAGAGCCATTTTTAGCCTTGGCTGAATTTGTAGTCTTATACCTTGACGCACCACATTTTGGACAATTTATCAAATTACTATAGTCCTTCTGAAATAACACACAATCATTTGGACATGCATGAATCTTCTTAGCCTCCATTCCCATTGGGCACATTATTTTCTTTGCTTGATATGTTGAAATTGGAAGCTCGTTGCCTTCAGGAAGAATTTCCTTTAACAAAGACAACAGTGAAGTGAAACTCTTATCGCTCCACCGATTTTGAGATTTAAGAGTGTATAATCGCATCACAGCACTCAACCTCGTGAACTTAGTACAACCCTTATATAATGGTTTTTCAGCATCATAGACAATGTTTGCAAATAAAGGTGGATCAATGACATTGTCCCGACAACTACGTAGCATATCATCAATCATATCATCCTGAATCTGGTCATCTTGAATCAATTCATCATTAACATTATCATCATTATCTATATCTTCTATGCCACAACTATTAGTATCGACATTTTCTGCTCCATAATTCAATTTCTCTCCATGCCAATACCATTCATTATAACCTTGTACGATCCCATTGCATATGACATGATTCTTAATTTCCTCACCAGTATCAACTTTCAAATTGTTACAACAATTTCTACATGGACAATATAGCCTATCTATAGGTAGTTTCCTATGTTCCTCAGCAAATCTGATAAATTCATCAAGACCTTTGGCAAACTCTGGACTGCAACGGTTCTTGATAGACATCCAACTTCGATCCATTTTCTATATCACATTAAAATTAATTATAAAACTAACAGTTTAATATTGATACTATAATAATCTGTAAGTTTTTATTGATAAAAAGTTAATTTTATATACTAAAGTGTACCACCTATCCCATTTTTGAATATTTAATCTCACTAGTAACTGTATAATGTATGTTTAGTTTTGAAGAAAATTTTAGCAGCATTTCCCCTAAGTTCTCCAAGTACACCGATGTAAATGGAAAATAACCACTCACATATGTACCCAGAGAACAAATGGAGAAATCCTACTGAAATAATCTACAAAACTAAACATACATTATACAGGTACATCCTAAGTGAGATTAAAATATCCAAAAACAGTCCCAAACCGGGGACTATCCAAAGTTTACTCCTAATGAGTAAATTTTGAACGGGTTTCTAAGTTAATATATAAATGCATTATTTTCATATTTATATATTAAGTTAAACATCATGCATCAACCCTAAAGTGTCAATCTAGGAGTACACATATCTAATCTAGTATTAATTTCTAAAATTTATATTGTGATTACATATGAAAAAACACATGCATGTTTTTATTATTGGGTTATCAAATCATATAAAATGGAAAATGCTTGTACAAATTAGCAAAGTAAGGTTGTTTCCAACAGTCCAAAGATTGAAATCATTATAATATTCAGAACTATTTGTGAACATTACAGCAAATATGATTAAAACATTTAAAGCTCCAACATAAATAAGTTCCAGGTCCATCTTGGTCGACAATTAGTCGACCGAGAGCCCACCTACACGCAGCGTCCAGGTCCACTCTCGGTCGACAGGTCGACAATTAGTCGACCGAGAGCCCACCTGCACGCAGCGTCCAGGTCCACTCTCGGTCGACAGGTCGACAATTAGTCGACCGAGAGCCCACCTGCGTGCAGCGTCCAGGTCCACTCTCGGTCGACAAATTGTCGACCGAGAGTGGACCTGGACGCTGCACGCAGGTGGGCTCTAAGTCGACTAATTGTCGACCGAGATGGACCTCGAAGCAGCAATGGCGGCGGGCAGGAATGAAGGGGAACAAGGAATGAAGGAAGCTTGAACTTATTTGGAAATGGCAGCGAACTTCGTGGAGGAAGAGAAGAACTTCACGGAGAGGCGGCGACCTTCGTGGAAGAGTGGAAGGCGGCGACGGCGAGCTTCACGGCAATGAAAAGCTTCACGGCAAAGAAGAGCTTCACGGCAACGACGGGCTTCGTGGAGAAAGAGGGGAAGGCGGTGACGATGAGCTTCACGATCCTCTTCGCGACGACGAGAGGCGGCAACGGCTTCACGGAGAAGTGTTTGCGGCAACGGCGGAAAAGGGGTTTCGCGGCGCCGAGGGAGAGGGAGAGATTAGAAAAGAGAAAAGGGTTTCGTGGGAAGGAAGAAAGACTAAAATTTCGGCTTTGTGCACGGAGCGAAAAACTGTAGCGTCGGTTAACAAACCAAACCCGACTCTATAGATAAACGGTGCCCGTGTCGGGTTGTTTAATAACAATAAAACGCAAACTCAGTCGACGAATTTGTCGACCGAAAGGACCTCTAGGGTCGGTTAATAGGTAAAACCGACGCTACAAGTGCTAATACGAAGAAATCTGACTCGTTTCGGTCGACGATTTGTCGACCGAGAAGGAGTAAGATTTCCTTCGAATTAGCACCTCTAGGGTCGGTTTTTTCGTATAACCGACCCTAGAGGTGCTTATACATGTGTGAATAACTAGATATTGTCGGTCGATGAATTTGTCGATCGAGACCCCCTATAGGGTCGGTTATTAGAAAAACCGACCCTAGAGGTGCTTCTAAGAAAGAATTCTGGCTTCATTCGATCGATAAATTTGTCGACCGAATATTTCGGTCGACAAATTTTTCGACCGAATGAAGCCAGAATTCTTTCTTAAAAGCACCTCTAGGGTCGGTTTTTCTAATAACCGACCCTATAGGGGGTCTTGATCGACAAATTCGTCGACCGAAGAGCTCTAAAGTGCTTCCACAACCCTAATAATTATGTTATGTGAAACTTTAATATATGGTGATGTCGTATGAAACCCTAATATGGGATAATGTTATGTGAAACCCTTATATGGAATGATGTTTTGTGAAACCCTAATATGGAAATGTTATGTGAAACCTTAATATAGGGTGGTGTTGAGTAAAAACCCTAATATGGGATAATGTTATGTGAAATTTCAATATGGGATGATGATATGTGAACCCTAATTGATAAATATGGGAAACTCTAACCCTAATGAGGGAATAGAGATGTTATTTTTGTATTGCATGATGTTGATATGAAATTGATATGGTTGATATGAAATGGAGATGATTGTGTAACAAATATCCTGAATACCTTGGTCAGATGACCTGAAGGTAATAGTTACCTGATAAGTGATAACCATGTTTAGTGATGAACTAAGGGTTTGAATACCCAGAATCAGCAAATGTGACGATGGTGGTATTGAGGGATGTGAATTCCCAACAATGAGACAAAAGATTGAGATCCCAATGCTTTATAATGTTTTGAAAAGTACTAAACTCTATTCAAAAATTCAGTCGGTCGACTATTTGTCGAACGAAAGAGCTCTAGGGTCGGTTATAAGGAAAAAACCGACCCTAAAGTCATCCTCGATCGACAATATTGTCGACCGAATTCGTCTCGGTCGATAATATTTTCGACCGAGATTAACCCTATTTCAATGTTTTAAATTAAGTACCAAGTGTGTGTGTATGAGATTAACCAAGTGATGCTTTGTCAAATTTAGCCATAATTTATTTTTCAATCATTTGAAATAACAATATTCTTATATAACATGTATATGTCCAAATTAAGCCATGGAAAACACTTTTATTCATAACAATTTAATGCCCATACACTTTATAAGATGAAACATGGCATACTTGCTTTATAAAAAGATATACATTACATCATTACAAAGATATCTCATAATCTCACTGGAAAGACCGAAGGATTACATCAATGTCTGGGTCTTTTCCAAGAAAGGGCTCAGCTCCATAATATTTGACCAGTGTCTTCCATTCTAAAGCACCTGTCATGGTTAAGGCATAAGCCTCCAAGAAGGTGGGAACACGATCAAAGCGAAAGTTGGCAGCAATGTCTTGAAGTTGAATTGGGGAAAACTGAGTATGTGTGAGATCAGGAGATGGTGGAGGTGGAGTTTGATAGTAGTTGTAGGAAGGATTGTAGGGATTTATCATGCCAGGATTAAGGGAATAGGGATATTCATCAGGTTGGTTAGGAGAGAGAGTTTGCATCCTTTGGTTTAAATAAGTCATGGCATTGTGATTATAATCCAATTGCCTACTTAGGTGATATTGGGAGCCAGCAATGTATGTCAAGGTATTTGTAATAGGATCATGGGGTAGGTTGGTAGGAGGAGGTGGTGGAGGTATGTCTTGGGTGGATGTCTCCCCTTCAGTCCTAGCCCTTTTGTGGCCAAAGTCAATTCCCATCTTTTCCACCGTATTTTTACTTATTTTTTGGGGTTTTCTATCCCATGTGTAACCTAAGTCGTCCTCAATATTCTTCTTAAGAAAATGTTGAGTGATTTGGCATACAAAGTCAGCATATGGTGGATTGCCAGAAAACTCAAACATATTCTTAATGATGATACGAATAAAGTTTATGGGAATACTTTTGAGAATGGCATAAATAAGGTACATACGAAAGGTGGGTACTTCAGATTTGTTTGCTCTAGGATGGATAGTGGTGGCAACAATGAGATTTATGATCCTAGCTTCAGGTTTTAAATTTATGGCATAATAGGTACCCCTATCTTCATGACAACTCGTATTTGATTGAAAGATGGCTCTTTTGACATCACTAAGGCTAATTGTAGTGTTATCTTGGGAGAGTCTGTTGAGTGGAGTTCCTCTAGTGAGATCAATAAAAATTTTATATTCTTCTATATCTATGTCAAGCATTTCAAGAATACCCTCCTCAGTAAAATGGAATCCATACCCACCAACCATAGAGGAGAAGGAATCATGTTCAGGATGTTCAGCTAAATTGGCATAGAATTCATTAACTAGTTTGGAAGAGTAGGATTGGAAGGAGGGATTTAGAAAATCAGTCAAATGTTGCACCTCGAAAAGTTCCTCCAAATCGACAATGCTTTGGAAGTCCATGACGTCGACTGGCCGTCGTGGAAGAGGAGTTCTTGAGGAGAGCCTAAGGTAGCAGTCGACTGCAGCTTGGTCGATGAAAGGGACGTCGTTGATGACCGGCAGCGGTGCAATGCCCGTCCTTCCTTTCCTACCTGCAACTTGCTTCTTTCCGCGCGAAGATGATGAAGCCATTTCGTTGCTTTGAAATGGAGAAATATCAAGCAAGAATTGGATGTAGAGAAGCTGAAGATTTTCACAAGAATACACTAGAGAGGAGCTAGAGAAGTGAGAATGTGAAGGTGTGAAGAAATGGATCGTTTTTGGGTGCTATTTATAGCAAAACAGAGCCAATTTCGGTCGACAATTTGTCGACCGACCGCCGCAACGGTCGTCTATCAGTCGGCCAACGGTCGATCGAAAAAATAGCCGTTAGGAGGTCAACATTCGTATTTATAGCTGTTAACGGTTGAAATTCTAGCCGTTACGACGGTTGATTTTTTTAGCCGTTACGACGGTTGGTTTTTCTAGTCGTTCCTCGGTCGACAAATTCGTCGACCGATATGTTTCAGTCGACAATATTGTCGACCGAATGGACTTCTAAGTTCAGTTATTAAGAAAATACCGACCCTAAAAGCTGCTTATACACATGAAAACTGACTCTTTATCGGTCGACAAATTTGTCGACCGAGAAATGCTCTAAGGTCGGTTATAAGTGCAAATCCGACGCTAGAGGTGCTTATACATGCGTGAACTATCTGGATCCAGAATATATATCGGTCGACGAATTTGTCGATCGAGAAAGAGCCAGATTTCCTTCGCATAAGTACCTCTAGGGTCGGTTTTAATGAAAAAACCGACCTTAGAGGTACTTATCGGTCGACGCATTTGTCGACCGAATGAATCGGTCGAAATATTGGTCGACCGAGGAAGGCTCTAAGGTCAGTTATAAGTGCCAATCCGACGCTATGTGTTCTTATATATGCGTGAACTATTTGGATCCAGAATAGATATCGGTCGATGAATTTGTCGACCGAGGAGGACTTTAAGGTTGGTTTTGTAAGAATAACCGACCTTAGAGGTGCTAAACTGAAGAGGACAGTAAGGTCGGTTATAAAGAAGAAACCGACCCTATAGGTGCTTGTATACGTGAAATTCAGCTCTTATTCGGTCGACGAATTTGTCGACCGAGGAGCCCTGTAGGGTCGGTTATAATGTAGAACCGACCCTATTGATCGAGGCGGGAGGCCAAAACCAAGCAAATTTTTGCCGCCGGAAAAATTGTCTATAAAGTCGCTTATTTTAGAAAAACCGACCCTATAGAGATGCACTACAAGGTCGGTTATTTTAAAAATAGCGACTCAAAAGGTCTTAAGTGGTGGCCGCATTTTTTATAGACATATAAGGTCGGTTATTTGGAAAACCGACCCTATAGAGATACACTACAAGGTCGGTTATTTTAAGAAAAGTGACCCAAGAGGTCTTAAGTGGTGCCCGCATTTTTTATATACATATAAGGTCGGTTATTTTGAAAACCAACCCTATAGAGTTACACTACAAGGTCGGTTTATTTAAAAAAAACCGATTTAAGAGGTCTTAAGTGGTGCCCGCATTTTTTTAGACATATAAAGTCGGTTATTTGGTAAAACCGATCCTACATGTAGTGACGTTATAACCCATTTCTGTACTAGTGCATCTCTACTCTTGGAACAGGAAGAACTCTGTATTTGGACTGCAGCCAAATGCTTATTTCCTCTTGTTATGGGAGTGAGAGATAGGACAGTACGCATGCCATACACTAAGGATAAAGATGATGTGAGTTGGAACGTTGCTACAAGGTATGAGGATAGAGATGATAACATACCCTCGTGGAACAATGATACATGGATGGTTTACAAACACTAAGAGTATTAAGGAAATCATTTTGTGAGGATGTTTTATCTTGAACTAGGTGGATTTTTGCAAGTGTTACAAGTAATCACAAGGTGGAGTCTGATAACTAAGAGGATGAGCTCAGAGATAGACTTAGAGTTTGAGATGAGTACATGGAGGTGTATGTCTTCAACATTACCTAACACCTAAGGATAAGAAGTGGTAAAGAATGCTCTGATTGAGATATAGCTGCCTAGTTAGCTGAAAGCTAGAAGAAGTTGAGGTTGTTCGACTAACCCTATGTTTGGAAAGAGGATGTGTTTTGGCTAATAGACAGATGTAATAAGATATGTTGAGCAAGTTAATGGTTGTTTGGTTAGCCAGTTTAGTCCTTGATGTAGTAAAAGGATGGTGATAGAACCTCAGATACACTTCTTTGGAGAGGAAGGTAATAAGACCCTTTTGAGAATGGTATAGGGTTTCTGAGGTATCAAGCTCGAGGAATCATAACAACACATGAGGTTATGATATACCATGATACTACAAAGATAGTCAGTGATAGTAGTACTTTGGATGCTTAAGATGAAGATGCATGTAACTTGTGGCCATGCATGATGGAGGTGAAGGACGAACACCAGTAACTCAGTGCTTTGACTTAGAGGGTAAAGAGTCCCCGAGAGGGAATGGGAGTTCACCACTATGGGTGTTGTGGTAAGTCTCCCCTGAACAAGAAAGATCAAGAGGTAATATGGGTTATGGTAGATGACATGAGAAGGAAAGGAGTACTGTCAAGGGACAAATTCAGTTGAACTAATTAAGAGAGAAAGATGGTTCAACCATATCATGATGCGAGTTCGAAAGTTCTTGGGTATGGCCAAGGTTCACTTCCATGAGGTAGAAGTGGATACATGAAGAACTTGATGATAGTACCGTTTATCACCCCATACTAATGGACAATATGATCCATGCTAGAGGGTCTGATGAGAGAAAGTGTGCTCATTTAGGGTGATACATAGAGACAGTTCTTCAGATGTGATGTTACCCACCATAGCCTTTATCGGGATGCAAGAAGTCTTATAGAGAGGTTGTGTCAGTCACCACTTCATTAAGATGATATTGGTGAAGGAGGCCTCATGAAAGTCAGAAAAGAACCATAGTGTGTGTAGATGAAGTCGCTTTGATCGTGTAATGTCCAAGAGAGAGCCTAGTGGTGACATGAGTCACGAGCTGATGCAAAGCAGACTGACATGCAGTTCACTGTGGGAGAATATGTGATGTGAAAATCTGACCCCTCTAAGCTACATTTGAGAAAGTTGAGTCCCCGATATATGGGTCCATTTGAGATGGATTGGTGGAGATGGTTGTGTTTAACCTTACCCCTCAGAATAAAATGATGTGTTGCATGAGTCCGATCTAGAGCACTATGTGAGGTACCCAAGCCAGGTGTTGTGCCCTAAACCTATTCAGCTTTTGAAAGGCTGAAAAGTCATGAGTCACCTATGAGGGTACGATATACCAAGGTAAGAAAGAACTCAGATGGAAGAATATGAGATGATGAAGGTTCTTGGGAAGCACCATGGAAAGCGGGATGCCACATGGGAACCCTGATGGACGTATGAAAGGCTTATCCTGAACTGTTTGTTTGCTTGATGAAAGTTTGAGGGCAAAATTCTTATAAGAGGGGAAG
Source organism: Alisma plantago-aquatica (assembly GCA_963693085.1). NCBI lineage: Eukaryota > Viridiplantae > Streptophyta > Magnoliopsida > Alismatales > Alismataceae > Alisma > Alisma plantago-aquatica. Next base: position 643,227,104 of record OY856409.1, on the reverse strand, counting down.
GATGTTACAACCCCAATTTTTGGGTTCCTTTGGTGAGGAATGTAATTTCTCACACTAAAGATATTGGAACAAATAATTTGTTTTTCGTTTACAATAGTCTTGATGATTGTGGTGTGGGCTTTATTGGCTATTGGGCCCAATAACAAGGAAATTCAATTTGTAAATGAAAAATTAAGTTTTTGAGAAAGTGAGGTGTGGAAACCTCTAGAAGGCAAAAGAGTACAATACAAAGTTGGATTTCGTGCCTCTTGGGTTCCTTGGGTCCCAAGGAGTCCAAAGTTGCATAGAATATGCCATAAGAAAAGAAAAGACCAATTAAGTATTTCCTTATTAAGAAAGAAATTGAAAATAACGATAAAATGTGAAAAATATGTGAAAAGAGGTATAATTGAGTTATCCTTGGTGGATTTTCATATCTCAAGGATTCCTAATATTAAAAGGAATTCCAATAGGAAAATAGAGGAGAGATAAAGAGAAATCCTTAAAAAAGAGAATTAAAAAGGAAAAGAAATTGATTAATAAAAGGGAAATATGAGAAATTGACTTCCAAAAGAAGATAAAGGCAAATAGAGTTTCCCCAATACGGGAATCCGTGCCTTTGGGTTTTCTTGTGGTTCAAGGAACTCATAATAATAATTTAATAGAAAGAGAAAGAGAAAATAGGTGAGAAATACACATAATTAAGTGATATCTTGCACCTAAAGGAAAGGCATGTTTTCTTTTAGATAATGAGCCCAATTTTGGCAGAGAGGTAGATAAAGTTATTATTAACGTTCCCTCACAATTTGGGATCAATTGGATAAACAGTGTGGAAGATATGAATTTTACAAGTTTTCCTAAAGTGAGAAGGATTGTATTAAATGTCACAATCTGATTTATTTCAATTCTTACTGAGGGCCCGATAATCATTAGATCTGGATCTAACGGTGGCTGCACCTCGGTGAGGAACAAGGAAAGGAAACAGAAAAGCAAGGAATCGATCCACATGTACACCCTCCCTGATCAATAAGGAGTCCTATAAAGTTAATGCTTGATCTTGGGAGAGGAAGTCGGACAAGGAGGACCCCTGTTTTTCTCAATTTCGTAATCGATTGGGACTTTTCCCCAATGCTCTGACGAACCAGACCCCATGCCTATATAAGGTGTTCTATCCTTCTGTTCCTGGATTGGAGAAGTCACTTGAACTCAAGACAAGTTTCCCTCTTCTTCAAATCTAGCCCACGCTCCTCTGGTTGCTGCAGCTTCCATGGACCTGTTGCAGGCCGGAGGGAGCTTCTGGGGCCGCCAAACCCGACCCCCACGGATGATGGCGGGTAGTTAGGTGAGTTCAGGCAAGAGAGGTGGAGCTGATGGAGCCCTTGCCAACGGTTTCGGAGGATCGTAGGCAGAAGTCAATTGTCTAGTTGACCAAGGCCTGTGATCGGCGCCTCCCTGTTTGCACAGGAGTCCGCGAGGAAGTAGAAAGGAGAAACTCAGACCGGGTATCCGGTTAAACAGATCTGAAGGGAGATCCGCGAGCAAGGGTTGCAAGAAAAAGGAATTAAAATGCATGTGGCGCTCTCCGATTGGCCAAAAGGTAACTTTATTTGCAAAATTTCTAGAAATTAATTGGTAGCCCTGACGAAAATAAGTTATACATGAAAATTGATCAGAAAAACGTGAGGAAGCCAATAAAAATATAATTGGAACCTGATATTGCTTTCAATTTAAAAAGTACACAAAGTTATCACCTTTGATGTAGTAAATTATGATGAAACCCTAATTTGATATGGAACTCGTTTTTAAAGACTCTTTTAGGTTAATACTAACCTATTAAGAGTAAAAGGGAGAGTTAATTTTGAAAAAGGCAGTTTCATGCTTGTTTTAGGGTTTATGCACATAATTATGTTTAGAAACCCTAATTTGATAAAATAAGGGTTTTAATGGGTTAAATCTGAAAATATTATCATAGAAGTGTGTTTTCATGATATAATACCCTCAAGTTGGTGATTAGGGTTTTCTAATAGATAAATGAGGAATTAATAGTAAATGGAATACACTTGTGAATTAAATCATGATGAAGTATGAATTATCAATTCGAAGGAAACTAAAGGTGGTAAATGGGTCTAATGATCTTGAAATAACTTAAAAGAGATAAAGATGGTAGTTTTGGTATAGAAAAGAAATAATGGACTTTAACTGTGCCTATGATGTTGAAATTAGGGTTTGTGAAATAAGAGGGCATTAAATGTGATAAAAGTATTATGGAGGCTAAAACCCTAATAAAACCCTAAAGTGGCCTAAAAAGCTTAAGGTGGAATCCAAGTCTAGCTTTAGAATATTTTGGATAAATTATAACACTTGGATGTCATGCATTAAATTTCAGGATATTGTTGATTGCTTGTTGCTTGTTCTTTATCATTATTACTTGGACAACAAGTTACTCTGGATCAGGTATGTGGTTAATTATGAATAACCGCCTTAGTTTCCCAATGATTTTCTAGATAATTAATCGCATTCAATGCAAATTATCTATTGGATGTTCATACTTGTAAATCATAAAGTCACTATGATTATCACATTAAAAAACATAGAATTATGGATTCTTGCACCTACATGCCACCCTGATGGATGATGCCAAAGGTCAGGCCCAGATGGGTAGACCAATGGACACCTTGAGTGGTGACCCCAGGCACCAAGAAGGTGGCATATGATATTGCATGACTAGTGGGCACCATGAGTGGTGACCCCCAGGCACCAAGCTCAGGATTGAGAAGGTGGCCTTAATTCATTGGCAAAGGGCACCCTAAGGTGGGTATGCCAGGGTTAGGGAAAAAGCGGTGGAGAATGTTATACTGAAAAGTGTAAATTGGCTTGTTAATTAATTTGATTGTAATTATCAAATTGTTAGCCATATTTGCAAGATTTTAGTTGTTCCCACATACCAATATATTTTGATATACTGACTGACGTTTTGTTTGTCGGCATTTTAGGTACGACCCTGAAATGAACAAACGGTAAAGTGACACATTATGAAAATAAAACATAAAGTGCCAGGAGGATTGGATAGAGTAGATTCAAGCTCTGGATAGATTGACTTCCAAACCTTTTTCAAAGGTAAGTAAAGTTTTAATTTTATACCAAATTCCAGTTAGTTAGTAGAATTTCATAATTATTATTGATTATTTGTCGAACCTTTGATCTTATTAATTGAATAACAGCTCTGACCTTCGGGTCTCCCTTAATTGGGGGTTACCGGGAGGTGGGGTCGTTACATTTATGTTGGCCCCGCCAAAATTGTTGCTATGCTTGATTGAAAAGCTCTAAAGACCAACTATGAGATCCTTAGTTTCCTTTACTTGTGGATCACTATGTCACTTCATACCCTTCCTTAACAAGACAGATCTACCTTTCACTAAGCTAACCCCCAAAGGAGAACGCTTCATCGGGTCTGAAGCATGTGAGTCTGGCTTCTAATAGCTCATAACTAGGATAACAACTACTCATGTTCTGACTCTTCCTTTAGAACATGATGTTTCATCATTTTCACATATGCCTCGAAAGTAAGGTCTAGGTTGTATCCTGATGCAAGAAGGTATGGTTGTTACATGTGCTTCTTGACAATTGAAGCCTAATGAGGTCAACTACCCCAAGCATGGCCTCAAGCTGACTCCCATATTCTATTGTTTGAAGAACTGGTAGAACTATCTTTATGGTGCCACTTTTGACACCATCACTGACTAACATAAAAGGATCTAAATCTGATACAGATGTGATAGCTAGAGTATTTTAAGGACAATGAATTCATGATTACCTACCACCTTGGTAAAGAAAATTTTGTGGCAAATGCTTTGACCAGGAAGCATGCAACTTGTGCATCTATCATTACCATAGAATGGAAGCATATGGAGGTTCTTTCTCCTTGGACCCCAAGACACTTGGGTGATAGAATCAGGTTCGCCATCCTTAAAGTGAAACTTGTCCTCCATACTGACATTTTGAAGCACATCAAGGCAATTTTGGTCTAGAAGAAATTATGAAACTTCTAGAGAAACATCAGGCTTAACTCTCTATTAGTGCGATGGTGGTATTTGTATAATTCACATATGTTGGTTCCTGAGGGTTCTGCTTTACGGGACAGTATACTACAAGAAGCACATGGGTTGAAGTACATTGTACACATAGGTTATACAAATATGTAAAAATATTAGTAGAGGCGCCTATGGTGGAGAGACATGAATAATTATATTGTAGCTTTTATCTCAAAGTGCTTGGCTAATAAGCATATCAAGGTAGAGAACCAAGGACCAAAAGGTCTACTATGACTCTTAACTATCCCCAAATGAAAATGCATAACATCACATGGACTTTGTGTTGGGTTTACCTAAAACTCAGAAAGGGAGAAATGATATACGATTTATAGTAGATCACCTAACAAAGTCAACTAACTTCATTCCTATCAAGATGACTACAAAGGATTCTAAGTTGGATGAGTTGCATATCAAGGAGATTATACGACTGCATGGGATTTTCATCTCTAGTATTTCTGATAGGGATGCAAAGTCCACTTCCCACCTTTAACAATGGGTCCAATATGATCTAGGGACACACCTGAATTTTAGCATAGCATATCATCCATAGATATATGGTTAGTACAAAAGAACAATATAAATATTAGAGGACTTATTGTGATCCTATTCTGGATTGAGGAGGCTTATGAGATCACTATCTTCCTCTAGTGGATTTTTCTTACAAAAACAATTATCAGTCCAGTATCGACATGCCTCCATATGAAGCCATGTACGGGCAGTAATCTAGGTCACCTTTGTACTGGAACAAATTTGAGGAAAGATGAATTTTATTTGAAGGGGAAATAGTTGTATTCCAAAAATGTACATATGAGCAAGCAGAGGGTGAAGAGGGATCAAAATAGACACAAATCCTATTATTATGCTCAAAGGACCAACTTGTTCTTCACAGCAAGTGAACATGTGTTTATGAAGATATGACCAATCATATCCATTTTGAAAAACAAGGGGAAGCTTGGTCTTAGATATGTGGGCCTAGTTGAGACTTTAGACCATATCGAGGAGTGTGCTTACCAGACACATTTTCCACCTCAATACCACATGATGCATAATGTTTTTCACATATCCAATCTCAAGTAGTACGTCAAAGACCCTAGACATGCTTGAACCACGAGTATTTTGAGCCAAGCAACTTAGTGGTCTATCAAGAAGTTAGTGTGAAGATTCTAGACATCTGCACCAAGGATCCCCATAACAAGAGGATCTATATGGCAAAAGTTCTTTGGAAACACCAGAACAATGATGATGCCACATGGGAACTGAAATCTGATATGGAGTCACATTTTCTTGATCTTTTAAGGATGTCAAATTTTTATGGATCCTTTAATGGAGGGGAAGATGTGATGAAGTGGACTTTCTCTCTCTACCTTGCTCTAATTTCTATCTTGTTCTTTTGATTTCATTCTTTGAGTAATATTGATGACTACTTCAATTACATATCAACCTATGTTGCATGTTGTGTCCTTTAATTGATTTTTGAACTATATTAAATTCATCTAATATCATATATTCATTCCTTAAAAACTTAACCCTATCTATCATGCTTTCTCTTTATTGAACCCGCATTTTTATTTTAACAGACACCATTTTATCCATTAATCTAAATTTCACTAAAATTGGACTTAGGAGTAGAAAGTTATGCCTCGTTGAAATGGTAATCCTAATTTATCTTTGTTCTATATTTTTCCTTACCTTTTTCCCTCTTCGGACTTGACCTTTTTCTCCTCAACCAAGCCCATCCCTCTAGCCCACTGTTGGGCCATAATGCACAGTAAAGGTGAAGATCATGTATTGCACCCTTCCCCCTCTTTTCCTCTAGAAAAGGTTTTCCTGCACGACCATCACAAGCTGGAAGATGATGCGAGAGTCATGGGATCATAATCCAACGATCTTTGTTGCTCCCTCTCTCGACTGATGTCTCTCAATCACTCTCTCTTTTCCCTCTCTTGCACCCTTTTCTCAAATATCCACCCTTCGATCACACCCAGATGGAAAAATCATGCACCACACCTTCCTCGCTCTGCATACCTCTCTCTCTCTCTTGTTGCTTACTAGTCATGGTCTACTTGACAAGGCATCGACCAACAGAGGCACACCACATGGCCCTTGCACCCCACTATCCCTCAACCACGGGCAGTGGAGTCTGGCCATGAGCAGACGACACACATCCATGTCCAGCTAGCACTGCACTCACCCTCTTCTTCTCTCCCTTGTGTGGGAGAGAGATCCCATCCCAACTGTGTATCTTGCATCCAATGGTGGCCCTTTTCCCCAACTTTTAGTATGTTTCTTCTCCCTCTCACCAAATTATAGAAAATGATGATTTCTTTCAAATTTGTAGTATAAGACCCATATTCTATTATATCATATTATGCACCATTTTCATCAGAAAAATGAGACTTGTCTCTAAAAATTGGTTCTAAACCTTGAATACTATATGAAATCTCACTGAAATTTTTATATGTGAATACTTTAAGTACATTAATGAAAATAAATACCTTGTTTATACTTGCATCGAGTCAATGATGGTCAAAGGCACTCTTAATCTTTGTTCAATAACTTTTATGCATTATTGAGTTAAATAACGACCTAGATCACCCTTATGTCCATGTGGTGACCCTTTATGATAAATACATGACTTTTTTTATCAACAAGCATGATATTATCCTTATGATGTGATGAATTTGGACTAAGTATGCATCAAAAAACTACTTCATACCATGAAATAAGTAACTTTTGATACTCTATTACATGAAATCTATTCCTGACACCTCAAATGAATTATTATTAGACTAAGTGAAATAAAATGTTTTGCATACAAACTGTCATGATTTTTGTTTTTAAATCATCACATCAACTTCAAATTGTATGATTTCCTCATTAAAAGCAAGGGGTAACCAACCTAAAAATCCCTATATGTTTTGGATGTTTTACCTAGATCTAGTACAATCCATAATTCTATATGAAATATGATGTTAATCTTGGATGCACTTTTGTGATAATGAAAACAAGATATATAATGGATAATGCTTAGACTTATGGGAACATCTATTATCTTGAAAATGAATTTATGTGCCCAAAACCTTACATCTAATATCAATCATACCTATTTTATATCTTAACCCCTTTTTAAGATACTATTCAAAGATATAATCAAATCTTGTAAGATAGGTCACTTTGTCAAGGCACACTTTACCTCCTTGACCCTACTATGATATTGAACTTTTTGTATGTATGAACCCTAATAATGCTTGGCTAATTAATTAATTGTTTGATTTAATTTTTCCTATGAATAATACTTTCATTTTGATCACACTATGTTGACAAACCTTCAACATAATATACAATTCCATTATATAACCCTTGTGTAGCTAGATGAATTCTTTAGTAAGAGCACAAGGCTAGGTACAACTACTTGTCTCAATCAAGCAAGGGTATAACACTTGTTGAAACATGGTTAGCTCATTTCTATTGGTCTTAAGGTCCCTCATATTTAAATAGAGTTACTTTTGGGCTTTTAGCCTCAATTGTCCCTCATCAACCCTTCCTTTCAAAGTTTGGTCAAAGTTCTAATATTGACGATGATGATGGTATACTCCAAAATGCATCTCAAACATGATTTGTCTAAAAATAAAGTCGCCTAAGTTTTCTCACTTTACTTCTTGCTAAGTACTATTTTTATAGCGAAGAAAATTTATATATTACTACAAATAATATTTTCATATTATTTCATATTGTACTTAACACATTTGCATGGATATATTACATTTTTAATAGTTTTAGATGTTTCCAAGTGACGACCCATTGGTCATCTTATGGACACTCATTATATGAAATGTAACATCATTGGGATTTTGGAATACTAGTGGGAGTATAATTTTTATCTCATAATGTAATCAAAACCATTGGGATTTTGGAATGCTAGTGGAAGTATAATTTTTATGTCCATGATGTAATCTTTCTTTATGTTTTTGGAACACTCATGTTATCATGTTTTTCGTATGTATGTTTACTTTATGTTTCCTATGAGCTTGATGTCAAAACCTTTGGTTCATTAATGATGAGTGGATTATTGTTGTCTTACTTCACATATATGGTTGTGTGCTTTATGACATTCTTCAGACGAATGCTCAGGTCCTATTACCGCTGACTCTCTAGTTGGGGTAGGTGGATTTTGGATAAAAATGGATCCATGACTTTTTTCCTTCATGAGTCTTTTCATATTTGCCTTCTGTGGTATTAGGAAAGAACATCGGGTTCCTTTGTAGGACATCAATGACTCCCCCTATGGAGAAATAGTGCCAAAAAGAAAGTTAAATTCTCATGAAAACATGAAATATTTGGAAATAGAATACTTTTAAATTGATTGGGAAAAACATTTATACCATTTATTTGTAACGGAACACCCAAGAAACACAACTCTAATAAATCATCGATCAAATTTTGATCTCCCATGTTGCAAGTTGTGGACATAGCAAGTATAACTAAAACTTTTGGAGCTAAACATTTTTGTCGTCTGACAAAACTATAATTGAAATCTCCCCCTTAAATATTCTACTAGACATCCTATTAATTAAGTAGTCGTCAAAAGTGCTCTAAATCAACTTTTTTGGGGAACATTCCTTTATATCAAGAGAAATCTTGTGGCCTTCAACAAGTATATGTTTTTCCTATCTACCACACCACTCTACTATGGTGTGTATCTACAAGATGTCTGATGAATGATACCTTTCTTATTGAAGATGGACATGATCACATGTCCCCTTTTTGTAAATAATCATTGGTATTATCATATCTAAATTTCTTTATAGTGATTCCAAATTGTGTTTCCACCATTGCTACAAGTTTTTTATTAAATGTGGAATAGCATATCATTTTTTATAAGATATAAAAATATGCATTGGGAATAATCATCAATAAAGGTAAAAAAGTACTTGAATCCTCCATTTGATACAATTGGTTTTCGACCTCATTCATTGTAATGAACCAACTCAAAAATATATTTATTATTATTTCCATAATTTTCATACATAGTACGATGATGCTTGGATAGATCAAAAACATCACATTTTAACTAACTTGTATCGGCTGAAGAAAATATATCTACAAAATAGCTTTTTCAAAGAGGAAAAACTCAAATTCTCCAAGTGAAAGTTCCATAACCAAACCTCATGTATCTTGTTCTAAAGTCTTACATGAAGCACATAAGTAAGTCTACATGGTACCTTGTAAAGACATTCATACTCCAAACTAAACCCAATATTCATTCCTAAATCTAGGTCTTGTAGGAAACATCAATTAGAGAAGAATTCAACATTGAAATCTAGTGCTCTGGTGATTTTAGTAGCATATAATAGACTCAAAAATAGTCACAAACATGTAAAGCATCAGATAAAACTATATTTTCCTAATATTTATTTCACCGTTCCCAACCATCACAACTTTATCGAGGTTAGATCCAATTTTGTACCTAGAAAACCACTCAGGATGAGATGTCATGTGGTTAGTAGCACTTCTATTAATTACCTAGTCATCATCACAACATGTAACTCATTTTGCATCAGTGTAGAGAGTGTGATTTATTGATGGATCGGAATGGTATGAGAAAGAATCCCTTGAAGTTACCCCATCTATCTTGCAAAGAGGAAACTGGCTTGCTATTCTTGGTGAAATTTAGTAGTACTGGAAGCAACCCCTTGTCCTTTGTATCAAACATTTTTCCATAGTACCTTCTTTTTCCAAAGTGGAGTTTCTAACAAAAATATATGTTATGTCTAGGTCTCTGATAATGAGTAAGCTTAAAGGAACCTCATGTAACTGTAGAAGAAGTTTTTCTTAGAGAAAATGAGTTTTCAATGGAGTCACTAAAATTAGTCATAATGGCTCTATGAGAGTCCTCTACTTCAATTTAAAAATGCACCTCTTATAGACTAGTAATGGAAGTCCTGTTTAGAATTTGAATATGAACATCTTCAAACTTCACGTTGAGACCGCCTAGATAAGTAAAAGTGTGCATCTTCCATTCAAATTCCAATAAAACTTTTGATTGGCAATGTAAATCTAGCCATCTTCAGTGTCGTAATCCATATCCTCCCACTTGGTTTTTAAAAGGCTATAGAAATCAGCAACACTTGATTTTTCTTTTTGAGGAGCACAAATATCCGTGTTACAATTATATATGTGTATGTCTTGTTCTACCCTAGATATACTTCTTAGAACATCCCAAATTTTAGAAGTTGTCTTGTTTCATATAATTATGAGTTTTATGACAGAAGCAAATATAATTTATGATTCAGTTGGTTATCTTCAAGGTACCATTGATCCCATCCCTTGTTTGTTTGTCTTATTTTGCAGGTGCTTGCTTTGTCCCATTAACATAATCAATTCTTCCCAGAAAGTAATCGACATCTTAGTAGCAAGGAGGCCAAATGAAATAATTGGTATGAGTCAGCTTTTTTGTCATGAAATGCATGGCTACTATGTACTTGAAGGTAAACAGGAATAGAGTACACATGTTGCTATAAGAAAAGGGCAAAAACTAAATTTTTGAATAGGTAGTATTAGTGTTTCAATCCAACACACAAACCAACAAGCTATAAAAGGATGAAACACTTGAAGTACCTCATGTCTAGTGCAAACTAGAAATAGGATAGCAAAGGAAACATCCAAGAGAAGACTGAGGTACTTGTCATAAGTCATCACATAAAGGATTTGTGATCGAGTTTCCCCTGAGGTAACTTAGCCTACAGGCAAACCTAACTTTTGGCAATTGATGAATGCATATTCATCCCAATTCTAGACACATTTTCAGCCTAATTTTGCATTTATCTTCATCATTTCAGCTTATAACTAGCTTTCATTTAGGTTTTCTTTATCTTATGATAATTTATAATGTTTTGAATCAAATTCCTAGTTTTCATGGTAGTCTTATACCTTGTATCTCATGCACCAACAAAGGACTTGGGGCAGTGGTCCCGCTAACGGACTAGTAAGTCTAGAAATTTTTGATGAAATGGACCATATTTTTGATGGCATGTTCCTCCATCAATGCTTAGCCATCAGTTCTGGATCACCTGTCAAGCCATTGATTTCCAAGTGGTCTTCCCTTCCAACAGTTTCTACTATTATGTCCTCCCATCGGATGATGCTCCATCTGTTACACCCCGATCTCACAATTTCCATTAACCATGAGATTAGGGCATAAATTGAGGATTTAACATAATACAAAGATCACCCTTAACTTTTTCTTCTTTTTCAAACTCTTAGTTTTCTCACATTGAACCGCATAAACTAACTTTACAAGGGAATCTAAACATTAATTTCTCTAATATGATCTCAACATTAATGATACACATCCATACATTCATTTTGTTTCTCACACTTCCATGTACATATGACATGATAATCAAATGCATTATCTCTTATTAAGGAAACGAAGATACAAACATCATTTACAACTCTCTCTTATTTCTTTACAAGGACCGACTGAACTTAACTATACTCAGATTTAACTTTTGTGGAAGATCTACTCTGATGCAATGATATCTTCAATCCCCACAGTTTCCCTAAAAAATTGAGTAGAGGGGTGAGCCTACTCGCTCAGTGAATGAGTACTTCAAAGAAATAGTCTAAAGCACTGATGTAATTATAGATATAATTTTGAGAAATTGATATCAATTATAACAGCAGAAAGCTTTAGAGGGTCTAATAATTGACAATCATAAATATGCAAGATACTCTAAATATCTATAAGAGTGAATCAATATATGAAATGCTTGATTGATCATAAAGAGAACTAATTATCCAAAAACACACAAAGAATAATTGAATAGATGTACACACTTGTTTGACCTCTCATTCATTTTATTATGCCATGATCATATGAAGTGTACTCTACATATGAAGACTCGTAGTGCACTACGATCACACCGTACAAGACTTAGAGGACACACCTGAGAAATGCTAAGTCTGACTACTCTCCTAGTCTGCAAGAGGGAAATGGCTCTCTGGCCTAAACTGGACTCCTCCTCTAACCTGAGCACACAGACAGAGAGTCAAGCCACCTCTTGGCTTTTCTATACTCTAGTGCCACCAGGACTTCTAGTTGATGTTGGACACTACAAACTATAATTTAAGGAGACTTCCACTAGGGCTTCGTCCCCCGTGCCACCTGATAGCACATTCTGACCCCCATATACTGGATGTTTCTAGGGTTAGGACATTTCACCCCTAAGGCACAGACCTCACATAGGGGTTCTACAGTGTTCACGGCTCCTAAGTCTATTATTTTATTATTCCTAGAAAGCTCTTTCTACATTGTACCCTTCTCTTACTTATACTTGATTCTGGTATCTCTATGGTGTCACGTCTACTTATTTGAAGTTATAATACAACATGTATATCATTCTAAACTTGGCAGAGCATTATATTCAAAACACTATAATATACTGAGTAATCAACATACTATACATGCAAGAAGACTAAAATTCTTAACTAAACAGATTTCATGTCCACTTGGCACATACACACTAGAATCGTGCATATAAACCCAAATCTTGAGTTGTGCATATCATAACTCAATTAAGAGTTAATTACTTATCATGATAAGAATTATTAATAATAACTGAGAATATTGATATCACAATACTTGATTCATTGAACATCCTACCCTTAGGGTTTCATTTAATCACCACAAATGCTACAAAGAAAGGTTTAATACATCTATCATGTACTTTTCAAATATTTAAAACACATGATACTTGGGATCTCAATCCCTTATCACATTACTGGGAATTCTCATCCCTTCACATCATTATCATGATTACTAGATCTGGGTATTCAAACCCTTAGATCATCACATAGCATAGTTACCTCTGTAACAGGTAACCATTACCTCTAGGTCCTTAGACCAAGGTATTCATTTCACTGGTTGCACAAGTATTCTCATGTCACAAGGCCATCACACATCTTATCACCTCTCACTAGGCAACAACTTATTCACATGGCTCCCATAAAGATTTCAAGCGACATAAACATTCATTGAATAAAGACTATTATCAACAAATCATATAAAATCAATATATGTAAACCTTGGCACTGAGTTGAATTTGGGTTTCCATCCCATTCACTAGGATATCATGCATCAATAATAACATTGAATAAATAAAGTCTATTATGTCAAGAAAATCCCTTCAAATGGATTTCATGATATCTATTTGCAAATATCCAACTTTCCTTGCATCTAGGGTTTCACCCTCTTTACTGAGATATCAAACAAACACTATTCACTTTGAACGAAATCCAAGATAGTATCTGACATATTTGTACTATGAATTTAGATAAACAATCATTCATAACCAAGGGGATCTAGATAAGTAATTTTCTCTATTTACTTATACAGCAAATTTTAGTCATAGACAAATTCCCTATATTTTAGTTTACTCTTATAACCTCTGTGAATACTTAGGTAATTCTCATTAGGATGTATTGTATACATTTCTAATATGATTTTATCATCTAAACTTCATCCAAACAGAGGAAGAATCCATTTCGTATCATTTTGCAACAACTTAGAACAAATAGACAATTCAGGGTTTGTAGTCGCACATTAGCAATTAAAGATTATGGATGAATTAACCAATTTTTGTGCAATATACTATTTAAAGGATGTTCCCACTCACCCTAAGGTGTGAAAACACCTTAAAAACATAGCCCATCCCTAAAAATCTCGATCTCATATCAAATCCCTAGTAATTCACCCAATTCTTCTTCCTTTCAACTCGGAAACCCTAGAAATGAGGAATTATGAAGAAAGAGTGAGAAAAGGGGAAATTTTGACACCATTTCGGATCAAATCAGAGGAGGGATGGAATCTTGACATGTAAGAGAAGATTCACCATTAAAGTCTATGCAAAGAAGCTAAACTTACATGATTTCATCATTCCTCAGACTGCAAAACCCTAGGTCAGCATCTCCATCACTTTCTCCTCTCAAACCCTAACTCTCCCTCTCTCTCTAGGATTTTATTTCTTTAGAATGAATCACAAATTATGAGAACTGCTAGTGTGTTAGGTTGATCATATAGAGAAATTGAGCTGCTTGGGTCAATTGCACTTTCACCCCTCACTAAACTTTTTCTTGTTTCAGCAAATTTTTTTCTGTCATAAAAAGGTTTCTATAATTCGTGTATTGCATAGATCAAACCTTCTCCAAAAATTAATATAATTTAGAATGTTGTGTATAATTGAGTTACTAAGCTTCAGTTAAAATTTGAGATCATTTCAATCCCATTAAATAATTAAACATCAAATAGTCCACTGCTATCCAAAATTCTGTAGAAATGTTAGTTACTATAATTCATCTACTGATAAGGTCTAAACGCATCCAAAAATTATGAAATTTTTACATGTTGTTTATGATTGAGTTTCAGATCTCCAGTTAAAATTTCATATCATTTGGATTTACCAATAATAATTAAAAATCAAGCAATATATTGTTGAACAACATTATGTCGGCATGGTCAATTGAAATATATCTCGACCAAGAATGACTTTTAAAGAACATCCAAAAATTCTAAAATTTTTCACTAAAATGCATGATTGAGTTATACATATTATATCCAAATTTCAATTAAATCCAAATTACATATAAAATATGATAAATTATTTACCATACTACTATCTTGATCAAATTCCATACTCATGTACCATCAAAACCCTAATTTCAGCCAACTAGGGTTTATATTTCTCAAACCCTAATTTATCAAACAATAGAACAATTAACATTCATATTAGGTTTAAAACATCATAATTGAATTATCAACATTAATTAGATTTAAGAAATGATCAATCCAATTAAGCATATAATCATCCAAGTAAACCCTAGTTTACCAATTAAGCTCAGATACAGTCATAACACCATCGGTACAGACTATTGACCCCTTGACAATACCCCCCCAGTGGGTTTCTAAGTGGTCTGCCCTTCCATTGATTTCATCTATTATGCCCTTCCACTGGAAGATGCTCCATTAGTGCAGACCAGTGATTCCATGCCCATACCCTCCCCCGGGTGGGTTTACATCAGTCTGCCCAACCTTTGGGTTGGTCTCTCTATCTAGCCTTCGGTTGACAACTAATGGTTGTCTTCGGATGGCCATCCTAACCCGCCTTTTGTGGTCCTCTTCTAAATGGATACCAACATTTCTTCCTTCACATGGTCACATTGTTTCCACCTACCGATGGTAGTTCTACCCATGCCTCGCCTACCAAAGCTTGACCTACATGTGTCTTTAGATGGCCTCTCTGATATCTCTTATCCATGACGTGCATGCATCACCTTCCGAAGGAAACCCTTTGTGGCTTCCGATGCCCCCTACTCTTGCCTTCTAATGGCAATTATGGACGACCCTTATGATGGCGTCTATGTTCTCACCTACTGGTGTCCTATCTACACTTGTCTTCTAATGGCTATTCTACATCAACATATGGTGGTTGTCTGTGTCACGTTCTAATGGTCATTTTGTGACCATTTGCCTACTTGAGGATGCACTGAACATCATGGGACTCCTCGTCTACCGATGGATTTACTACAGATTGATGAGCCATCATCTTCCCTACATCATCATTGCCTCTTCACTTTCATGGCGGCTCTAAGACTTCACTCCATTGCGGTTGGAAGGGCTCCAAACCCTACCTTATGCCTATAAATGGAAGACTGAAACCAACAAATAAGGGGTCTTCCATTGACGTTGCCAAGCTACTACTTCTGCTTCAGGCCTTCAACCTACAACCACCATCGGCCATCACCATTGGTTAACAAATGTCACCTGAAGGTGCTCACAACTCTGCTCCAATAAGGTCCCAAGGACCAAACCTTGACAGAGGCCTATTCTATGGTACCTCCGTACGTCGTTTGACGGCCTCCACCTCCATCAATCTGTTGCTCCATCTCTACACCATTACAACCACTTCACAAGAAAGGAAGATTAACAAACCTAGCCATCCCTAACAAACGTCTAGGACTGTTCTTGCTCATTCATCAACACCATTGCCCCAAGGGTTGAAGAACTGCTACTGCACAATACATATTAGCTTTTTCCTTCTTCTATTCCTGCGGCTTTCTTCTTCTCTCCCCATGTTGTTTCTCTTGTTACTAGTTCCATGAGCGAGTAATCCTCTATGCTGCCTGATTTGCTTTCCTTACTACATCTACTAATGTATGGACCAATATATGCTTTAAATCAATCATTTTCATACTTATATTCTTGCCTAGTCATCAAGTATATATGTAAATCAGATCTAGGGTGTAGAGAACTTTGAATCTAGGATCTAGGATACCGATTGATTCTTGTTAAACCCTTCATGAGAATTTTTATAGGTGTTTTCTAGGGCAATAAATGAATGATTTCTAGGTAATGTAACGGAAAGCTTAGATTGATATCTATATAGGTTTTAATCCTAATGTCGGAAGGGGGATTTTCCTATCCCTAGAATATGCATTTCCAGGTTGGATGTGATGTGAGAGAGTGAATGATAGGTAGTGGTGGTGAAACTTAATTCAGCATTAACTATTTGCAACCTTAGTTTAATCAACCAAATCCAAATCTTGTGTTAAATATTAGTTTTTCTTTTATTACATTGATCAGAATAATTCAAAAATATGTTCTCCTTTGGGTTTGACCCTGAACTATATTACAATAAGAATTGTCCACTTGTGGGTGGTGATTATTGTACTTGTTTAGGTAAACTCTAGATATTTCACCGTTAGTGAATTTTTCGATGCATTAAAAGTCACATCAACAATACCCAAGGTCATCTGATTTTGTCCCAGTGGCAACTCGACTGACACCATGCACTTATAAAATCAGATATAGTCATCGTTCGAGGTTCATCTGAGATAAACTTGAGAAACAACTACAATTTGATTTGTCATATAGTACCGTCAGTCAAGTTTCCCAAAAGGTAACTCAACCAACATGTATGGTAAATTTTATAAAAGTATTTATCATCATTGTGAGTGTTATAAACTTCAAAAATAGAATTGTTGCAACCCCAAAAGGCTAGAGTTTGATCCTAAGTGTCTCTACTATTTAGTAAGCTACCTCAACTATAAAAATAGGCCCTTGCACTTCATTCTAAGTTTTCCTTCTATGTTCCCTTGATATAGTTGAGTGTTTTAGAACCCAAGAGCCCCTAATATCCCTCAAGCTTGTTTACTGCTCTACATCCAATCTGAGTGACTTAGGATCTTTGTAAGAGAACTGTATCATTGTATCTTGTGAAGTTGTCCACTCTTCTTCCCAACCTCTAGAACACCTAGGCCCACTTCCCAAGGCTGTAGTAGAGTTTCAGGAATGACGATTGGCCCCATAGATAACCACTAGCCTTAACTAATGCTTTGTCCTCACTCACGTGCATGCCAGGATCAACTTTCTGATAGGTCACCCATCCCAGTAATACTCCAAGCTGAGCACGCTTAACTATGGAGTTCTTAGTGATGGACTCCCAGAAAAGGAGGTGCACCTTGGTGATATGGGTAGTCCAATCATTCCTTATAAGATCATTATATACGAGGCCTTAAATCCTAGGACGTTACAATCTCCCCCACTTAGACTCTTGACATCCTCGTCAAGGCTCAACTATAGGGCCTCATAATCTCTTCCCCATTTCAGTGTAGACCCACAATGGCCCATGGACACCCAGCTCCCGATCACGGAATACCAGCGCAAGGGTGGCTACTTCAACCATGGACAACCCTTTCCTACATGCTTGGACCGCACAGCTCAAGACTGGCATGCCATGCCCATGTGGGCCCCACCTACTAGAGGGGAATTGGCTCTGATACCATTTGTAACACCTAGGCCCACTGCCCAAGGTTGTAGTAGAGTTTCAGGAATGACGACTGGCCCCATAGATAACCACTAGCCTTAACGGCGCACTTTGTCCTCACTCACGTGCATGCCAGGATCAACTTCCTGACAGGTCACCCATCCCAATACTACTCCAAGCTGAGCACGCTTAACTATGGAGTTCTTAGTGATGGGCTCTTGGAAAAGGAGGTGCACCTTAGTGATATGGGTAGTCTAATCATTCCTTATAAGATCATTATATCTGAGGCCTCTAATCTTGGGATGTTACAATTTGTAACATCGGGGCCCACTACCCGAGGCTCTAGTAGAGTTTTAGGAATGACGAATGGCCCCATAGACCACCATTAGCCTTAACTGCATGCTTTGTCCTCACTCACACACATGCCAGTATCAACTTCCTGACAGGTTACCCATCCCAGTATTACTCCAAGCTGAGCACGCTTAACTATGGAGTTCTTAGTGATCGGCTCCCAAAAAAGGAGGTGCACCTTAGTGATATGGGTAGTCCAATCATTCCTTATAAGATAATTATATATGAGGCCTCAAATCTTGGGACGTTACAATTTGTAACACTGGGCCCACTACCCGAGGCTCTATTAGAGTTTTAGGAATGACGACTGGCCCCACAGACCACCACTAGCCTTAATTGCGCACTTTGTCCTCACTCACACGCATGCCAGGATCAACTTCCTGACAGGTCACCCATCCTAGTACTACTTCAAGCTGAGCACGCTTAACTATGGAGTTCTTAGTGATGGGCTCGCGGAGAAGGAGGTGCACCTTGGTGATATGGGTAGTCCAATCATTCCTTTTAAGATCATGTTATCTGAGGCCTCAAATCCTGGGACGTTACAATCTCCCCCACTTAGACTCTTGATGTCCTCGTCAAGGTTCAACTGTATGGCCTCATAATCTGACCCCATTTCAGTGCAGACCCACAATGGCCCATGGACACCCAGCTCCCGATCATAGAATACCAGTGCAAGGGTGGCTACGTCAACCATAGACAGCCCTTTCCTACATGCCTGGACCGCACGGCTCAAGACTGGCATGCCATGCCTATGTGGGCCCCACCTACTGGAGGGGTTTTGGCTCTGATACGATTTGTAACGTCGGGACCCACTGCCCGAGGCTCTAGTAGAGTTTTAGGAATGACGACTGGCCCCACAGACCACCACTAGCCTTAACTGTGTGCTTTATCCTCACTCACGCGCATGCCAGGATCAACTTCCCAACAGGTGCACCTTGGTGATATGGGTAGTCCAATCATTCCTTTTAAGACCGTGTTATCCGAGGCATCAAATCTTGAGACGTTACAATCTCCCTCACTTAGACTCTTGACGTCCTCATCAAGGTTCAACTATATGGCCTCATAATCTGACCCCATTTCAGTGCGGACCCACAATGGCCCATGGACACCCAGATCCCGATCACGGAATACCAGCGCAAGGGTGGCTACATCAACCATGGACAACCCTTTCCTACATGCCTAGACCGCACGGCTCAAGACTGGCATGCCATGCCTATGTGGGCCCCACCTACTGGAGGCGTTTTGGCTCTGATACCATTTGTAACATCGGGGCCTAGAGCCGAGGCTCGAGTAGAGTTTTAGGAATGACAACTGGCCCCACATACCACCACTAGCCTTAACTGCGTGCTTTTTCCTCACTCACACGCATGCCAGGATCAACTTCCCGATAGGTCACCCATCCTAGTACTACTCCAAGCTTAGCACGCTTAACTATGGAGTTCTTAGTGATGGGCTCCCGTATAAGGAGGTGCACCTTGGTGATATGGATAGTCCAATCATTCCTTTTAAGATCATGTTATCTAAGGCCTCAAATTCTGGGACGTTACAACCTCTCTCTAGAAACATGGTGGTATGAAGGTGACTTCCTTAAAGAAGGAAGGGGACTTCCTTGAATAATGAAGGGTTTATCAAAGGTTGACGATCTTCTACAAGAATGGGTAAGACCTGGACAAAGGCGGAAGATTCTTGGTAGGTAGATAGGTAAGTCTTTTGTAATGGTTATTAGCTTCTTAACTCGAAGAGGAATTCTAGTTTAACCCTTGTTCTTCAAAGGGGTGTTCATATTGTTGTAAATCATATAATGCAATATATAGAGTGGGACAAGGCTACAAATCTTATAGATTGATGCCTCTAGATAGTGGATGTACATCTCCTAGTTTAGAGGTTGGAACCACTATACATCTTAGCCTTATTTTTGTGTTTGCTTCATCTTTTAGCAAATATCTTGAATGTATAATTTGTTTTATTTAAGTGATTTTATCTCTACTCACTCATCCTCTAGACCCCATGGATCCAACAATTGGTACTAGAGCTTGGTCTTCTCTAACTAAGTACTTAAATGAGTAGAGAAGATGGGTGAGAATCTACTTTGGTATCAGAGCTTGGTCTTCTCCAACTAAATACTTAAATGAGTAGAGAAGATGGGTGAGAATCTACTTGGATATCTCAACATAGACGGTGGCTTCTCCATGCTTCCACCTATCCTTGACAGTACAAACTTCCTTTATTGGAAGAGGATGTAATTCTTGCTTGTATGTATGCCAAGAGATACAATAATATGATGATTGTGAGGTCATATCATGTAAAGAATTTGATTAATAATAAAGGAAATCTTCTAATTTGGTTTGTTTCAATCAGTTATGAGATAATGATGAAGCATAATAGATGTCTAAAGAATAACTTTACTCTATGACGCATGTCTTTGGGTTGATGACATGAACAATGAGATCATATGGATGTTAAGAGTATGTACATTTTGGATATGTCCCTAGTCAGTTGTTATTGTGGAAGGCTGATAGACAACAATGACACATAAGACTAGTGTGTGTTGGTTGATGATAGAAACTCATGAGTTATTATATGTGACATCACACCAAACATATAAATATATGTGTTGGAGAACAGTGTATCAGACAGGCCCACCTTGAGAGTGAGACATGGAAAACATAATTCTTGGTCATAATCATCTCTCATGATGAAGGTGGTGATTGTGGATCTTAGACCTAAAGTCAGTACACTCATCACATGTCGTTCAGTGTACTTTGATATCATCCACCTTGACTTTGATTAAGGGTTGCCATAAAGGTGATGACCGGATGTCGTGTGACACATGGGGATGATTGTGAATGATGTAGATGGAATGTGTTCCTCGTACTAAAGTTTGATTTCTAGGACACTTGATAAGAGAGATTGACAAAAGAAAGTGCATGCACATGTGAATCAATATATGATATTTAGGTCACATATATCTTAGACAATCTACTCTAGATGAAGGAAGAAGGATTGAACATTCAACAGATAATGATTCCATGCCTCAAATTTAATTTGGATATCAGTGACAAAGGATTAGACAATCATTGTAACACCAATCACAAATTGTAGGTTGAAGTTGTTCTCCAACTTTCCATATTAGTTGGGTAGCATCGATGTGTTTCTAGACACCGCTCATTTCTTGTGATGTCATATATTAGTTATGGACATTCACTACCAATGTAACTTGGAACCTATAGGGTCTCACACATAGGATACACTTGGAATAGGAGTTCATTCATGAATATGGTTTAAACTTGATTACTAAAGAGTTAGGTATTCAATTTAAACAACATTTGTTGAAAATTAACTAAGTGGACTATGAACCAACCGGTTCAAGTGTTGAACTAATCTTCAGTGTGTCAGGTCAGTTGAACCAACTTTGGCACTTGTGGACAATGAACCGATCAGTTCAGGTTGTAAAGCAATCGAATCAGGTCCATGAACCGACTGACTTAGGTTGTGAACTGAGTAATTGGTGGATCAATTCGATTGATTCAAGGATTTTTGTTGATGTCATGTTGTGCATTAAATCGGATACTAATTTCCAATACAATTGCGATCGGGAAATATGATGAAATGATCAATTCAAGGGTTGAACCGATCGGATCACATGCCAACCGATTGGTTCACCTATGAATAGATTGTTTTTCCATTAGTAGTTTGTGAAAATTCATGAAATTCCGGTCCCTTCCGCTCCCACTCAGACTAGGAACCCTGATACCAACTCTCCTATAAATAGAGGGGTATTGGGGGATTCTCAAATAAAACTCAATTGCCTTTGACAATTGTTTTTCTTCTCTAGTTTTGGTAACCAAGAGAACCTGAGCAAGTCCTACCCGATAAAGAGAGGGATAGCAAGGGAGAACAATTGTGGAAGAGCAAGTTGGTGCTAGTACACCAATGTGGATGGATAACTCCTTGTCAGTTCTACTAGAATGAAAGTAGTTCCCAATTGTGTGTGTTGACTACCATAGAGGTGAGGAGTCTTTCCTGCTAGGAGGACAAGGTCAACCAATGTCTGTGGTGACCAATCAGGACATGTTGCAGACGTTGTCTGAGTGTTACTTGAAGAAAGTTGCATACTGCAATGAGGAAATCATCATTGGACTTGCTCTAGGACCAGGTATGACCTCATAAACCATAATTACCATTACATAGTTATTGACATGATCATTTGTTAAAAGGGAATATGCCAGATAAAATTTTTGTTAATGTTGCCTATATGTTGCCATATTTCCCAATAGTGGTATCACAGCCACGCCAATCTACTATGTTTTGGAGTTTAATCGGTATGATCTGATTTTGGTTTTCACCTTTTATTTATTGCATACGATGTGAAAATTTAAAATGATTAATGTGCATCTCCAATTAAAGACCAAATATGATCCCACACTAATATATATATATATATATATATATATATATATATATATATGTATGTATATATATGATATATATGCAATTTACACTCCTCACCCTAAAATTTGTTTTGATGGTGGATGTGTAGCATGGTTATGGCCAATAACCCAATTATCTATGTGTGGTTCGATTGTTTGTTTTGCTTATTTATATCTCGGTTTGCATACCAAGCCTCTGTCTTCTTCTTCCTACATGTAAAAGTATTATTCTTTCCTTCCTATGCTCTCCTCCAATATAACTTGAGGTTTCTCAATTACCATGTAATAAGTTTAATAGTATTATGATAGTTCTAATTTCTTATTACGATGAAGATGATGCTTAATGCCAGATAAATTGACCATCTAAAAGATGAGTCGACCCACTGGAGGACTGAGGAGGACTAGCACAGTAGACAGACTGATCGGTTGGACACTTAACCGATCATCTGGAGGTGTCTAGACATTGGTTGGAATGAAAGTCAGACGATCATTCAGATGACCAACTAATTAGATTAGAGGCAATCCAATCAGTTCAAGGGTTGATACAATCAACCAAGATTGGTTCAAGTATAAATCTACATTAACAAAAGTTCATGCATGATATGTAGACCTAGGAATTAATTCATTATGGCTTTAAGGAATTACAATAGTATGGCCATAACCATCGCTAATGTTTTATATTGCATGTTTACATTTGTGGGATATAGCATATATATGATACGTATTATAGTATGTGGTCGTTGGATATGTATATGAATATATATATCTATAAATATATAAAATCCCTCAATCAAACATTAAATCTTAGATGCTTTCCATCATCAACACACATGAAAAGCTTGATTGATTATGTGCATGCACACAAAGCATGATGTGCTATCCATCTCACAGAAGTGTGATGGTAGCTATGTAGGCCTGGAACGAGGGGTGCATTTATTTTGTGTTGGATTTTGCATCAGGCTTAACTGGGTGCCCTTAATGAGATTAAGCACCTAGAGCATGTAGATGATTGTGGAAAGAACTTGAGCATACCATCTATCCAAGAATTGCATAAGATGTAATTGGGAAATGTTGTCTACCCTAATGATTGATTATGGATGTTGGCATTGTCTGGGTAATAATTTAATTATTTTGGATCTTGGCTCATTAGAAATATGTATGTTGCAACCTTCTGAATCGATAATTAAGGGTTATAAATTTGAGAAAAAATAATGAAAGTGATAGTTAATTCAAAGGCCTAATTAAGCATTGTCAATTTTATACAAATCAAATCAAAATGGTTTTTGGAAAAGTTGCAAAATTTTCTTGTAGAATCAAATGGCAACACACAACAATTTTTCTCTGCGATCAGTCCTTGAAAAGGACAAGTTAACTGGGAGTAACTTCCATAACTGGTTCAAGATGCTGAAAATTATTCTCACATAGGAGCACAAGCTCTATGGCCTAGAGACACTAGAGTCAAATGAACCTCGTCCTAATGCACCTAAGGATGACAAGGATGCTTACACAAAGCACATTGAAGATGTGGTTGTTGTCAAGTGCCTAATGATGTACTCCATGAACTATGAGTTGTAGAAATAACTTGAGAACATATATGTCATTGAGATTGTCACACATCTTAAGAACAAGTTCCAAGATCAAGCAATATAGGAGAGATATGATGTCTTCAAGGCATTATTCAAATGTAATATGGCAGAAGGAGATCCAGTAGGTCCTCATGTGCTCAATCTCATTGGCATGTGGACAACCTTTCTAGACTGGGGTTTCCCTTGGGTCAAGAGTTGGCCAGTGATATGATTTTTTAGTCTCTTCCAAAGTTATACAGTCAGTTTGTCATGAACTACCACATGAATGACTTTAACAAGTTGTTGACAGAGTTATTTGGCATGTTCAGATTAGGTGAGGCACAAATGAAGAAAGACAAACTCAATTTTGTGATGATGATCAAAAAACCAAATGGAAAATCTAAAAGCAAAGGCAAAGTTAAGCGGAGTTCTAAAGCTGGCTAGAAGCCCAAATCTTCAGCACTCAAGGAAAGGAAAGATAGAATAAGGGAGACAATTGTCACCACTATCACCATCCTAGACATTGGAAGGGGAATTTCCCTCTCTACCTGGAGGAACTATAGAAGAAGAAGGAGGGGATAGAGATCTCCACTTCAGGTATATATGTTATAAGATAAATCTAAATTAATTCTTCATCTTGGGTATATGCTACTGGATGTAGATCTGACATATGTTTGAATATGCAGGATCTGATAAGAAGTAAGCCTTTACGAAAGGGCAAGGATGAACCTGTAGAGAAAGAGTAGCTATAGCTTCAGTCTAAATTTTGAATTTATCTTATCCCACGGGGCATGTAATAGAGTTAAATGAACTACTATTTCATTTCTACCAATAATAGAAATATTTCATTTTCTCCATCTTGTAAGAATAAGGATGATTATGAATAATATTTAAGTTCTATTTCTGAAGGATGAGATATTTTATGGAAATGCCCCAAATATCTTATGATCTTTGTTTGATGGATCCAAAGATAAATTTTTGTAACGTAAAATACCAAAATATAAAGCTTTATAACTTAAATGATTAACATCTATAGCATTTTAATCTAAAGAACATAAATGAGAAACTCATTTCTAGAATCCATAATGATGTTTATCTAGAATATTTGGCTATTGAACCATTAGAGACATGCATATCTTATTTATTGGGAAATATTACAAAAGTACTTCCACTAAATGTAGTGGGAGAGTGAGTATTCTATTAGAGATTGTACATAGTGATGTACATAGACCTTTTAGAATAGATGTTGTGGATAGTTAATAGTACTTCACCAAACTTATTGATAATATTAGTCAATATGATAACATGTATTTAATGAAATACAAACATGAATCTCTTGAAGTGTTCAAGAACATCATGAGTGAAGTACATGCATAACCTTGATAAAAGTATTAAGAAACTTTGATATGATCCATGTTGAAATACTTTACATCAAAAGTTTGCGGACCTTCGGATAGACTATGATAGTCTATCACGATGAACTTTACCTAAAACATGGTGATGTATCAGAAAGAAGGAATCAGATCCTGGTGAGTTATGATGTGATTATCATTTAATCTAATCTTATAATTTCCTTTTAGACACATGCTTGACACTAAAATTATGTACCGTCCAAAATGGTTTAAAAGACACCATATGAGATATGGCATGGGAAATGTCCTTATATGTCTTTTATTAAGATAAGGATTGCAAATTGTACAAGAAAATAGTTTCTTGAAAAGCTTTATCTTAAAATCACAAAATGTTAATTTTTTGAATACTACATTTAATCCCAATCCAAAAACTAGGATGATTGAGTTCCAATGGAATCATAGGGAGTAAAGTAGAACTCAAAAAGTTTGAGATAAGCAAGAAAAATAGTTGAACCTAAGCAAGTATAATAGGAACAAGGAGAATCACAAATCGTTGTAGAATCTCAAGTTCCTTATGTAACACAAGACTTGTAGTTCTAGTAGAACACACAACGATCTTAAAGGATTATGATATATTATAACTCAGAAAGGTGGTGAGTTGTCCATAAGATGATGACCAACAATCAACTAGAAACTATAGAGGGACCAGAATCTAAGAAGTGGCTTAAGGTCATTGTATACAAATAGAATCCATGTACACCAACAAGGTATGACTTTGATGGTACCACCTAAAAGGGGTAAAACCATAGGGTGCAGTTGGGTTTTTAGGAGGAAGACTAATATGGATAACATAATAGGTCATATTGGGTGCAAAGGTTTTCAAACAAATTCAAAGTGTTGAATATGATGAAATCTCCTCACCAATTGTCATGCTTGCTATTGCAGCTTATTAAGACTGTGGGATTTGGCATATGGAAATTAAAACTGCATTCCTTAATAGGAATATTAGAGAGGATGTGTACATGACACAACCTAATAACTTTATGACTCAATTAATGCAAATAAAATCCATAACCTACAATGTTCTACCTAAATTTGAAACAAGCATCTTAGAGTTGGAATTTTTTGTTTGACAAGATAGTCACAGAGTTTGACTTTTATCAAAATAAAAGATGAAACCTATAATTACAAAATATTTAGTGGGAGCTTATAAATATTCCACATATTGATGGGGAATAACTATAGGTATTGAAACTTGGCATGGAAATAACCTTTGATAGAAGTATTAGGTGAAACATCCTATGTGATAGGAATTGAGATCTATAGATATAGTTTTGGAAAGTTTCATGGCCTAAGTATAAGCACATGTATTGGCAAGATGTTGAAAGGGTTCAACATGAAGGATTCAATGAGAGAGAATATATCCATGGAACATGGGATTAATCTCTCAGGAACCCCATATTCTTTCTTATGAAGAATGGGGAAAATATGAGTAAAATTCCATATGCATGAGCAATTGGATCTATCATGTATTATAAGTAATATATTTATCCCATTATCTTGTATGCATTGGGCATGACAAAATAATAGCAGTCAGATTCTAATGAGGGTCATTGGAGTGTCATAAAGATAATCCATTAGTACTTGAGAAGCACTGAGGATTAGTCCCCTATGGTAATAAGGAAGAGTTTGATATAAAGAGTTACATCGATGCAAGCTTCTAAAATGACAAAGAATGATCTCAATGTAAAATTGAGTTTGATCATATAACTTAAAACTATAAGTTGGAAAAGTTCTAAATTACATACCATTGTTTAAAATTCTACATTAAGAGTTGAGTATCATGGTGTTATAAACACAAGAGTAGATATTGTATGAATCTAGAAGTTCATATAGATGAACTTATGAAATATTCCAACCGTTGATGACACAATAGAAATACTATGACAATAATGGAGCTATTGGTTAGGCAGAATATCAGATAGAATATTATGGAAATTCCATCTCATACAAGATGTCGTACATCAAAGACATGTGAACATGCAATACACTGACTAAAGGCAAATGTTGCTAACCCGTTGGATTAGCACTTGCACAATAAAAACATGATGGACATGTTTGGATCACTAAGAATAAGATTTGTGGGTAACTAGCTCTAAGTGTAAGTGGGAATCTATTGGTATGTATGCCCAGAGATACAATCATATGAAGATTGTGATAGCATATCATGGAAAGGATTTGATTAATAATAAAGGCAATCTTCCAATTTGTTATGTTTCAATCAGTTATGAGATCATGGTAAAACATAATAGATGTCTATAGAATAACATTACTCAATGGTGTATGTCTTCAGGTTGATGACCTAAAGAATGAGATCATACATATGTTAAGAATATGTACATTATTGATATGTCCCTAGTCGAATGTTATTGTGGAAAGCTGATAGACAGCAATGACACATAAGACTAGTGTGTGTTGTTTGATGATAGAATCTCATGAGTCATGTTATGTGACATCAAACCAAAAATATATATGACCCACCTTCAGAGTGAGACATGGAAACCATAATTGGTGGTCATAATCATCTCTCATTGTGTAGGTGGTGATTGTGGTTCTTAGACCTAAAATCACTACACTCATCACATGTCGTTCAGTGTACTTTGATATCATCCACCGTGTCTTTGAATAAGGGTTTCCATAAAGGTGAAGATCGGATGTGGTGTGACACATGGGAATGACTGTGAGTGATGTAGATGGGATTTTTCCATCCTACTAGGGTTTGATATCCATGCCACTTGATATGCTATACTAAGAAAACAAAGTGCATGCACATGTGAATCAATATATGATACTGAGGTCACATATATCTCAGACAGACTACTCCAGATCCAGGAATAAGGATTGAACATTTAGAGGATGACAATTCCATGCCTTGATTTCAATCTGGATATTAGTGATAAAAGAATTAGACAATCAAAATAATAGCAATCACATATTGTATGTTGAAGTTGTTCTCCAACTTTCCAAATTACTTGGTCAACAATGATGTGTTTCTAGACACTACTCATTGCTTGTTATGTCATAATCAGCTATGGACATTGACTACCAACATAACTTGCACCCTATAGGGTCACACACACAGGATACACTTGGAATAGGAGTTCATTCATGAATATGGTTTCAACTTGATTACTAAATAGTTAGGTATTCAATTTAAAGAACATTGGTTGCAATTGACTGACAGAACTGAACTGAACAGTTCAAGTGTTGAACCAGTAATTTCAGTGTGTGAGGTCAGTTGAACCAACTTTGGAAATTTCGGATAATGAACCGATTGGTTTAGGAAGTGAACTAAACAGCTCAGGTCCATGAACCGACAAGCTGAGGTTGAGAACTGAGTGGTTGGAGGATCAATCAAATTGATTTAAGGATTTGTGTTGATATCATGTTGGCATTAAATTGGATATTAATTACCAATACAATTGTGATTGGGAAACATGATGAAACAAATGGTTCAAGGGTTGAACTGATTGGCTCACATGTCAACCCATTGGTTCACCTATGAACTGACCATGTGGCCATTCGTAGGTTGCAAAAATTCATGAAATTTTGGTCCCTTCTGCTCCCACAAAGACTAGAAACATTGACCCTAACCCCCTACAAATAGACGGGTAATGAGGGATTCTTAGACACAACTCAATTGCCTCTGAAAATTTTTATCTTCTCTGGTTGTGGTAACCAAGAGAACTTGAGCAAGTCCCAC
This sequence comes from Alisma plantago-aquatica, assembly GCA_963693085.1. Taxonomy (NCBI): domain Eukaryota; kingdom Viridiplantae; phylum Streptophyta; class Magnoliopsida; order Alismatales; family Alismataceae; genus Alisma; species Alisma plantago-aquatica. Next base: position 643,197,750 of record OY856409.1, on the reverse strand, counting down.
CTAATCAAGGGAGCGTTAGCAATGGAGAACAATTGTGGGAGAACAAATTGGTGCTAGTACACCAACATGGAGGGACAACTCCTTGTCAGTTCTACTAGAATGACAAGAGTTCTTGTTTGTCTGTGTGGACTATCATAGAGATCAGGAGTCTTTCCCTTTAGGAGGATAAGGTCAACCACTTCTATGGTGGTCAACTAGGAGTTGTTGTTGACGTCATCCGAGTGTGACTTGAAGAAAGGCACATGATGCAATGAGGGAATTGTCATTGGACTTGCTCCAGGACTAGATTAGACCTCATAAACCTTCTTTCCATTACATGGTTATTGACGCGATCATATGTTAAAGGGGAATATGGTAGATAAAATTTTGTTTTTGTTTCCTATTTGTTTTCCATATTTCCCAACAATTCTACTCCCAAGGCATAAGCTATTTTATGTGGAAGGTTATTGGCTTTCCCTGCACCGATCCTCAAGGAGAAGTGACTACTTAGGATGAATCAGGCTTGAAGAAAGCACAACTCAATGCCAAAGCCATTAGCATCACCAACTCATCCCTCATTTCAACCGAGTTGAACCAGAATTCATCTTGGATATAGCCCATGAAATATGGAACAAGCTCTGCATCACTTATTAAGGAACCAAGCAATTCAAAGGGTTCAAGGTGTATATGCTCAATGGTCTTCTTGAAAACTTCAAGATAGGCAAGAAGGAAAGAGTATTTGAAATGTACTCAAGGATGAACACTATTGTTAGTGGCCTTACCTCCTTGGATCATCTTGTAGATCAATGAAAGATAAATCTAATGATCCTTAGGTCTCTTCCTAAATGGTGGCAAACAAAGGATTCCACCATAGAAGAAATAAATATTATCTCCAAACTTCCTATCGAAGAACTCATAGGGAATATACAAGCCTATCAAGTGAGACTTGACAAGAAATAAGAAGAAAACAAAGAAGAGAAATACTCTATGAAGCTAGAAGTTGCTTCCAAAGCTTGAGTTGAAGCCATTGTGCAACAACAAGTCACCTGCCAAGCTCCTCCATGTAAAAGTGAAGAAGAATCCCAAAGTGATCTTGAAGTCCACTGCTCCAAGTGAATGTATAAACCATCCTCATCCTTTACTCCTAGGTATTATGAGGGTGGTCAAAAGGGGCACTACAAAAATGAATGCCCATAAGACAAGAAGCATAACCACAAGAGTGGCCATATGAATAAGGAGGACTACCACAAAGAGGATAGATACAAGAAGTAATACAAGAAGGAAAGAAGGGGAAAATGTGTAGCCCGTGCTGCTTGGGAAGAATACTCTTCAAGTGACTCTAGCTAAAATGAAGGTGAATGTCACATGGACCTCATGGATGGCACTAGTGAAGAAGTTCTTGAGGTAAGTGAGGTAAGTCTACATGAACTTCAAAAAGATGCTCTTATTGATATGATTCATGCTTCCCATTCTTCATATTCTAAATGCAAGTCTAAAAAGAAACAAATAGTAAAAATCATTGATCACTTGTATTCTAGAGTAGAAGTTCTTGAACAAAATGAAAAAATTCATAATGATAGCATATATTTCTTGAAAGAGTAGTTCCTTGAGATTGAATTTCAATATAATGGTGTTGAGACAGAAAATGGTATTTATCTCAAGAAAATGAATGATGATAAATATGAAAACCGAACTTATCTTGATGAACTTGTCAGGATTAGAATTGAAAATGCTAGGCTTCTTGTTAGAGTTAATGATCTTGAATATAGACCTATTTTATCTACTAAAGAAGTAGCTATCTTAACTCTTGAAAAAGATTATTATCTAACTAAAGCCCTCTATTTAGAAGATGACGTATTGCATGTAGAAGATGATCTTACTAGTCTTTCTTCTACCATTATTACTCTTACTGATGATAACCATATTCTTAGAGCTTCCATACAAAGGTTCTTCATAGGGAATAAATTCCTAAATGAAGTCCTAGAAAACTCTACTCGACAAGTGGCTAGTACGTTTGGTATATGAGGGAAGGAAAAAGGCAAGTAAAATAGCAAGGGTAAGAAAAAGAGTAAGGGACCTCCAATATACCAGGGAGAGTATTCTGGCTCTAAGGCACCTATGATTTGCACTCATTGTAAGTGTGTTGATAACTATTCTACTTTTTATCCTTACAAGAGACGGGGACCAACCCAAACATGAAATGGGTCCCTAAGCTAACCTGTGGATCCCAAAGTTTGAATTGGGCACTGGCCTTTAATAAATTCACATTCATCTATCTTTTTGCATATTTTTCATAGTCCTTTTCATTAAATTTCTTCTCTTTTTTAGTAGTTTCTACGACAATTTGCAATTTACCCACTTTTTGATTTATTAACAAATACTTAACTATTTTCTCACTTATGTAGGATTTTCTTCCTATGTAGAAATTTGACCCACTGAGCTCACGAGATAACTGTCCTGCTATGCCCAGACGGTTGGCTCCCCCTAGAGACATCCTCGTTCAGAGACAAACTACCACTTGATCCTCGACTCAACCTACTACTTCAACACTCTAGATGGGTGTCTCACTTCAACCAGCCGACCGTCACATGGCCCCAACCGATCATCTATACTAGCCTAGATGACCATATCCTGACCCTAATAAGCCAAATGTCCAATCCTCCTCTCATTAGGGCTTCTATCCCTTGATCACATCAATGCGGTGCCAGACGGTCATTCTACGTCATAAAGACGTTCAGCTCAAACATTACTTTGAGCCCAATCAATCAAGTTAAATGACGTTGCTACTCCTGCTAGGGTTTTGAACCCTAGGTTTGGACACTACAGTGTGAAATAGGCATCCCACATCATCCAGACGACTATTTTGAGGTGTTACTTTGAGACCAAGAAATTGAATCAAGGGCACTGCCACTCCACTTGGATAGGTTTCAAATGCTTATCCAAAGCCAAGCCACATCACAACCAAAATGACTGTTTGGGTTAGTCCAAATAATCATTTCACAGTTTGCAAATAGCACTTTACATCAGTCACCCCTCTCAATTCTTTTAACCCCCTACAGGGTTTCGACCCCTCCTTTCCCTATAAATGGATGGGGGACTCCACTAAGAAGGGAGTCCTCATTTTTTGTACTAGCATTTTACTTTGAATCTCTAACAATTTAAATTCCTAGTTGTAATCTTTACATTCAGCAATAAAATTTGGTTCTTTGTCCTAGATATGGATTTCTCTCTCATTCTTGTTCTTTCTTCTAGTTCTTTCTTTTGGAGAGGGGGGTTAACAAAGCAAGACATTTAATTGTCACCACATTTTGTCTCCTTGGATATTTTGGTCTTTGTGGTCTATGGCTTCCTATCTTCTTCCCCTTGTTTCTCCATTCCTTGCTATGACTAGTGATTAGTTTCCTTATCGAGGTGAGGGGGGTAGCCCCTTAGCCATGTGTTGATCGGATTGGGTTTTACACGACTAATTTAGATGGATGGTATTTAGTTTAGAAATTGCCGATTTAAATGAAGTAAATAATCATTTTTATCATGAGTTAATCTCGACGCATGCGACCATGGAATCCGAGATTTAGAATGCCTAAACTGATTTCACAAGGATTTGGATGTGATCACAGAAAGATCCTCTTTAGGATGAAGAAAATTATGTGTGAACACTAGGACCAATGGGTTCATGTGGAGTTCCTCTCTTGCTCTTCATTTACAAATAATTTGCATACCTGCTTCTATCTCACTTGTCTTGTATTGCTTGATCTTATTTTCACTTTGGCTAAGGTGGTGAAACCCCTAAACCTTTCTTCTTTCCTTCTGATTTAATTGTCTCCTTCAATTCTTATTTTCATCGCCTCTCTTTATTTCCAGCACTTTACTTCTTGTTTATATAGTTTTGTATGCTAACAATCTTCTTCTTTACTTTCTTGTCTTAGAATAATCTTTTCCTTTCTTTGCTTTAATGTAATCTTTTACTTTCTTTGCACTTTTAATTTCTTGCTCTAGTGTAATCAAACAACCCCTAACTGGAATTTACTTTTTGTTCGTTATTCAAAAATACCAAAAAGAATTAATTTCAAATATAAATTGGGATAAAAGAGAACAATATTAATAATGTTATCGTGTGGGATCAACCCTTCTATACTATCCTTAACTGGAAAGTAAAAAAGGATTAAACTCTAGGATAATAATCTTAGTGATTAGTGTGCTCTTCGAAGTGTATTAATTTTGATGCAATTTTCAAGGACAATGGTTCATTTTCTTGAACCCCTAAAAATTTGAAAAACCTTTTTTCATTTTTTAAGCCTTATGAGAATAATATTTCAGAAGTGTTATCTCCTCTTTCTGTTGAATTTCCGTTCTAGCAGTACGTTTTTTTTTCTGCACTCAAATATTATTTGTCAATTATAACTATGCATGTGCCGCCCACCAAATTTTGATTTCACGCTGCCAGTTTTTTATCCTGAGCCAGAGAGAACATCTCATCATTTGAATAGATAAAACAAGATTAGTATGGATGAGGAAGAGGTTACCCGTAAGATTGAGCAGGCACTTGCCGCTAAAAGAGAGCAAATGATAGTTGAACGTGCGGCCCAAGAATACAATCTATGTGCAGCCTATATAGCTTAGCAAGAGGCCCTTGAAGCCGCTCAGAGCGAGTCTGAGAGACAAAAACAACTTAAATATTTTTCCACTCCAAAAATTGGATATGCACAACACCTAGTTGTGCACCTGAGATTACAGCCTCCCAGTTTGAGATCCACACTTCGTGGATCACCATGCTCTAGGACAACCCATTTTATGGGAATAAGAATGAGTGTTTTGAATATCACCTCCAACACTTCACCGACCTTTTCTTCCTGCATAAGACCTCATGTGTAACACCCCTGACCTGGGTTATGACCTAACCCTGGAAGTTTTGCCTAAATATGTAATTAATATACTTGTGAACACTCCCTGGCATGTAATTAAGTTCCTCAGGAACATTTACTTTCAATTTCGCTCCTTTTTGTATAAAATTGTAGCATTGTGTTGTATGCAGGGACCTATGTGCAAATTACCAAGTTTAAGGGTTGAACTTGCAAAATTCACAAGATAAGATGTTCCTTTGATGTTGATACATCATGAGAATGGTTATGGTAAAGTTTGAGGGATTTCCCAAGCTTGAGCACCAAGGTGCAGCTGTGGAAGCAATTCCCATGCTTAGAAACCCTAATTTGGGGTAAAGTGCAATTTACCCAAATTGAGGGGTCCAAGTTGTGATTCTTAATATCTAGAATATCTTTTATGACTCTTATCATCATTTAGAGTAGAAATGATGAAAGGGATACATCATTTAATAATTATATGAGAAAAATGACCTTTGTGATAGAAATCACCTAGAATGGGTATGAAACCCTTTCATGTATGTACCCTAGTTGAAGGTTGGATTCATTTACCCTTAGATCTTGAGATTTCATGAGATTTGCATAAGGATAGATAGGTTTGGTCGTGCCCTTGAGCAAGGAGGGGCCTAGATGTGATTTCCAATCTTGTGAGGTCCTTAGGGTGTAAAAGAGGCTAAAGTATATAAGCCCTTTTCCCTTGCAATTAAGTGAACAAACTTTCTTTCCTTCACTTCTCTTCTTTTCTTGCTCAAACGGCCAAGGATAGCTCTGGAGCTCAGGGGGGGACGACCAACCTGTCCTAGGTAAGAGAACCCCACCTTCTAGCTCGAATTCATGGAGGAATTCACTTTCTAAGGTTGGTTTTGTGGTTAGCTTACTTAGTCTTCTTGTTCTAGCCGACCAAAGCAACGTTTCCTTGGAGAATTCACCCCTGACCAAGTTGTGGAAGCTCAAGGACGCCATTAAATCTTGGAGCTTGAAGGCTTGGAGCTTTAGGATCAACTTTGAGGCGGGTTTTATAACTCTAAACTTATGCTTTATATGTATGTTCAATTCTTGCAATTTACTTGGTAAATTCTCCTTCTACCTCCCTTCTTCCTTGCACGTTTGCAAGCAAATCAGTGGATAAACCGACCTTGCTAGAGGTTGAAGATGAGGGGCGTGACTCCCTATGTTACTTTTTCAAACGACCTTGGACCTTTTGGTCCAAACGGTTGCAAACCGTTTGGGTTCAAACGGTTTCAAACCGTTTGCTCTCAAACGGTCTTGCAAGACCGTTTGGATTGAAACGGTCTCAAGACCGTTTGAAAGGGTTGACCAAAGGACGACCATTTGAGGGTCTGTTCCTAACATATTGAATTTCATCTCTGCAAAGAATCAAAGTCTAATTCTTAACCAATTGAAAGTTGAAGGCACTTCAACATGAAACCCTAATCGGGTGAAAGAGTGCTGATTTGACATATAGATCTTGTTGAGTTTTGGGTTGAAGGACCCAAACGGTCTCAAGACTGTTTGGGGATTTCTCCAAACGGTCCTAAGACCGTTTGGGCACAACCCAAGACCGTTTGAAGGTCTAGGGTTAAGTTAATCTAATGGTTTGAGGGTCCAATTGTAGAAAATTGATGAATTGATGAAAATTGCTGATTTTGACCTAATTGGACTTCAACCTTAGTCAAAACGACTTGGATTTTGGTCAAACTTTGGGCAAACGGTCTCAAGACCGTTTGGATGATGACCAAACGACCGCAAGACCGTTTGGTCCAAGTTTGAGCCCAATTGGAGGTCAATTGATAGGTTCAACCTTGAATTGATTCACATTGTTGAACATTGATGACCAATCGAATTAAAACCCTAATTGAGGAGGATTGAACCCTAATTGGCTTGCAATTGAGGGTCAATTGGATGTCTAAGTGGTTAAGGCTAACCCTAACTGACTCAAATTATAAATGGTTAGCATAGCTTTGACCATTTGAGGACTTCAACACACATATCCATGAACATTGGTAACCTTTGAACCACTTTGGAGGTCCAAACGGTTTGAGCCCTTTTTGGACCAAACGGTCTCCAGACCGTTTGGATCCAAACGGTCTCAAGACCGTTTGAGACCAAACGGTCTCAAGACCATTTGGGGCCAAACGGTCTCAAGACCGTTTGGGCTCAAACGACCTCAGGATCGTTTGGTCCAATCGATCTCAAGTAATTTTGATTAAACGGTTTCAAACCGATTGAAGCTCCAAACGGTTTGGAAGTCAACCCTTCCAAACGGTCTTCACCTCCAAACGGTCTCAAGACCGTTTGGGGTCAAACGGTCTCAAGACCGTTTGGGTGGTTGAAACCGTTTGAAGGTTGAAACCGTTTGGAGATTGGTGATGGTTTGTACTTAACCATTTGATGATGTAATTAGTTCAATGATGATTCAATCTAAACCCTAATGGCAACCTAGGTCATTAAGGGACTATGTGATTAGTGAGTTAACCCATGATGGTAATCATGTGGAAAATTACCAAAATACCCTTGAGGGGTCCTAAGGGGTAAAACCTTGTTCTAATCAAACCCTAATCACATGATGTTGATGTTTTGGATCATGTTAGTCAATGGAGACTTATCTCAACCTGATATAGAGTGGTGTTGTCACCATCTACTAGTGAGAGAAGAGAGAAAGTATTTCTAGAGAGATAAAGTATCCTAGAGAGGGAAAGTACCCTTTTAAGGAGGAAACTCAAGTGAGATACTTTAATTACACATGAATGTGCATGATTAGGGAATGACCCACCTATGTGAGGTCATGGAAACCCTATTTATAATATCTAATGGATCTTAATTCTAATTAAGAAGCCTTAATGATGATGTTTCTCTTACATAATGATGTAATGAGTACAATTCACCATGGAGTGAATAGTAAACCCTAATTTTAGGGTGATGACATGAAAGATGAACAGTAAACCCTAATTGACAGGGTTATTGAATTAAACCCTAGTTGAGGGTGATTCCATGTGAAACCCTAGTTGAGGGTGATTCCATGTGAAACCCTAGTTGAGGGTGATTCCAAGTGAAACCCTAATTGGGAATGCATCCCTAACTATGGAATTGTTTATTATTATCTGTTGAACTAACCATGCAGGTTATTATGAGATAATGGTCATACCCAGGTATGAAATACCATGTTATATTCATTGGAAGCATGTCTTAAGCTTTATGAATAGTGAATCATCTTGATGCACTGCTAAGTGACATCTTTTGTGATTTATGGGCTGTAAGAGCCATAAACACCATCAAGGTCATGCTTAACAGATGACTTGTGATGAGATAGTTGAGAACTGGTAATTGAAATGAGTTAGGCTTGCTACATTTTAGTATTCTCATATATAGCCATGATGCTAGTGTTTTTGTATGATGATATGAATACTGAATGTACCTAACTAATCAAGTGAAATGTAGAGCCCTGATCATAGATCCATCATTGTCAGAATCTAAATGATGGTGAAACAGGTTTTCCTCAGGGAACTCCTAGATCACATACTTTTGAGTATGTGGGGTACATGGATGTGTAGAACCTTACATCCTAGTGTAGGTATTTGATGTAGATTCTTGTAGTCCGTCATACCTTCACTATAAAAGAAAAGGTGAGAGGATGATGTAGATTCTAGTAGTCCATCAGACCCCACCATAAAGTCCTAAAGGTGAGATGTATATCTACACTCCCTTAAAGACACAAACACCGCATCGATAAAAGATAAACAAGAAATCTTCCGATGACGAAGAGAGTACAGAACGCCACTGTAACTCTAAAATAGCGAAGGTCCAGTTTCCCTGGAGAGCTATAACAAAAGATATCCCGCCAGATATCTAACATTCGATCCTCTAACTGACTGAGGAAGATGAGGTCATAAGAATCCGGCTCTTTTAATGACCTATGTATGATACTGATGTGACTTCTTAGCGATCAGTTGGAGTATGAGTGGTAAGCCTCATCTCCACAGGGCATAACAATAATGTTTGAAAAACATAATCAACAGCGTAGTATATCTGTTAGAGTTATCTACGAGTTATTTGATTGATGTTATCTTGAATAGCATAGATGTTCTCATATTTTAATATTGATTGAACTCTTGCTCATTATCAGAACTGCTAGTGAATATCTTGAAGGCTCTTATTGCTTTAGTTATTCCTTTCTTTGCTTATAAAGCCTAGTGGAGAGTTATAACTCTTGTTGGGGCAATTATGTATAATTGTCTCACCCCGTAGACTTCTACTTTTTAGGTGGTCGTCGAAGACGGAGGAACAAGAACACAGGTGACCAATCCCAGCAACAGCAGCATCAGGAGCAGTAAATATCTCAGGTGGAGATCTAGCCTGCTTCATGGTGTAGTTAGAGTCAAGTCCTATGTGTCCTCTGTACTCTCAGGTCCTGAAATGTTTTGGAGTATGAATTCTTGAGAATTTTGGTATCATGTTGTATATAATTACTCAAGAAGTAATTGTCAGTGATGTAAACAGTTAAATCCTTTTTCTATGGAAAAGGTTTGTGGTTTCAGGCTCTTGTCTCAAAAAGTTTTAATTTCCCGTGATTTTTGTCTTCCGCTGTTTACCGATTGCTTCCGCACATGATTAAATCGGGATTAATTCGTGGTTTGGAGATCGGAGCCCACAATTAAGTGGTATCAGAGCTCCAGGTTCAGTCGAGTCTACAGAGGCATAGGACTTAGGATGTCGAGTCTACTTTTAGTACTCCTTCCTCATCTAATAGAATCTTCTGCTCCTCAGGAGAAGAAGATACTTAAGAATGTCAGAGCCACATGATGAGTATGTGGAAGAAAGTAGTGCCAGTGCACCTCAAGGCGGTGCAGGAGTACCAGAGGTGGAACAGCCTGTACCAGAACAACCTAGAGAGCCACCCCATCTTGACCCAGCTGACATGGGTAACCCAGCAGTCCAGACAATGTTTGGGCAGTTCATGACTGCCATGACACATATAACCGACAGGTTGCCTATGCCTGCACCTAGGGCACCTGTCCAGCCTGAGGGGCAAGGTATCGGGAAGACGTTCGAGCGACTACGTCGTGTCGGAGCCACCGAGTACCATGGGACTGCTGACCCCGCAGATGCTGATCTGTGGTTGACAGAGCTGGAGAAGGCTTTTAGGATCCTCAACATCCCTGAAGCTGAGAAGGTTAGACATGCTGTCTATCTTCTCAAAGGAAGTGCTGGTCACTGGTGGACCATGGAAGAACAGAAGAGACCTGGAATAGAGATCTCGTGGGAAGATTTTCGGCGGGAGTTTGTCCAAAGATATTTCCCAAAGACCTTCCTAGACGAGAAGATCTCTCAGTTTGAGAGACTGAGATAGGGTATGATGAACATTAGCGAGTATGAAGCTAAGTTTATGGAGTTGTTGCGGTTCTGTCCGCACATGGCTGCTACGGATGAAGAGAGAATCAGGAGATTTGAGAAGGGGTTGAATGCTGACATGTCTACCCCAGTGTCTGCCTTAGAGAACCGAGAGAGATTCTCTACCTTCGTTGAGTCAGTCCGAAGGATAGAGAGATCTGTGGTTGAGAAGAGGCAAACACAGAAGAGGTATCCACAGTTCCAGGGTTCTTCATCTATGGACTTTAAGAAATCTAGATCTTCTGCGCCTAACCCCCCACCATCTAGATCTAGTCCTCAGACTCAGTGGTCTCCTAGTAGAGGTAGAGGAAGAGGACAACCACCTCGGGGGACACAGAGTTCTGCATCAATGTCTGCTACCGGACCACAAAGACCGCAAGAAGGAAGATGCTACAACTGTGGTAAGGTGGGACATTTGATGAAGGACTGCCGATCTAGGCCTGTCAGTGTGGCACAGCCTCCGAGACAAGGACAACAGGGATCACAGGGAGGACAATCTCAAGGAACAGGTCGAGGACGCGAGCAAGCGTCTCAAGCTGGATCATCAGCACCACCTCAACAACAGGCTACGGCGAGGTTCTATGCTATGAACCCACCAGAGGCAGTGGTCAATCCACAAGTAGTGACAGGTCAGATGGAACTTTTACATTCTGATATGTCTAAATCTTGTGTAGTATCTGTTTTGATTGACCCAGGTGCTACGCACTCTTTCATCACTCGAAGAGTGATTCGTAACTGCAATATGATAACTAGTCATAGGGCAGATGAGTTGTTGTTGGAGACTCTGTTGAGTGGGTCTGCTGTTCTACAAGAAGTATGCTCTCCTTGTGTACTTTCCTTTTCTAAGCATCGCATTCAAGTGTATCTTATACCGCTTGATATGCAAGGATTTGATATAATCCTAGGGATGGATACCTTGGAAAGGTATCGAGTTGTCTTGGATTGTGAGTCCAAGCTGGCTGTGTTTGCTGATGAAAGCAACACATGGATCTTTCAAGGTGAAAGAAAGATTCTTCCCACCTGTCTTGTATCAGCTATGGTTGCTGATAAGTTGATGAGGCAAGGATGCTACGCATTCTTAGCCCATGTGGTAGATGTTACCAAGGGGAGTTCCAACCCTGCTGAAATTCCGATAGTCAGGGAATTCGAGGATGTGTTTCCCGAAGAACTTCCTGGTATACCACCACCCCGGGAAATTGATTTTGAGATCAATTTGGTCCCAGATACGAAACCCATAGCCCAGGCTCCGTATAGGATGGCGCCTGCTGAGATGGCAAAACTCAAGAAACAGCTTCAAGAGTTACTTGAGAAGGGTTTCATCCGACCGAGTACCTCACCTTGGGGTGCTCCGGTTTTGTTTGTTAAAAAGAAAGATGGATCGATGCGGTTATGCATTGATTATAGACAACTCAATAAAGTAACAATAAAGAATAAGTATCCTTTGCCGAGGATTGATGATCTTTTCGACCAGTTGCGTGGGGCAACAGTCTTTTCCAAGATAGACTTAAGGTCTGGATATCATCAAATCCGCATTAAGGACAGTGACATATCCAAGTCTGCCTTTAGGACAAGATATGGTCACTATGAGTTCACAGTTATGTCGTTTGGACTAACCAATGCACCGGCTGCATTTATGGAACTCATGAATAGAGTCTTTCGACCTTTTCTTGATCAGTGCGTTGTCGTCTTCATAGATGACATACTGATTTATAGTAAGGATGCTCAGCAGCATGAGCAGCACCTTCGCCGGACTTTGACCTTGCTAAGGGAACATAAGCTATACGCTAAGTTTAGCAAGTGTGAGTTTTGGTTATCTGAAGTATCCTTCCTTGGACATGTGGTATCTGCCTCGGGAATTCGTGTTGACCCTGCAAAGATAGAGTCTGTTCTGCAGTGGGAACAACCGAAGACACCGACGGAGATTAGAAGTTTCTTGGGGTTAGCTGGTTATTATCGAAGGTTTATTAAAATTTCAGTTCTATAGCCTTACCTTTGACCAAGTTAACCCGAAAGGATGTTCCTTTTGCTTGGAGTGATAAGTGTCAACAGTCTTTTCAGCTGTTGAAGGAGAGGTTGACAAGTGCACCTGTGCTTGTGTTACCTGAGCAAGGAAAGGAATATATAATCTTTTGTGATGCCTCCAAGAATGGACTTGGATGTGTGTTGATGCAGGATAAACAAGTGATTTCTTTTGCTTCCCGACAGCTTAAGAAACACGAGGAGAATTATCCGACACACGATCTAGAGTTAGCTGCTGTGGTCCATGCTTTGAAAATCTAGAGACATTATCTCTACGGAGAAACTTTTCAGATTTTCACAGACCACAAGAACCTTAAATACATCTTCACTCAGCATGAGCTTAATATGAGGCAACGTCGCTGGATGGAGTTAATCAAGGACTACGATTGTACAATTGATTACCATCCGGGCAAAGCCAATGTGGTTGTTGATGCCTTGAGTAGGAAATCAGCAACATCAACCATGGATAGGGCACAACTAAGTTCCTTAGTATGCTCTAGAAGAGATATGCTTATCTCTTTAAGGCAAGACAATGTGCAGATAAAGGCATCATTGTTAGCTGGTCTGTTAGCTGAGATGCAGATTAAACCTACCTTAAGAGAGCAGATAAAGGAGGCACAACAAGTAGATGTTTTTATACAGCAGATTAGATCTAAGTTTGGAGATGAGAAGAGAGAAGGTTTTCATGAGTCAGATGACCAGATGGCATGCTATCATGGAAGGATGATAGTGCCAGATGTGGACAACCTGAGGAAGTTAGTCCTGGAAGAAGCTCATTCTTCGATGTATGCTATGCATCCAGGGAGCACCAAGATGTATCGAAACTTGAAGGATATGTATTGGTGGCCTGGGATGAAGAAGGATGTAGCTGAGTTTGTTCTGAGGTGTCCTGTGTGTCAGCAGGTCAAGGCTGAACACCAGAAACCTGCAGGGACAATGCAACCCTTACCCATACCACAGTGGAAGTGGGACCATGTAACCATGGACTTTGTTGTTGGCCTACCCAGGACAAACAAAGGACATGATTCCATTTGGGTAGTTGTTGATAGGTTGACAAAGACAGCGCATTTCTTACCTGTCAAAACAACCTATACTGCTGAAAGGTTATCCCAGATATATGTCCAAGAGATAGTGCGTTTGCACGGAGTTCCTGTCACTATAGTTTCTGACAGAGGTCCCCAGTTTACAAGTCGCTTTTGGAAACTGTTACACAGAGCCCTAGGCACCAAGCTAAGGTTTAGTACAGCCTTTCATCCCCAGACTGATGGACAGTCAGAAAGAACTATACAGACCCTAGAAGATCTGTTGAGAGCATGTGTTCTCCAGTTTACCGGGAGTTGGGATCTACATATAAGCTTGATAGAGTTTTCCTATAACAATAGCTATCAACATAGCATTGATATGGCACCATATGAAGCCTTATATGGTAGACGTTGTAGATCACCCTTGTGTTGGTATGAAACTGGTGAGCACCAGTTGTTAGGCCCTGATCTTGTGCAGCAAACTACAGAAAAGATTAAAGTTATACTACAACAACTTAAGACTGCACAAGATAGGCAGAAGTCGTATGCCGATAAACGTCGTAGACCCCTAGAATTTCAAGTTGGAGACAAAGTGTATCTCAAGGTCTCACCTTGGAAAGGAGTCCTTCGTTTTGGGAAGAAAGGAAAGTTAGCTCCTAGATTTATGGGACCTTATCCAATTGTTGAAAAAGTTGGGAAGGTGGCCTATAGACTAGAGTTACCTCTAGAGTTGCAGAAGTTGCACCCTGTGTTCCACATTTCCATGCTGAGGAAATGTCATCCAGATACCGAGTCAGTTCTACAACCTATGGAAGTAGAATTGAATGAAGATATAACGTATGAGGAGGGACCAGTGTCAATCCTCGATAACAGAACTAAAAAGTTAAAGAAGAAGGATATAAGCCTTGTAAAAGTCCTCTGGAACCATCGTGGTGTTGAAGAAGCCACTTGGGAACTAGAAGATGAAATGAGAAGAAAATATCCTGCTCTTTTCTTATAAGATGCTTTATCGATTTCGGGGACGAAATCCTTTTGAAGGGGTAAAGAATCTGTAACACCCCTGACCTGGGTTATGACCTAACCCTGGAAGTTTTGCCTAAATATGTAATTAATATACTTGTGAACACTCCCTGGCATGTAATTAATTTCCTCAGGAACATTTACTTTCAATTTCGCTCCTTTTTGTATAAAATTGTAGCATTGTGTTGTATGCAGGGACCTATGTACAAATTACCCAGTTTAAGGGTTGAACTTGCAAAATTCACAAGATAAGATGTTCTTTTGATGTTGAGACATCATGAGAATGGTTATGGTAAAGTTTGAGGGATTTCCCAAGCTTGAGCACCAAGGTGCAGCTGTGGAAGCAATTCCCATGCTTAGAAACCCTAATTTGGGGTAAAGTGCAATTTACCCAAATTGAGGGGTCCAAGTTGTGATTCTTAATATCTAGAATATCTTTTATGACTCTTATCATCATTTAGAGTAGAAATGATGAAAGGGATACATCATTTAATAATTAGATGAGAAAAATGACCTTTGTGATAGAAATCACCTAGAATGGGTATGAAACCCTTTCATGTATGTACCCTAGTTGAAGGTTGGATTCCTTTACCCTTAGATCTTGAGATTTCATGAGATTTTCATAAGGATAGATAGGTTTGGTCGTGCCCTTGAGCAAGGAGGGGCCTAGATGTGATTTCCAATCTTGTGAGGTCCTTAGGGTGTAAAAGAGGCTAAAGTATATAAGCCCTTTTCCCTTGCAATTAAGTGAACGAACTTTCTTTCCTTCACTTCTCTTCTTTTCTTGCTCAAACGGCCAAGGATAGCTCTGGAGCTCAGGGGGGGATGACCAACCTGTCCTAGGTAAGAGAACCCCACCTTCTAGCTCGAATTCATGGAGGAATTCACTTTCTAAGGTTGGTTTTGTGGTTAGCTTACTTAGTCTTCTTGTTCTAGCCGACCAAAGCAACGTTTCCTTGGAGAATTCACCCCTGACCAAGTTGTGGAAGCTCAAGGACACCATTAAAGCTTGGAGCTTGAAGGCTTGGAGCTTTAGGATCAACTTTGAGGCGGGTTTTATAACTCTAAACTTATGCTTTATATGTATGTTCAATTCTTGCAATTTACTTGGTAAATTCTCCTTCTACCTCCCTTCTTCCTTGCACGTTTGCAAGCAAATCAGTGGAGAAACCGACCTTGCTAGAGGTTGAAGATGAGGGGCGTGACTCCCTATGTTACTTTTTCAAACGACCTTGGACCTTTTGGTCCAAACGGTTGCAAACTGTTTGGGTTCAAACGGTTTCAAACCGTTTGCTCTCAAACGGTCTTGCAAGACCGTTTGGATTGAAACGGTCTCAAGACCGTTTGAAAGGGTTGACCAAAGGACGACCGTTTGAGGGTCTGTTCCTAACATATTGAATTTCATCTCTGCAAAGAATCAAAGTCTAATTCTTAACCAATTGAAAGTTGAAGGCACTTCAACATGAAACCCTAATCGGGTGAAAGAGTGCTGATTTGACATATAGATCTTGTTGAGTTTTGGGTTGAAGGACCCAAACGGTCTCAAGACCGTTTGGGGATTTCTCCAAACGGTCCTAAGACCGTTTGGGCACAACCCAAGACCGTTTGAAGGTCTAGGGTTAAGTTAATATAATGGTTTGAGGGTCCAATTGTAGGAAATTGATGAATTGATGAAAATTGCTGATTTTGACCTAATTGGACTTCAACCTTAGTCAAAAAGACTTGGATTTTGGTCAAACTTTGGGCAAACGGTCTCAAGACCGTTTTGATGATGACCAAACGACCTCAAGACCGTTTGGTCCAAGTTTGAGCCCAATTGGAGGTCAATTGATAGGTTCAACCTTGAATTGATTCACATTGTTGAACATTGATGACCAATCGAATTAAAACCCTAATTGAGGAGGATTGAACCCTAATTGGCTTGCAATTGAGGGTCAATTGGATGTCTAAGTGGTTAATGCTAACCCTAACTAACTCAAATTATAAATGGTTAGCATAGCTTTGACCATTTGAGGACTTCAACACACATATCCATGAACATTGGTAACCTTTGAACCACTTTGGAGGTCCAAACGGTTTGAGCCCTTTTTGGACCAAACGGTCTCAAGACCGTTTGGATCCAAACGGTCTCAAGACCGTTTGAGACCAAACGGTCTCAAGACCATTTGGGGCCAAACGGTCTCAAGACCGTTTGGGCTCAAACGACCTCAGGATCGTTTGGTCCAATCGATCTCAAGTAATTTTGATTAAACGGTTTCAAACCGATTGAAGCTCCAAACGGTTTGGAAGTCAACCCTTCCAAATGGTCTTCACCTCCAAACGGTCTCAAGACCGTTTGGGGTCAAACAGTCTCAAGACCGTTTGGGTGGTTGAAACCGTTTGAAGGTTGAAACCGTTTGGAGATTGGTGATGGTTTGTACTTAACCATTTGATGATGTAATTAGTTCAATGATGATTCAATCTAAACCCTAATGGCAACCTAGGTCATTAAGGGACTATGTGATTAGTGAGTTAACCCATGATGGTAATCATGTGGCAAATTACCAAAATACCCTTGAGGGGTCCTAAGGGGTAAAACCTTGTTCTAATCAAACCCTAATCACATGATGTTGATGTTTTGGATCATGTTAGTCAATGGAGACTTATCTCAACCTGATATAGAGTGGTGTTGTCACCATCTACTAGTGAGAGAAGAGAGAAAGTATTTCTAGAGAGAGAAAGTATCCTAGAGAGGGAAAGTACCCTTTTAAGGAGGAAACTCAAGTGAGATACTTTAATTACACATGAATGTGCATGATTAGGGAATGACCCACCTATGTGAGGTCATGGAAACCCTATTTATAATATCTAATGGATCTTAATTCTAATTAAGAAGCCTTAATGATGATGTTTCTCTTAGATAATGATGCAATGAGTACAATTCACCATGGAGTGAATAGTAAACCCTAATTTTAGGGTGATGACATGAAAGATGAACAGTAAACCCTAATTGACAGGGTTATTGAATTAAACCCTAGTTGAGGGTGATTCCATGTGAAACCCTAGTTGAGGGTGATTCCATGTGAAACCCTAGTTGAGGGTGATTCCAAGTGAAACCCTAATTGGGAATGCATCCCTAACTATTGAATTGTTTATTATTATCTGTTGAACTAACCATGCAGGTTATTATGAGATAATGGTCATACCCAGGTATGAAATACCATGTTATATTCATTGGAAGCGTGTCTTAAGCTTTATGAATAGTGAATCATCTTGATGCACTGCTAAGTGACATCTTTTGTGATTTATGGGCTGTAAGCGCCATAAACACCATCAAGGTCATGCTTAACAGATGACTTGTGATGAGATAGTTGAGAACTGGTAATTGAAATGAGTTAGGCTTGCTACATTTTAGTATTCTCATATATAGCCATGATGCTAGTGTTTTTGTATGATGATATGAATACTGAATGTACCTAACTAATCAAGTGAAATGTAGAGCCCTGATCATAGATCCATCATTGTCAGAATCTAAATGATGGTGAAACAGGTTTTCCTCAGGGAACTCCTGGATCACATACTTTTGAGTATGTGGGGTACATGGATGTGTAGAACCTTACATCCTAGTGTAGGTATTT
The DNA here is from genome assembly GCA_963693085.1 of Alisma plantago-aquatica. Lineage (NCBI taxonomy): Eukaryota > Viridiplantae > Streptophyta > Magnoliopsida > Alismatales > Alismataceae > Alisma > Alisma plantago-aquatica. The sequence continues at coordinate 643,179,828 of OY856409.1, read as the reverse complement.
GATGTAGATTCTTGTAGTCCGTCATACCTTCACTATAAAAGAAAAGGTGAGAGGATGATGTAGATTCTAGTAGTCCATCAGACCCCACCATAAAGTCCTAAAGGTGAGATGTATATCTACACTCCCTTAAAGACACAAACACCACATCGATAAAAGATAAACAAGAAATCTTCCGATGACGAAGAGAGTACAGAACGCCACTGTAACTCTAAAATAGCGAAGGTCCAGTTTACCCTAGAGAGCTATAACAAAAGATATCCCGCCAGATATCTAACATTCGATCCTCTAACTGACTGAGGAAGATGAGGTCATAAGAATCCGGCTCTTTTAATGACCTATGTATGATACTGATGTGACTTCTTAGTGATCAGTTGGAGTATGAGTGGTAAGCCTCATCTCCACAGGGCATAACAATAATGTTTGAAAAACATAATCAACAGTGTAGTATATCTGTTAGAGTTATCTACGAGTTATTTGATTGATGTTATCTTGAATAGCATAGATGTTCTCATATTTTAATATTGATTGAACTCTTGCTCATTATCAGAACTGCTAGTGAATATCTTGAAGGCTCTTATTGCTTTAGTTATTCCTTGCTTTTCTTATAAAGCCTAGTGGAGAGTTATAACTCTCGCTGGGGCAATTATGTATAATTGTCTCACCCCGTAGACTTCTACTTTTTAGGTGGTCGTCGAAGACGGAGGAACAAGAACACAGGTGACCAATCCCAGCAACAGCAGCATCAGGAGCAGTAAATATCTCAGGTGGAGATCTAGCCTGCTTCATGGTGTAGTTAGAGTCAAGTCCTATGTGTCCTCTGTACTCTCAGGTCCTGAAATGTTTTGGAGTATGAATTCTTGAGAATTTTGGTATCATGTTGTATATAATTACTCAAGAAGTAATTGTCAGTGATGTAAACAGTTAAATCCTTTTTCTATGGAAAAGGTTTGTGGTTTCAGGCTCTTGTCTCGAAAATTTTTAATTTCCCGTGATTTTTGTCTTCCGCTGTTTACCGATTGCTTCCGCACATGATTAAATTGGGATTAATTCGTGGTTTGGAGATCGGAGCCCACAATTAAGTGGTATCAGAGCTCCAGGTTCAGTCGAGTCTACAGAGGCATAGGACTTAGGATGTCGAGTCTACTTTTAGTACTCCTTCCTCATCTAATAGAATCTTCTGCTCCTCAGGAGAAGAAGATACTTAAGAATGTCAGAGCCACATGATGAGTATGTGGAAGAAAGTAGTGCCAGTGCACCTCAAGGCGGTGCAGGAGTACCAGAGGTGGAACAGCCTGTACCAGAACAACCTAGAGAGCCACCCCAGCTTGACCCAGCTGACATGGGTAACCCAGCAGTCCAGACAATGTTTGGGCAGTTCATGACTGCCATGACACATATAACCGACAGGTTGCCTATGCATGCACCTAGGGCACCTGTCCAGCCTGAGGGGCAAGGTATCGGGAAGACGTTCGAGCGACTACGTCGTGTCGGAGCCACCGAGTACCATGGGACTGCTGACCCCGCAGATGCTGATCTGTGGTTGACAGAGCAGGAGAAGGCTTTTAGGATCCTCAACATCCCTGAAGCTGAGAAGGTTAGACATGTTGTCTATCTTCTCAAAGGAAGTGCTGGTCACTGGTGGACCATGGAAGAACAGAAGAGACCTGGAATAGAGATCTCGTGGGAAGATTTTCGGCGGGAGTTTGTCCAAAGATATTTCCCAAAGACCTTCCTAGACGAGAAGATCTCTCAGTTTGAGAGACTGAGACAGGGTATGATGAACATTAGCGAGTATGAAGCTAAGTTTATGGAGTTGTTGCGGTTCTGTCCGCACATGGCTGCTACGGATGAAGAGAGAATCAGGAGATTTGAGAAGGGGTTGAATGCTGACATGTCTACCCCAGTGTCTGCCTTAGAGAACCGAGAGAGATTCTCTACCTTTGTTGAGTCAGTCCGAAGGATAGAGAGATCTGTGGTTGAGAAGAGGCAAACACAGAAGAGGTATCCACAGTTCCAGGGTTCTTCATCTATGGACTTTAAGAAATCTAGATCTTCTGCGCCTAACCCCCCACCATCTAGATCTAGTCCTCAGACTCAGTGGTCTCCTAGTAGAGGTAGAGGAAGAGGACAACCACCTCGGGGGACACAGAGTTCTGCATCAATGTCTGCTACCGGACCACAAAGACCGCAAGAAGGAAGATGCTACAACTGTGGTAAGGTGGGACATTTGATGAAGGACTGTCGATCTAGGCCTGTCAGTGTGACACAGCCTCCGAGACAAGGACAACAGGGATCACAGGGAGGACAATCTCAAGGAACAGGTCGAGGACGCGAGCAAGCGTCTCAAGCTGGATCATCAGCACCACCTCAACAACAGGCTACGGCGAGGTTCTATGCTATGAACCCACCAGAGGCAGTGGTCAATCCACAAGTAGTGACAGGTCAGATGGAACTTTTACATTCTGATATGTCTAAATCTTGTGTAGTATCTGTTTTGATTGACCCGGGTGCTACGCACTCTTTCATCACTCAAAGAGTGATTCGTAACTGCAATATGATAACTAGTCATAGGGCAGATGAGTTGTTGTTGGAGACTCTGTTGAGTGGGTCTGCTGTTCTACAAGAAGTATGCTCTCCTTGTGTACTTTCCTTTTCTAAGCATCGCATTCAAGTGGATCTTATACCGCTTGATATGCAAGGATTTGATATAATCCTAGGGATGGATACCTTGGAAAGGTATCGAGTTGTCTTGGATTGTGAGTCCAAGTTGGCTGTGTTTGCTGATGAAAGCAACACATGGATCTTTCAAGGTGAAAGAAAGATTCTGCCCACCTGTCTTGTATCAGCTATGGTTTCTGATAAGTTGATGAGGCAAGGATGCTACCCATTCTTAGCCCATGTGGTAGATGTTACCAAGGGGAGTTCCAACCCTGCTGAAATTCCGATAGTCAGGGAATTCGAGGATGTGTTTCCCGAAGAACTTCCTGGTATACCACCACCCCGGGAAATTGATTTTGAGATCAATTTGGTCCCAGATACGAAACCCATAGCCCAGACTCCGTATAGGATGGCGCCTGCTGAGATGGCAGAACTCAAGAAACAGCTTCAAGAGTTACTTGAGAAGGGTTTCATCCGACCGAGTACCTCACCTTGGGGTGCTCCGGTTTTGTTTGTTAAAAAGAAAGATGGATCGATGCGGTTATGCATTGATTATAGACAACTCAATAAAGTAACAATAAAGAATAAGTATCCTTTGCCGAGGATTGATGATCTTTTCGACCAGTTGCGTGGGGCAACAGTCTTTTCCAAGATAGACTTAAGGTCTGGATATCATCAAATCCGCATTAAGGACAGTGACATATCCAAGTCTGCCTTTAGGACAAGATATGGTCACTATGAGTTCACAGTTATGTCGTTTGGACTAACCAATGCACCGACTGCATTTATGGAACTCATGAATAGAGTCTTTCGACCTTTTCTTGATCAGTGCGTTTTCGTCTTCATAGATGACATACTAATTTATAGTAAGGATGCTCAGCAGCATGAGCAGCACCTTCGCCGGACTTTGACCTTGCTAAGGGAACATAAGCTATACGCTAAGTTTAGCAAGTGTGAGTTTTGGTTATCTGAAGTATCCTTCCTTGGACATGTGGTATCTGCCTCGGGAATTCGTGTTGACCCTGCAAAGATAGAGTCTGTTCTGCAGTGGGAACAACCGAAGACACCGACGGAGATTAGAAGTTTCTTTGGGTTAGCTGGTTATTATCGAAGGTTTATTAAAAATTTCAGTTCTATAGCCTTACCTTTGACCAAGTTAACCCGAAAGGATGTTCCTTTTGCTTGGAGTGATAAGTGTCAACAGTCTTTTCAGCTGTTGAAGGAGAGGTTGACAAGTGCACTTGTGCTTGTGTTACCTGAGCAAGGAAAGGAATATATAATCTTTTGTGATGCCTCCAAGAATGGACTTGGATGTGTGTTGATGCAGGATAAACAAGTGATTTCTTTTGCTTCCCGACAGCTTAAGAAACACGAGGAGAATTATCCGACACACGATCTAGAGTTAGCTGTTGTGGTCCATGCTTTGAAAATCTGGAGACATTATCTCTACGGAGAAACTTTTCAGATTTTCACAGACCACAAGAACCTTAAATACATCTTCACTCAGCATGAGCTTAATATGAGGCAACGTCGCTGGATGGAGTTAATCAAGGACTATGATTGTACAATTGATTACCATCCGGGCAAAGCCAATGTGGTTGCTGATGCCTTGAGTAGGAAATTAGCAACATCAACCATGGATAGGGCACAACTAAGTTCCTTAGTATGCTCTAGAAGAGATATGCTTATCTCTTTAAGGCAAGACAATGTGCAGATAAAGGCATCATTGTTAGCTGGTCTGTTAGCTGAGATGCAGATTAAACCTACCTTAAGAGAGCAGATAAAGGAGGCACAACAAGTAGATGTTTTTATACAGCAGATTAGATCTAAGTTTGGAGATGAGAAGAGAGAAGGTTTTCATGAGTCAGATGACCAGATGGCATGCTATCATGGAAGGATGATAGTGCCAGATGTGGACAACCTGAGGAAGTTAGTCCTGGAAGAAGCTCATTCTTCGATGTATGCTATGCATCCAGGGAGCACCAAGATGTATCGAAACTTGAAGGATATGTATTCGTGGCCTGGGATGAAGAAGGATGTAGCTGAGTTTGTTCTGAGGTGTCCTGTGTGTCAGCAGGTCAAGGCTGAACACCAGAAACCTGCAGGGACAATGCAACCCTTACCCATACCACAGTGGAAGTGGGACCATGTAACCATGGACTTTGTTGTTGGCCTACCCAGGACAAACAAAGGACATGATTCCATTTGGGTAGTTGTTGATAGGTTGACAAAGACAGCGCATTTCTTACCTGTCAAAACAACCTATACTGCTGAAAGGTTATCCCAGATATATGTCCAAGAGATAGTGCGTTTGCACGGAGTTCCTGTCACTATAGTTTCTGACAGAGGTCCCCAGTTTACAAGTCGCTTTTGGGAACAGTTACACAGAGCCCTAGGCACCAAGCTAAGGTTTAGTACAGCCTTTCATCCCCAGACTGATGGACAGTCAGAAAGAACTATACAGACCCTAGAAGATCTGTTGAGAGCATGTGTTCTCCAGTTTACCGGGAGTTGGGATCTACATCTAAGCTTGATAGAGTTTGCCTATAACAATAGCTATCAACATAGCATTGATATGGCACCATATGAAGCCTTATATGGTAGACGTTGTAGATCACCCTTGTGTTGGTATGAAACTGGTGAGCACCAGTTGTTAGGCCCTGATCTTGTGCAGCAAACTACAGAAAAGATTAAAGTTATACAACAACAACTTAAGACTGCACAAGATAGGCAGAAGTCGTATGCCGATAAACTTCGTAGACCCCTAGAATTTCAAGTTGGAGACAAAGTGTATCTCAAGGTCTCACCTTGGAAAGGAGTCCTTCGTTTTGGGAAGAAAGGAAAGTTAGCTCCTAGATTTATGGGACCTTATCCAATTGTTGAAAAAGTTGGGAAGGTGGCCTATAGACTAGAGTTACCTCTAGAGTTGCAGAAGCTGCACCCTGTGTTCCACATTTCCATGCTGAGGAAATGTCATCCAGATACCGAGTCAGTTCTACAACCTATGGAAGTAGAATTGAATGAAGATATAACGTATGAGGAGGGACCAGTGTCAATCCTCGATAACAGAACTAAAAAGTTAAAGAAGAAGGATATAAGCCTTGTAAAAGTCCTCTGGAACCATCTTGGTGTTGAAGAAGCCACTTGGGAACTAGAAGATGAAATGAGAAGAAAATATCCTGCTCTTTTCTTATAAGATGCTTTATCGATTTCGGGGACGAAATCCTTTTGAAGGGGTAAAGAATCTGTAACACCCCTGACCTGGGTTATGACCTAACCCTGGAAGTTTTGCCTAAATATGTAATTAATATACTTGTGAACACTCCCTGGCATGTAATTAAGTTCCTCAGGAACATTTACTTTCAATTTCGCTCCTTTTTGTATAAAATTGTAGCATTGTGTTGTATGCAGGGACCTATGTGCAAATTACCCAGTTTAAGGGTTGAACTTGCAAAATTCACAAGATAAGATGTTCCTTTGATGTTGAGACATCATGAGAATGGTTATGGTAAAGTTTGAGGGATTTCCCAAGCTTGAGCACCAAGGTGCAGCTGTGGAAGCAATTCCCATGCTTAGAAACCCTAATTTGGGGTAAAGTGCAATTTACCCAAATTGAGGGGTCCAAGTTGTGATTCTTAATATCTAGAATATCTTTTATGACTCTTATCATCATTTAGAGTAGAAATGATGAAAGGGATACATCATTTAATAATTAGATGAGAAAAATGACCTTTGTGATAGAAATCACCTAGAATGGGTATGAAACCCTTTCATGTATGTACCCTAGTTGAAGGTTGGATTCCTTTACCCTTAGATCTTGAGATTTCATGAGATTTGCATAAGGATAGATAGGTTTGGTCGTGCCCTTGAGCAAGGAGGGGCCTAGATGTGATTTCCAATCTTGTGAGGTCCTTAGGGTGTAAAAGAGGCTAAAGTATATAAGCCCTTTTCCCTTGCAATTAAGTGAACGAACTTTCTTTCTTTCACTTCTCTTCTTTTCTTGCTCAAACGGCCAAGGATAGCTCTGGAGCTCAGGGGGGGACGACCAACCTGTCCTAGGTAAGAGAACCCCACCTTCTAGCTCGAATTCATGGAGGAATTCACTTTCTAAGGTTGGTTTTGTGGTTAGCTTACTTAGTCTTCTTGTTCTAGCCGACCAAAGCAACGTTTCCTTGGAGAATTCACCCCTGACCAAGTTGTGGAAGCTCAAGGACGCCATTAAAGCTTGGAGCTTGAAGGCTTGGAGCTTTAGGATCAACTTTGAGGTGGGTTTTATAACTCTAAACTTATGCTTTATATGTATGTTCAATTCTTGCAATTTACTTGGTAAATTCTCCTTCTACCTCCCTTCTTCCTTGCACGTTTGCAAGCAAATCAGTGGAGAAACCGACCTTGCTAGAGGTTGAAGATGAGGGGCGTGACTCCCTATGTTACTTTTTCAAACGACCTTGGACCTTTTGGTCCAAACGGTTGCAAACCGTTTGGGTTCAAACGGTTTCAAACCGTTTGCTCTCAAACGGTCTTGCAAGACCGTTTGGATTGAAACGGTCTCAAGACCGTTTGAAAGGGTTGACCAAAGGACGACCGTTTGAGGGTCTGTTCCTAACATATTGAATTTCATCTCTGCAAAGAATCAAAGTCTAATTCTTAACCAATTGAAAGTTGAAGGCACTTCAACATGAAACCCTAATCGGGTGAAAGAGTGCTGATTTGACATATAGATCTTGTTGAGTTTTGGGTTGAAGGACCCAAACGGTCTCAAGACCGTTTGGGGATTTCTCCAAACGGTCCTAAGACCGTTTGGGCACAACCCAAGACCGTTTGAAGGTCTAGGGTTAAGTTAATCTAATGGTTTGAGGGTCCAATTGTAGGAAATTGATGAATTGATGAAAATTGCTGATTTTGACCTAATTGGACTTCAACCTTAGTCAAAACGACTTGGATTTTGGTCAAACTTTGGGCAAACGGTCTCAAGACCGTTTGGATGATGACCAAACGACCTCAAGACCGTTTGGTCCAAGTTTGAGCCCAATTGGAGGTCAATTGATAGGTTCAACCTTGAATTGATTCACATTGTTGAACATTGATGACCAATCGAATTAAAACCCTAATTGAGGAGGATTGAACCCTAATTGGCTTGCAATTGAGGGTCAATTGGATGTCTAAGTGGTTAATGCTAACCCTAACTGACTCAAATTATAAATGGTTAGCATAGCTTTGACCATTTGAGGACTTCAACACACATATCCATGAACATTGGTAACCTTTGAACCACTTTGGAGGTCCAAACGGTTTGAGCCCTTTTTGGACCAAACGGTCTCAAGACCGTTTGGATCCAAACGGTATCAAGACCGTTTGAGACCAAACGGTCTCAAGACCATTTGGGGCCAAACGGTCTCAAGACCGTTTGGGCTCAAACGACCTCAGGATCGTTTGGTCCAATCGATCTCAAGTAATTTTGATTAAACGGTTTCAAACCGATTGAATCTCCAAACGGTTTGGAAGTCAACCCTTCCAAACGGTCTTCACCTCCAAACGGTCTCAAGACCGTTTGGATCCAAACGGTCTCAAGACCGTTTGGGTGGTTGAAACCGTTTGAAGGTTGAAACCGTTTGGAGATTGGTGATGGTTTGTACTTAACCATTTGATGATGTAATTAGTTCAATGATGATTCAATCTAAACCCTAATGGCAACCTAGGTCATTAAGGGACTATGTGATTAGTGAGTTAACCCATGATGGTAATCATGTGGAAAATTACCAAAATACCCTTGAGGGGTCCTAAGGGGTAAAACCTTGTTCTAATCAAACCCTAATCACATGATGTTGATGTTTTGGATCATGTTAGTCAATGGAGACTTATCTCAACCTGATATAGAGTGGTGTTGTCACCATCTACTAGTGAGAGAAGAGAGAAAGTATTTCTAGAGAGAGAAAGTATCCTAGAGAGGGAAAGTACCCTTTTAAGGAGGAAACTCAAGTGAGATACTTTAATTACACATGAATGTGCATGATTAGGGAATGACCCACCTATGTGAGGTCATGGAAACCCTATTTATAATATCTAATGGATCTTAATTCTAATTAAGAAGCCTTAATGATGATGTTTCTCTTACATAATGATGTAATGAGTACAATTCACCATGGAGTGAATAGTAAACCCTAATTTTAGGGTGATGACATGAAAGATGAACAGTAAACCCTAATTGACAGGGTTATTGAATTAAACCCTAGTTGAGGGTGATTCCATGTGAAACCCTAGTTGAGGGTGATTCCATGTGAAACCCTAGTTGAGGGTGATTCCAAGTGAAACCCTAATTGGGAATGCATCCCTAACTATTGAATTGTTTATTATTATCTGTTGAACTAACCATGCAGGTTATTATGAGATAATGGTCATACCCAGGTATGAAATACCATGTTATATTCATTGGAAGCATGTCTTAAGCTTTATGAATAGTGAATCATCTTGATGCACTGCTAAGTGACATCTTTTGTGATTTATGGGCTGTAAGAGCCATAAACACCATCAAGGTCATGCTTAACAGATGACTTGTGATGAGATAGTTGAGAACTGGTAATTGAAATGAGTTAGGCTTGCTACATTTTAGTATTCTCATATATAGCCATGATGCTAGTGTTTTTGTATGATGATATGAATACTGAATGTACCTAACTAATCAAGTGAAATGTAGAGCCCTGATCATAGATCCATCATTGTCAGAATCTAAATGATGGTGAAATAGGTTTTCCTCAGGGAACTCCTGGATCACATACTTTTGAGTATGTGGGGTACATGGATGTGTAGAACCTTACATCCTAGTGTAGGTATTTGATGTAGATTTTTGTAGTCCGTCATACCTTCACTATAAAAGAAAAGGTGAGAGGATGATGTAGATTCTAGTAGTCCATCAGACCCCACCATAAAGTCCTAAAGGTGAGATGTATATCTACACTCCCTTAAAGACACAAACACCGCATCGATAAAAGATAAACAAGAAATCTTCCGATGACGAAGAGAGTACAGAACGCCACTGTAACTCTAAAATAGCGAAGGTCCAGTTTACCCTGGAGAGCTATAACAAAAGATATCCCGCCAGATATCTAACATTCGATCCTCTAACTGACTGAGGAAGATGAGGTCATAAGAATCCGGCTCTTTTAATGACCTATGTATGATACTGATGTGACTTCTTAGCGATCAGTTGGAGTATGAGTGGTAAGCCTCATCTCTACAGGGCATAACAATAATGTTTGAAAAACATAATCAACAGCGTAGTATATCTGTTAGAGTTATCTACGAGTTATTTGATTGATGTTATCTTGAATAGCATAGATGTTCTCATATTTTAATATTGATTGAACTCTTGCTCATTATCAGAACTGCTAGTGAATATCTTGAAGGCTCTTATTGCTTTAGTTATTCCTTGCTTTGCTTATAAAGCCTAGTGGAGAGTTATAACTCTCGCTGGGGCAATTATGTATAATTGTCTCACCCCGTAGACTTCTACTTTTTAGGTGGTCGTCGAAGACGGAGGAACAAGAACACAGGTGACCAATCCCAGCAACAGCAGCATCAGGAGCAGTAAATATCTCAGGTGGAGATCTAGCCTGCTTCATGGTGTAGTTAGAGTCAAGTCCTATGTGTCCTCTGTACTCTCAGGTCCTGAAATGTTTTGGAGTATGAATTCTTGAGAATTTTGGTATCATGTTGTATATAATTACTCAAGAAGTAATTGTCAGTGATGTAAACAGTTAAATCCTTTTTCTATGGAAAAGGTTTGTGGTTTCAGGCTCTTATCTCGAAAAGTTTTAATTTCCCGTGATTTTTGTCTTCCGCTGTTTACCGATTGCTTCCGCACATGATTAAATTGGGATTAATTCGTGGTTTGGAGATCGGAGCCCACATCATGCGTCTCTGAAGACAACATTAGACTTAGATTGTTCAAGTACTCTCTTTCAGGGCAAGACGATAATTGATATAATGTCATGGAGAGTGAAGATCGGTCACCACGTGGGAGGCCCTACAAACTAATTTCTTGGATAAATATTTCCCCCCTTCCCTCACATATAAAATTAGGGGACAAATCACTCTCTTTTCAATGATCCCAGGAGAAAATCTAGGAGAGGCTTGGGAAAGATTTAGGGAACTCCTTCGACGTTGCCCTCACCATGACATTTTACAATCTCAACTCATTGATATATTTTACTGTGGTGTTGATGATGACACCAAGAAATTCTTGGATTCCTTATCTGGAGGAAACTTCATGTTTCAAAACCTGAGCAGTGCATGGGTGGTTGTCAAATGAGCCTCTAAGACCCAAGCCAGATGAGGAACCGGTGGAGTCCTCGAAGTTTCTATGGCTAAGGTAAATCTAGATATCCATACCATTCTTGAAGCCCTTAAATTGATCTCCTTGAAACATGATCACTTAGAATCCTCATTCAATTCTTATGAGAGGCAACCCCAGTAAGTCAGAGCTACAGAATCTCTATGTGGAATTTTCCAAGGGTATGATCACGCTACCCTCTAGTGTCAATACCTCTACAATAATAATATGCAGCCGGGAGTTGACCAAATGGAAGATCTAAACTCCATCCATAGTATCTCGATCCATGCTTACTACAATCCAAATAAAGCTAGAAACCACCCCAGATTTCAATATGGAAATCCTACATGATCTGAAAATTCCTCTCAACTCCCTCCCCAACAAAGACCACCGTATTCCCAAACCAGCAATCCTCCACCGCCAGGCTTCCCCAATAATAACAACCAATGCAACCAGGGGAATTATAGGGGTAATTTCCATAACTGTGGGCCTTACCAAGGACAACAATTCCAAAATCTAAACCAACCATAGCCATAAATACAAAAACACACTCCCACTCCCTCCAATAGTGAGAAGATAGTTGCTCTGGAACAGATTATCCTTTCACAATAGGTCCACCAAAAGGAAATTGATGGTCAGTTAGTCCGCCTTTTTGCTTAATTAAAACCTCCTTCTGACACTTTCACCGGCCAACATGAATCCAATCCCAAGCATATAGAACAGATTAAGGTTGTTACTACCAAATCTGGCCTTACTACACAAGAAAGAGGAAGTTCCCCCCTCTTAAATTTTGACCAAGGGGAAGACAGAGAGGTTGTAATTGTCCCTCAGCTGTTGATACCACCCTCCTTACAATATGAGGTTCATGTGTATAAACTACGTATACCTTTTGCCTATCGGCTGATGAAAACTCAATCGAACTCTAGGTTTAAAAAATTTAAGGATATTAAGAGGAAGATATGCATCAACATGCCACTTCTAGACACCATGATAGACCTACCTAAATGGAAAAAAAATCTTCAAAGCCCTTCTGAACCATAAGCGCACCACAGAAGAAACTGAAACAATAAAACTAGCAAGAGCTACTTCTGACATCATCCAGAGCAAAATGCCAAAGAAATGCAAAGACCCAAGATCCTCTGGGATCACTTGTTCCATCAAGAATTCCATCAGCTATTCAGGGTTAGCTGGCCTTAGAACTTGCATCTCCATCATCCCTCTAAGCATGTGTAGGAGGTTGGGTCTCACAAATTCTAGACCTACTCTGGTGCATATTCAACTTGTAGACTCTTCCATTACCAAGCCTCTTGACATTATTGATGATGTACCTATCAAAGTTGGGAATTTCTACATCCCGTGTGACTTTGTAGTGTTGGACAGAAATGAAGACACTCACTACCCTCTCATTTTTGCAGGCCTTTTCTCGCCACATCCAGGGCACTCATTGATGTTGAGGCCAGACTTCTCACACTACGAGTGAGAATAGAATTCATCAATTTTCAAGCCTCTGGGGGTAGCATGATGTATACTCAAGAGGAAGAAATCAATTTCCTTGAATGCATGGATCATTTCAATCTGATGCAGCAATGCTTCCTTAATTTTGAATCCCCACCAATTAACCAAAATTTTTATTTCTCTCTTGGATGATCAAGTTGCTACTCAAGTCCAATCTATCCCAACCAGCCTTATTAATATGTATGTTACCCCTCCCACAGTCAACATTGTAGCAAGGACCAAGATCACCACTCCAGAAATCCTTGTCCCACAACCCTTTCTCCCTCCCTCTCCCTTTGAGGCACTGTCCTAAGATCCTTGTCAAACTCCTTATGAGCCACTGCTATAAATCACAACCCAAGCGGTGCAGCCAAATGTCATTGATGGATATTTCCCTTATCCTCTCTACAACCCACCTCCCATTGACAATAGTGGTCGATATAGGGAAATGAATGAAGATTTGTACTTAAGTCCATCCTCGCCCCCCACAAATAATCATATTTATCCAAATGTTCTTCCTTATGAACATTCCCCACCACATCCCAAACTGTGGGAACCTAATAACATTTCTTTGAATCTTTGAACTTGGTATACAGATGTGCGCCAAGCCTTCCAGGATATGTTTCAAAGTTGTCAAGCAAAGATGATTGAGTGGTTCCTAGGAAATCACTACTGCAACCATGCCTTCCTCTCCATTCTGTCACCGCCTTACTATCCACCACCACCGTGATCTTCTTCCCTCCATCTCAGGTTTAGGTTTTGCATAGGATGAGAAAAAATCTAATTCTGGGGTGGAGGTGTGTGGTATGATTCTATTCCACCCCCTATCTTTTACCTTATTTGCATTATTGTGCCTTTTTTATTGTTTTTGCACGTAGTCACTTTATTCATGGAAATTACCTAGTCGGTCATGCTTTTCTCTATTTTCTTTAGTTGTAAAAAGGCCATTATCTAGTCAGCCCATTGAGTAGAAATCTATCACTATACCCCAAATTAAATTAGTATAACTTTTTTGCAAAATCTATTACAAATTGCCATCTCTGAAACCATTGTGTCACCTAGGACCCCTAAATTATATTACTCCTTGGAATAGTTGGCAAGTCATATGGAATCAATCAGAACCAAGCATAATTTTTCCCTATGTTTAAACAATATATTATCTTGTTAAAAAAACTTGTATGATGTGACTTATAGGAATACTCTAACTAGAGCAATGACACTCTCTGGAAAAAAAATAAGATGAAAAAATTTTGAAGTTCTTCCTTCCCTCTATTTTTCTTTTAAAAAAGAGAAGCTAAGAATCACCACTAGATAAAAATCAAGTCTGGGATGGTATGCTTCCCAAAATAAAAATTCCACATCCCACAAAGGGGCGTACCATCAAAAGATGCCAAAAGTGCACATGAAAAAAGTTGTGACCAATTTAGCCATAACTCTACAAATTTAAATCCATAGTCAAATAGAGGAGGGATCAAAAAATTTCCTCACACCCCCTTCACCCTACTCTTGTGCAACAACTTACAAAAAAAATTTGAGAGTGTCAAAGCAAAAGTAAGAGGAAGCCTTTTTTCTACAAAATCTCATTTTAGAAGCAAGATGTGATAATTGTTTTGAGAGGGAATATAGAACTTTTTGCTACATGGTTCTAGAAGATTGGGTCACTTAGCCAAAATTTGGAGGTAAGGATTATAGTGATGTTACAAGGGTGAGGAATGACGTATTGTGAGTATAAATTGGACTTTATTTGTAATTTAATTTGCTCGGGAAGAGTAAAGATTCAAGTCTAGGTATTTTGATGAATGCATATCCATCTGTCTTTTTGCATATTTTTCATACTCCTTTTCATTAGATCCTATTTCTTTTTTGGTAATTTCTAAGACAATTTGCAATTTACCCCCTTTCTGATTTATTGTACAAATACTTAACTATTTTCTCACCTTTTGTAGGTTTTTCTTCCAAAGTAGAAATCTAACCCACTCAGCTCACGAGACGCCTGTCTCACTATGCCCAGACGGTCGACTCACCCCCAGAGACCTCCTCGTTCAGAGCCAAACTATCACTTGGTCCTCGGCTCAACCTGCTACTTCAACACTCCAAACGGGCATCTCGCTTCAACGAGATGATCGTCTCATGGACCCAACTGAGCATCTAGACTAGCCCAGACGGCCATCTCTTGACCCTATTAAGCCAAATGTCCAAGTTGTCTCTCATTAGGTTTCTATCCCTTGATCACGTGCAATGCAACACCAGATGGTCGGCCCGCATCATCAAGACGTTTGGCTCGAACATTACTTGGAGCCCAAGCAATCAAGTCAAAGGGCACCAGCACTCCTGTTAGGATTTTAAACCCTAGGTTCATGCACAGTGGCATGAAATTGGCATCCCACATCATCTAGACGAACGTTTTGAGGTCTTACTTCGAGACCGAGAAATGGAATCAAGGGCGCCGCCACTCCACTTGGCTAGGGTTTGGCCGTTGCTCTAAAGCCACACCACGTCACAATTGAAATGACAGTCTAGGTTACTCCAAATGGTTGTTTCGTAGTTTTCAATCAACACTTTACAGCAACCACCCCTCTCACTTATTTTACCCCCTTCACAGTTTCCACCCCTCCTTCCCCTATAAAAGGAGGGGGGACTCCACTAAGAAAAGGTTCCTCAATTTTTTACTACCATTTTGCTTTGAAGCTCTATCAGTTTAAATTCTTAGTTGTAATCTTTACATTCAGCAATAAAATTTGCTTCTTTGTTCTAGATCTGGATTTCTCTCTTATTCTTATTCTTTCTTCTAGTTTGCTCTTTTGGAGAGGGGGGTTAAGAAAGCAAGTTTTTTCATTTTGTCACCGCCTTTGGTCTCCTCAGATATTTCGGTCTTTGTGGTCTATGGCTTCCTATCTTCTTCCCCTTATTTCTCCATTCCTCGCTATGACTAGTGAGTAGTTTCCTTATCAAGACAATGGGAGTAGCCCCTTAGCCATGTGTTCATCGTATCAGGTTTTACATGACTATTTTATATGGATGGTTTTTGGTTTAGAAATTTATAATTTAAATGAAGTCATTAATCAATTTTATCATGAGTTAATCTCGATAGATGCGACCGTAGAACTTGGGATTTTGAACGTCTAAACTGATTTCATGAGGATTTGTATGTGGTGGCAGAAAAAACTTCTTTAGGATGAAGAACTAGGATGTGTGAACACTAGGACAAATGGGTTCACGTGGAGTTCCTTCCTTGCATTTTATTTAAAAATAATTTGCATACATGCTTCTATCTCACTTTTTGTGTATTGCTTGATCTTGTTTTTACTTTGTCTAAGGTGGTGAACCCCTAAGCCTTGATGCTTTCCTTCTGATTTAATTGTCTTCTTCCACACTTATTTTCCATCGCTTCTCTTTATTTCCAGTACTTTAATTCTTGTTTAGAAAATTTTGTGTGCTAACAATCTTCTTCTTTACTTTCTTGTCTTAGAATAATCTTTTCCTTTCTTTACTTTAGTGCAATATATTACTTTCTTTATACTTTTAGTTTCTTGTTCTGGTGTATTAAAACAACCCCCAACTAGAATTTACTTTCTATTCCTTATTCAAAAATACCAAAAAGAATTAATTTCAAAAATCAATCGAGATAAAAGAGAACAATCTTAATAATGTTATCGTGTGAGATCAACCCTTCTATACTAGCCTTAACTGGAAAGTAAAAAAGGATTAAACTCTAGGATAATAATCTTAGTTAATTGTTGTGCTTGAGGACAAGAAAAGATTGAAGTTTAGGGTATTTTAATGAATGCATATTCATCACTTATTTTTGCATCATTTAGAATAATTCATTAAGACTTTTTTGATAATTTTAGTTTAATTTGAAAATCAATTGTACTTTCATCCTCTCGATATTCCTTTTCTAAATTCTTATAAGATTTCTCTCAATTTTCAAAAACTATTGAAGTATTTAAATCAAGATAAGAAAAGATGAAGGTAGGAGGCTTTTCAAATTTCCCTTAGAGTTTGATGTACCTCACACCAAAACGGTCATAACTCCCACATACAAATTCCAAATTTAGAATTTAGATAAGTTTTGAAAATATAATTTTAATTTCTACAGAAAATATACTTCCCAATGGCTTTGGTAGTCATTTGACTATCCAATCAACCGGTGAACGTACATGTTTGTTTTGTCGTAGTGCTTGATTTAAATATATACCTTGTATCAAAATTGGCATAACTCTCACATCCCAAGGTAGAATTTAATGTTAAAATATGCTTTTGGAAAGGGAATTCAAAGGCCTATAGGAAAACCATATTTTCAAGTGCACTTTAAAGCTTGTTACTAGCCAAAATTCACATGAAACTTCATAAATAGGAATGAGAGAGAGTCACAATTTGAAGGGTCAAAAGAAGGCAATCAATGATTTTCTTTATTACCTATTCAGGAAGGAAATTGTTCTCTTAACCAAGACATACAGTAGATGCCTCTTCCACTTCTTTCTCCTCTCTTTTCAAGGTTTCCACCCCTCCTCCTTTAAAAGGATGGGGACTCCACTAAGAAAAACATCCCAGATTTTGTAATTGTATCTTGTAGTTAAACTTTGTCATTTATGTTCATAGGTGTAAACTTTCATTTTTGCAATAAAAAGTTGCTCTTTTATCTCTAGTTTCTAGGTCTCATTTTCTTCTTGTTGTTCTTTTCTTTGGAGCGGGGATCTGAGAGAGAGAGAGAGAGTTATTTCATTATCACCAACTAAGATCTTCTTGGAGATTCTCTCTTTTCTGGTCTATGGCTTTCTACCTTCCTTCTCCATTTTCTCCATCTCTTAGTATGACTAGCGAGTAGTTTTCTTACCAAGAAAAGGGGAGTAGCCCCTTAGACATGTGATGATTGGATCAAAGTTTTTATCTAACTTTTAGATAAATGGTTTTGGATTTGGAAATCAATGATTTTAACGAAGTGATCTCTTATTTTCATCACTTGTTGATCTTAGCAGATGCAACTGTAGAACCCAAGATTTAGAACAACCAAATTGATTACATTTAGATTTAGATGAGACCTCGGAAAAGTCCCTATTAGGATGATTGAACTAGGATTCGTGAATGCCAGGACCAATGGGTTCACATGGAGTTCATCTTTTGTGAATCATTTATGAATGTTTCGCATGCCTTCCTTTATCTTTCTTATCATGTGATTTTTTCTATTTGTTTCACATCAGATAGGGTGGTGAAATCCCTTATCTTCAGTATTTATTTCTTTTGATTAGTTAATCTTTTTTTTGGGTGAAGTCAGGAGGTCATCTTATTCATCTCGTCCTCCTCTTACGAGCTGATTAAAATCACTACGACAATCTATAGATTTTTGTGATGCAATAAACTTGGCAGTACTACTGCCATTATAGTCTTTTTTGGCAAGGTCCTTCAGACCCTCTGTTGGACGTATATAGTGCGTCCTCCCAATGTTTTATTTGTGATGGTGTTTCACTAGCGCATCTGCTAGCATGTTGCATTCCCTCTTTACATGACAGATCATCCAGGCCTGCTTCCTCAATGAATTTGCTAACTCTATTTCTTTGCTGAATCTAGGTGCATCACTCTGTTTGCCTTGGAGGATTTGTACTGCGTTACGACAGTCTGATTCAAAGATGGCATTGTTCCACCCTGTTGCCGCATCATATTCCATAGCCACAATAATCGCTTTCACTTCTGCTTCTAGCGCATCACTCGCATCAATTTTAACTCCATTACCTTCAATCCATTCTCCTTTCTAGTCTCGAGCCACATATGCACAACTACTCACATTCTTTTTTAAGATTGCATCTGTGTTTATCTTAATCCAATCTCTCGGAGCTTTGTTCCAATGCTCAGTATTCTTTGTGTTCATAGATTCGACCTCCTTACCCCATGCCAACATGCTCATCTTACCTTCCTGTTTCACCCTAGTGGCCACCTTGGGTACATTTGGAGTTTTTTGTTCCAGGACCTGGTTGTTACGTATCTTCCAAATGTACCAACAACCATACATGAACATGCTTTTAAAGTCCTTCTGCCTCAAGTATGCATGCAGCCACATATCCAATTTGTTTCCAGTGAAGAAGTCCTTGGGCACGTCCTTGTCGAGAATGAGATTCCACGTTTCCTTAGCATGTGGGCAATCTCGGAGAGCATGCAGACTGTCTTCTGCTGTAATTTTACATATTCCACATTGGTCCCCCTCAGTAAAATGTCGGTCCTTCCTCCTCTTGTTTGTTAGAATTACATCATGTGTGAGTGTCCACATGATTAGTTAATCTTTAATTCAACATCTTTATTTTTGTTTTAGTTTTAACAAACTCTCAAATTGGAAATTATATTCTTATTCTTGCAATTAGATTTGAAACTCAACCATCCTCTATTTGTCATCTCTAGGGATCGATACCTATCTATACTCTATTGACTTGGTGTTTGCATCAAGTCCAAAACCTATTTAGAAGGTTAAACTCTAGTACTTGTCCTAGTGATTGTTGTGTGTACAACGACATGCATCAGCCTCTCCTTTCCTTGTAGGAAAAAGAAAATAGGATTGTTGATAGTGGATGCTCCAAGCATATGACTGGTGATAAGGACCACTTCAACACCTTCATAAGAAATAAAGGAGGATCACAGACTTTTGGGGACAACAAGAAATGTTAAATAATAGGTTTAGGGTGATGCAGGTGAGTCACTATGCATAAAGAATGTTTTTATGTGGATGGACTACATCATAACTTTATTAGTATTATTCAAATTTGTGATAATGGATATTTTGTTCTTTTTATTTCTCTTGAATGTTTGCTTCTAGAATCCCTCACTTACAATGTTATACATATAGGAAATAGAATTGTAAATCTCTATACTATTGTTCTTAGCTCTCTTTAGCCTATTATTTGGTAAAAGCCTAGTCATTGATAATAATGATATATCTTTGTGGCACTGTAGGCTTGGTCATGAAAATATGCATCAATTGAAAGAAGTTAAGCAAAAAGGAATTGGTCAAATGACTCATTAAATTGGATTTTTAGAAGGATGAATAATTCCAACCTTGCACACAAGGAAAGCAAACCAAGTCTTCCTTAAATGAGTCTTTAGCACCAAGAGAGCTCTTGAGCTTCCATATTGATCTATTTGGACCTATGAGAACTCAAATGCCTTGTGGTAATAAGTATTGCCTAGTGATTGTTGATGATTTCTTTTACTTTACTTGAACTTTCTTTTTATTTCAAAGAGTGATACACTTGATATTTTCTTGAATTTTTGTAAGCAAATTGAAAATGAAGCTTCGCTCTAAATTATCTCTATCTATAGTGACCATGGGGTGATTTTGAAATGATTTGTTTGAAATTTTTTGTGAAGAATCTAGTTACATGCACAAATTTTCTTCCCTGTGTACACCTCAATAGAATGGAGTAGCAAAGAGGAGGAATAGGTCATTACAACATATGGCTAGGACAATGTTGTTGGAGTATGACAATCCCAAGAAGTTTTGTGCAGAAGTCGTTAGCACTGCTTGTTCTGTGCAAAACTGATTTTTACACATCCTTTGCTTATGAAAACCCCCTATGAGTTAAGGCATGGTAGAAAGCCTTCTATCGACTTATTTTATATTTTTAGTTGTCCATTCTTTTTTTAACACAAAAGATTCTCTTGATAAGTTTGATGTGAAATCTTACAAGGCTTTCTTTATGGGCTATAGAGGTACTAGTAGATCTTATAAAGTATTCAAAATTGAATTGTCTAAATTAAAGAATCTATCAAAGTTAAATTTATTGAAAATAGCAAGAATGTCATTTATGATGATGCTCTAGATGAAGTGATTCTAGGTTAAAAAAACTAGACATCAATAACAAATGAAAAGAGGTGGCTAAAGCTAAATGCTCAAAACAAGATGAAAAGAAAGATACAACTCCCCACTTTGCAAAAAAATCATTTGAAAGTGATCATCATAGGCAACCCCTTTGAAAGAGTGAAGATGTGGGATGCTATCTATAAAGAACAATCAAACAATGCATTCATCTCATAACTTGAGACAAAGAATGTCAAAGAAGCTCTTGAGGATGATGAGTGGATCCTAGCCATGCAAGGAGAGCTTCAAAAACTTCAAAAGTATAAGGTGTGAACTCTAGTGCCAACGCCAAGTCATAGGAAGATCACTGGCGCAAAGTGAGTCTATAGGAATAAAATTGACAAAAGTGACAGGGTGGTAAGGAACAAGGCAAGGTTAGTATCTCAAGGTTATAGCCAATAAGAAGGTATTGATTTTGATGAAACGTATGCTCCTATTTTTAGACTTGAATCCATTAGAATGTTACATGCCTTTAATAGTAATAAAAATTTCTTTCTTTATCAAATGGATGTTAGAAGTGTGTTTTTAAATAGAGAGATAGAGAAGTCTATGTGGATCAGTCTCATGGATTTGAAAATGACAAGCATGCTAATCATGTTTATCTATTAGAAATGGCTCTTTATGGACTCAAACAAGCCCCTAGAGCTTGGTATGAGAACTACGAAACTTTTAAATTTATGATGGCTATGTCATGGGAAAATTTGACTCTATTATCTTTCTATAACACCTCTAAAAAATTCTTAATCATTCAAATTTATGTCTATGATATCATTTTTGGTGGGACTAATCTTGGTCTTTGTAAGGATTTTAGTTCTCTCATGCAAATTGAATTTGAAATGAGCATGATGGGGGAGATTAACTCTTCCTTGGCTTTCGAATCAAGAAAACAAAAGATGGGAACTTCATCAACCAAAGTAAGTACACTAGTGGACTCTTGAAGTGCTTTGGGATGGAAACACAAAGCCAATGGATACTACCATGTCCAACACCGCCAAACTTGACAAGGATGAAGAAGGTGAGAAGGTAGATGAGAATCTCTATAGAGGTTTGATTGTTAGCATACTATAGCTAACTACCTCTAGATTGGATATTTTGTTTAGTGGTGCCTTGTGTGCTAGATTTCAATCAAGCCCTAGAAAATCCCCTCTTATGGTTTTTAATATGATTTTAAGGTATCTAGTCAAAGCCCAAAATTTTGGACTATGGTATCCCAAGTCAAGTGACTTTACTCCTACAGCATATAGTAATGTGGATTATGTTGGGTGGTTAGTTGATGAAAAGTGCACAAGTGGAACTTGCTTCCTCCGAGGACCATGTTTAGTTTCTTGGTTCTTTAAAGAGAAAAACATTGTGCCACTATCAACTATTGAGGATGAATACATTTTAGATGGTAGTTGTTGTGCCCGAGTCCTTTAGATGAAGCAAATACTCTAAGACTTTAATGTTTTCAATAATGCTTCTCCTATTTTTTGTAATAATACTAATGTAATTAATCTATAGTACAATCCTACATTGCATAGTATAGCTAAATACATAGAGTTTTATCGTCATTTCCTTCATGACCACATTTCTAAGAAATACATATACATCACTCATGTGGATATAGAAAATTAACTTGCAGATATTTTCACTAAACCTCTAGATAAAGAGCAGTTCAATTTTATTAGATTAAAATTGCTTATTACTTTCATTAATGATAATCATGACTCCTAGCTATAATGTTCATTTACTCCTCTATGTTGCTCGATATTGGATATCATCTACTTATTTTTGCTTAAAATTATCCAGTTTAAATGCCTTATTTTGAATAAATTGGTTTTAATAGAAAAATACTTGTTTTAGTGTAAAATAGTATCCCATGATGATAAAAATGTGCCCCTATATGTTTTATATGAATGTTAGTCTAGTTTAATGCATGTACATTGGGTTCTAGGACCTTAGAACTAAATTTCTTGTCTTTGTGATAGACCATGTTGTGAACTGAGTTTGCCCTCGAGTAACTTGATTGGCAGGTTGAGGACTGAACCACAAAGGGTGTCAACCGAGTTACCTAAAAGTAAACTGGACTGGCAACATTGTTACAAAATTGATAAAGGATTTCAATCTGTCGATTTCCTCCCTCTCAACTAGAGGAACTTGACTGACATCCCTTCATTCTCATTCTCCTTTTAACCTAGACCCTCTCCTGACCTTTTCTTTGCCCATCCAAGCCCAAATCTACTTCCATAGCCTAATCCTAGCCGTATTTGTGGTCTATTTTTGTGTTTGGTGCAGAATTGAGTTGCAGCTCTTCTCTCTACATGTTTTTGTCTCCCATTACTTCAAGTATGAGAAATAAGAGTTCTTTAGCTAGTATCACATCCATCCCTCAAACTCATCCTTCCACACGGATCCTTTCTTATGATGGCACTTTTTTATCCACGCTTAAGTCATGAATCGATATACATAGTTGCTCCCTTATTCTCCATTTCCTTTTAGACCCTTGGAGGAAATAAGGAGTGGTATTTTGTGTTGTATTAAGCAACTTTTTCTTCGAGAATGTCTTGGTTTACTTTATGTTGAATGCTATTTCTTTTTCAATTCTCTTGCTAGCACAAAAGTTGTTCATGAGTTCTATGCTAACCTTACATGAAACTACACTACCATAGTGCCACCACCTAACACCCTGATACCCTCACTTCACATGATTTTTAGGACTCAGATTACAATCACTGAGGATATACTTAATACATACTTGATTGGATCCCCATCCACAGTTTCTTAGAAGGCCACCTATTTCATCACCTTGACCTGCTCTACCTAGAGGAATTCTATAAGAGCTCGGATCCTGAATTATCCCTTTATGATATTCACAAATTCTTGAAGAAGCTTGAGCTATCCTGTAGGAATAAAGCTACCCTACCATATTCCTCTTTGGATATCAATACATGCATCATTGCCCTCATTGTAAATTGCAATATCCATCTGAAGAAAAATCAAATAGATTTTGTAGATAACTCAGTAGAGATAGTGTATAATATCCTTCAGGGAATCCAAGTCAAATGGGCATGCTATATCCTTCACCACATGACTTGTTTTGACTTCAAGAAGAATACACTGGACTCCCATCCTCCATACCCCAACCTCATCTATGGTTTGTTACAATTTCTTACTGAGAAATCTCCTTTTAAGGATTTGAACTAGACTCTCAACATGAAAGGTGTTTCCATTAGTTAAACCATAGTGAAGAAGTCATCCCAATCCTCCAAATCCTCTACCCTAGTGCCTCCCCCTATGCTCAGACACCTCCAACACCATCGAGACCTAATAAGGCTTCATTCTATGTATCCAAAAAATCTCTCATGGGGTACACGATGCATTAGAATGCTTATCACTTGTAAGTTCAAAAACATCTCTAATAGGACCTAGTTCACATAATGACTAACATGAACATGTCATGTCCTTCACCCTATCCACCATACCATCTACCCCTTTATACCATTAACTATGCTACATATATATACAAATTAGTTCAACCCAACACACCAGTATGCTTTTCTGCTGCACACCCTACCCATGTTGATGGGCCTCCACCTACTTCATTTCATGCACATCCTAGAATGACTCATATGCTTGATCTCATGTCTAGCCCTGCCTCAGTTGTTCTTGCATATTTTTATGGGGTTTCTACACCCATGTATGATCAATCTATTGCATTTCTTGCCACTGGTATGTCCTAGCATGAGCAACATCTACTCTCTCCTTTACTCCTTGTGAGGACATGGAGATAGTAGAGGAAGGTGACAAGGATGTTGAGGATGATGATGGAGATGATGATGGTGAGGTATATGGAGATGATGATGGTGATGAAGCTTTTGTTGCACCTACCTCTTCTTTAAGACCATATCCAACTAGTGATGAAGACTTTGACTCAGCTCGGGATGACCTGATCCAAATGACCTTGATGTTTCGTTTTTAGGTCTTAGGTGCCCATGTATCTGTATTTTTTTAGCTTAGCATTTATTTACAAAGGGCACATGTATCTGAGGCTACTATTTACATCTTTTTGTCATTCTTTTTAGTTTTTGTGTTCATCATGGACTGATTTACTTTTATTGTAATCATTATGTTATGTACTCTTAACTCCTTGCTCTAATACTTCCATGATTTTGGTGTATGCACTCTTATATTTTGACTATGAATAAATATTATCAGTTCTCTCTATAGAGATTATGTGATTGGTGGTTGATATGGTGGTTGTGAGTAGGATAAAACCTAACTCAGATCATCTACCGCCTCCCTTTTTGATATGAAAAAGAGGGAGAAATAGCTTGGTATATATTGAAATTGATCTATCTTTTTCCTATAAAAAAGAATACAAACAACATACATGTTGTGGTTGTGTTTTTGGAGGAACTAACCATACATGTAAAGGTAAGCATAAGTTGAGGGGGAGCAATTGTTATCATACGTTCATGTATCCCCTTACATATCAAAGGTAAAATGTTTAAAATTTCAGTCCTTTTCAATATGTTAAGGAATGGTTTGTCATTTTTAAAATGGGGGAGAATGTTAGCCAAGCAGTTCTACATTGTCCATATTTTTATGATGACTTAACCATTCCACTCATGTGTATCTAATATGTCTATTAGAGATCAATTTCGGGTATTAGTTACATGAAGAGGATAAAATTAGAAAACCCTAGTTTTCCAGAAATCAAGTCAAGTTCAATGCAAATGCAAGATATGAAGATTAAATAGTATCTCTATTAGAATCATGTTGTAAATTATTTGTATTGAATGTATGACTTGTAACTAATCTTAATGGAAATTTAAAGCACTTAATTTGAATGACTAAGAACTTTTTGGGCAATTGTCATGAGTCATCATAGACAGGCTTTCCAGCTGAGTTTCCTTTGAGGTAACTTAGCCGACAGCCAAACCTGGCTTTTAGCAATACCTAGGGTTGTTTAAGTTTGTCCTAGTGGCAACTCGACTGACACCCTGTACTAATAAAAATAGATACAGTCACTGGTCAAATTTCATATCAGATAAGCTTGAGCAACAACTACAATTTGATTTGTCATATAGTATCGTCGGTCAAGTTTCCCAAAAGGTAACTCAATCGAAATTACGGTAAATTTTAGAAAAGTATTTCTAGTCGTCGTGAGTGTTACAAACTTTAAAAATAGATCTATTGCAACCCCCAAAATGGATAGGGTTCGATCCTAAGTGACTCTAATGGATAGTAAGATACTTCAACTATAAAAGAGGCCCTTGCACTTCATTCCAAGTCTACCTTCTATGTTCCCTTGCTATAGTTGAGTGTTTTGGCCTCCAAGAGCATCTAGTCTCCCTCAAACTTATTTACTACTCTACATCCAATCTGAGTGAGTTAAGATCTTTGTAAGAGATCTACCCCATTGTATATCTTCTGAAGCTCTCCACTCTTCTTCCCAACCTCTCTCTAGCAACATAGTGGTCTAAAGGTGACTTCCTTAAAGAAGGAAGGGGACTTCCTTGAAGAATGAAGGGTTAATCAAAGGCTGACGATCTTCTACAAGAATGGGTAAGGCCTTGATGAAGGTAGAAGATTCTTGGTAGGTAGATAGGTAAGTCCTTTGTAATGGTTATTGGCTCCTTGACCTGAAACGAATGCTAGTTTAGCCCTTATTCTTGAAAATGGTGGTCATATTGTTGTAACTCATATAGTACAATATATAGAGTGAGACAAAGCTACAAATCCTAGAGGTTGACCCCTCTAGATAGTGTATGTACATCTCCTAGTTTGGAGGTTGGAACCACTATACATCTTAGCCTTCTTTTTGGTGTTTTCTCAATCTCTCTCTCTCTTTCTTGCTTTTTCATATTGCAATATATTCTAGCAAATTTCTTGAAGGTCTAATGTCTCTTATTTAAGTGATTTTATCTATATTCACCCACCCCTATAGAGCCTATATACATACATATATTTATATATATATATATATGTGTGTGTGTGTGTGTGTGTGTATATGTATGTGTGTGTAGTTGCAGTTGAGTTGTTCAATTGCTTTCTTCAAATATATCTTATAAGTTATTTCTCATCACAAAATCAACAAATGGCTTGCTTTCTTTCCCAATAGTGTATACCTAATAAACAATCATAAAGGACAACCTAAAACTAAAATTAGCATTCTTTTGAGAGAGTTGGTTACCTACTTACCAATGGATCTTTATCTACCCATAAGTTGTGAATAATAAATATATCTTGTATGTGAAATTGAAGGTTTTTATCCTTGAATTGGAGCATTGTACAAATGTAGTGATCATGTGGGAATTCAAATAATTTTACTTTAAGGGTGACACATCCAAATCCAACAAGGTTATTATTTTCTTCAGATCGTTGTCATAATAATTTCATGGATTGTGATATCCTCAAATGATGGTCTTTATTCTTGAAAAATAATTAGAAATATAGTAACATGTACAACATCAAATTTTACATAACTCATTTGGAAACTAGAGTGCATTTTTCTATTGTTCTTTTATTTTATTTTATTTGAAAAACATCTTTTCAATAAGTTATTTTTTAACATCTTCAACTCAAATGGAAATTTTTAGTATGAGTAATAGGGGGGAATTAGGAAAAAGAATTCATATAGCAAGAGAACATATCAAGAGAAAAATATAGTAATAGTATATTATAGAATAATAAATTTAAATAGAATTATCATAGAAAATCTAGCAAATAATAATAATCTTGATATAAGTAAGAGACATAAAATAAAATATTAGAGAACTTCAAGAAGTTTGAGAAAAACCTTGACAAATGAATTCTAAACTTATAATTTCATATGACTAATTAAAATTTTTGAATAATTGGATATTTATCAAAGTGAATTGAGGAGATTTACAGCATAGGAGTTTTTGAAGCATTGCCAAGTTTCACACTGTAGGATGTAGGAAGTTTTTTTTAAATTAAGAAGCACTTTAAGAATTGGGTAAGTCTTGTTTTGATGATCACAATAAATCATTTAGGATTCTTTTGAAGAAATTATAACTGAGAGAACAGCATGTTGGTTGCATGTGGACCTATTCCAATATGTATAGGTAATCCACTTTTGTTTAATAAAATTTATATTGGAACCATAATATTCATTCAAAAGAGTATTATCTATGCCAACATGGTTTAATATGAAGCTAAAAATTAAGAAAGTGCATGAACAATAATCCATTTTATAAAAAATAGAATGGATGATAAATTTAAATAAAATGTGCCCTTTGAACCTAATTTTTTTAATATGTGAAGGCCTTGATCACACTAGTTAGGACAAAGTCGGTGTAATTCTTCAACTAAATTACAAAATAGAAACTATAAAAGAGTGTATCAGTGCTTTCACACCACATTTTTTGACATGCCTATCTATAAGCACAATATAAGCATTTTTTTCTATTTCTGGGACTTGTGCTAATTTCACCTACTTTTTTCCTTTTGGTACTCATAATTTCATCTACTATATTTCATAATGTAATGGTTGATCTATTTCAAGAATCAATATAGTTCCATTTCATATCACCACTAAACTGGGCATGGGTTTGTCATTGGTCCCAATTATTCCAACTTAGATAGAGGAATATAGCTATACAGATTCTTATATGATGATTTTTGTCATTAGTATTACTCACACTTTGATGCCATGTTGGAGTTCAACCAAAAAAATATGAGGTTGAAACATCCAAAAGAAAACTTTTTTCCATTGTGCTTATATATATGTTTGATTCCTTACTCTAATAGAGTTGACTTGGAACATGTAGGGTGATCCCTCTCTCATTTTCTACATACCTCCCTATCTATATTAAAGTCATGTATGGCATCTTAACTCCATAATTCATATTTGCAGACTACCACGTCATAACATGTTTTGAGTCTTCAGAGGCCTTATGTGCATTGTGGTACAATCAAATCCAGACTTTGTTGACCTTATGATAATTTTTCTTCATTTAGGATGAGACTTTACACGCTTATGAGCATAATAGTGCATTTTGTTGAGTCTTTATAGGTCTTATGAGCATAATTATGCTTTTATGTTGACCATGTACAAGCCTTATTAGCACAATAATACAAAACCTATTTACAGGACAACCATTTAACATAAAAACAAATTGATCGAGATAATGGATATTTAACAAATGATTTTCATGCATTGATTTTATGCTATCAGTTATACCATAGCTTTCTTTATAACCACTCGTTGGCACTTTCTAGTTTATGTTTTCCTTGCATGGTTATGAATGAAATAGTCACAGATGAAAAACACCAAAAGGCTTAGAAATGAGGGGAATTCAATCAAGGTTTTAGACATATTTGACAGTGGGGTGCCTACTATATACCAAGATGTGTCTATCTTTTCGTATTTAGAACAATTGAGTTTTATGTATTTGGTTTTCCTTACGATTAAATATTTTAGAAATGAGAAAACTTTTGTATGTGTTGGTTTCCACAATGATCATTTTCTAATGATTGCTAATTGGAACACACCTAAGTGAAATGAGATTGAATATTTATGCTCCCTTTCATGTATGTAACATCCAAACTTAAGGTGCTACAAGTATCATATGAGTTTAATACATGTTAGAGTGTTTGTTTGTCATATAATGACAATCAGTTAGAGCATCAACAATACTAGAATACCATGCAACAGGGATCCAGAACATCCCAATGTATATCTATTTTGGGGTGGGAGCTGAGCTAGACAAACAACTAGTGAAGTGGACACATGATGACTAATTTTCTAATCTCAGCTGGAGTAAAGTGCTTTATAACTAAAAAATTATGTTCAAGTTGGTATTATATGAAGAAGAAAATGTCTATCACAACAGTCTATTCAAAGTAAGACTAGCTTCACAATAATAGACATAGTAATTTGAATCATTTTCGTCCATAACATTAGTTAGAACTAGAAGGGAAAAAAGTAGTCAGGTGTTTTGGCATTTAACAATGGTACCTGACACAATCTATGTTATCATTCATCACACTAACTATTTTCATGTGATCAAAGATGGCTAAAAGTATTTTCCAATCGTCCCTCATTCGTCTATGGATAAATGGATGGAGAACTCTCGAAAACTATGAACTAGTTGTAACATTACAGGATTTGAGGCATCGAATGAAATAATCTTAAAATGAATAATTGGACTATCCATATTGCTAAGATGTGCCTCATTTTTAGGAAGCCCGTCAATAGGTACTTTGCAGTTAAGCATCCTCAACCCAAAGTAGTACTACGATGGATGATTTGTCAAGGAGTTGATCCCAGGTTGTGTGTGAGGACAAAGCACAGAGTCAAAGCCAATGGTGGTTTGTGGGGTTTGGTCATCTTTCCCAAAGATCTATTGGAGTCTTAGATAATGGGCTCAGGAATTATAAATGGTATCAAAGTCAATTCCCCTCCAATAGGTGAGGCCCACAAAGACATGTTGTACTACAAATTTAAAGTGTGCAGTCCAGACATGTGGAAGTGACTTTTTACTGAGGTGATATGGAATCGCCCACTTAGGGGCATGTTTGGTTCTCTGACTTTTATTGATTTATTCTAAAATTCATCTAGATGAAAATTTTAGATTTTCTTTGTAGAATTTTAAAGATAAAGAGAAGCCCCAATTTTTCAAGTATAATTGATATCATGCATTTTGATCTCCATCAAAAAGAATCAGACGTCAAAATCCATCCAGATGGCTCCTTTCTCTCTAAGAGCACATTTGGTTTTCCGAATTACATTGTATTGTTGTATTATAAACTTCATTGAGAGAATTTTACATTTGCTTTGTAGAATTTAGAAAAATATGATAATCTCCAAGTTTTTATTATAACCAAAATCATGCATTTATGTCTCCAACAAATTTTGATGGACGTCAAAATCTTACTTTAAGTGGTCGGTCAACTGATAAAAATATACAAAGTGGTTACCGAATCCTCCAAAAAAATGAAATTGAACTTTACTGAATTAAAAAATTCAAGGCTTGGACTAAATGCAAAAAAATTAAAATCAAACTCTAACCAAAAGTTGCATAAATACACAATTAACATGAAACAATTAGATAGGTCAAATAGGTGGATGTGTGGGGTTTGAATTGTGTCAAATCAATTTGTGTACAAGTTGATGCAAGTGCAACTAAAAATTGCTTTGAAACGTTTGGTAGAAAAGGCCACACATGCCCAACCTAGGGTGTTGTGGGTTAACACGCGGGTTCCCAGTTACGTGTTATAAAAATGTTAGATAGATACTAAATCGAATTGAAATTCTTATTGTTGTGACTAGGATAAAAAATGACCAGAAACAACTACAAATCGTTGTTGAAAAACATTACAGATGTTGGCTAAATTGGACACTAGCTTATCCTTTCTTTTGATGATGGAAAATATTTACTATTTGTGGATCTAACATGCGATCTAAGTATTTTAGGTGATCAAAGAACTAAGTCAAGATCTAATGACAAAGACTATGCAATTTTATATAGTTTGGATGGTTGTAGGTCAAGTTGTACCATGAGTATGATTGTATAAGTGTTTTCTTGTACAACTTGATAGATATGATGTAACGACAAGTGATGATCTTCCAAAACCTACCGAAAACTATATCCCACTCTCATATGAAGCCTTTAGGGTTGTTAGGTTCTATTAAAAAAGTCATTAGATTGGTTTTCCCATATTTTGCAATCTTTTTACATAGTTTTTCTTGGTCAAAGACTTCGTCGACAAAAATTCATTCGATAGAAGACTCTGTCAACCGAGAAAGTGTCCTTACAACATATTGAGTTTTTATCATTTTTGGTGGAAATCTTTCTCGACCGAGATTGTCGATCGAAGAAAAGTTTGACCGAAAAAGAGTCATTGTGTCTATTTAGACCAAGACGTTCGACTGACATATAGCAGTTAGACCTATTTTTCTATCAGGACACTTCTCGATCAACTAATTGATCAGCCGAGATAGCATCGGTCAAACCAATTGTCAATCAAGAAAGTTTTAGAACTAAAAACTATTAATGATCAAATTATCTGTTGTAACTCAACTGACTTAATCCTAACGGATAGTTTACTATTAAGAATGCCCTAAACACTCCCCACAGTTATCCTAACAACTTGTAAACAATTCTTGTATATATTAGTGGTCTTATCACACCTAGAATGCACTTGAGCATTCTAATACTTACAATCTTACCCAAAGTGCTTGGCTTCTACATTTGCCATTTCAAGCTGCCTTCAAGCTAGCCTAAGCCTTATCTTAATATTATTGTCCTTCTCCACCTAATATAACTTTCCCTAGACCTTTTGGAGTGGATCAACATCATTCGTCCATTAGTGCTTGTTTGTATATCTTATAAAGAGCATTGTAATTTCCTTCTTCTCTTCTTGTTCTCATGTTATGGATTTTTATTGCTTCTCACTACATTGAAGTAGAAGGTTGGTGTGAATATCTCTTAGTGCTACTTCTCAGTTGAAGGTTGTGACCAAGGTGATGGAGGTTGATTGCAATCATCTCCAAGTGGGTGACCTTCCGATGGCCCGTCAAAGAAGGTGATAGTTCTCCTTAAGCTAAAACATAAGGTTTGTCTTTACTCCTCAGAAGGCACCAGTAAATTTTATGTATTGTGTATTGATATATAAAAGGAATAAAATACATGGTATAAAATATTAATTGAAAATAACTAGGTAGTGGACTGATATAAATTTGTCGGAATCACTTTGAATCTTTGTGTTCTTGTGATTATATCTTTTATCCACTAACTTACTTTATATTTCCGAATTCTTTAAGCAAGTTACAATTAATTGTGTTTGTGTTTTAATCTTGCAAAAAGTTTCTTTGACCCTAATCACCCCCACCCATGTAGAGTCTATCATTTTGGTATCAGAGCAGGTGTTCAAGGAGATCTAACAAGTCTTGAAAAATGGGGGAGAATGTGCTCAACCACCTCAACCTTGAGGGATCACATGTCATCCAGCCATCGGTGGTTGATGGGTCTAACTACACATATTGGATGAGCAGGACGTAATTTTAATTCCAAGGGATCATCTTCAAACTATGGAAGATGATTGCTTGTCCTTATACACTTTCAACCACAAAGTTAGAACAATGGGACGCTGAAACGGGGTAAAGAAAGTCACACTCAATGAAAAATTTATAAGTATTTTGTATTGTTCTTTATCCTCTAGTGAATTTTAATCGCATATCTTCTTGTGAATCATCTTATGAAATTGTGCATAAATTGTTCGTAACTCATGAGGGTAGTAAATAAAACAAAGATTATAATGCTAAAACATCAAAATTGAATTATTATGTATGTAGTCTAACAAATCTATTACAGAGATGTATACTAGATTTTCTAACATCATTAACAACATGAGTTCCTTGAGAAAATACACAAGAAAAGAATATCAAGTCTCCAAAATACTTAGGCCATTGCCATCTAAGTACAAATCAAAAGTCACTGTAATAGAAGAAGCAAATGATCTTACAACGATGAAGATGGAACAGCTCATAGGGAACCTAAAAATGCATGAAGTCACTCTTGAGGAAGAAGAAAGAGTGGAAGTTGAACAATAAAGGGGAAGAAGGAAGACTCTTGATCTTAATGCTACCACCAAAGTGTCATCAAAGGATATCACTCAAGAAAACTGTGATACAAGTAGCGATGTTGATTGAAGCATCTTGATTGTAAATGATAAGAAATATAAAAGAGTTCTTCCTTATAGGTGCTTTGAATGTGGAAAGAAAGGTCACTTAAAGAATGAATGCTCAAAGTTCAAGAAAGGTAAGAAGTCCACATTCAAGAAGAAAGATAAAGGAGACAAAGCAACAAAGTTGCATGGGATCAATCAAGAGGAGGATGTAGAATGTCTCATTGTGAAAGAGGATGAAGAAGAAACCAATGAGGTAGACATTTTTTAATTATCTAAAGAAAATAAGTTAATAGTCTTGAAGAATTGCATGCCAAGTATGTTGATTGCAAAAAACAAAAGAAGAAACTTGTCAAAATTGTTGATGAACTTCATGTTAGTCTAAATAATCTTAATTCTAAAAATGATACTTTAAAATCTTCAAATAGTGCATTAAAAGAATCTATTTAGAGTTATAAGGCTAAAATACTTGCTCTTGAAAATAACAATAATCTTCTCTCTCAAGAAAAGGATGATATGATTTCTAAACTAAATGATTATCAAACTCAACCTATTTTATGCACACATTCAGATTATGATGTTTCTCAAGTAAACCTAGATATAAAACTTTATGAAAATGTTCAGTTACAAAAATAAGTTTCTAGATTAATGCAAGGGAACAAAAGTCTTGATAATATCCTAGATAATGCTTCAAAATAAGTAGGAAGGAGAGGTATAGGATATGTTCCAAAGAAAAAATCTTTGCATATGACTAAAACCAAAAACATATATGTTCCCAATACTAGAACTAAATTTGTGCCTTAAAATAAAATTGTAGACTCTCAAAATGTTGAAAAGAGAAAGCAAATATCTTTCATCTCATGCCACTATTGTCAACGTCTTGGACATTATTCCTTCTCGTGTGATTATTGGAAGAAAGAGCCATTGACATGGTTTGGCTTCCAAAATCCCCAATTTAGAATAAAACGACATTGACATGTTGATATTTGACATATTCTTAATCTTGACAAATGTATTTATGTCTTATCTCAACCTAATTTGATGTACATGTGCATATTATTTATATAAAGATTCATCTTTCTTAATTTGTTAAATTGAAATTTTGGTATCTCCAGAACAACCTCTCGGTCAACAAAAACTTCGACCGAGGGGTTTCGTGGTCGAAAAATAGTTTGACCAAAAATAAGACTGTCAGAAATTCAACTTGGATATTTAAATCATTGTAAGAAAATATATTTCATATATGTAAAGATCCTTTGTCTTGGATAATATAAGTTCCATCCATGATATCTATTTTATCCTATGATAACCATCATGGACTCTACTTGAATACCAAAAACCTTCTCAATTTTGTAGGATTAGGTGGTTGATAGTGGGTGCTCAAACCATTGACTGGAGATAAAAATGTCTTCAATACAATCAAAAAGAAAAAGGATAGATCAGTCACATTTGGAGAAAATGGCAAAGGCACCATCAAGGGAATAGGTAATATAGGAACTAATCTTACAATTCAGAATATGCTATTAGTCAATGGCTTGCACCATAATCTGCTAAGTGTTAGTCAATTATGTGACAGTGGTTATGATGTGCTTTTAAATAAAACTTGTTGCAAATTACATGAAGAAGACACAAATAATATACTATATGAAGGAAAAATAGTAGTCAATATTTATATCCTTAGGCCTAACTTTATGAAATCAATTATTGGTAAATGTCTTATTGTAAATGATGATGCTCAAAATCTATGGTATAGAAGATTAGTACATGCAAGTACTCATGTTATTAAAAAGTTAATTAAACATAACCTAGTCATGGTTTGCCTAAAATTTCTTTTGATAGTCCTGAAAATTGTGAAGCGTGTACATTAGGCAAACAAGTTAAAAATTCTTTTAAAACAAAATAAATACTCAGTACATCAAGACCTCTTGAACGAATACATAAGGATTTGTTTGGACCTATGAGAACACAATCTATAGGTGGAAAGAAATATTATTATGTAATCGTCGATGACTACAGTAGATATGTTTGGGTGCATTTTATTTTTGGTAAAGATGGTACTATTAAAATAGATATTTAGTCCTACTCAAAAATTGAAAATCAACTTCAAAATAAAATTTCACTATTAGGAGTGATCATGGGGGAGAATTTGAAAACCATGTTTTTGAAGAAATTTGCTCATCTAAATATTATACTCATAATTTTGTGTTCCTTTCACTCCACAATAAAATGGAATCGTTGAAAGTAAAATTTGTTCTTTGCAACAAATGGCTAGAACCATGCTATTAGAACATGACACACCTAAAACATTTTGGGTTGAAGCTGCTAATACTGCATGCTATGTTCAAAATCAAATCTCAATTCATTCACGTCTCAAAATGACTCTTTATGAAATACTCTTTTCTAAGAAATCAAGATTGGATCACTTTCATACCTTTAGAACTCCACAATATATGCTAAACACCAAAGATGATAAAGATAAATTTGATCCAACAAAAAGAGTTCTTCTTAGGTTACTCAAACTCAAGTAAGGCCTATAAAATCTTTAATATTGTCTCTAAGAAAGTATAAGAATAAATTCATGTAACATTTCATGAAAAACCAACAAATAATATTATAGAAAATGACCTTCCACCATTAATTGAAGATCTAACCATATCACCCAAACATGTTAATAATGTTGAATTTGAACCAAATAAAAATTAAATGAAGAATCAAATCAACATATTTCGATAATAATCAAAGAATGTCTAGAAGATCTAATAATCGGTAATCCTTTTGGCAAAGTGATAACTAGATCTTCATTTAGAGATGTAGCCAACATGGCCTTTGCATCAATAATTGAACCTAAAAAGTTGATGAATCTCTTAAAGATGATTATTGGATAATTTATATGCAAGAATAACTAAATCAATTCTCTATGAATGAAGTATGGGATTTGGTTCCAAGACCTAAAGATAAAATCATCGTCGAAACTAAATGGACATTTCGTAACAACATAAATTAAGCTGAGAAAGTTGTTAGAAACAAAGCTAGGTTGGTTGCTCAAGGGTATAATCAACAAGAAGGAATTGACTTTAATTAAACTTATGTGTTAGTAGCTAGATTTGAATTAAATTGTATGTTATTATCCCTATCTACACATAAAAACATCAAACTCTTTGAATGGATGCTAAAAGTGCATTTTTGAATGGAATAATAGAAGAAGAAGTTTATGTTGCTAAACCTCCTGATTTTTTAAGATCCAAAATATATTGACCATGTCTACAAATTAAAGAGAGTGATATATGGTTTGAGACGAGCCCTAGAAATTGGTATGAACGTCTCAGAAAAATTCTTTTTGAAAATAGTTTCTCTATGGACAAATCCGACCCTACATTGTTTATCAAAAATTACGAATCAATCTTCTCATCATTCAATAGATGTTGATGATATTATATGTGTTCTTCAAATGAATCACTTTACACACAATTTATTGATATCATGCAAAAATAATTTGAAATGAGTCTCATGGGTGAGTTGACATTTCTCTTGGGTTTTCAAATTAAACAAACTTCTCGTGGTATTTTCTAAAACTAAGAAAAATATACAAAGAATTCTTGAAACTCTTTAATATGGAAAACTGCAAGTATGCCTCCACTCCAATGGTCACCTTCATCAAAATTGATAAAGATGAGGATGGTGAACCTTTTGGCAACTCCTTATATAGAGGCATGATTGGTAGCCTATTGTACGTAACTACATATGGATCGTATATTATGTTTTTTGTTGGTTTATGTTCTCATTTGCAATCTTATGGTAAGAACTCTCACTTAATCTTTGTTAAAGTAATATTAAGATATCTAACCGCTACAATCGACTATGGTGTTTGGTATCCACGAGATCAACAGTAGTAACCTTAAGGCTTATACCAATGTCGACTACAGTGGTTGTTGCCTTGATCGCAATAACACTAGTGGTGGTTGTTTCTTGCTTGAAAATCATGCATATCTTGATTTAGTGAGAAATAAAATATCGTCGCTTTAACTACCACTGAAGCGGAATATATGACAGTCGGCTCATGTTGTGCTCAGGTTTCATGGATGCAACAAGTTTTACATGATTATATATTTTTATTATATTTAACTCCAATTTTCTATGAT
Source organism: Alisma plantago-aquatica (assembly GCA_963693085.1). Taxonomy (NCBI): domain Eukaryota; kingdom Viridiplantae; phylum Streptophyta; class Magnoliopsida; order Alismatales; family Alismataceae; genus Alisma; species Alisma plantago-aquatica. The sequence continues at coordinate 643,142,729 of OY856409.1, read as the reverse complement.
AACACTAGTGCCAAAAATTTAGCTCATAATCCTATCTTACATAGTCATGATAAACATATTAAAGTTAGACATCATTTTCTTTGCGATCACATTGCTAAAATGGCATATGAATTCATCATGTTGACACTAAAAATCAATTAGTTGATATTTTCACAAAACCCCTTGCTTTGGAACAATTTAGAGTAATTAGAGAAGCATTAAACATTTTTCCTCTTGAAAATGTGTATTTGATATCTTTTCCCAATGATATTATCTTACCCATACTTGCTCATTACACATGGACATCATATTTAGGGAGAGTATCATTGTGGTTGAAATTGACATTTCGATATTTTTCTTTATATTGACTACTATGGGTATCATATTTAGGGGGAGTATCCTACTAAGGGGGAGTCATCTTATCTTCATAACTTTCTACATATTTCAGATGACAAAGGGAGAGAAATAATTCTAAGAAAAACTTAACTCCCTGATTTTTATGATTTTGTTCTCTTAACTAAGATGCATAATTCAAAAGAGATATAATTTTCTAGCTATAAATCATTGAACATTTACTTTGAGAGCTGGATGATATTTTCCATATGTCTCTAATCTAAATTTGCAAACATTCTAAAGACACTCAAGAAAAAGCTCACTAAGGTAAAAAAAACTTTGTTCTATGTTTTTGTTTATAATTAAATATGTTTGACATCTTCATAAAGGGGGAGATTATTGGATAAATTGGACGTTAGCTTATCTTCTCTTTGGTAATCAAAGAACTAAGTTAAGATCCAACAACAAAGACCAAGAAATTTTATATATGTTTGGATGTGTGTAGGTCAAGTTATATCTTAGGTGATCAAAGAACTAAGTCAAGATCCAACAACAGAGACCAAGAAATTTTATATATGTTTGGATGCTTGTAGGTCAAGTTGTACCATCAGTATGATTGTACAAGTATATTATTGTACAACTTGATAGATACGATGTAAGGAAAAGTGATGATCTTCTGAAGCCTACCCAAAACCCTATCACACTCTCATATGAAGCCTTTAGGGTAGTTAGGTTCTATTATAAAAGTCATTAGATATGTTTTCTCATATTTTGTATATCTTTTTACAGAGTTTTTCTCGGTCGAAGTCTTAGTAGATCAAAATCCATTCGGTTGAAGACTCTATCAACCAGGAAAGAGTCGTTACAACATATTGAGTTTTGGGTCATTCTCGACCAAAATATTTCTCGATAAAGATTGTTGGTTGAAGAAAAATTTGACCAACAAAGAGTATTTGTGCCTATTGGGACCGAGAAGTGCACAGACACATAGTCGTTACACCCGTTTGCTCTCTCAGGACACTTCTTGGATCAACTAAGTGGTCGACTGAGATAGGATCGGTCGAACTAATTGTAGATCGAGAAAGTTCTGGAACCAAAAACATTAACGATCAAATTAGTCGTTGCAACTCAACTAACTTCATCATCACTTATCCATTAGTACTTGTTTGTATATCTTGTGAAGAGCATTATAATTCCTTCTTCTATTCTTGTTCATGTGCTAAGGATTATTTTTTCTTCTCACTACTTTGAGGTAGAATGCTTTGGTGAAGCTCTCTTGGTGTTACTTGTCAGATGAAGGTTGCGACCAAGGTGGTGGATGTTGATTGCGATCATCTCCAAGTGGGTGACATTCTAGCCGCCAATCAAAGAAGGTGATAATTCTCCTTGAGCTGAAAAAGAGGGTTTGTCTTTGTTCGTCAAAAGGCACCGATAAATTTTATGTATTGTGTATCGGTATAGAAAAGGAATAAAATACATAGTTTATAAATTATGGTTGGAAACAACTAGGTAGTAAACTGACGTCATTTGACGAATCCACTCTAAATCTTTGTTTTTTTTGTTGCATCTTTTATCTACGAATTTGTTTTTATATTTCTGCATTCTTTAAACAAGTTGCAGTTAACCCTATTTGTGTTTTAATCTTATAAAAAGCTTCTTTGACTCTATTCATGCCCCCCTCTAGAGTCTTTCAACAAATACCCAACATTGTTGAGTCAGCAACTGACTACTTTTTGCTTGCTTTGATAATATTGTTATAAATAAATGAATATTTGTTGATTTAATAATAGTGTTGTTGTCTTATGGTCCAATAAATACACAAGTAATTACAAACTTTGGTTCAATCTATCTCATTTTTGTTGTACAAGAATCAAACATAAGCTGAAAACAACACGGTTGATGTTGTTCAAACGTGAAAATAAAAGAATAAAACGAATAAACTGTTGTTGATTGTGTGTAAAATGAATTTAAAACAAATAAATAAATAAATTTGAGTGAGTTATTAGTGGGTCAATTCTGCAGACACGTACTAGTAAAAGTCAAGTTTCAATAGGTGACTGATTTTTACGGATTTAGATTAAAAGGGTCAAGCCATTGTCAACCAAAAGGTAATCATGTCAGTTTAACACGACTAGGTTTGCAAATGGATATAGGTAGACCCGCGGAACCGCAAATCTGAAACCTTTAGAAACCAATCATGGATTTATATTTTTTTTGGACCCACAGAACCGTGAACTCGCATACTCATGGATCCGTATATAAGCGGGTCCACTAATGTGTATGTTTATCATTTATACATAAATAACTACTCGGAATATAGATAGGTATATCATATTTATTTTTCTAGTATAATTAATATATTACTTGGTATTACATATTACTCTAATTATAATAGTGATCTAATTGAGAAATAACTATTTTAATTACAGTCATAAGCAACATATGTAAACTTAAAACTAAAATTGTTACATGATATGCTACATAATTAAAGCACTATGACAATGACTATATGTATGTAAATAGTTAGCTCAACCGGTCTTCAATCTACAAAGTATTACATAATTTAATATAACCATTGCATGATTACATCCTATATAATGGTGATATCCTGTTGTATTAGAATATATAGAACATATTTGTAAATTTTCTTACATAAACAATGTGATGTTTTTACGAAACTGCTTACCCACATACCCGCACCGCCTACCCGCAATTATTGCGGGTAAGGATATGGTGCGGATCTAGATTTTTATTATGCCGGTCCAGAATCGAAATCAGACCCGCTAAATTAAATAGAGTATGAGTATAGATATAAGATATGACCAGAACCGCACCGTACCCGCATTGTTTACACCCCCTAAACACAACTGTACAGAATCAAAAAGATGTTATAAATGCCACCACAGCCACATACATTGTTGAAAAGCCGAGTAGCGACCGGAGGTTTGTTTAGGATGTCGCTTTTTTTATGTGTCTCGCTTGGCGCGGAATGTTGTATTGATTTTGCTATCTATTCTTTTAAATTTCTTTATGTTTTCAATTATCAACAACACAACTGCATTTTTCCCTAATAGCGGAAAAAAAAAAACTTGTCCTAAATCCACACCTGATATCGAGACTTAAATTCACGAATGTGCATGTTCATTTATGATATGAAGAAATTTGTTTCGATGCAATAATTTTACAGTAAATATCTTGATGTTAATTATACAGTTACGTCATTTCTCAGTTACAAATACTCAAATTTTGTTCTGGTACATGTCGCATCATGCAATATCATACCCATAATATGCCTAAAGAGAGAGGAAGAAGTCTTGTGTTTTTATTTCGATTGTAACTAGGTCAAAGGAATGCGACACGGAATAACTGCAAAGCTCTTTTCCCAATTTTGGATCTACAAATGTGGCCATAGTGGTACAAAATGGAAGGTCACTAGAGAAGGACATCGGTAGTGGTGTAGCCATATCTACACGTGGGTGGACACATGCCCCACCCCAGGTTTGTTTGCCCTATACTAATTTGTATTATCGTGTGAGATATTAATAGAAAACTGGTGTAAGTGCCCTAGTTTCAAGCTTCACTGTACATGGTGCCCAGCCAGAGTGTATTTAGAAACCATAAAGGTGTCATGGCTATAGATTTAGGAGTAGCAACTCCCTGGAATGTAGCATCCATGTTTTAGAAATAGGGTCAGAGTGTTGATAAACTTATAGGGTAGAAGGGTTCGACAACCCAGGCTTTTCAGAAGCAATTCTTAATAGTAGCTAGTGCATATGCTATGTAGGCCACAAGGAGGCCAATAGGATGACCATGGAGCAGGGATTTTAGATTGTTGCCTGTTCTCTAAGTTAAGCCAAGTTGCCACCGCTAGTTAGAGGTGTCACTGGAGGTGTGTACAGACTAGAGATATTGTGTTTATCCTGTTTTGAGAGAATTAAAAACGTAAATACAGACACACACAAAGCTACAAACTGTATAAGTTATCCCTCTTAGGATTCTTTCATGTTTTAGAGAACTCTTTTGAGAGTTGTTTTCATTGTTAAAGGATTGTCAGTGGACCATTCAGATTGTGTAGATCAGAAACTACTATTGTACTAAAATAATTACCTATTGAGAAACAGGATGAATAAAATCCATTGTGTTCAATTGGAAAAAAAAAAAAAATCTAAGTTAAGATGGTGTTGCGACTAGCAGAGGAGCTTCATCCCTGGAGTAAGATCATCACCATTTGGGAGGAATGAGATAGTTGCAATTGATACTCAAGGAAATAAACAGAAACATACTCTCAATTATTTTTTTTGCAGAAATGAGATCACAAAGGTGCTTTCACGGGTGCGCTTTTTTTCCTCTTTTTTTTTGGAAACCGCTGAGATGGGGGGATAGGGGCCGTTATTAGTGGGTCAACCCAGAAGACACACCTATTAAATGGGTAGGTCCAAGTACATGTCATTTTTCAACTGGTGATGACTTTTATATATTTGGATTAAACATGTCAACCCTTTGTCAACCGGTGAGTGGTTAAACCAGTTTAACTAGACTCTACTGAAAAGCTAAAAAAATAGCGACTGGGAGGTTTGAATAGGATGGGCGGTTGTTTTTTTTCTAATGACTCACTTGTCGAAGGATGTTCCATTATTTTCGTTATTTACTTTTTGGTTTCATTATGATTCCAATTACACACAACAGAAGCGCATATTTTTTTGAACCGAGCTCAAGAAAACCCCACTAAATCCGCCCTTGATACCAAGGCTCAAATTCAAACAAATGTGCATGTTCATGTTTGTTTGAAGGAATTTGTTTCAGAGCTCTGAAGGAATTTGTTTCAGTGCAATAATTAAGTGATAAACCTTTTGATATTTATTATGTGGTTACATCGTTACGTTCAATTATAAATACTTGGATTTTGTTTTGACATCATGCAATATCATACTCGTGCTATGGCCTAAAGAGAGGAACGAAGTCATGTGTTTCTGCTTCAGTTGTAACTTAGCGTCCACAACTGTATGAAGGTCAGAGGATTGCGACACTGAGTACCTCTCATGTTCTTTTTCTAGATCTGGATACACAATTTTAACCGTAGTGTTACACAGTAAAAGGCCATTAATTAGAGAAGGACCAGGGGGCAGGAGGTCTGTTTAGAAACCATGAAGGATTCCAAACATAAATTTTATGTCCTAGGAGGGGTAGCAACTCCCTAGAATGTAGCATCCGTGTTTTAGAGATAAGGCCAGAGTGCTTTTCAGCCTGTAGGGATACAAAGGGGTGACAACCCAGGCTGGTCAAAGCGATTCTTAAAACCAATTGTTGCATTTGCTCTCTATGCCACAATGAGGTCTATAGGGTGAACATGGACCAATAACTTTAGATCGTTACAAGTCCTCTTAAGTTAGCCAAGATGTCACCTCCAGTTAGATGCGCCTACAAAGTAGACAGAGATACAGAGTTTGTATAAGTTCGCCACCCCCACCCCTTTTTATGGCCATGTTTTTGGAGAACTTTTTTGAGAGTTTCATTAATGGTTTTGGTATTGTCAGTGGATAGTTCAGTTTTGGTCAAGTTCTTTGAAAACTACTTTGGTACTAAAAGAGTTGCCCACAGAGAAACGGAATGAAGAAAGCTCCCGTGTTTAATTTGAAAAGAATTCTTTTTGCAAATCAAGATGGTCATGTGGTTGGCAGTATATGTGGTGAAAAAAAAATGATGGTGATGGGACGGTAATGGGAAAGGAGATGGTGATAGTGATGGATAAATTGTTAAAATGTGGTGTTTAGCAACATGTACATGATGATAAAGATAAAGATGAAAAAAGCTTAAAAAATATTTTGTTACATGGTTATAGGGACGGGGTGGAAAATTTTCTTTATAAAAACATCTTACACAAATTAGAATCATATTTATTAGAACGTTTTTTTTACATGTGTCAAAATAAGTAGTGAAGTCTTCAAAGAAATTTTTTCACCATGATTCACCATATTTTTTCATGGGGACAAAAATAAAATTCACCATAGATTCACCATGATTCCCTATCACCATGGTAAACAAACTATATTTTTTGTTTCACCGTCATTCTAAGATTCACCACGTAACAAACGCAGCCTAACGGAAGATTTTCACCAGTTGAGGGATGAAGAAGTTGCAATTCACACTCCAGCAAATAAAATAGAGACTTGCTCTCGAAAGAAAACAACTTTCAGAAATAAGATCAGAGAAGTGATATCACGGATTAACCTTTTTTCTTTCTTCCTTTGGAAACTACTGAGATGAGGATGGGGGACGTTATTTACAGGAAGACGAAAGGCGTTCTAAGTTTTGGGGGTTTTGCTGTCATGCAGTATGACGGAAAGAATAAGAATATGGATAACCATTAATTTCGTCGTGGACCCGTTTATTGCTTGAGCATCCTAGCGGCACAAAATGAGGTGAAATTCACAAGATGAGTTGCAATAGAACCCGTCATCAACCGTTGTCCCTCAGTACTTGATTGATGGTCAGTTCTTGTTACCGATGTTTTCTCAAACGTTTGTAAGCTGGTGTACTGTTTACCATCTGTGTTTCTAACACAGCTAAGGTCGTTGAACAACTACCACCTCCTCACTTTAGCATGCGCATGGTGGGTGAAGCCTAACAATTGCAGTCAGCTATCTAGAGGATCTTGACGCTTGTTCTCAAATATTATCAATTTAATCCATATATACATGGATGCAGAAGGCTGAGATAAGTATTGTTTAAACTTACATCTGTGCAACAAATAACTTGATAATTAATGGAAAGAATTCGACCGTATTCTTCACATTGACACGATGGACATCACCATGCACCCTATTTTCCGAAGGTCCTCTGCTGTAAAGAGAACTAAAGATCCATCTTTGAAATGAGGACCATATCCTGATGGAGATTTATGCAAACAGAGATAAGGACCACAAGAAACCAGTATCTTCCATTTGATGACATGTATAGAGACATTATTAGGCTGCAAAATGGAGTGATTATTTATATACCACAAGGTTGTCACAAAGCTGCTGCAGACTTGGCAACGTTCTTCAGTGCAGATAAGATCTCCTCTGCTCTCAGGCCATTGCTCGTGTACACTGTCAGTGGGCTCTCCCCCGGGACAATGTCCTCGCGGAGGTAGCTGCCTGCTGTTCTCAGAAACTTCTCAGAACCTTTCTCAACCACTCCTTTCATTATAATGGTCTTGTGAGATCCAGATATTAATTCCTCGTGATCGGTGTCACCATGTTCGCCAAGGATCACATACATGTTTGTTACATTTAGACCCCAGCGAACAAACAGATACCTAGTGGTATTAAAGAAACAAGCCACAACATGAGAAGAGGTTCAAAAACACTTGGTAGCAGTTTGTTGCAACTAAATGCAGGCTTTATGCTCCGCTGAAGGTTAAGATGATAAATATATTCATCACATCGAAAGGGTTCAACAGTTCACTTAGTAGCATCTTACCTGAGAGCCTGAGACCGTGAAGCAAGAAGAGGAACAACTTGCAGTCTTGTGGAATTCCTGCAGTACATCAAATGACAGCGAAGTCCCCTCATCCTAAGTTTCTGTCTCAGATCATCAACAGGCTTCAACTGCAATGTATAACGCAAATATACTAAGTAAAGAATTGAACCTGTCAAGCCAAACAAGTTTGAAAGACATCGAGAAAGAGAATATACCTTGCTGGCATCTTTGATCAGGAACGAAATACAATGAGCATTACCGGACTTGACGTCCTCCACAACAGTTGGTGACACATTCTCGGTTTTACCATTCACTTGTCCATCCTGCATATTCATCAATTTTGCTATGGTTCTCCTGTTACCATCATAACCCCAACGATATTCTATATGTGAGGCATAATCAGGATCTGCATTGAAGTTCTCCTCCGTGCACATGTAAGTGCCTGGGTAGTAAACTTCACTCCCACTGCTACATATTAGAACATCAAAATCAGTGACCTGGATCTTGCCTGATTTCAGTAATTCAAGTGTCTCTAATATGGGCATCGCGGTTGAAAGAGCAAAACCAGATATACGTGCTAGTTGTGTATCTGATCGAACAGCCCTGAATACTTCCTGAATAGCTTGCAGCATCTTTTTTTCTGGGTTTCCCATGTCATTGTAACAGTCGAGTGCTACCACAAACAACCTCCTCCGTCTTCGAAGCAGTGGGTATCTATTGTTCGAATTAGATGATATCTCGCCCCTTTTAGATAAATTTGCTTCCTGTGAAGTAGCTGGTTTCTTGATCTTGTTTAGGATCTTTTGGACTTGATCTTGCAACTGAGGATCACCCTTTTCGGCAGCAGCTTTCTCCAACTCAGATGAATCATAATCCACAGAACCATTAATCATAAAACTCTTATCTCCATCAACGGATAGCCTGAGGGATGATTCGTGCACGTCTTTTAAGGAATCGCCCAGGGATTCCTCAACTGGCATATCATCAAGTGGTGTATCCATCTGCCATTGTGGATGTCTCATCCTACAAGCTGCCACCTTTGTGAGATATGTCCGACAGTGTTCAGGCCAGGAGAAAAGATGTATATATTTCCAGCCATTTTTCCTACATTCATGCCATAGATTCTTTTCTGAAACTAGCTTCAGAAGGGCATCTGCTATGGCTTTCTGATCATGTGGATCCACTAGCAACCCATTGTTCAACGCCTGAGATTTCCAAAACATGAGAACTGGAATCACTTAAAGTAATATAACATTTATGTGGCATATAAAAGTATCATGTTTCATTAATATATATATGCAACAGCCCATTCATTGCCCAAGTTTTCCATATATATCTTACCCGATGAATGTCAACTGGGCCTCCATTTTTAGTTGCAACCATGGGAAGACCATGAGCAGCAGCCTATATATTGAAATTGTTAAGCAATTAATAAACAGTGGAAATGATGAAAAGAAGCTGCAGAAGCAAAGGAAACCCGTTTAACTGCTCACCTCAATTAAAGTAAGACCGAATGGTTCAACCAGAGCTGGATTAATAAAAACACCCTGTCAAAGCAAAAGCTTAATTCAGAAATCCTACTCTAGCTAATAAATTGGAGGTAGCTTGATTAATAAGTAACCTTTGTTTTTGCTGCCAGACGATAGATATCTGGAACATCAGACTGCTTGTGATGTTTAGGGTAAGCCACTTGACCATATAGATCGTACTTATCAATAAGTTTTAACACTGTCGTGAGGACAGTGGCGGTAACGCCAGACATCTCCTCAACATCATCCCTATTTCCCATAATCAAAGTCTGCAAGAAGAGCAACAGAAAATAAAACTTCATACAACAACAACATAGATGTAGAACTCTAACTTGATATAATTGTCTTACAAGATTAGCAAGCTCTCGCAGAGGGCGACATTCTCCAAAGGCTTTCAGAAGAGTAGTGATGTTCTTTTTTGGGTCAGGTCTAGATAAAGCAAGAATCATCGGCTTGTGTGGATTCGTTAAAAATCTCATTACCTGTAATGTTTGTTGAAGATGATAGAATGATATAATGATAGACAGTTAGTAACACCGAAGAATACAAGATTCAGCACCTCTGCCCAAATGGGTGGTATTGCTTTGGGAGAGCCATCAGTCAGAGCTGCTAATTCAGCATCCATATCAGAATCTTCTTGAACCACAACGTTACTAAAATCCATTCCTGGAGGAATTACCTAAAACATAGGACATTAAAGATGTGAATAAGCCATTTATCTTTACAAATCCTACTTCCCATATTGAAAGATAATGACTGGAAATTACACGAGTAGATTATTTAAACCCTGTCAAAGCATGTTAGTGCACCTATAGATAGACATTGGGACCTTTTGGTAAGTAGTGTGAGCCATATGAATCACAAAAGAAAGCTATGTGTTACATATCACAGATGGAAAGATCACCATTTCATTTATCATAGTACAAACATCACTATGATTGGGTATGTAGCATTCTTTACTTAATATTTTTCACATTTTCTTCTAATGATTAGTTTCCACCTCGGTATGGTGTCTTGCATAATATTTCAAGATATTTACGACACAGGGTTACGATTATGATCGAGTTTCTGGTAGAGGAAAGACAAGTTTTAGAATGTAGAAAAGAAGAATGGGAGAATTGTTGTTTTATTCGTTATCGAGGTCTTACACCTGTTTACGTACCATGATAAAGCGGTTACAAAGAAACATAAAAAGATACTGTTACAAGGAAGGTAATTACATGTCTTAAAGAGAAATGACATTAATTACATTGACCTTTGACCAATTAGTCTTGATCATAACAAATCACCCCCTAACTAATCATATTTAGGGGTTTGCTAATACAGATAACTACCTAGAATTATATTCTTAAGAATTCTCCCACGAGCTCTGTACTACGTACACTTGAGCTTGCACACTCAGCATATAGTACATGTTGAGCCAATCAGCCAAGCAATTTTGATTTTAATTCAGGCCTAAGAGTGGATCAAGTCTACAATCTCACTTATGACTGTAGAATATCTCTAAGCACCAGGAATAGAGAATAGATGTATATCACCTGTAGTGGCACCCATAGAGTGGCGGCCGTCTATCTCGAGATTAAAAAAAGATGTTCAGTCAAAGAGTCTACTGGAGCAGGTGACCTACCTGAAGTAGGACAAGTCACACATTCCCTACTCTAGGCTCAGCATCCCCTGAGAGAGTTAATTAGGTCGGACCGTTCATCTCTAACTATATTAGTATTTTATTTTAATTTCGTTGAACTTAGTTGCAAGTTTTACATTTGATATATGATATGAGTTTTTAGTTTCGTTTGGTCAGTAGCATACTTGTCGAGGCGGCGAAGCACTATGACACTTAGCTACCTAAGAAGTTTTATATTCCATGGTTTTATGGACTGCTCGTGTATAGAAAATACTTTGCAACATTCCATATTGAATTTCAGGTTGATCATCAAATGCAAAATATGTAAACTGTACGTATTGATGATCAAACCATGGTGATTTTTAATGTGAATGTAAAGGAAATACTGCTACCTCTATCTATACGGTTGGATTTACGAACACCCTAACTTTGTAGCTATTCAAAAGCTCTCATGCTCACTGTATCAGGGTTCTCATGTGACCAAGCATACATACATATATACACGTGCATATATACATACATACGAATCCCAGCCGCTGCCTTGGTTTACCACCCTCCTGGACATTCAGCCTCCGTCACGGGCATGGGAGAGGGGGAGAGAATGCCTCTCTTAATCCCGTATATATACATAAATATATATTTGTATGTATACACTTTTTTTTGTGTGTGTGTGTGTGTATGTTGCGTTCACACGTGTATTTCGGACTTTTTTCTATTCTATATTTTTTTTAGTATTGCAACTGTTTGCCCCTATACAAATGTACTTTGTGGTCGTTTACTTAGGTAGATACAACTAAATTCTAGTTGATCCTCAAAATAAGACCTATGATAAACCTCAACAAGACAATTCCAGAATCTGAAAATCACATGCTAATGGTATATATCCCTAAAGGTAGAGGAATTATGCTTCTAAAAGAAAACAAACCTTTTTTTGAATACTATGACCTGAAAAAGGAATACAAAAACCATATATGGAGTTGAGAACCCATTAAGAAGACTCAATGCACATATATGTCATGGTGTACGAAGGCGCCCCCCATGGTGTGCCTTGGCACACACCTTGACAACTGACAAGTATGGTCATCATTTTGGCAATACTACACAATTTTTGAGTCATTAGTGTTTCAATCATTCTCTACAAATATCCTGACTAGGGGTGTCGTCCAAACAATAGTTTGATTATAATTTTTTTAGGATAGGTTGCACATCAATTAGTACCAAAGCTCAATACCTAAACCCTAGGTTAGTCCTACCCTCTCCCTCTACCCCATCTGATTCCTAAAAGACTGACTTTCAGAATACATCTCCGACGCCAATGAACAAAAAAAAACGTGTTGTTCATCCCCTCTTGTACACCACCGCCATTATTGGCCCATCTCCTAGTTTCCTGACCCTTGATCAAATATTTCTTCCTCCTATGCACCTCCATCGTCCCCTACCTCCTTGGCCCCTTCTTATCATCCTTCTCTTTTCTCCCTACGGGTGCTCCACTGACCTATTACAGCACCACCAGCTTTGGGGGGCCTATCGTCGCCATCATAAAGCAAGTGCGGCCATCTCAGGCCCTCCTCTACACTTAGGGCCATAGCAGCTAGAGAAAGTTAAGAACATGGGCCCATAGCCATTGGGGTCATACCCACAGGGGGGTGTCTTCCCTAACAGCCACAATAGGTCGTTGACCTGTCTTCCAACGCGCCCAAAGCAAAATCAGGCGGGTGTCTCTCCATGAATTTCACAGTTGGAGATGCATCGGCAATCCCTCTCCCTTCCCCTTGGGTCGATGTGGTTGACCGCGACGAACAAAGAAAGTAGCGCCAGAACCATCTCTGCTAGCCTCAATGCAAACCGGTGCACTATGTTGCAAGTGTCGCTACATGGCTTTTATACCCAATCTAATTTTGTTGCTATTATCTCCCTCCCTTTCCTCATCAAGGGTTTCCTATCTTGTGTACAAACACATTGTCTGTGATAACCATGTTTTGGTCTACCACAAGTGTCTTGCTACATCTGCAAACTTGAGTACACAGTCTCCAGCGTATGAGAACCCTCGTTGCACTGATATATGGTGCTAAACAAGGACGTCAACGCTAAGATGGTCAAGTTAACAACATTTTACTACAGAAGTCAAAGCAGAGTTAATTGAATTGAACGAAAAGTTTGACTGGTTTCTACTACAAAAGGCCATCCAGTAGGACAATTTGTGACACAGCATTATGAATTCCTCCTCACCAACAACATGACCAGTCACTAGATATCTGTGTCCTAGACTTCCATGGAACGGACAATGAAGACTTATTTTGCTATTGTTTGCACAACATTGAAGTTTTCTTCAATTGAACCTATGAAGCACAGATACGAGTACGGGTATGGATAGAGGATATGGTGATTTTTAGAATTTTAGGATACAGGTACGACAGGAATATGACAAAAAATTGTAATATATATACCTATTTTGTATTCATTATAATGCAAACTAGACCATTAATCTCATTCAAAGATAAATATAAATGAAAAGGGGACTTCTTGGACATGACATATTATTATTATCTTTGTTCGACCTCATGAACAACATGTGGCATTTCACTTAGGAGATCTACAGGGACTTCTGCTCAAATTTTGATCCCATTCCATGGAATCTTTAGCAAGTGTCGTTTTGCCCTAGTGTATGATCCCATGTAGCAATCTAGTTATAAGAACATTCACTATTGCCAACCTTTCATGCTTCTAATATTACAATCACATAATTCCGCAAAGGTGCATGATCATCACACTCGATTGTGAGACAGGTCTCCTTTAATAAAAGAGAGAAAGAATGGATAACAAAGAATGATTAGTGCAAATTGGATATTATAAGGCAGAAACAAAGATATAATTCAAAGGGATGGAGTGAATGACTCATCATCATCATCATCATCTAAGCCAGCCCCAACTATGTTGGGGTCGGCTACATATATCCTTCGTTTCCATTCAGCTCTATCATGAACCATATTCTGCTTAAGATGTAGAGATTCAAAATCTCTCTTTATAAGCTCATCCCATGTTAATTTAGGCCTTCCTCTTCTTCTATTTATTGTGCTTGACTCAATAGCATTGTTTCGTATAGGCGTATTAGTCGGGGATGGAGTGAATGACTCACATTAAAAAACCTAGGAACTAGGAAAAAAAAGATCGTGGAATTTTGACAAGCGTGAGATTATAAGAGATATTCTTAGCAACATAATACAAGATATTGAATTAGCATTGTAATGATTCAAAAAATTTAACAATAAGCACCCTGATAGTTTGATTTTGTTAATTAAATATGGCCATTGTGTTACAATTGATCATAGTCTAGAAGGGGTTTATTTTAGTAACAACTAAGTTTATGAAATAATGCGTTTATAGATTTATAATTAACATTCCATCTGATTTCATTGTAGTTCGGATTTCTAATTTTCATTTGTGAACCAAAGAGTGTTAGCATAAATTTAGCTAACATTGAATTAGCAAAACAATCTAACGAATTTAGAACACCATTAAGTTACTAATAATAGGTTACTAACAAAAAGTAACAATAAGTTACTTTCAGTAACAAACTAACAATAGTTTTATTAGAATGTCAACTTCATTTTCAGAATATTGTTGTCTGGATCCATAATTACCATATGGAACTTATAGTAACAATAGGCACATATTAACAAATTAAATCAGACTTATGTATGCAACTCTATATGAATGAGCTGAGTATCCAAGATGTACCAACCAAGTATCCATTCTTATAAAAGTATAAAAATGTGGATATGTCTAGAGAAGTATTGCCAACCTTTCATGCTTCTAATATTACAATCACATAATTCCGCAAAGGTGCATGATCATCACACTCGATTGTGAGACAGGTCTCCTTTAATAAAAGAGAGAAAGAATGGATAACAAAGAATGATTAGTGCAAATTGGATATTATAAGGCAGAAACAAAGATATAATTCAAAGGGATGGAGTGAATGACTCATCATCATCATCATCATCTAAGCCAGCCCCAACTATGTTGGGGTCGGCTACATATATCCTTCGTTTCCATTCAGCTCTATCATGAACCATATTCTGCTTAAGATGTAGAGATTCAAAATCTCTCTTTATAAGCTCATCCCATGTTAATTTAGGCCTTCCTCTTCTTCTATTTATTGTGCTTGACTCAATAGCATTGTTTCGTATAGGCGTATTAGTCGGGGATGGAGTGAATGACTCACATTAAAAAACCTAGGAACTAGGAAAAAAAAGATCGTGGAATTTTGACAAGCGTGAGATTATAAGAGATATTCTTAGCAACATAATACAAGATATTGAATTAGCATTGTAATGATTCAAAAAATTTAACAATAAGCACCCTGATAGTTTGATTTTGTTAATTAAATATGGCCATTGTGTTACAATTGATCATAGTCTAGAAGGGGTTTATTTTAGTAACAACTAAGTTTATGAAATAATGCGTTTATAGATTTATAATTAACATTCCATCTGATTTCATTGTAGTTCGGATTTCTAATTTTCATTTGTGAACCAAAGAGTGTTAGCATAAATTTAGCTAACATTGAATTAGCAAAACAATCTAACGAATTTAGAACACCATTAAGTTACTAATAATAGGTTACTAACAAAAAGTAACAATAAGTTACTTTCAGTAACAAACTAACAATAGTTTTATTAGAATGTCAACTTCATTTTCAGAATATTGTTGTCTGGATCCATAATTACCATATGGAACTTATAGTAACAATAGGCACATATTAACAAATTAAATCAGACTTATGTATGCAACTCTATATGAATGAGCTGAGTATCCAAGATGTACCAACCAAGTATCCATTCTTATAAAAGTATAAAAATGTGGATATGTCTAGAGAAGTATGATTACGTATCCAGACGTATTGTCACACCGTAATTTTCACAATTAATTTAAAACTAAGAATATGATTTTTCTTAAATAAAAATAGTTGAAGGGCTTAATGTAAAAAGGTCATGAAATGCTATTCCTTATAAAAAATGAAGAAAAACAAAAAGAAAACTCAAAATAACTTTTTCTTTCATATATGCCATTATGTGTTGCAATTGACTCAAAAGGATGAATGTTAGTTTTCCCTTTGCTTTTTCTCTCTCTCCCAAGAAAGTTCCCAAAAAGGTACACAACTATTGAGTGGGTAATAAGTGTTTTTTTTAATTTAAATTGGCCATTCTATTCATCCCCTGGCCTGGGCTCGATCCTGGGACCTCTCACTAACAAACCGAGTGTCTAACCATCTTGGTGTCTTCTGTTAGACAATCTCAAAAGGAATAGTTATGGAAGGAATTTTTGCATTATCTCATTCTTTAATGCTTAAACATCAAGTTAAATGACCAATACAGAAATTGTGGGCAAAAGATATGGATAACTCGAATTTTATTGTCTAGGAAGGATCTTGGCTGCTTAATTAATGTATGGTCACCTTTTGAATTTGTTTGACCATCTAAATTAATTGGGAAAGTTTCCATATAGTTTTCAATACAATTCAATTGAAAATGCATTTAATGTTAGATATACACCTAAGTCCGGATTTTACTCGCATGTTACGTGTTACGCTTATTTGCTTCCCTTTTTCACGTGTCGATCAGACGACCATCGATTTAATCGTCACGATCCAACAGCTGTTTGGTCGTCACCTACCTTCTGCTATCTTTGCAAGTCTAAACACAGTATTGTCGCTTTCCTTTCTCGATCGCGTTCTCCCTCATCTCGCCATCTCTCTGCGAGATTTCTTCTCCACTGATCTCGTCTCTCTCTCCGAACCTAACGTGCCATTACTCACTTTCCTTCGTGACCTTTTGGCGAAACGCCCATTTAGGGTTCTCACCCCTCTCCGCCACAAGATGACAGACACCGTCGTGGTGCCTTGAACCCCTAATTAGGGTGCCAAAAGCACTGCCACCCCTCCTAAGACTCTCCTTCACACTCAATTGAACCACCAGAACCCTGAGACTCCCCGCCTACTCCACTTGCATCTTCGACAACCACCACAGCACCTCAGCCTTCTCCATCTGCTCCTGTCCAATTGTCGCTCCGATGAGGATCCATGATGACCCTTTGATATTTTCCAACTGTTTTCTTGCTTAGAGACTTCCCCACTCGCCGTACCCTATAGGCTGGTACCCACTCTTCGCTAACGCTCGTCGCCACAGCTAACCAGTGGACCCCTGACCGCGGAAATGGTTCCTAAGGACCCGACATACCTCCACGAATCTTTTTTGCTCTTCGTTGGCACGTCTCTACCTGGCTTCTTTGGTTTTTTGAGTTCCAACCTTGCTCCCCTATCTTCTGTTTTTCTCTGGCAAACCAATACCACGTCGACTGTTTTGCTTCACGCGACGATACCTTCATCTTCATATTCGATCTGACAAAGGCCTTCTCTCATTTTCATGTACCCTCACAGCGTTTTCTTTGGTTTCAGTTCTTGGTCTTTGCTCCTCCATGGCCGGAGAGCTTCTTAATCTCTAGCACACCTCTAGGGCCCGAGCTTAGGTTCGTTGACTTCATCTGGGATGCGAAACTCACATGTGATCTCAGTTCCCCATGAATCGCCTCTCTTCTCGAGCATTGATTGGAGCTCTCACCTCTAGTAACGCGCCTCATGCCACAGATGGGGGCAGAAGAAACTCGGTCATCAAATGACCTCTATGCCCCTGCCATTTTAATTCAATGATTTAACATCAATGGGAAAATTAGGCTTTTTACATGCGCCTTTGATTTGTGTAATGTGCGACCATGGTTTTGTCATCTTTTTGCCGTTTATTTACATTGGATTAATCTTTAATTAAATCAATGTCACACTATGGTTTTCTGAAGTTTGATTGGTCCATATTGCAAAATCATAGAAATTGCATATGACCTTAGAAATGATGGAAAAATATGCGTTAGAAAGCTCTTTTGATTCTCTATCGATCTAGCCTATTTTCAAACGTTGTTTTCAACATCACAACTCTTCAACAATTCAATGATCAAGATTAAGACAATGATTATGAACTAATGTACATATCATGTTATTGATCAAATTACAGGTGATTAAGGGCTCAATCAAGTCAGGATTTGACCTAACGCGGTTTGCTCTAGGTAAGCGGGCCATGCATTCTTAGCATAATCAAATTTAGTTTGATTGGATGTTCTATCTTTATGAATATGCACACTATTTTGTTTCATAAAATTATGAATGATTTCTAAGATGACATCATGTATAGATATCACTATGTGACTGATTGCTTATACTCTATTGTAATACCCCCAACTATGACTATGTTTTATGATTTATGAATTATGTTCAAGAAGGGAGAAATCTCATTAAGACATCATGAGGGAGAAATCCCATTATGTTCAAAGAGAGAAAACCCAGTGATACATTATGAGGGAGAAATCCCATTATGTTCAGAAAAGGAGAAATCTCATCACAATATTATGAGGGATAAATCCCATTATTTCATTAAAAGGGAGAAATCCCATTACGGTCAAGATTAAGATTAAAGACATTGAACTCAAGATCTATGATAATGAACAAAGTTAAGGAATTGGTTAAGTTTTTATATGCACCTCGATCATGGACCTTTGGTTCGTTATGAGCTTTCCTAGCATTATGGGCTTCATTAGCAATTATGAGCTCCTATAGGGCATTAAGAGAGGCAGCTTATATTCACATATCCAATTCATCATATTTAAATAATTCAAAGAATGTTTAAGATAATCCATGGTTAAGTTTATGCCAAGTTTATGTCAAATATATTTCATGTCAAGTTTACTTCATGTCAGGTCATAGATATTTTCTGTTCTATAAAGTGCCAAGTATCGCTTACTTATGTTTATGTTTGTTTTTGCATAGTAGGGGGGCGCGATGTCCGTGGGATTTAGAGCAATTGAAGATCTAGAGAAACAACCAAGGACCAGAAGAATTTGAAGTTTAGCCTATTGGGGTGCCATCTACCAAGCCGATCCAATGCCTTTAGATATCATTTACATCTTGTTTATCTTATCCAAGTCTAGTTCAGTAGATTTAGATTTTATGATGAACAAGTTTTAAATTTCACGACTATGAACTATGTATGAATCAATTTCAAATTAATACAAGGTGTTTCATTTACTCTAATTGCAATGATTAGCATTTTGTGGCATCCCCCTTGAGAATAATGCTTCCGCTCATAGATATATATTGTTCGAAAAAGTGGGATGTTACACGTATCCAAGGAATACTAGTATCCATTACGCATCTGGTATGGGTACGACACCTATTTTGGAGTATTTGTGCTTCCTAGATTGGCACATAGGAAGCACAAACACTTCCCTCATATTGTCGTGGCCGCCTTGGACACCTGTCAGACGCAGACACGTTGTGAACATAGACGGACACACAGTAAACACGGCTCAAACATGTCCTGCTTTTTTTAGACATGGACACTCTGTAGGGACATCGTGGATACATAGTGAACATGCAATGGACACAACATGGACATGTTGTGGACACAATATGGCCTAAACCAACCCTTTATGTATAAGAGATATAAACATTATGTCTCCTATTAAGAACAGATAAACATACAGACACAGATACGGAGATAGGGTGTGGATACTGGATACACTGATTTTTTTTAGATTTAGGATACGGGTACGGTAGGGATACATCAAAAATATATTTTAGAATTAGATATATACATGTTTTTTATTTATAAAAATGCAGGTTAAGACCATCTAATCTCATTCAAAGATAAATATAAATGAAAAGGGATCTTCTTGGACATGACATATTTCGACCATTGTTTGACCTCATAAACAAGATGTGTATTTCATTTAGGTGTTCTGTAGAATTTTAATCGCACTGCATGGAACCTTCAGCAAGTGTTCTTTTGCCCTAGAACAATGGTGTTACCATACACTGATTTTTGCGGTAGTCCCAAAACTCTTGAGCTTTATTTGAGCCATGAAAGAGCAATTATAATAGATATATAAGTAGAAGTAATGATAGACAGATACTGACAAATTAATTCAAATATGTACATATATCTATACAAACAGGTTGGTTCGGTCGTATCTACAAAGTATCCAAGATGTATCCTCCAAAAAGTGAAAAAATGGATATATCTGGAGAAGTATCCAAGATGAATCCAAGCGTATCCGAGTACTAGTATCCAATATGTATCTAGTTTAGGTACTGCACCTATTTTGGAGTATTTGTGCTTCCTATGTCTCCTCCCTCCCTCTTTCTTTAGTATACCACAACCGCCTATAGGTCCTCCCCTCCTATTAGACTAATAATAAATTATTATACATCATTGTTGTAGATATAAATTTATCATTCTCATTAAGGCTGCTCTAGGAATTTGACATGCAACTTTATTGTAATTCATTTTTAAAGGGTGTAATGATTCATCACTCTCCATTTATACTTATTTGATTTTATATAGCAAATGTATTGTCGGTTAATTGTTCTCCATAGACAATTTTTGATTTTATAATGTAAACATACTATGGTTTCATCATTTTTTATTTTTTATTCACATTGAAAATGAACTTTGGGTTTAGTTTTATCCTTCTATTGTGTTTATTTCTATTAATCCCTTGTTATGACTTATTTTATAGCTTAGTTTGGATGGATTATATTTGTATCAATTACATATTATATATGTATATGTATAAATGTGCTTTCGTCGTGTCCAACAATGTGTTTGTGTCCTAAATTTTCACCAAATCATGGGATCCTATGTATGTGTTTGTTTGTGTCCATGCCATGTCCATGTCCATGCTTTTGCTTCCTAGATTAGCACCATCTTCCTAAGGATCAACGTCTCTAGTTCCTCGAGGCTGACTACGAGAATAGCACTGACGTAGTGGAAACAACTTCGTGCCATCCTCCACATACAAACGTGGACCATCATGAAGGTGAACATGGAATCCTTCATCCTGGTCAACTACAAGTAGCAGTTGCGCCTCAAGTAATCTAACTTGGAGCAACGTGCAAACTAAATGGAGTACGCATAAATTCTAAGACCCGATCTACAAGGTCGAGGTTAGGTGGGATGACACTATGATGATCACAACATATTGTCGCGGTCTCATTACCTCGATCACCACAACACTCACTACTTCCCAACACTACAACATGGAAAATGCCACCTATGTTGTAACATAGATTGAACATGGGAAGAAGCGTCGGGCTTTTAAGGAGTCTGCCACCTGGAGACATCAACCTATTTCTACCTTAACTATCAGCAACATGATTGTCTATCATCTTAATAGGTTGCAATACTACCTAGTAAGGTGATTGTCTATCATCTTAAAAGGTTGCAATACTACCTAGTAAGGTATGATGCTTCTAGTACTTAGGCTATTGGCATCATTGCAGCCAATGTCCTAGCCGCGACATAACTGCAACCTCAAATACAAAGAAAGAAGATGAGTCTCGGTTAAGCTTCTTGCTAGTAATCCCAAGATTCCCAGTGATGATGACAATTAAAGCAAAGATTAGACATAGCATGTCCTGGTGTTGCAGACCCATGAGCTTCCCTGTTATGACCCTCGTGACCCCTCTTCAACTTGACGGCAGAGAGTGAGGGATGCATGTGCATTCCATCAATAATCTTACTTCTCACCGACCGTCCAAGTTTTCGAGTTATGTCAAGAACCTCATTTAGCTCATACCGCCTCCGTTGAATGAACACCACCAATTGGCGTGGCACGCATAGATGCTTTGTCATTTTTACTAGTTATATCTAATGTAATGTGTTTCTGTGTAGCAACCCCTAACAATTAAAGAGCACACAAGCTAGATCAAAAGATAATCATTTTGGTTTTCAGACCCAAATGGATGGTCTTAAAATCAAATCAGCCATTGTTAAGTCGTTACGATTCCATTGGGTCAAGAAAGGTTTATATTATAGGTTCAAAAATTCATAAATCAATAGCAGATCTTTATATGACATTATGATTGAACAATATCTTTTAAAGAAGACAACACAGTAGAGAATCCATGTTATCTATGTGAAAAGTGTGAGGGAAACTCACTTGTGCTCTTATATTAGATGGCACACCCCTATCATATATATTGGAGAAAAGGGCGGAGACATTATAGACTTGGGACTCAAGTAAGGCTATGCGGGCGGAGAGACTCAAGTCCATATACTAATTAACATATTAACTAAATAGGCTAATAATACTTTCTAACAATCTAGTTAGGCGAGCCTACCTACTCTCTATTTTTTACTCTTCAAATTAAGCAACAAACACTTCCTCCTTTCTTTTGCTCTACTCTTTTCTATAAATAAAAATATTATAGCTAGGGTGTCCTTCCCTAAAATGCACATCTATATGCAATACAAAATAAACCTCGTACTTTATCATTGGCATTGTTCCAAAAATCGGTTTGTGGTTGCAAATGCGGTTTGGCCTACAGCCAAGTGTCTGCAGCATGTACATTTTTACTTAGTTAAACTACATGTACCACACATACATGCACACATACATACATGCATACATGTATGTGTATAGACACTGCATGGGGACTAATAAAATTGGGATTTATGTCTCCATGGTTTGCGTCGGATCTAATGGATTGCACACTTGATTTACCGAACTCCGCCTATATCGGGCCTCCACAGGTTACAAGTCCGGGAGAGGACATCTCCTTGATGACTCATATACGTATATACACAGACATACATGTCTATGATAACTACAAAATTAAAAATATCACATACGCAGTTGCTTTTCTTGTATATTCTATCTACTAGTCTCTTTTGTACAATTTTTTAAAAAATGGATCATTGGTTCAGTTCAGGCTTACAAACATTCACAAATTTGTCACGGTTGCAATCCAAGGTACTTTTTGAAATGCCTAAAAATGTTACTAAAATATAACTTACATACCAATTGTATTGTTGTAATTTGTTGGTAAAAGTCTAAAGAAAAATCAAATTGATTATATAGTTTATAGTAAGTATATATGTACAATTTTGATAATACTATTTAACACAGTCGAGTAATAATTGAATTGGAAACTCATACTAGAGAATACAGAGCCTTGGGGTCAATCTTCAAGGTTGGTTATGAAAACCATGTGTAGGACAACTTGCATATATGGCATGTGATGTCATCAAGCTTCACGTCCCCCATGAGGTTAAATAGGATGAATACTTGGTTGTTAATTATTTTGGGGGTTCGAGTTACTTCAGGGACTTAATATTTGATTCCGGTGACTTAGTTGTAAATTTTCAGTTTTCTTTTTTGCATTTTCTTTGATTTGAGTTAGTGGCTACGCTATTTTCCATAATTGCTAGAGTCGTGAGGATTTTTGCTAGCTCATTGTAAGTACCAACCATGGATTCTTTATCCAAGAAAATTTGATAATGTAATGTATTTGATTATTTCAAAATTGGGCCACCATGAGTTGGTATCAAAACCCAGAACCTAAATTGTAGGTCTAGGTCTTGGACGGTTGGACCCCCTAATCTACTATTAGATTTCAAAACCTTAGTTAGAAAATCATGTGTCAAATTAAAGAAGAAAGGATTTGTTCATTGTCACAATTGGTATGCCATCACCCATGTTTTCCTCTCCCTGCCTCATTTATCCCCACCCTCCATCATCTCTAATCTCTACCCTCTACAACATTCTTGTCCTTCCTACTTCTCTTTCCTTTCTTCTTCTTCCTCTCTTGTTCACCCCTTTGGTTGGGATGCTGTAGTGACTAACTATGTCACTGGGACCTTAGTAGGGACGTCGTTGTCCCCTTGTCAGCAACTAGGTACAGCCACCACCTCCTTTCCCCTTCCTTGGACCCCGAGTGCGCGACCAACCATGGAGTGGGGTGTCATCGAGACATAATGTCTACAACATCAACAAGACCACTTATTGCTTCTAAAATTATGCCAACTATGGGAAGGCTTGAACCTTACAACATACATACCTAAAGGAGTGTCAAGCCCTTATTTATCTCCCCCAAGGGTAGTGGTGGCCCTAGGGAACACGATGAGGCCGCTTCGCCACCCTGGAGTTCCCAAAGTGCACTATACAACATTGTGGCGACATGGTTTTGGCCTCAGTCCCACCATTGCACCCCTACTCCTCAGGTTCCCTAACTAGAACAAGTCTCCCTCAATTTCTCTCTAGGTGTTGGGCCTGCTACCAAATACTTGCCACAGCAATTCTTGCTATCTTTATCTCTACACCAGCACTGCGCCAATAAACATACCATGGAGCAAAATGGGACTTCAATGCCAGGATATCCAAGCTCGCTACCACTTAGCAGTGCACGAAATTCAGTTAATGAAAGTTAAAGCCATTGTGATTGTGAATATTGGCTGCAGCAAGAAGCTTGAAGAGAACCGGCATGCAAACACCAACCTCACTCACACTATGAAAATTAAAGAAGAACTACGTATCAGACTTCCGTGAAACAAGTGATGTCAGTCTGTTTTACAACCAACTTCACATCATTGAAGTCTTCTTCAATTGGCACCAACTTTCTGAAGAGTGTTTTCTATTATTTGCTAAGGTGAAACTACGGGACACCACTCACATGGTGGAAGAGACTTTGCATTGTCTGTTGTGTTAGTATACACCTAACTGACACGAAGACAACATGGGAGCCTTTTTTCATCCCAATTAACTATAAGGTCGGAAGCACGGACATTCTATACAACCCTCGTGTTCGCGTTGGATATTGACGCTTCCACACAGCCCAAAAAATTATGGACATGACCAAGACGTATCCTATCCATTTTGGTTCATTTCCGCAGCCCAGACACATCTGGCCACAGCCTAGATACATTTTTTTAGTAGTTGTTGATGTAGCTATTTATTTCAGAGTGTAAATTCTGAGTTTACAGCCGCTATTTAAGTACATCTTGTCATTGAGAAAACACAATGCAAAGCCGGGATCTAATCAACATTACAAACTGAATCTCTTAAAATAGCCAATATGTAAAATATAAGATGAATTCATTTCAAAATCACATTTTGGTCTAATATATTGATTTGAGTAGTTGGAACTCATTTATTTCTTTATTCAGAAAATCTACTATATTGTTTTTGGGGGAGGAGGGGAGACTGCAACATGTTAAGTTTTCTACTTCATATTCATTCTATGCCATAGAAACACACATATTCATGTTCAGTTACAATTATACATACATATAAACAGAACCTTTGAGTTTATAGATAATTTTGACACATATATAAACATGATGCACACATATGTAGTAGAAGATATTTTCCCCTCATTTCATGTAGTGTTTGTCACCTATATTTTAGAAATTTATCGTGGCTCGTTGACTATATTTTCAAAAATTATTTGTCTCTAGGTCCTAATATGTCCGGGCTTCCTTGATTACAAGCAACAGATGTGCCCCAAGTTGTCTGAATTTGAACAACTCTGTTGACTACACCCGTAGTTTTATGAATTGGTCTACAAGTCCAAAGTCAGTCAGGCTGATCACCTAGTATTGTCACAGCCTCATTATATTGATCACCACTGTGTTGTCGTCTCGTGCATTAATAGCTGGAAGATGTTATCCTTGTTGCTGCACCAATAAAACACGAGCAAAAGCATTGGGCTTCTAGGAGAGTTTATCACCTATGGACGCCAACCTATGTTCACTCATACTACCAGCACTACGGCAGCAATGCCATCTCAGAAGACTACATCACTATCCAATGAGGTACAATGCTTCTCTTGCTAGGGTTATGGGCACTGCTCTAATTAATGCCCCATCCTACGATGATCACAACATCAAACACCTTGAAAGAAGATGACAAGGAGTGTAAGGACGGACTCCCAAAGATGACAAGGATTACTATGAGGATCAGTGGCAGCATATCCTAGTTGGATACTTGCCGCATCAACCCCTTCTACTCCGACGTTGAGAGAGCTGGAAAAATGCACATGGCCATCATTGACAATGACACTAATATCATCTCTTCATCATCTTTCTAGGTTTTGTTATGTCCAAAACCCCATCCGACGCCATACCGCCTCTTCTGAATCAAAAACAGTTTTCAACATGCCAGGCATAGATGCTTCATCACTTTCTCCTAGCATGGTATCTATGCCGGTACACTATTATGCAATGTGCTACTCTTAATCCTAGCACACCTTACTAAAGCCCGTGTACAACACTATGACGTTGCTAACATGCACTCATTCCATATGTCTAGCAGACTCTTCCAATGGAATTCTGAAATAGCCACACATTAGTGGCGCATTATACACTACATACCCCTTGTAGCAGCTTGGACAAGTCATCAAGTTTGGCAGCCACCTTCACTTTGATTAGGTCAATTGCTCAGTTGTTAGTCTATTTTGGGTTATTATTTAATTCCAAGTGCTTAATCATTAAATCCGGGGACTGAGTTGTAATTTTTATTTTTATTTTGGTCAGCTGTAATTTTTATATTTTATTATTTTATCTGGATTTTATTTGAGTTAGGTTAACAGTTAGCAATTGGAATCCATTCCCAATCATTTTCCCTCATAGAGGTTTCATGACATGAAGTTGAACAAAGGTCAAAACAAGAGAATACAAGTGATGTTAGATGAGCCACATTTGGCTTTTTTGAATCTAGACAAATGCTAGAAAGTCCAATTTGTCTATTTCAGTAATTCATTTGCAAATTCTCCATTTCAGGATTTATATTCCATTATTGGAACTCAAATATCCATTTGGTTACTTATGCAATTATATCAGGTCTAGGGTATGTGAGTCATTAATTATAATGCTCATACTGGGCGGGCTTGTCCAATTAGATGATTATGATCTGAGAAATAAACAATCATTATTTTTGCTAGCTCCCCCACTCCTTCATTGATGTGTGCCGCATAACTTGTCTAATCCTAATCCATTAGGCTTCTGGTCTTTCCCAGTTCCCACCTTCCCCTCTCCTAAAACTATGTTGTGTGTTTCTCATTCCCCTTTCTACTACATTCATGTACCTCCTTTACAAGTATTTCATGCATTAAAAGTGATCGCAACTAATGTGCGGTTCGGCCCACTGGTCCACCACATGTATAAGCGGCCCAATATGCGCCCTGAGTGGAGCATATGCAACCACTTTTTGAATGGAAGTTTGCAGACCTTTTTAGAATATAATGTCTTAATTTAATTTAAACTACTTACTCACCCACACACCCAGAGATAAAGCAAAAGAGATCTTCGTTTTTTTTCTGATAAGGAGGCTTATGGAGAAGTATAGACAAAGCAAAAGAGATCTTCATATGGTGTTTATCGATCTAGAGAAGGCTTATGATCGAGTACCCAGAGAAGTGTTATGGATGGTTTTGAAGAAAAAGGGTGTGCCTATCCAATACATTGACTTGATCAAAGACATGTATGATAGCTCTACTACAAGTGTCAAGACTCCCGGAGGAGAGACACCAACTTTTCCTATTACAGTTGGGATACACCAAGGATCCACACTCAGCCCATATCTATTCGTTCTGGTTATGGATGAGTTAACAAAGAATGTTCAGGATGATATTCCTTGGTGTATGTTATTTGCTAATGATATTGTTTTGATTGACGAAACAAAAGATGGATTGAATGATAAAGTTGAATGTTGGAGAAAGACATTGGAATCAAATGGATTGATGATTAGCAGGAGCAAAACTGAGTATATGCATTGCAATTTCAGCCAATCTCGCAGTGTGAATGATGGAGCCAAGTTGGACGGAGTAGATATACCAAAATGTGACAAATTTCGTTACTTAGGTTCTATTATTCAAATAGACGGGGATGTCCAAAATGATGTTTGTCACCGGATCACTGCAGGATGGTTGAAATGGAGGAGTGCAACTGGAGTTTTATGCGATCAGAAGATCCCTCTCAGGTTAAAAAGTAAGTTTTATAGAACAACTATACGACCAGCCATGCTCTATGGGAGTGAATGTTGGGCGGTGAAGAAACAAGGTCTCAACAAGATGAACGTGGCTGAAATGCGTATCCTGAGATGGATGTGTGGGAAGACAAGAAAAGATCGTTTGAGAAATGACTATATCAGGAATAAAGTGGGGGTGGCGAGCATTGAGGACAAGTTGCGTGAGGGTCGACTCAGATGGTACGGACATGTGCAACGCAGACCTACTAGTGCGCATATACGAAGCAATGCTATTGAGCCAAACACTATAAATAGAAGAAGAGGAAGGCCTAAATTAACATGGGATGAGCTTATAAAGAGAGATTTTGAATCTCTACATCTCAATCAGAACATGGCCCATGATAGAGCTGAATGGAAACGAAGGATCCATGTAGCCGACCCCAACATATTTGGGATTGAGGCTTAGATGATGATGATGATGACTCACCCACACACCCACATGTATATATACGTATATCAAATTATCTATTAACAAGTTTCTATACACACACACACATTTATATATTAAATTTATACATCATGGTATACATACATGTAATACACCCAAACATCTTCAAACATGTCATTGTATATTTTATGTATATGCATCTTGATATATATATATATATATATATATATATATATATAGACATGCATATATGAAATATATCGACATCTAAATACATATATTTCAACATATATGCTCATAAAGTTAATACAGTTACATTACATGTCAATATGTATATTATCTGCGCAATAAACACACATTTCAAATATGCTAGATATGTGCACACATATATAAACATTCAACATAACCTAATCTATATTTGTATGGACACTTATAATTTATAAACATACAGAATTTTGTGTTTTATAAATTAAATATATAATTTGTATGCTTAATATATACTTTTTATGCTATAAACTTATTTTAAAAAATCAGAACCACATATATTCCAGCACATACTCTCGCATATACTCCGGCATACCGCATATACTCTATTTGGTATCCTCTCTTATCCTCTCATACCCGTACGACGCATATCACACCATTGTCGTGACTACTCTATGCCTGCCCAATGTTGCTACTAACTCTGCATAGAACTCCTTGTAGCCACCAGTCCACCCTTTATGCCGACTCCTTCATGAGTTGTGATGTGCCTCAACAACAACCTTTACTCCATGTGCCGCCGCCACAGCGTTGTAGCATCTACTCACCAAGATGACGGTTGTTGCATCCTCCTGCTAGACTCTTCATACAACACTAGTTCATAGAGGAGCTTCTACCCAATATCTCCCTCTAGTCCTCTACATCAACGATTTTAACAGCTTCATATTGCCCTGCATTCCTAGCAGTCTACAGCTATTTCAAAAATCAACACAGATAGTGGAGCCCCTCCCAACCCTCCCACCAGCGGTAGCCCATACTACAAGCCCAAAACCAACGGCCCAACTATGTCCTCCACACGGTCGAGCTAGGAACAAAGATAACAGTGCCTAGCAGTCAACCTCATGTGTCCCACCTCATCGCCCATGATCTCTCCAAATCATTTTCCTCTCATGTACTGGCGATTAACATTGCAGCAACGTCGCTTTGTCCCCCAACAGTCAACCACAAGCCCCTAATTCCATTTGGAGGATGCTATTGTAGGTTGAACAACAACCCTTGTTGTGCCATTCTTGTGTTGCTTGCACTATAGTTGCGTGATTGCTTTACGTGCAGTCTGTGAGCAGGATTACATATGCAGTTCTTAGTGTTTACCCCACTCGCACCATGGTGAACAAGGAGAAATTCAACACCTTCAAAACCAATATAGAGTCAAAACTCATGGGAATTCTATTACTTACATGGTCCTGAAGCAGATCCAGCTTCACCATGCTTGACAGATGATTAGAAGCTACTTCAAAAAAAAGTGAAGCTCAAAGGTGAGGCAGACAGATGATTAGAAGCTACTTTACGCAAAAGTGAAGCTCAAAGATGACGTGATCTTCGACGGTTCTACATCCAATTCTCTGAGCTGACACTATGCATAAACTCAGCCTCTGAATATACTCACAGATTTTCATTGAGATATTACACCCTAGTAAAGTTCATGGTGACGAAGTTGTCATGATCACCAACTTTCATAGAGAGTTCAAAACCAATTTAGGTGCCAGAGCAAATCAAAGATGAGATATGCCGACCCAAGTTGGTAATCTAGAGTCTATTGTGCATCGCTTACAATAACTGACGTCCATCTTGTGTCAATCAATGCCACAATAAATGTTGCTTCCTCCACTATCCCTACAGCAACAAGGTCAATACATTGATTTAGTTTCCATTGAATTGAGCAAAATATATAATTGTTAAGGTGTGCGCCTAGGCAGCACCCACGAGGTGTGCCTTGCCTTGCGCCTTGCCTATATTTCCGCCTTGACCTATTTTTGTGGGTATTTTATGTTTTAATGTTCTGTGGCTATCACGATATTCAAAAGTAAGATTGTTTCCAATGTTATGTGCCAAACATCATTTTTATTTGGATGTAGTACTCTCAATATAAACATTCTAATTCCTCTTATTTTGCACCTTCAATTCAGTTTCTTTTAGCAGCTATGTTATGAAGGATAGTAATTGCATCGCCAAAGACTTAGAGCTATGACATTAAATATTTATATACTTTTTGATCTTTCTTTTACATTGTTTAGAGTAATTATTTTCTTATTCTTGACATTATTGTTATTTAGAATCTATTAGAATTTAGAAATGTAATCGGTTGTGTTCTCACACAATAAATATATGTATATAGGAGTTTAAACTATAAATATGTGTTGTTAGGCTGCTTCCTCACTCTTACATGACTATTTAGGGGGCAGAACATTAACTCTATACATAAAATATGTAGTTATGCAATGCATGTTATATATTATATATATTGCATAAGAATATAAGGCAGCGCCCAGGGTGGCCCAGGTGCCCAGCCAAGCCAAATCACCGACTGGACGCCTTGACAACTATGTGACCACTAGAACAGCTGACACAAAAGACAAGGACATTGAGGATGTGCTACCCACGAGTAATCCCAGTGATGATGATGACTACCACGATAAACTGTCATAGTGTTGTGTTAGTATAAATTGCAGTTTGAATTAGTAGTTGTATCGCTCGTCTCTCACTTTCTCTATGTAGAGTGCTCAGGCAAGATGCACAAATTGGTCATTAACAGTAATAGCACAGCCATCATCATCTTTGCATCAAAGATAAAGGAACATGGATAACAAATTGAACCGCATCCTCAATCTCATTAATTGTGATGGATCAACATGTGTCTCCATGCGACACAAAGATGTCCATCCCACTTTTCCCATCACGGTGCATACAAGGATAGAGTAAATTGTGACAACACCCCTTTGAAGGTAGAACAAAACATATTGGGACATCTCTGGCAATTCGAACGTCATGTACAACATCATAGATACCATATACCCTATCTGTTTTTACATTTCTAGCAGCACTTTCAGATGGTTCCCAGCATCATGCTCAGATTGGCAGATGTCTCAAGACCTTCCACCCACCGCTAGATGCAGTGCCTTCTGGGGCCATTACTGGAATCAGCGTGGCTCATATTTGAAAGCCCAAGGAAGTTAAAGCTAACAAGAGCCATGTTTGACCCCTGATAGAACTCAATCAAAGCTAGAAAGCCCAATTAGTCTATTTGAGTTATGAATTCATGAATTGCCAATTTTTTGGATCTATTTTTAATAGCAATGCTATTGAGCCAAACACTATAAATAGAAGAAGAGGAAGGCCTAAATTAACATGGGATGAGCTTATAAAGAGAGATTTTGAATCTCTACATCTCAATCAGAATATGGCCCATGATAGAGCTGAATGGAAACAAAGGATCCATGTAGCCGACCCCAACATAGTTGGGACTGAGGCTTAGATGATGATGATGATGATGATGAAATTATTTTGGTGTGGTTGTTTATGCAATTATCTTAGGATAGAGTTTAAGAGTCATTAGTTATAAATTTTTCAACCTTGGGGGCTTGTCCGGGGAATGGATTCTAAATTTAGATATAAACTATCATTTATTCCCCTCAATTTCCTACCCCCTCATGGATAGCGCCGTGTAACATCAAGTGGCCCAAACAGTAGCCATAGAATATGAATAACTCAAATATACCACAATGAAATAGTAACCAAAAAGAGAAATCATTTACAGGAATTGTTTCCTGACCCCAATAGAAGTAGACCAGCTGTCAAGGTATATATGTTTGCATAGAGGAGAAATAAATCCACATGCAGTGGTCAAAATAAAGGAACAGAGATAGAATGGGCTTGTCAAGAATGGATTTGCACATCCTAATGAGAAACCAAGCTTGGTGCAGAGGAAGAGACAATGAACTCGGGGTTTTTCTAAGTGAATAGGTTCAAATGGTTGAAGAAAGCAAAGTGCCATCCAACAACTTATTCAGTCTTTTCAAAGAAGAGCCGCTACAGGCTGTTTATTCAGTCTTTTCAAAAGGAGAGCCGCTATGGGCTGTTGTTCAGTGTCTGACACCCACAGTGCTCCAGCCTCTAGTATTCCACTGGTTGGCGGCAAGAAGGAAAAAAGGGCTGGCAACAGCTGGAATCTTCTCTAGCGGAGGACAATGCGGCAGAGATCAGATTCATAGAAGACCGTATCTTCTACATTATCATGATCGCCTATGCAGCATGCATGCAACAGGATCTAAAATTCTTCTTTCTTTTTTTAGTTTTCGCAGATGCATGAAATTAGTGAATGTAGGAAAGAATAATCAGTACTCAGATCGTGTTCACTGCATGTCATTGCAGGTACTGAGCTGGCACAAGCTACTGCTATACCCATATATTAATAATACGTATAAGCTGCTGTCGTTTGCAAGTATTATCAAAGTGAACACAGGAAAAACGCTAGATAATAGGTAATGGCTTTGACTGGAGAAACAGATTGCAGCTTTCCTTAAACATGATATTAAATGATGTGCAGTGTTGATTAGGGACTGTTGTGTCTGAACAGAGGAACCAGAAGATGCGCTATAACTAAAACCGTGAGGGAAGGAAAATAGAAAGTGGGCATGTTCATGTTCAGTAGAGGATGCAGAAAAACGAAGCATCACATCTCTTGTAGAACCATTATTGTTAAATGATTCAGAATTCTTGATCCTCCTAGTTTTGATGCAAAAAAATGCAAAGAAGACTATTTGCCCTGACTTGATTTCCTGGCATACCCCTTATGGTCTTATCAAATAACGGATTAATGCCCCTCTTGGCCATTCCAGTTCTGCGAATCAAAAGTTCCTAGAAAGGGTGCAAGTTACTAGGATCGGTTCATGTGTGTGTTGTAGAGGGAGCCAGATGGAGGAAAAAATAGAAATATGACATGCAAGAGTGCATTCGAACCTAAACAAGTCTGGACTCTCTAGACTAATTTTGTGAGAGCTTCATTTTTTTCTGAATTGTGAATTTTCATAAAATAGCCTCTTCGTATTATTATTTTTCTGTTTCTAAAGAAAACATAATATCTGTATGTTTAGCTACCAACTTCAATATAGACTGCCGGTTTGAATCCTGGCATTGGCATTTTTGTACTTGCTAGCTGGTGCAGTTGGTAAGGCAGTCGCTCGGTGGAGCGCTGGTCGCAGGTTCGATCCTGCTGGTACACCGGGGTGGGTAGAATCAAGATGGGGAGGGTTTAAAAAAAAAAACTTCAAAATAGACATTTTTTAACCTTTTCAAACACTTCCTTAAATAGTGGATTATATATTCGAAATGAACATTTTTTTAACCTTTTCAAACACTTCCTTAAATAGTTGATTATGACTTATGAACACTACACCTGTGTATAGAGAGATATCACATGCCTATGCTTGTTTAGCATCATTGTAAATCTTTTGGCTTGATCCAACCATGTACAAGTAAGTTTCAATTACTATGTAGATAATTGTGATTATCACAGCTTGGTTGAAGATTATATGCACATGCAACTCAATGGTAATTCTAATCCAGCAAGTACCTTCAAATTTTTAAAATCATATCTCAAAAAATATTTGTAAGTAATTTCATGATATAGTAACCCCGTCAAAACTAAATCACATTCTTCTATAGAGTTTGGATTGCATAAAAAGGTCCATGTTGATGTTGAATTTCCTGTATCAATATGTTTAGGTTTCTTGCCATCAAGCATTAGCACAAGTGCTTTATCTTAATGAAATGTACCTAGTATTGTTTTGCTGGTTCAAATTGTTTTGGGGTTCAGATTGTCCCTCTTGACTGTTTTCAACTTAATAACTACATCCAGAATTTTGGGTTGAGCATGCAAGAAGCACATTTTATACAAGTATATATCCTTTGAAATAAAAGTTAGATATGTGGATTAATATAGCTTACCACCATCCTTGGCATGTAACGTCCATGGCAATTCACCCCACGCCGTGCTCTAGCTCTTAACACCTTTTCAAGTTTGACATCAAAACCATCATACAAACCCCATTGTTCCTCAATCTCTTGCTTTGTACTTGTAATCACGAGCTCAGAAGCATCCAAGGAAAGCTCTTCAGCCTCTATGCGCCTCATGATCCTGTATGTTACGTTGATGTCCTCCTTTGACTGCCTCCCTTGCTTTAGAAGCTGCTCCAGTTTGTTCCTCCCAAGCGAGTGACCAGTGAGAACCATGGGAACATTGAGCGAACCAGATAGTAAAGCAGCAACATCACCAGCATCCGCATAGTGTCCGTGTATCACATATGGCCACACCGCCTGCCCATTACCAATCTGCTCTCCCAAAACTCTCGACATATTAACAACGTGTGCTAGGGCACCATCCACGAATTCCTGGAGGTGAGGCCACAACAGCTCTTTCCTGAGGTACTTGTCCCTGGGACCACAGGGTATCCGGATGATATAAGCCCCTGCACTCTCTCCAATTTCGTTGCCATCCGCATCATACGCACCGGAAGTCAGCATCTCTGTGGGTTCAGCGTAGCTCCAATCCACATCAGGAGATGATATTTGGCGAGTAAATAGATCCACTCTGTACACCCCTGGCATCATGGAAAGTGCTCGGGCCAGCTCGACCACATATTTTACCTGCACAATCAAAAAATGTGCTATTATCAGTGTGAAGTTTTTGTGTAAGAAGACCATATGAGTTGATGCAATGATCCAAACCAACAAACCTGCCCACCAGTGTCAGAATCTCGCCCAAGTTCCATGTTTTCACCGCGAACTAATCCGTGCAAACTGAAAGCGGGAGGAAAGTAAGTAGAGAGAAACCTCTGGGGCTATATGTGGTACAATGTGTTGAATATGTGTCGATTGGAAATGAATCAACAAGTTTTACCATGTAGATTGTCATAGTTGAATTCAGAGTAACACGAATTCGACTGTTTTATTAGAGCTATTGACATTATTAAAAACAGGATGGGTAGTTATAAACCCGAACAATAAAAATGCAACACAAATGGGTTAATGATATCAAGACCCCGTATTATAATTTCTGCAAACTAAAAAAATAGCAATGCAACTGCGAATATTTCAGTGAGGGGATGTTTTAACACCTGATCAGGACAATGTAAAGCTTCTTCCCTTTGTTGTCATCAGACCAGACTGGGAGCTCAGATGCATTTCTCTGGAGCTTCGTCTTGGTCGCCTCGCTCTGGATCAATTCTGCCACAGGATCCCCTTTCTCTCCTTCTGACAAGTCCTCGGACATATCTTCTGTGGCTTCCCTTCTCCCCTGCTCCCTCTCCAATCTCCGGGTTGCTAGCCTCTGATTGTCCTCCCATTCGAACTGCCCACAACACCACAGGCAACAGTTGCAGACGGTTAGGATTTCGAAACACTATTGGCATGAGGCGTAACATTAAATTCCTGGATAGAATTTATGTTTTCCACTGTGCTGAATCCAGTTAGTTGTGAAGAAAGAGACTGAAGCAACCAAAAAAAAGAGAGGCAAACAATACATCCCCGTGACATCACTGTTCATTGAGGAAGAAAGCCAAACAAATCAGAAACTGGGAGCGGTAAGTAAACTAGTGAGGAAGCAAACGGTTTCCCAAGCGCGGAGTGTTAACTATTAAAGTTATTTGACAAGTACTCGTCGGCCAGGGTGAGTCACTGAGTCTTGAACAAAAATAAAGTAGTATCAGCAGAGAGTCGCTTCAACAAGGAAGAAGGAAACGGAAGACACAAGTGCATAGAAATAGAGGAGGAGAGGTTAAAAAAGGCGCCTGTCTGTATGAGAGAGAGAGAGATTGAGAGGAGGACAGACAGGCAGAAACACGATACAACTACACCACACGCATGCACATGGTACTAGGAAAGCAGCAAGTGGGGTGGGGCGGCAGCGGGAAGAAGGGAACCAGAGAATCATAGCCGACCAAGACGAACCCAACAGGAGTGAGAAGATGCACTACCTGCTTCTTCTTCCTTGCTAGGTGCCAGATCCTCCAGCACATGTTCTCTAGCCTGTTGCTCCTCTCGCGGGCGTCCCGCGTGGCGACGACCTTGATCCAGGTCTTGTGGAGGTCTGTCTCGCTGACGCCCGTGACGACCTCCTCGACGAAGTACTTGGTTGGGTTGAAGTGTAGGGCATCCCCTGGCGCGACGGTGGGCGGAGCCACCCTGTTCTCGTCGGCGATGGACCCCGACGCGCCCGTGTCGAGGATGGCCTCCAGGTAGCCGTTGATCCACTCATTGCCCACCGCCATCGCAGTTGCGATGGTGAGCGCTGTACGGATTGCAGCGGCGGTTGCGGGCTGGTGATCAACTGAGGTCGGAGAGTATCACCGGGGAGACGCGGACGAAGATGGTGTTTGAGAAAGCGGTTCAAGTCGGGGGCTTTCTGAGTTGGGTCATCGCCGAAATTCCGCAATCGCTCCCGGACGGAACGAATGGAGCGGCTGTAAACGTCAGGCGCGCACCTTGCCCGGGAAAATGGCCGCAAAAGGGTTCGGAGTGGGACTCAGAACCGGTGAAAGCGAGGTTGCGTTTGGCACCGAATCTCCGGAAGAAAGTGCAGATGTTATTGGTCGGCGTCGGGGCGGGGACGGAGGGAAGGAGTGAGAGAGAGTGAGAGATGGGTGGGCGGAGGTAGGGTGGGAAAAGTGGAGGAGGAAGGAGAGGAGTTTTGGGGCGCTTGGCACTGACACAACCACCGCCGGTATTTCAATAAGTGAGGACAGGAGAGCGCGGGCGATTGAGGGAGTCAGGGCCGGGCCGGGCCAACCGAGGTACTTCTGGTTCGGATGGTCCTTTGGTTTTGGGCAGTAGAAGAGGTAGGAAGGCGAAGGAGGCCACCCGACGAGAGCCGGAAGGAGAACGACCAGACGATCATGGACGGGCGGAAAGGGTTGGGTTATACTGAATTGGGTGGGATGGGAGAGTGAACGAGCGAACGAACGACCGAGAGGCGTCCCACGTAGATGGGCGGCGTGGGCCGATAGATACACGCGTCAAGCCACGTATCGGGGACCTCGTAGGCCGACCCCATGGGAATGCACGTGATGACGAATGAAAAGGGGGGGCCCACCCTCTCGACCGTCGCAACTGGCTGGATGCGCGATTCGCCAGTTACGGTACGGGCTTGCGGAGAACAATTCCGATACCTGAACCGGTACTCGGTAGTCTGGAGACGGTAATTTCGGAGACCAGCTTTCTTTGTGCGGGGGACATCCTTTTCTGCTGTATATAATCGTTTTTATACAGGAGGTACAGCTTTCAGTTGCGTTTTGGATCCAGCTGTCTACAAAGTCGAACCAAATTTTAGTACCATCATTGTATAAAATAAAATTCGATCCTGTTTATGCAGTTACATCGATTGAGTCTTTTGACTCTTGTTTCTTAACAATCTATAGACATTTTGATTACATTATATAAGTTTGAGAATATTTCATTACTATGAAAACGGCATTTGACACAAGCATGATGTTGCATCACTTTGTTTTTGTATAGAAAATGGAAACAAAGAGATATGATCAATCATCAATGGCAATAAATAATTATGTTTTGAGTATGATAAAATGCAACTATATACATATATATATTAAATAATTTTAACTAACACACAATTTCAAAGAAAAAGGAGAACATTACATAAAGAGGATCGAGGGATGA
This sequence comes from Alisma plantago-aquatica, assembly GCA_963693085.1. NCBI lineage: Eukaryota > Viridiplantae > Streptophyta > Magnoliopsida > Alismatales > Alismataceae > Alisma > Alisma plantago-aquatica. The sequence goes on along the minus strand of OY856409.1, from coordinate 643,104,793 downwards.
ATGGGATTATACTTATTTCCAGATCTCCACCACAAACGATTTGGATCCTTCCTAACGTCTTCGACCTCCTCTAACTTTGAGTAGACCACACTCAATCCTTGACAATCGTAAAAAGACAATGTGAGTGTAAAGACTCATACGAGACGACTCCCACTAGGACAATACATAATTACGTACAACTTTATTAAAATACATCACTAGAATAATAATTCAAATGCTAAACACAAAATATGCATACAGCTTTTTTCACGTATTTTGAACGGCAAGGCCTTAATTTACATTTAAATCATTATGCGGTCTTTCATATGTTCTTACTAGAATACACAAGGAACAATTTACAATTTAGGAAAATAAAAGGTAACATTACGCTAATGTTTTGTTTCCTTTTACTAGGGGGTGACTGAATTCCACTACCTCAAACCTTTGCGGGAATAAATTTGGAATGTCGGGAATATGCGGTAGGCAGGGGCAGAGCCAGCACTTCATGGGGGGGGGGGGGGGGCCAAAATAAAGTAGATGGGTTTTGAACCCAGACAACCATACAGGATGGACACAATGCTACAGTTGTTAACCATTAGGCTACACCATGATTTTTGTCAAAATATCATGCAAGTTGTATATATTCCGGATGCCGCACACATGGGATCCGCAATGAGTTATAAAAATGGAATAACTTGGATTAGAACTCAAGCAACTTGAAGGAAGGGACATAAGCTAAGTATGCTAACCACTAAGCAAGTAGAGCCACATTGATCAAAGCAGAATAAATATATATATATATAATTTTACACATTTATATATATATATATACATATGCATAAATACCTAATTTTTATTTTTATTTTGGGGGGCGCGGCCCCGCTTGCCCCCCGGCTCCACCACTGGCGGTAGGTACACTCACTATAAAGATTGTTTGGAGTCTTTGGACGTCACTAGAACCAAAATGCCTTCGGTAAAAGCGACGCAGCCGTTAGTGAAGGCATTGAATTTTGGGATTGTGATGAAAATTGATGCGTCAGCTTTTTATAACCGGCGGGTGTAAATACAATAGCATGGCGTGTCTTTTCTTTTATAAACAATTGAGGCATACTTCGACATGGCTTTGCTTTAGCCATTCATTTTTTTCTCTTTGGCAAGCCACAATAATTATACGTTTCAAGACATAAACCACTTTTCCTTCCACAAAAGCAATAGCAACAAATCTACCTAGTAAAGTGGACATAAGCTAGGGTTTCTTTGGTGTACATTGTTCTCTTTTTTGGTATCAAAATTTTCCTTACGCTTTTCTATTTAGTCACAGTCTTTTTACCACAAGCGTCAAGCGACCCCTTGGAAGCAATTCTACGACAATGAGGTTTGTAATAGCAAGTGCAAATAGTTCATGGACTCATGAACACATCAAGTGTCACAAAAAACACATTGACCTTGGACATTCTTCTGATCCTAGATAGAAGGATCAAAAGGTTGAAGAAGAAGAAGAAGAAGAAGAACATTGAGTTAGTCAAGATTTTGTGGCATCATCGAGGCATAGAGGAAGTCACATGGGAACTTGAAGACGAGATGCAGAAGAAATACTCATCTCTTTTTGCATAGGATTCTGGGGGTGAAATCCCTACTAGGGGTGTATAGTTGTAAGGCCCATGACCTAGCTTTGTGCTCAATTGTAACTTCTTTGTGTAATAAGATGCTTAAACCTTAATTTGATCTTGTGGAATGCTTTAAGATTATGTGACAGGTCTATGGTTTTGATTTGGTCCAATTTGATTAAGATTTGAACCATCTTTGTTATGTAAGTGCTTATTTTGGACTAGTTTGCAATTTACCCATAAGTGAGCGTTAACTTGCAAAATGTCACATGTAGAGAGTGCTCCTTGTACTTTGGTACCATGAGAGAGAGAGGATGGTGACATGGGGTGCCTTGTTTGGATGATGTTTGGTGATGGAACACTTCATGATGTTCTAGGGTTTGCTAAGTGGAAGTGATGACATAGCTAGGGTTTGAGTGTTGCGACCACTACCTCACTCTTGGGTAGGGGTGGCAATCTCAACACCTATTCTAAGTCTTGTTGTTTCAACTGAAAAAACCTAGAGGTCAAGACACATCTTTGCCCCTTAGTGTTTCGACCTTGCATGAAGGATTAGGGTTTTGGGTCGAAATAAGGTATGCATGGAGTGTTGCGACCATGATGAGGTGATAGCGACACTTTCTGGATAAACATAGATTTTCATGTTTTTTCATGTGAGAGAAGATAAGATCTATTTCTTGAAGGGCATGTGTCCTTAGATGATCTCTTATGGTGACACCTCATAATCACATTCTCTCTCTTCCTTAGGGCATATATCCCCTTTTCTCCCCTTATGTGAGACTTTTTTGACTCCATATTCTTCTTCCTCGTGCATGATTGACCTTGGAGCTTCATGAAGAAAGGAGGGGAAGATCTTGAAGCTTGGGTGGCCGATCCACCTTGCATGTTGAAGATCTAATGCTAGATCAACTCCTTGGTGGTGATTTCTTGGAGATTTTCTTCTCTTGGTAAGAGATTCAAACTCTTGATCATGTTTCCCCTCTCTTCTTCATCTTCTTATTTCTCCTTATCGACAATGTGAGATGTAGGTGAACCATGGTGACTTTTCTTGGGGATCTCTTCTTCACGTGGGTCGAAGATCATGTTTTAACATGAGTTTTCTTCATCTTCTTCCTTGGTTCGACTTAGGGTTTGAGTTTTTCATTCCCCAAGCTCTCCTTAACCATGACATTTCTTTCTCTTTTGAAGGACATCTTGTGGTCGAAGGATTGAATTAATTTTGGGCTTCTTTCTCTTTCTTGGAGATTGAGATCTTGGAGGGTTGGATCATCCATAATAGGCGGGTTATATAACTTCTTCCTCGTCCATTATGTGCATCTTAAACATGATCATATAATGTTCGTATGTCGCTATTCCAGATGTTAAAATGTGTTCTTTTGGTAGAGAAAGTGATGATGGTTAAGGTTGAACCATGTAGTATCTTAAAGTTGATTTACACTTCTCGTAAACCCTAAAATCATTGTATCTGATTTTGAGATAGTTGAGAATTGGATAATGATCTCTTGTTCTTTGTTTATGGAACTATTTCATTTTGTTTATGATCCATTCATCTAGTATAAATGATGGTTTTGATGATAGTTACATGCGTAAGAAACCTGATTCTACACCCTTAATCATGATCTTCAAGATGATCTTCTATGATCTTGCTCTAGTGTTTGAAGAACACCCTTGTATAGAGTCTTTGCTCTTAGGTTGACGTTTGGTGTTCCCAGATTTTCCAGTTATTACGATCATGATGGTAGCGGTCAAGACCTCATGAGGGTCGTAACGCCATGTCTAGGGTGAAGGGTGGTTATGACCATGTATATAAAAGGGGTCAAAACACTTATATGTCATGGAGGTAGTGACCATATGGACTTGTTATAGACGCTACTCTTATGTATAGGGTCGAAATAGTTCATGATCTGGTTAAAACCATGCCTCATGTTGCGGTCGAGACATGTCGTAGTGGAGGTCGAACACCTATGGTAGGTTGAGGTTGAAACACTATGTTCTTGAGGTCGAAACACTATGTCTTTTACAGTTGGAACCATGTTCTTGTTGCGCTCGATACACCTAGGTTTGGTGGAGGTCAAAACACCCTGAGGTATAGAGTCAAAACAATTTGTGTTGTGGTCGTGACACATTGAATGTGCCTAGGTCACTACACCTGGTAGTGAGTGGTCATAACACACGTATGGTGAAGGGTTGATACACCTATACTCATGTATGAGTATATCGTCAATATATAGTGTAACGATCTATATAAGATGATGTAACTTTGAATGGTTAATCATTAACTGTAGTATTAACTCTAGAACTCTCCAACAATGTGGGAGGTGATGAAATTAGGGTTTATAGGTTGTGGTGTCATTAAACCCTAATAAGGTACATATAAACCCTAACCCTAATATGATGATAACACGATAAGTGTGCTCACTATATTTGAATATTGTTATTTCATGATAGTGTTTTCTCTCTCTTACTTGTGCAACACTAATTTGCAGGTGAAATGAATGGTATAGCTCAGTGAATGCTATGGTGAGCCTATACAATATAGAGTGGTGATTATGAGTAATGTTGAGGCTTTATGTGATATTGAATGTGCAGGAGTATATGAATTAGTCTAGTGACCTAGCAAATGCCTTGTGCATAAATTGAGGGATTGATATCCCATAGTGAAATGATATTAGTTATGACATTGTGAATGACAATATTACAAGTGTCATGTGATGATGAGACAAGTTCTTACTTAATACATTTTATATCTTCTAAAGTTGCATCCTACCTTAATTTTGTAGAATTTGTTTAGGGTAAATACGTTGTAACTTGATTTATGCATTAAAAGATACCCAATTGGCATGTCTAATCAAGTGAAACCCTAATCATGTAGTTGTCATGTACCATAAATCCATCTTTTACATCAGTATCTACCTGGATGGTAAAACGAGTAACTCCTATGAGAAACTCAGAGCGCATATTATTGAATATGCGGGGTGTAAGTGAATTATTTCCTTATATCCTTGAATTGTGAATGTTGATATAACGGTATGTGTTTAATATAGAATGGTCATGTGTGAGCCTGTTCTCTAGTGTTATGCCATGTACCAAGGAAGACTAGTTGTTTTACATAACCATAGCCTTGACTATGAGTTGTTGTCTCTACAGGACTATAGCCTTGACTACAAGTTGATGTCTTTAGAAGTATGACTATATGTCACTGCATTGCAGACTTGGACTGACCAAGTAGTGTTGGCGATGATCATGGAGTCTGACTCTTCTATTGATCTTGTATGGTACTGATTTTGTCTTAGCACTGGTCGGTTGGATTTGAGTGCTACGCCTCAAATCCTTAGGGCATAAGAATGGTTAAACAGTCGTATAGTATAATTGTTTAGGATCAAATACAAATCACATTGGATAATCCCATGTTTTATTTATTGTACTATTTAGTTTATAAAAATCATGCATGTTCTTCAAATTGCTTTTCATAGCATCATATGTTCTATTGCTTAGTTGTAACTACTGAAACTACTCAAATAGTATTACTTGCTTTATTTACTACTCCTTCTAGTATTATGCTTATAATAGATGTTGGCGAAGAGTTATATCTCTCACTGGGACGTTTGGTATAACTCTGTGGATTCCACAACTTTTTAGGTGGTCATGGACGAGGAGGTCGAGGTTGTGGTGTAGGTGCAGAGCAACAACGTGAACAGTAGCTGCCAGAGGTTGGACATGCTACTAGTTAGAGTTTTATAGTAGACTCCTATGTGTCTTCCATGTACTCTCAGGTCTTTTGGGGAGATTTTGTGGTTTTGTATATCAATACATAGATTTTGGCTTTATGCCATGTTTGTGTATAAATGGCATGTACATATAAACAAGTTGTAAAATGTAACATATGTAGCTTGATAGCCTGCGAACGTGAGATATAATCTTTTTGGTAGATAATGAATACATATGGCCTAAGTTGAAGGCTTGTTTATGAAATACTTGCGCTTAAAATACTTAAGTGCAAATGGTTTAAATTTACCCTATTCAGTGGTAATATCTTTATTGGTGCTAATTTTGCACATTGTTTTGAGTAATCCTATTTTTTGTGGCAAAGGGTGTCACAAGTTTGTGGTATTAGAGTTACAGGTTTGCTGAGTCTACAGGGACATAGGACTAGGGTTTGAGTCTACTTTAGAGTCCTCCAATATATCTTATGGTCACTTCTACTTATGCAAAATAAGAATAAGAAGAGAAGAAAATATGTCTAGAGAACATAAAGAATGTAATATATCAGATCTTGGACCCTACCCTAGAAATTTGACCTTTTGGTTGAGTTATACCTAAAAGATGTTTAGTATAACCCTAATGAGATAATGCATGTATAAATCACCCTAATGTAACCTAATATTTTCACATTATGCTTAGGGCAATAATGGACACATAAAATATGTCACGTGATATAAATGGAGATTTTGTAATAATATGTGCACAATAATGCTATATAATTCTTTTGGTTGTAAGATAAAGATATGGGACAAAATTGGATGAATAATAATGATGATGAAATAATATTATAAACTAAATTATGATAACAAGCCAAAAATGTTAAAATTAATAAAAAGAGATTCTAAAAGAGAAATCTAATGTGTCATGTTATTTGGATCCCAATTAATTTGGGAGTCAAGTTTTACATTATTTGTACTAGAATAACTACCCTAATTTCTTTTAGGAAAGAGAATATGAATTTTCCTTCAAAATATGAAATAAAATATGTAACGACTCTAAAAGTGGAAAATAATCTTAGATTCATAATCTACACATTAAAATATGTTTTTGGGTGAATTTTCACTCAATTTGGAGAATATTTGATTAAAAGATGAAATGAGGAGAGAGAAAGTGTGTAGAACCTTCAAAATATTAAATAAATGTACAAACAACTCCACAATATAAAATTGATGGCAAATTCATATTCAACACACTAAAGATTACTTGTGGATGAAGTTTCATCAAATTTGGATAATCCTAATGTCATTAATACATGAGGAAAGAGAAACTAAAATTTGACTAATTAATACATTAAAAGTTTCTAAACATGAAATCTAATTGCATAATCAGAATATACATGCCTTAATTGGCCTATGTGCAAAATTTCACTTAATTTGGAGTTTGTTTGCACCTTCAAATGAAGAGAGAGCGAGAGAGAGAAAAGATGAATAATTAATGTAACACTTTATTCGATTTTGATTGGGATTCCTAAAGTTTCATTTGTCCACCCACCACACAGATTTTTACATTTTTTTTTATTAAAATGGACCGTCGAATTCTAATCAAGCGGTGAAGGAGTTGTCTCCTACCTTAGGCCGGGATGAACAGTAACCCGCCCACAATGACTCATCTCGATGGGGTTTTCTCTATCTCTAGTGCATGAAAACTCTCGAAATCACTCCCATTGCATTCGGGAGAGTAAACTGCACCTAACGGGCCCTAGGTCAAGATCAAGTTTTCTTTCTTTGCAAAATACCCAAATTCTTAGATGCAAGTAATCTCGATCACCTCGCATATGTTCCAATGCTAAGCATCGCCTATATATAGCGGTACATTGGTGTTCTTTGTCCTTCGCTCCGTCGTTCTACCCTTTCAATTGATTTTCACATATTTGTTTTGGTGGTTAATGATTGGATTTTGTTTTACTGTTTACAACCTCTTTCCCTGGGCTTCGACAACATCGGCAACTAAATCGAACCTTCACATGAGTTTGCTAGATCTTCCTCTTCTTTTCTGTGCTTTTGTTTTGAAGATCCATCACGGACTGTGGTTTCACCCAATCTAGCTTTAGCAAGCTAGCTACTCAAAGCATCTATGGTTCGGACAGAGGAGTTGGAGGTTAGGGATGAATTCCCCTGGTCTATTACCAATAATGCCCCTCGCTTCCTTCTTACTTCGATCTTTTTGCTTAAGGGCATTTTGGACATTTCACGCTTGTTTACTTTTGCTTCCGCCTGAGGTGACTTGCCCAGTTGTATGTGGGGTTGGACGAGTTGGCAAGCCCAGATTGGACAAACTTAGACCGCGTGGCCCACTCTCTCCCTCTCTTCCTTCTTGCAACTTTTTGCTGACATGTATTTTCTTGATTGGTTAGTTTTCAAATTTCATATCTATTTATTTGTAGATCAGAAAAATAAAATAAAATATGTTTTGAAATTAGAAAAATGAGAGATTTCTACTTGTATTGGATTTGTTAGCCCCTTTCCTATAAGAGAAGGTCTTCACCCCCCCTCAAATCTCTCAGCATGCCCTTTTTCAAGAGTGCCCTTTCCCCAGCCTCCAATCGTCTCAGAAGAGAAGACTAAGCTCAGACGAATTGCCCAAAATATAATGTTAAAAATATGTGTTTTTAATGGAATTTTCTAAATAAGTAATAACTTGCAAAATTCATAACTAAATGTTTAAAAGTCAAAAAAATATAATAAAATATGATTTGTACTCAGAAAAAGATAATCTAAAACATGGTATGGTTTTGATAACCTAAATCACATGTAAGGAAAAAGGTGACTTTTAGGGTTTGTGAAATCAATGTAAATCTAACCCTAATTTCACATACATGATAATAGGTGCTTTGGAGACCTACACTTGGATCTAGAAGTGTGATTGCATCCCATATTACTTTTATATTGAGAAATTTCCAATTCTTCTCTCTTATTGTATGTTTGCATTCCCTATTATTCTTTTTGAGTAATCACCTACTTTTCTTATTTCTCTTAGTCCTTTGGACAATAGCCTACACAATATTCTTTCTTTTGAAAATTATGGTTCATGAGAACTACCTTATTTGTTACTGATCTTAGATCATGCTTTGATATTCTCTTATTCTCTTTCTTATGTTTTGCTCATGGTGGAACATTATTTGGTGATATGTGCGTCTTTTCCCACCCGTTATAGTGGATGTATATATGGCACATTATGTGATGGCATGGGTCCTCTGATCCCAGTCTATACTTGGGTCCTCTAATCCCAGTCTATACTTGATGGATGTTCTCATCCTCGTTATTTGTTTATACTTGCTTTTTCATTTGTTATGCATCATGTGGTGACTGTTAGTATAATGTTACATATTATTTTATGTGGACATGAACATTCCCACATATGAATGCAGATTTTAAAAATTCCTGCATACGAAAATATATTTGAGTATATGTGTATTTCATACTCAGGGCGGATGTATACAGTTCATGTCTACTCCATATTTAGATCGGATGTATACAGTTCCCGCTCACCTCACATTATTTTTGGTAGATGTGTTATTTCCTACCTACATGTTTTTATTGTCTAGTATTGTCACACGTGAAACACATGGATGCTTAATTTTATACTTTTCTCTTATCTGTTTCTTTTATTGTGATTCTTTTCTTTTCTGCCCGATTGGGTAATCCTTTACTTTTCTATGGGAAGTCTTTTATTTTGATGTCCTTTATTCCACATATTGCTCAATTTTCTATTTTAGTATGCACATTTAGCTTTGTTGATGCTACCTTTTCTTCTCCTTTTTGTGGGGTATGCTTCTGTCCCCAGGTTTAGTGCAAGGAGAAGATAATCAAGGTGAACTTGGGCAACAACCTTGTAGATGTGCTTTGGGAGACTTTGAAGAGGTGGTTAGATGATCCTCAGTTGGATCCTTATAGTTTTCCCTTTCGACTCACCCATGTATGGAGTAAAATTTTATAATATTTTCAAGCTTTGTAATAGTTAGAACTTTTATATTCAACTGCTGTATTTTTGGTATTATTATACATACATGTTGAATGAATTAATTATCTTCCCTTTGGTGAAAAATTTTATGTGGTGTTTGGTTTAAGGGATGTTGCCTTTTTGTTCCTAGTAGGGAGTGGTTCCCCTCTGGGATCCCACTCCTTACATCATGGTATCTGAGCCAGTGACTGTCAATTATCTGTCTATTTTAATCTTGCCTCCCTGATTAGAACCCTTGCCTTATCTAGTTACCCTCTAGGCAAAAAGTTCACCCTATAATTGATCTATGTTCATAATGCGATGAGATCTTACCCTATCATATAGATTGATTATGATTTGTATCTCTTGATGCTATGAGGTTTGAATTGAGGATGCAATTAGGTTATGAGGAGATAGTGGGATGAAGAGGTCTTGTTATGGATATATTGAGACTTGGTTTTCGCATTGAATTTTGTCCAACTTATTTGTTTTACATCGTAATGTTTCTTATTGTCAAAAATTATTTTCATTATACTATTATATGTACAAAAGAAGTTTTCTATGGAATTTATCAAAATTTTCTTGAACTAAGTCACAATGAAGAGATATGAAGTTGTAGTGGATAAACTCTAGCATTAGTTGGAATAGATATCATAGACCCTAGATTGGCTATGAGATGTGACTAGGAATGTGTGGAATAATATAAAGGTGTAGTGGACCTACCCTTTGTACCCTATGACTTTTTGGATGTAGGTTAGTGACACGACTTATTAGTTGGATACATGAACAACATAAATCTCTAAAACATTCACAACTAAAAGATATGTGGGCAACCATAAATGTTGTTTAGTTTGACTTGTTAGGTTAAACATTTTAAGGGGTGAAGAGTAGTTGGTTATTGATGTTTCGATCAATAGATTTTGAGGACGAAATCCTTTTAAGGGGTGGAGTGTTGTAACATACTAGATCTTGTACCCTACCATAAAACTTTGACCTTTTGTATTTAGCCAAACAAGATTGAGTTAGACCTAAAATATGTTTAGTATAACCCTAATGAGCTAATGCGTGTATAAATCACCCTAATGTAACCTAATATTTTCACTTCAAGCTTAGGGCAATAATGGACACATAAAATATGTCACATGATACAAATGGAGATTTCATAATAATTTGTGCACAATAATGATATATAATTCTTTTGGTTGTAATATAAAGATATGGGACAAAATTGGATGAATTATAATGATGATGAAATAATACTATAAACTAAATTATGATAGCAAGCCAAAAATGTTATAATTAATAAAAGGATATTCCAAAAGAGAAATCTAATGTGATATTCATGTTTCTTGGATCCCAATTGACTTGGGAGTCAAGTTTCATGTTATTTGCAGTATAAGAACTACCCTAATTTCTTTTAGGAAAGAAAATATGAGATTTCCTTCAAAATATGAAATAGAATATTTAGTGACTCCAAAAGTGGAAAATAATCTTAGATTCGTAATCTACACATTAAAATGTGCCTTTGGGCGAATTTTCACTCAATTTGGAGAATATTTGATTAAAAGATGAAATTAGGAGAGAGAAAGTGTGTAGAACCTTCAAAATATTAAATAAATGTACAAACAACTCCATCATGTAAAATTGATATCAAATTCATATTCAACACACTAAAGATTACTTGTAGATGAAGTTTCATCAAAATTGGATAATCCTAATGTCATTAATGCATGAGGAAAGAGAAAGTAAGAGTTGATTAATTAATACACTAAAATTTTCCAAACATGAAATTTAATTATATAATCAGAATCTACATGCCTTAATTAACCTTTGTGCAAAATTTCACTTAATTTGGAGTTTGTTTTCACCTTCAAATGAAGAGAGAGAAAAGATGAATAATTAATGCAACACTTTATTCGATTTTGATTGGGATTCCTAAAGTTTCATTTGTCCACCGGTCACACAGATTTTTATGATTTTTGATTAAAATGGACCGTCGAATTCTGATCAAGCGGTGAAGGAGTTGTCTCCTACCTCGGGATGAATAGTCACCCTCCCGCATGGACTCATCTCTACGGGATTTTCTCGGTCTCTAATGCACGAAAACTCTCAAAATCACTCCCATTGGATTCGGGAGAGTAAATCGCACCTAACGGGCCCTAGGTCAAGACCTAGTTTTCTTTCTTTGCAAAATACCCAAATTCTTGGGATGCAAGTAATCTCGGTCACCTCGCATACGTCCCAATGCTAAGCCTCGCCTATATATAGTGGTACATTGGTGTTCTTTGTCCTTCGATCCATCATTCTACCCTTTTAATTACTTTTTACATATTTGTTTTGGTGGTCAACGATTGAATTTCATTTTGCTATTTACAGCCTCTTTTTCTAGACCTTAATGACACCGAAAACTAAATTGAACCTTGGCGTAAGTTCGCTAGATCTTCCTCTTCTTCTCTGTGCTTTTGTTTTGAAGATTCATCACGAACTGTGGTTTCTCCCAATCTAGATTTAGCAAGCTAGATGCTCGAAGTAGAAATGGTTCGGGTGGAGAGGCCAGAAGTTGGGGATGAGTTCCCCTAGTCTATTACCAATAATTCCCTCGCTTGCTTCTTACTTCAATTTTTTTGCTTAATGACATTTTGTACATTTCACGCTTGTTTACTTTTGCTTCCGCTTGAGGCAACTTTCCCAACTATTTGTGGGGTTGGCCAAGTTGCCAACCCTAATTGGGCCAACTCGGACCGCATGACCCACTCTCTCCCTCTCTCTCTTCCTTCTCGTAACTTTCTGTTGACGTGGATTTTCCTAATTGGTTACTTTTCAAAATTTCATATCTATTTATTTCTAGCTCAGAAAAATAAAATAAAATATGTTCTAAAATAAAAAAATGAGAGCTTTCTAGTGGTATTGGATTTGTTGCCAAAATATAATGTTAAAAATAGGTGATTTTAATGAATTTTCCTAAATAAGTAATAACTTTCAAAATTCATAACTAAATATTTAAAAGTTAGATAATAAAATATGATTTGAACTCATAAAAATATAATCTAAAACATGACATGGTTTTTATAACCTAAATCACATGTAAGGAAAATGGTGACTTTTATGGTTTGTGAAATCAATGTAAAGATAACCCTAATTTTACATACATGATATTAGGTTCTTTGGAGACCTAGATTTGGATCTATAAGTGACCTTGTGCCGTTAGACTCTGAAGAGAGGTATGATTGCATCCCATATTATTTATATATTTAGAAATTTCTAATTCTTCTCTCTTATTGTATGTTTGCATCCCTTATTATTCTTTTTGAGCAATAACCTACTTTTCTTCTTTCTCTTGATCCTTGGGACAGTAGCCTACACAATATTCTTTCTTTTGAAAATTATGGTTCATGAGAACTACCTTATTTGTTACAGATCTTATGATCATGCATTGATATTCTCTTGTTCTCTTTCTTATGTTTTGCTCATGGTGGAACATTCTTTGGTGATATGTGCTTCTTTACCAACATTTGTAGTGGATGTATATATGGCACATTATGTGCTGGAATGGGTCCTTTGATCCCACTCTATACTTGATGGATGTTCTCATCCTCCTTATTTGTTTATACTTGCTTTTTCTTTTATTATGCATCATGTAGTGAATGCTAGTATAATGTTACATGTTATTTTATGTGGATGTGAACATTCCCACATATGAACGTAGATGTTAAAAATTGCTGCATACAAAAATGTATTTGAATAGATGTGTATAGGAGAAGAAGTATAGCTAAAAGATGGCTGGAGCACATGAAGAACATGTTGATGAGAGTAGTGTTGTTGCACCAGGAGGAGGTGTAAGGGAACATGATAGAGAGGAATCAGTGCTTGAGAATCCCCAGCTTGATCAAGCCATGCTAGAAAACCCAACCTTTCATGCTCTTTTTGGGAAGATCATGACCACAATGACGCATATGGCAGATCGGATGCCAGCACCAGCACCTAGGGCACCAAATCCCAATGAAAGACATGGATCTGGTAAGACCTTTGAGATGTAAACACATCAAAAATAGATTGATCAATAGCTAGTCCAACTGATAGAGCTTGTGAATAATCTGTCAGGGAAGATCCCAACAAATATAGAGTCTGCAAAGATGTCCACCCTTAAATCTGGGAGGACACTGGAGGATCCTGGTACCAATAACACCACAGAGGTAGGTGATGTAAATTTGATTCCAAAACCTTATTTATCTTTGGGGCTAATAACTTTGTTCCAAGATATTAATTATGGACATAGGATGAGTTTTACGAATACCCAGTGGCAGAGCCACATTGAGGCACCCTAAGGCAGGTGCCTCACCCAAGTTCTGCAAACTTCACAAAAAGTGCAGTCTGTTAGTCTTCTTATGTTGGCACTCATAATTACAATCAGTTTTCTTTATTTGATAATTGCATTCTATTTCTTTTATTGATAATTGCTTGCATTTGTTTCTTTTATGGATAATGGTGCCAGGTAGGAGCCACCAAATATGCTGGTACATCTGACCCAACATATGCAGATTTATGGCTCACTGAGCTGGAAAAAGCCTTTAGAATCCTTATAATCCCATAAACTGATAAAGTTAGGCATGTTGTGTACCTTTTAAAAGGAAGCGCTGGCCATTGGTGGGCCATTAAAGAAGAGAAAAGACCTGGTGTTGAGGTCAGATGGCATGAATTCCGACGTGAGTTTGTCAGTAGATACTTTCCCAAGACTTATCTGGATGAGAAAATCTCACAGTTTGAGCGGATTAAACAAGGACCAATGAAGATTAGTGAGTATGAAGCTAAGTTCATGGAGCTTCTATAGTTTTGTCCACACATGGCTACTATGGATGAGGAGAGGATTCAACATTTTGAGAAGGGTCTGAATGTTGAATTAACTACACTTGTAGCTGCTCTAGAGAATAGAGAGAGGTTTGCCACCTTTGTGGAGTCAGTTAGGTGGATAGAGAGGTTCGTGACTGAGAAACGTGAGGCTAACAGTAGGAAAGTACCTACCCAGTTCCAGGGACAGAGGTCTGGAAATTTTAAGAAACTGAGGTTTCCTACACCAATAGCACCATAGAGGTTCAGTGCTTAGATGCAGTGGACATTAAGCAAGGGTAGAGGCCATCATTTTCTGCCAAGTAGAGCCCATAGCACTATGTGTTGACAATATACTGATACATGACTATAGATGTATCAACCCTTCACCATACATGTGTTACGACCACTCACTAATAGGTGTAGCGACCTAGACATATTCAATGTGTCACAACGACAACACATATTGTTTCGACCCTATACATCATGGTGTTTCAACCTCCACCAAACTTAGGTGTATCGGCCACAATAAGAACATGGTTTCAACTCTAAAAGACATAGTGTTTTGACCTCAAGAACATAGTCTTCCAACCTAAACCTACCATAGGTGTTTTGACCTCCACTAAGGCATGTCTCAATCGCAACATGAGGCATGGTTCAACTAGATCATGACCTATTTCGACTCTATACATAAGAGTAGCGACTGGAACACATCCATATAGTCGTTACGTTCATCACATAAAAGTGTTTCAACCCATTTTATATACATAATCATAACAACCCTCCACCCTAGACATGGTGTTATAGTCCTCATGAGGTTTTGACCGCTACCATCATGGTCGTAACAGCTGGAAAATCTGGGAACACCAAACGTCAACCTAAGAGCAAAGACTCTACACAAGGATGTTCTTCAAACCCTACAACAAGATCATAGAAGATCATCTTTAAGATCATGATTAAGGGTGTAGAATCAAGTTTCCTATGCATGTAAATATCATAAAAACCATCATTTATACTAGATGAACAGATCATAAACAAAATGAAGTAGTTCCATAAACAAAGAACAAGATATCATTGTCCAATTCTCAACTATCTCAAAATTAGATACAATGATTTTAGGGTTTTCGAGAAGTGTAAATCATTTTTAAGATACTACATGGTTCAACCTTAACCATCATCACTTTCTCTACCAAAAGAACACATTTTAACATCTGGAATAGCAACATATGAACATCATATGATCATGTTTAAGATGCACATAATGGATGAGGAAGAATTTATATAACCCGCCTATTGTGGATGATCCAAGCCTCCAAGATCTCAAGCTCCAAGAAAGAGAAAGAAGCCTAAACTTAGTTCAATCCTTCAACCATAAGATGTCCTTCAAAAGATAAATAAACATCATGGTTAAGGAGAGCTTGGGGAATGAAAAAATCAAACCCTAAGTCGAACCAAGGAAGAAGATGAAGAAAACTCATGTTAAAACATGATCTTCCACCCACGTGAAGAAGATATCCCCAAGAAAAGTCACCATGGATCACCCACATCTCACATGGTTGAGAAGGATAAAGAATAAGATGAAGAAGAGAGTAGAAACATGATCAAGAGTTTGAATCTCTTACCAAGAGAAGAAAATCTCCAATAAATCACCACCAAGGAGTTTATTTAGCACTAGATCTTCAACATGCAAGGTGGATCGGCCACCCAAGCTTCAATATCTACCCCTCCTTTCTTCCAGAAGATCCAAGTTCAGTCACACACGAGTAAGAAGAATATTGATTCAAAAAAGTCTCACACAAGGGGAGAAAAGGGGATATATACCCTAAGGAAGAGAGAGAAAGCAATTATGAGGTGTCACCATAAGAGATCGTCTAAGGACACATGCCCTTCAAGAAACTGATCTTATCTTCTCTCACATGCAAAAACACAAAATCTATATTTATCCAGAAAGTGTAGCAACCTCCATGGTCACTACCATTTCATCATGGTCACAATAGTTCATGCATTCCTTGTTTTGACCCAAAACCCTAATTCTTCATGCAAGATTGAAACACTAAAGAGAAAAGATGTGTTTTGACCTCTAGGTTGTTTTGGTTGAAACAACAATACTTAGAGAAGGTGTTGTTGTTGCTACCCTTACCCAAGAGTGGGGTAGTGGTCGCAACACTCAAATCTAGCTATGTCATCACTTCCACTTAGCAAACCCTAGAACACCATGAAGTGTTCCATCACTAAACATCATCCAAACAAGGCGCCTCATGTCACCATCCTCTCTCTCATGGTACCACAATACGAGGAGAACTCTCTACATGTGACATTTTGCAAGTTAACCCACTTATGGGTAAATTGTAAACTAGTCTAAAATAAACACTAATATAGCAAAGATGGTTCAAACCTTAATCAAATTGGACCAAATCAAAATCATAGAACTCTCACATGATATTAAAGCATTGAACAAGATCAAATTAAGGTTTATGCATCTTTTTACACAAAGAAATTAAATTGAGCACAATGCTAGGTCACGGGCCTTACAACTATAAACCCCTAGCAGGTATTTCACCCCCGAAATCCTATGCAAAAAGAGACATGTATTTCTTCTGCATCTTATATTCAAGTTCCCATGTGGCTTCCTCTATGCCACGATGATGCCACAAAATCTTGGCTAACTCAATGTCCTTCTTCTTCAACTTTTTGATCCTTCTACCCAGGATCATAATAGGACCTTCCACATTAGATATGTCATTATCTAATTCCACCTCAATAGGCTGAAGAGTCAACTCTACATCAGGGTGACACTTCCTCAACATAGAAATATGAAACATGGGATGAAACTTATTCAAATTGCATGGAAACTCTAGTTTGTAGGCCACCTTCCCAACACGTGCAACTATAGAATAAGGTCTCATATACCTGGGAGCTAGCTTACCCTTTTTCCCAAACTTTAGAACACCTTTCCAAGGAGAGAATTTAAGTTACACAATGTCCCCCACTTGGAACTATAAAGGCCTACGACGGTTATCAACATATGACTTTTGTCTATTATGTGCTGCCTTTAGCTGTTGCTGAATGACTTTGATCTTTTCTATCATCTGATGCACTAGCTCATGACCTAAAAGTTGATATTCCCCCATCTCATACTGGCACAAAGGAGATCTACAACATCTCCCACATAGCACTTCATATGGTGCCATGTCGATGCTTCTTTGATAACTATTGTTGTACATGAACTCTATCAAACTAAGGTGAATATCCCAACTGCCCAAAAACTACAATACACAGGCTCTTAGTAGATCCTCCAAGGTCTGAATTGTCCTTTCAGACTATCCATCTATTTGTGGATGGAATGCAGTACTAAATCCCAACTGTGTACACATCAATGTATGCAAATGTTCCCAAAAGTGACTAGTAAATTGAGGACATCTATCTAACATTCTAGTAGTTGAGATACCATGTAAGTGTACTATGTCATCAACATACATCTGTGCAAGCTTCTCAACTGTATACATTGTCTTTACTGGCAGAAAGTGAGTTGACTTAGTCAACCTATCAACGATTACCCATATGGAATCATAAACTTTAGTTGTTGTTGGAAGTCCAACCACAAAGTCATTGTAATATGATCCCATTTCCACTGAGGTATAGGCAATGGTTGGAAAGTCTCTACAGGCTTTTGATGATCAGCTTTAACATGTTGACATACTGCACCCTTAGCTACAAACTCTTCTACATCACACTTTAATCCTGGCTACCGATACAAATCTTTTAGATTCCGATACATCTTGGTGCTACCTGGATGCATGACATACATAGAAGAGTGAGACTCTTCTAGAATTAAGTCCTCAGATTATCAACATTTAGTACAACTTCCCTACCATGATTACATACTATCCCACTCTCGGATTCATGAAATCCCTCATGCTTTTCACTACATAACTCTGCTCAAATCTGTTGTACCGTGGTATCATTCTGTTGCACATCTCTGATTTGTTGATTCAATGTCGGCTTTACTTGTAACCGTGCCAACAAACCTGCTAACATAGACATCTCTAACTATACATTCATATGATGTAAGGAGGCCATCATGTCTCTCTTATGGTACACCAAAGCACTCAACATTGCTTTCTCAGAGGATGATGACAAATACTTCCTACTTAAGGCATCTGCTACTACATTCGCCCCCTCTGGATGGTAATCTATGGTGCAATCATAGTCTTTAGTTAGTTCCATCCAGCATTGATGTCTCATGTACAACTCTTTCTTGGAAAAGATATATTGCATGTTCTTGTGGTCAGTGAAGATCTGACACTTCTCACCATACAAATAGTGTCTCTAAATCTTCAAAGCATGGACCATAGTGTCTAACTCTAGATCATGCATTGGGTAGTTCTCCTCGTGTTTCTTAAGTTGTCAGGAAGCAAAAGAAATCACATTCTTATCCAGCATAAGTACACAACCCTGACCATTCTTGGATGCATCACAAAAGACAATACAACCCTTTCCCTACTCTGACAACATGAACATTGGTGCACTGGTCAATCTCTCCTTCATGATCATAAGAGATCGTTGACATATGTCATCCCAAACAATCGACACATCCTTCCGGGTAAGCTTTGTTAGGGGTAAAGTGACTGCAGTGAAGTTCTTAATGAACCTCCTATAATATCCTTCCAAACCTAGAAATTACAAACCTCTATAGGTATCTTTGGTTGATCCCAATCGATATATCACATTTACTAAACTTTGAATATAACTGGTGCTTGCTCAGCAAACTCAAAGCCTAATGTAAGTGTTTCTTGTGTTGTTGACAATCTCTAGAGTATATCAAGATATCATCTATAAACACAACTACAAATTGATCTAGATGGGGTCTAAACACTCTATTCATCAGATCCATAAAGGTTGCTGGAGTGTTAGTTAGCCCAAATGGAATAACCACAAACTCATAATGACCATACATTGTCCTAAATTCTGACTTAGGTATGTCATCTACCTTAATCATCAACTGATGATAACCCGACCTCAAATCTATCTTAGAAAAGATTGTGGCATCTAGTAACTGATCAAACAAATCATCTATATGTGGCAACAAATACTTATTTTTAATCATCATCTTATTCAACTGTTGGTAGTCAATACACAACCTCATTGATCCATCTGTCTTCTTTACAAATAGAACGAGAGCAACCCAAGGAGATGTGCTTGGTCTAATGAAACCTTTCTCAAGAAGTTCTTGCAACTATTTTGTAAGTTCTTTCATATCTATTGGTGCAATCCTATATGGTGTATATGATATAGGTTGGGTATCAGGAGCTAAGAGGAGGTACACCTAGAAACTCATAGGGAAAAACATCCTTGAATTCTCATACAACTGGCACTTCCTATATACTAGGACCCTTTGCCTTGGTATCCACCACATGTCCCAAAAATGCATCACATCCTTGTCTCATCCACTTCTCAGCTGTCACAGCTGAAACCAGACATGTTGGAATAATTTTCTTGTCACCCTGAAAGACCCACAAAACATCACCATATACAAATGTTGCTATCTTGGTACTACAATCCAAGATCACCTGATACTTTTCCAAAGTATCCATCCCAAGGATTATGTCAAACCCATGCATATCAAGTGGTAAGAGATCCACTTGAATGATATGTCCTGAAAAAGATAGAATATAAGATGGACACACTTCCCACAGCTCGGAGGAACCAACTAGAGGAGTTTTTAGATGAAGACATCTTGTCTATGACTAACAGGTAAGAAATATATAGCAATCACTTCTTTAGTGATAAAAGAATGTGTCACACCCGGGTCAATCAAAGTAGATACAAAACATGAAGAAGACAAATCAGAATGAAATAATTCCATATGAAATGTCACGACCCTTGGGTTGACGACTCCCTCTGACTGACTCATCGCATAGAATGTAGTTGTCCCCTATTGTCGTTCCCTTCCTCTCCCAGCTTGTCCTAAAGAACCAGCTTGTGATGCCTGACTGCGTCCTCTGCCACTGTGGTGTTGTCGCTGTTGTGACCCTTACTGACTTTGCCTTGTCTGATGAGTCACCTCTTCATCCTTCACGGGGCAGTACCACTGAGTATGCCCTACCTGTCCACAGTTGAAATAGGTCTTTCCCTCATACCATGGCCTATACGGCCATGTTACAGACACTAACGTTTCACTATGAGTTCATGTAGGTGGAAAACGGTGGCCTCTTCCTCTGCTATGTGTCCACTGTGAGTGAGTCACTGATCTCAGTTATGACTAAGGTGTAGAGTACTTGGGCTTCATGAAACTTCTAGAAGATTGTCCTTGGTATTGTACATGCCTCTTCTTAGCCTTTGACTCAAACTTTTCTATAACTGATCGTTCTACCCTCCAAACTGACTCCACAAAAGTTGCAAACCTTTCTTAATTTTCTAAAGATGACACTAGGGTTGACAACTCGGTACTCAGACCCTTCTCAAAGTTCTTGATCCTCTCCTTGTCCATTATTTCCATATGCAGATAGAACTTAAGAAACTCCATAAACTTAGCTTCATAAGCACTGATTGACATGGTTCCTTATCTGATATTCTCAAACTCTACAATCTTCGCATCTAAGTAGGTCTCTAGAAAGTACTGACTTACAAACTCCCATCGGAATTCTTCCCAAGTGATCATGACACCCAAACTTTTCTCCTCTTTAATGGTCCACCAGTGACCAACACTCCCTTTCAACATATATACAACATGTTTCACCTTATCTTCTTCAGGGATGTTAAGGATCCTAAAGGCCTTTTCTAGCTCATTCAACCACATATCAACATCGGTTGGATCAGGTTTACCCACATACTTCAATGCTCCTACATGTTGAAGTCTCTCTCAAAGGTCTGTCTAGAACTTTGGGTTTCAGTACCTGGGATAGTTTCCCTAGGTTGGTTTATAGACATTCTATCCACCATGTACATCATGGTAGCCATGAACTGTCCAAACATATCCCCAAAAGTAGGATTGGCTACATTAGCGGGGTTGACTTGAGGCATCTCAGGCACATCATCAGGTCGTTCTTGCCTTCTTGCACCACTTCCTATTACAGCAACACCACTTTCCACAACATGTTCTTTGTAAGGAGTGGGATCCCATAGGGGAACCACTCCCTACTAGGAATAAAAAGGCAACATCCATTGAACCAAACACCACATAAAATTTTTCACCAATGGGATGATAAGAAATTCATTTAACATGCATGTATCATAATACCAAAAGTAGCATTGGAATATAAAAGTTCTAACTATTACAAAGCTTGAAAACATTATACAACTTTCCTCCACTCATGGGTGAGTCAAAAGGAAAAACTATAAGGATCCAACTGAGGATCATCTAACCACCTCTTCAAAGTCTCTCAAAGCAAAGCTACAAGGTTGTTTCCCAACTTCACCTTGATTATCTTCTCCTTGCACTAAACCTGGGGACAAAGCATACCCCACAAAAAGGAGAAGAAAAGGTAACATTAGCAAAAGTTGGTATGTGCATACTAAAATAGGAAATTGAGCAATATGTGGAATAAAGAACATCAAAATAAAAGGCTTCCCATAGAAAAGTAAATGATTACCCAATCGGGTATAAAAGAAAAGAATCACAATAAAAGAAACAAATAAGAGCAAAGTATAAAATAAAGCATCCATATGTTTCTCCTGTGACAATACTAGACAATAAAAACATATTGGTAGGAAATAACATGTCTACCAAAAATAATGAGAGGTGAGCGGGAACTATATACATTCACTCTAAATATGAAGCGGGCAGGAACTGTATACATCTACCCTGAGTAGATGGCCACTAAGGCAACAACAAGGATGCATGCAAGTCACCCTAGGATGGAGAAATAGAAGTAGAGAACATGATTATGTATTCTAGTATGTCTAGAGAACCCTAAAGATGAATAGAACCCTCACCTCATTAGAGAAGTACTTGTTAGCATGCTCATGTAGTTGAAACCAAACCCTAGATGATGACATGCTTCTCCTTGTCTCAATGGTAAGGGCCACCCAATTGAGATTTGAGGAAAATGTCATTTAATGTGACTTTTTATGGGTCTTACCTTCTTAATTGTGTATGTGGTATGGGATACATGTGCAAATAAGTTCGTGAGATGTAGAATAAAAAGATCCAACATTTCTAAATATGTGCTTGATCACCACATATAAAGAGATGAAGGATATATGACCTAAGGTTAGACAACTATGAAGATGTAGTCATGGTAAGTGAAAGATATATTCCCTAAGTGTAATAGGTGTAATGTTAAGGAGTAAGTATGAGACTTAGGAAGGGTAGTTAAGTAATTTATGTTGAATCATAATGCTTTGCTTATGTATGCCTCTTTTAATAATGAAAATTTGTATAATTTTTTTTTGAAAGTTTATGTGAAATCCTTAAGATGGGTAGGAACCCTAGGAAATTTCGAGGACGGAATTTATTTAAGATGGGTAGAATTGTAACATCACACTCTTTTATGCAAAATTTACAAACTATTTTATTATTTGCATTATCTTTTTCTAATAGTATAAATGTTGAGGACCTAAATGTAAATTGTCCATGTTAGTTTTGCAAATTAATTTTTATGTCCAATTGCTCTATTATCCTTGTTTTATTTAAATAAAATATTTTCACATATATATATATATATATATCTATGCTCTATAGTTTGAGAAAATGAGAATAAATGCTTTTATGTCAAATTTTCTCTCTCATATTGTAATTAGTGATTTACATGTTTAATTGCTTGCTTAATGGCCTCTATAGTGTTAATTGAAAAGAAATAATGTTTAGTGCACGTTTTCATATCTTAAAATTCTTATTTGATAAATTAATGGCTTTATTTACATTCATCATGGTCATTTATGTGCACATTGTGGTTTTTGCTATTTTAGGCCTAAAACGTGTACAAGTAGTAAAACTAATTAAATGAGAATATTCTAGACACTCTAATGCACCTATGGTCAAAATTTGGGCTCCTTTGACTCATGTTTGGACCATCTAAACAATTAAAGATGACCCTAATATAGTGTAACCATTCAATTGAATGATATTTCATTTATTAGATCAATTTAAGCTATGGTTCAGTTATTGCAGTGTTACTTCTCTTCTTTTTCTGGCGCACGTAACAGTAGCCATTGGATCATGATCCAATGATTCTTGCATTCTCTCCTACCTCTGTTACTCCTGTGAGTAGGAGCCATTTCACAGTCCAACCTTCGTCGATCTCTCTCTCCATCATTACGGGACCGTTTCGTGAGATTTCTTCGCCAACACATCCAGCTCGTCTCCCCGAACTCATCGAGCTCTCACTCGTGCCCTCTCTCCCACTGTAGGTGAAACGCCCAATATAGGGCTTGGACCCCCTCGCTTCACGGGCATCCATCTGCCACCACAGAGCATCTACCTCCACCTTTTTGCACCCAAAAGCATTGTTGGTCCTTAGATAGCTCTTCCCCGGCTTCAATTCCTCCTCTAACGACCTCGAGCCCCAGGACCTGCCCCTCTTTCTTCTCCGGCGATGGCAGGTCAGTACTCACTGCTCTGAGCATCCCGATCCAATCGAAATCGCGGTGAGCATCCTCGGCACCTAAGCTTCATTTTCAAGTTCTCGGTTTGCCTTAAAGTCGCCCCAATCGACGGGTCCTATAGCAACCTGCAACCTCGTGCTTGACCTTGGTTGGGTTTCTCGCCACCATCCCTTTCCACTGGCCTCTCGAGCCACCTTTCGCCTCCTGGGACTCCGACGTGCCGCAAGGAGTGCCTTGATGGCCTCAACGGGTGGTTTCTCGTTGGATTCCAGTACTTGGCCGCCGCCCCTATTCTACCTTGTGAGTCTCTGTTCTCACCCACGATGGCATTTTCGGGTGTTTTTGCTTCAGGAGACAATGCCTTCACCTTCAGTTCAACTTCGCGAGACTCTTGCCTTCATTTCTTTAGCACCTCATGATTTCTTTTCTCAGCTTCAATTCTTCGATGGCCATGGTGGTGCCTTATGGTCATGGTTGTACCATGGGAACCAGTGCTCTGGCGTACAACAGGGCTCAAGCTTAGGCTCAATAGAGTCGCCTTGGTGCCACAAGAGTGATGGATGTTCCATATGCCGCGGGCAGTCACCACTTCCCCAGGTTCTTATCAGAATTGAACCTCCAGTTCCTACTCTCGCCATGGAGCAAGCAGGAAACAATGGAAAGGGTAAGTTTACCCCTCTGCCCTAGATTTTGAAAGCGTCACATCTGTGTTGCAAGGGCAAAATAGACATTTGCATTGCTTGCTTCTTTATTTGGGCGATTTCATGGTCAGGTTCTAATGACTAGAATGCCCTCACCATTTCAATGAAATGTAACATGCGCCCTTGGTTTTCTAGTAACCCGGTTTTTTATTTACGTTTAGATTCATAATCGATTTAAATAACTATTGCACTATAGTTTCCTTGATTTATGATTGGTCATTCTTTGGAAATTTGTATTAAATCACCTGATTATCAGAAAAATTCGAAAAAAATAGGTTTTGGAAAGGATTATCAATGAGGAATCCGATTTCGTGGTTTTTATCGACTGATTTTTCTATTTTCACATCTCAATTTTTTTATATGAACAAATTAGGGTTTGATGTTGTATAATGAATGATAAACATGTTATTTCAGGTGATTAAGAGAACCCAATCAGTCAAATAAGGTATGACTTAGGCGTTTTAGCTCAAGGTAAGCGGGCCATGCCCTTGGCATAGATAACCTTTGGTTTATTGAATGTTTATGAATATTGTTAAGAACTTTATGTTAAAGTCATGATAAATGCATGTTTTCCTTCAAGTATATAATTATTGCATGCTTTTTTACTATAATATAAGTCTAAGTATAGAAACCACATTTATGTTATGAATTATGGTTAAGGAACATGAAACCAAGATTAAGAGGGAAGAGATTCCCATCCATGCTTAAGAGGGAGAAATCCCATCATGTTTCATGGGGAGAAATCCCAACTATGTTCAAGAGGGAGAAATCCCATTAAGATCAAGTCTAAGTCATTAAGAAGATCATTAAGTCTAAGAAAGATCATGGTTAATGGAAATTGATTTAGATTTATATGCACCTTATTATGGGATTTCTGAGCAATTATTGGCTTTTCAAGCATTATGGAATCCTTATGGGGCATTAAGAGAGGAGCATATAATTCTAGTCAAGTTCCTTACGTAGAAGATGTCAAGAAATGATTAATGTTAAATGTATGTCTGTGTTTATGTCAAGTCACCTTTATAGTTTATTTTTATGCTTTATAACATGCCAATGGCACTTACTTACCATGTTTGTTTTTCCTTTGCATGGCTAGGGATGAGATGTCCGCAGACGTTGGAGCTAAAGTGAAGGAGACATCTTGAGGAGATTCCAAGGATCCAAGACCTTAGAAGTTGTTTTCTGGTGGGACGTCCATCTATGGAGATCCTATCTTTCATATGTTATCTAGAATATGTGTAGTTTTAGAATCATGATGTAGTTTTCTTTCTAGGAACTTATGTATGAATCTAAGTGTCAATAATGCCAAGTGTTATTTATTTCTTGATATGAGATCATGCATGTGACAATCCCTCCGTGAAATGCCAAGTACCCCACATTATAGATAATGATGGGAATTAGGCTGTGCTTCCACTGGTTATGTATGAAACCCTAGGGAGGGGTGTTACAACATCTGAGCCAACACTTTCTTTTCACAACATATTTTCAAGGTGCTACAACATAATTTCCCATCATCTTGTTATTATTACATCAAGGTACATAAGCTGAAAACCGTACATCGATCGTCATATGAGAAACATTGAAAACTCTCCCGAAGACCTGAGTGTATAGGGACGACACATATGACTCTACTGCTAGACACTATCAACTCCACCAGGTATGATACCTGTGCTCATCATCTTTAGACACATGATCCTTATCTCGCCAGACACGTCCACCTAAAAAGGGTTATTAACCAGCGGGGTGAGATACACAGTCCTGGCGAGAAACATAACCCTCTACCAACTTTATCATTATCACAGATGACTGAGCAGATAGATCAAACTAAACAACAGGTAATAGATAACCAGTTATGCAAGAAGGAATATGAAGAACATGTATATGAAAACTTATACAAAGACTGTTTAAGAGCATATGAGAAAGCTTACATCATTCAAGGCCTCAACCAATGTTTCGTATTTTCCCTAAGCAAAGATACTATATGACTTGATTATGAATTATTATTATGCCCTGTAGAAGTGAGTCATACCACTCAGATCCAAACTAACCACCACTTGGTCACAATCGATTGCCATACAAGGTCAAAGGGAGAGCCAGATTCCATGACCTCTTTTCCTTGTGATCATTACATAAGAACCAATAAGTAGGACCGCAGTCTCATGCTTAAGTGGCCTTAGCCACATAGGGTCAGGCTACCCTCTACCTAGCCCACCTTGGTATAGGTATCAGTGCTAGAAAACCAAGCCACATGCCTGTTCACCGTGCTCCATCATCACTGAGCCATGGGCCTGTTCACCATGCTCCATCACATATCCTGAGCCATGGGCATGTTCACCATGCTCTAACCACACTGAGCCACAGGCCTAAAACCGTGCTCTAATCCTGAGCCATGGGCCTGTTCACCATGCTCTACATGCACTACTACTTAGGGCGTAGGCGCACCCCACATATTCAACAATATGCATTCCAGGTTAACCCTTAGGAGAACTTGTTTCACCATCACCAAACTCCTGAAGATGATGGATCTATGGCCAGGGCAACTACATGAAAGATTCCTCTGTAATTAATTAACATATTTTAAGTGGATTGCAAGATTCAACCAAGTTATGTAGCATGTAAACTATAACAAAAATAAACAATATAGATCTCATTATCATGTGTTACATTATCACTCTTATTCTCAAAGCCATCACTATCATCCTGATCCATCACTAGGATCCCACATCACATGTTACCACTTGGCCTCTTGCCATTCATCAAGATCCATCTCAAGGATCAACATCACAGGGACTCAATCCCACCATTAAGGCACACATTGCCATTCCATGGGTAACACCCATCATATATCACTGGGTTCATCAATACCATCATATTGCCATGGGATATTAATCCCTCATTTCATCACATAAAGGCACTGCCTCTCACAAGGCTTCATCATCATACATCATCATGGGATAGCGATCCCTCATATCACAACTATAGGATAACACCTCAATCAGGCACTCGGCCTTTATCAAGTCACAAGACCTTTCACATCATACTAGTAATACTTGTTATCTCATCAGTAAGGGACATTATCATTACTCAGATATTTCACATATACCAAGTGCCACACAAAGCACATACTCATATGACCATCATAGCTCTTACCTCGCTATGAATTCAATTGATAATATCTGCATGGTTAGGATGTATAGCAAAGAGATAACTTGATCATCAGATACAAATATTTAAAGAACATATCATGATTATTACTTCATTAAGATTAAGGTTTATAGGATTGGAACAACATCCTTTATTATGAACACATGGAGCACAATGTCTTAGATGGTATATTAAATAATACACATTACTATTACCATACCATGGGTATCCCACCATACCCTACATCTCATGTCACTATGCACGCCATCCCTAAGGATTCCTATTTAAAGATCACACAACTATGATCTACCATCAAGCATTATCAAAGGTTCACCTATCATCAACCATAGGTAACCACCATACTAATTTTCACAAGCTATTCGTCATGTCTTATCATCATGATCAAAGATATGGGATCAAGGTAGTAAGATAACACACTATCATATTAGGCTCAAGATAACTTTTTAGGTTTATCAGGTTAGGGCACAACCCTTCACTAGAGGTGTCGCCTACCCTCACCAAAACCCGACAACGACCAACACCAACAACCCTAAGCACCATGCCTCCAGGCATATCGTGTAAGAACACCTCCAAAGGCCATATCGCCCAGACACACCTTAGGCCATCACTGTCAAGAGACCACCTTCTAAGATATCAAACAACTCATGGATCTAAGCATGTCAGATTCCATGTTCAACGAACACATCTCACTTCCTCTTGGGTTAGGCAACCTCACAACTATGTCGGCCAAGGACCTCATAGCACCAAAACCACCAAGGTGCTCTCTAGGTCATCCCTACCAGGATTGACTTCCTTCTTGCCCCATCTATGTTCACCTCTATCAACAGGATATAGGTGTAATAACCTTTGCCCTACTTGGTTCACCCAAGCCTCACTAGTCCTTGTGTTACTCATGACACCATATCATCCAAACTCTCAACTTGTATCACCCCAGGCCTACCGCCCAGGCTCAGAACCGTATCGGCTAAGCACTCAACCCTAGAACCATCCAAGCTATCAAGTGTAGCATATACTCATGTCAAGTAATCAGCCAAGAGAAGACAGGTATCGAGCAAAGGCATATCGGCCAAGGCATAATATCCCCCTATAGGGTATCAACAAAGCATTCATCCTTAGTGTCACCCAAGTCATACGATACATACACACTTATATCGGGTTAGGGTTGATGATATTAGACAACATATCAAGGGACCATCCATAATGCCCAACCTCACATCTTTGTCATCCATGGAGCACTATCTTGGGCAACACACCATGATGCCCAAGAGACCATCACAATAAGAGCACCCCTATCGGTCAACTAGGGATAGGGA
The DNA here is from genome assembly GCA_963693085.1 of Alisma plantago-aquatica. NCBI lineage: Eukaryota > Viridiplantae > Streptophyta > Magnoliopsida > Alismatales > Alismataceae > Alisma > Alisma plantago-aquatica. The sequence goes on along the minus strand of OY856409.1, from coordinate 643,075,957 downwards.
AACCCTATCACCCAAGACTCCATGCCGCCCAAGATTCCATGTCGGGCAACTAGGGTTAGAGCATCCGTATCGGCCAAGACACTATATTGTCCAAGCTAAGGTTAGGGCTTCATATCGACCAACTATCATATCGCCCATCATCATATTGGACAATAGCTAGAGCTCACCTCACAACTCAAGGAAGGAGGGGTGTTGCTCAAAACTCAACATCAAAGCATGTCTAATCATGTCACCCAAGGTATCCAAGAGGGTATATCGGCCAACCTAGGGTTAAGGAGACCCTATCGGCCAAACTAACATGTCACCTAACGATATAGAGCACATGCTCACCTCTCAACAACCAAGTGAGAGAGGGGTATAGCCCAAGGACTCACTATCATACATATTTGGATCAAAGGATCCTAAGCTCACCTCTCAACAACAAAGTGATAGAGGGGTATCGCTCACAATCCATCAACCAAATCACAACCTATCGAGCAAGACTCTATATTGGGTAAGGCCCTATATCGGGTAAGCACCATATCGGGTGGGTCATCTTCAACCTCAAGACACCCTTCACCAACTTGCACAAGGAAAACAAGATAAAGACAGTAATAAAACGTGACCATTTCCATTATAATAGATCTCAAGTTACACATACACAACTATCATAGAGAAGGGTATCGATTTAAAGACAAGAATCAATGTATGCACATATGGATAGTGAACATAATAGAGATGGTTAAGAGTTATGTAACCCGCCTTAAGAGGATCTCCATGAAAGACATCAAGCTTCCTGATACAAGAAGCAAACCCACATTCCTCACCATGAAGATCATCCATCCCAGGCTCCAAACTTGCCTTCGGCTCCATCATCATCACCTTAAGAAACAAAAGATGAAGAAGAAGAAGAAGCCATGATTATGCTTAGCTCAAGAAGAAGTAAAGAGGGAGAGAACCACGACCTTTCCTACTCTCATAAAGGGTCCATACATGACCGATAGGGGAGAAAGGAGGTGAATAAGAAAGCATAACGAAAAGCTAGTAAAGAAGCATGACTTACCAAGGTCGGATCTTGAGCAAGAAATCTCCATGGGCAAGGAGCTCAGCCTCCCAAGCTCCGTGGGGGTTTTCCTTTAGCTCCCAAAGCTCCCAAGTACATCCCATACAGGAAGGGGAAAGAGTAGGCCGAAAAGGATCACTTGGGTAAGGAGGAAGGGAGTTATATACACCAAGGAAGAGAGAGGTAGCAAAGGAAAGGTGTCATAACCACATAAACTTAGATGCCACTTGCTCATGCTCTTAACGCCACTTGTTTCCACCCAAGCTCCACATGCACGGCCTAGTGATACACTCTAGGCTGTGTATCGTGTAGATGATCCTCTTCCCTGGGCGAAACACCCTCAAAACCGATACACACTCCAAGCTCTACCCGATACACTAAAGGACAAGATAACACATGTGACATATAAGGCATAAAAACCATATAGAGATGTCACTCCTTAACTATCATCCAAACAAGGTGCCCAAACCTTCATCCACGTCCTAGATGATGCAAAACTGAATCAAGAAAACTCTAGAGCAGGTAAATTGCATATTGACCCTCCACTTTGGGTAATTTGCAATTTACACCAAAACTAGCACTTAAAGCACAAGCATCATCCAACCAAGCTCAAACTTGGAACTTAGGCACTCCACAAGGCACCCCATAGAATCACTATCTCTCTAATGATGATATAGAACTAAAGGCATGATCTAAATGTGACATATTGCAATATAACCCCTTACTTTGGGTAAATTGCACTTTGGTCCAAAACAAGCAAACATTGCTCAAACAACATCCAAACGGGACCAAACTAGAAATATAAGCTTGTCACATGATATCAAAACTTCTTGAGGGATTAGACTAAGGTTATAAGCAACTTTCTTAAGCAAAGTAAATAGGGTTAGCCCAAAACATGGGTCAGGGTCCTTACAAGTCATAAACCCCTAACAAGGATTTCGTCCCCAAAATCCCAAGTGAAAAGAAGACAAGTGTTACTCACGCATTGCATCATACAACTCCACAAAAGCTCATGGGTGTCACAGATCTTTGACCAACATACTTGCTATTCCTCCATAGGGTTTCCTTGTACTGGTCATAGACTCAACCCCCCTGTGTCATCATCCTTTGTCTAGTAACACTCTCTATATACTGGAACATCACATGCAATTTGTATAACTTAGGTATCTGTTCCTTTACTGATATATCACCTTCCTTGTTACACTTCCGTTGCACTACTATGATCTTACAAGCTCAACACTTAAACTTCACATAACTTGTATCACTATCGTTCTGCTATATACATTCCAAATGTTCCTTCTCCTTCCACAAAGGATGTCTCTAATCCAAGGGAGATCTATCTCAGAAGGGATTGTCATAAGATAAAAACATGCATACACATAACAAAACTCATAAAGGACTTCACTATGTCTTTCTTAAGATGTAACATTAAGGATCTATCAAGTATCTAAGGAACTAAACATCTCAATTAGAAAAAATAGAGCAAGATACACTACATCATTTTAGATGCAAGGCTGCTACAACTTCATATTGGTTCCTAAGGGCACAACACGTGTCAACACGGTTGTAACATGTATGTATTATTCTCAACTGGTCTGGATAGGGATTACAAACCTTATTCATCTATATCTAACTGATGCACATCCTGCTTGGACCTTCCTTTACTCGAGACTTAGCTAGGAGTATTTCAAGGAATCAGGCTTAACTTGATGAACTTTTCCCAAGATGATCTTACCACAGTTCTTTTCCTTGGGTGCATACCTTCCGATGTCATGTTTATGCAGAGCATAAACCCCTAACAGGTGATAGCCATATTATAAGCACTTAGCCAGGTCGAACCAAAGCCAACTTCTCCATCTGAGACCACTTCACACCAAATTGCGTACTAAATGATCCTCCAAATGTGGTATTTCCGTGGAAAGAGATTCACTTGACTGTCATGTCTAGGAAAAGAAAGGATACGAGAAAGATATACTTCATCCAACACAAACATGTCATCCATCAAGGTGCTCGACAACAAGCTATCTCTCTCCTGACTAACAGGAAGGAAACATCTGCCAAACATACTACAAACATTAAAAGGGGGGGGGACACCCTATACCAGATCAACTGGGGCAGACAAGAGGCAAGAAGAAGACAAAGTGGAAAGGAGTGACTCCATCCGACCTACCCGCACACACTGTTCTGGCCAACTCATGTCACGAGATCTAACTGTTGCCTTCTGCTTTCTGGTCAAACCATCTGGTCCTTACTTGCTTATCCTCACCAACATTCCTCTGTGATGTTGAAATGCTTCCTTAAGGGTCACTACATAGGTCCAGACTCCAAAACAAGCTTCAAGATTATGGGTTCCAGGTCAAGGATGATCTGTCAAGATGGTTCACCACCATACCTTCACGATCCAGGTATCTTGACTCTTAATTTCCCCTTACTAGAAGACATGTTCTCACCTACTCGTATTCTTGGATTCCTTACTTTGGTATCCATCTCTTGAGCAAAAAAATATCACTTCCGGTGTCACATCCATAATCTACCATCGTCACCAGATCAAAACATGTCAGGAGGATCCTACCATCGTCATCTATCACAGGCATCTCCATCTTGGAAACTAAAGTCTAAGATCAACTGATACTTTTCAAAGTATCCAACCAGAGATCACTCCAAAAGCATACATATCAAGTGACACAAGGTCCACTTGACTGCCACTCCCTCAGAAGGAAGGAACATAAGGGAACAAACTCCTCCTATCACCCCATCAACATATATGGTTTCATATTGAGGGGAGGAAATTATCACTTTCTTTGATCCTTACATGAGTTTTCAACTGTTTATGCATCATTAAACTTTGTTCCATTTAGTTTTATCTTGCTTCTTCTTGGTTTCCTTGCAATCATCATAGGAATCATCAAGACCATTACATGTCATTACACTTTTTCCCTTATTGTTGTTTTATCATTTTCATGATCCTTTCCTAATTATATCACATTTTTGTTTTCTCTTTGTGAAAAAGATCGTTAATCTTCACATATTCTTTATTGAACAGGGATAATCTCCCTTGTTCCCTTTCACTCATCACAAATTTTACACTTTATACTTTCCCATTTTTGCTTACGTTCATTGGTTGGTCTGAAATTATCTCAGGTTCCATCTTATTTACTCATCACTTCTTCTTCTCTTTCTTCCAACCTTATCTTTGCTTTCAGGCATTTTCTTCATCTTGTGTAAGTTTTATACTTTAACTCACCTTGTTATCATAGGTTAATCTGTCTTTTACCATGTATATCTCTTGAGATTATAGTTTCAAGAACTTATATCATCATATTCTTATATGGTTTTAGGTTTCATAGAACCGTTACTTCCTCTTTTTATTACCAAGCATCCATGTATTAAGGGGTTATGGTGCATTCATTTACCTCTTTTATAACATGATGAAGGTATTAGCATCATATTTCCTGATTTATTATGCTCTTTAGATTGCTCCAGAATGACTACTTGATCAGAGTAATCAAGGAGGAAACAATCTAAGGCTCCACACTTACGTTTGTCTTCAATATTTGAATACTTGGCCAGGGCATCCAAGTACCGAGATTAGGTAGTATGCACCATATTTTATGTCACAGTCCAACCTTAGACACCATCCTAATCCTAGTCCTAGTATCCCTGTAGACTCGAAGAATCTAGAGCTCTGATACCAACCACTTTGAGACATCCTATCTCGAACAAAACACGATTATATACTAACCAGCGAGTTATCAAAAATCACAAGAAATTAAAACCAATTTACAACAAGCATCATAAGATGAGACATGTTGCATCTGATCCAACACTTTCTTTTAATAACATATTTTCAAGGTGCTACAACATAATTTCCCATCATCTCATTACATGAAATAACTGTTCCACATGCTGATTTATTACATCAAGGTATATAAGCCGAAAATCGTACATCAATCATCATATGAGAAACATTGAAAACTCTCATGAAGACCTGAGTGTACATGGACGACACATAGGACTCTACTGCTAGACACTATCAACTCCACCAGGTATGATACCTCTGCTCATCGTCTTTAGCCACACGATCCTTATCTCGCCAGGCACGTCCACCTAAAAAGGGTTATTAACTAGCGGGGTGAGACACACAGTCCCAGCGAGAAACATAACCCTCTACCAACTTTATTATTATCACAAATGACTGAGCAAATAGATCAAACTAAACAACAGGTAATAACTAACCAGTTATGCAAGAAGGAATATGAAGAAAATGTATATGAAAACTTATACAAAGACTGTTTAAGAGCATATGAGAAAGCTTACATCATTCAAGGCCTCAACCAATGTTTCGTATTTTCCCTAAGCAAAGATACTATACAACTTGATTATGAATTATTATTATGCCCTGTGGAAGTGAGTCATACCACTCAGATCCAAACCGGCCACCGCTTGGTCGCAATCGATTGCCATACAAGGTCAATGGGAGAGCTAGATTCCATGACCTCTTTCCCTTGTGGTCAGTGCACAAGAACCAACAAGAAAGACTGCAGTCTCATGTTTAAGTGGCCTCAGCCACACATGGTCAGGCTACCCTCTGCCTAGCCCACATTGGTATAGGTATCGGCGCTAGAAAACCAAGATATGGGCCAGTTCACTGTGCTCCATCATCACTGAGCCATGGGCCTGTTCACCATGCTCTATCACATATCCTGAGCCATGGGCCTGTTCACCATGCTCTAACCACACTGAGCCACAGGCTTGAAACTGTGCTCTAATCCTAAGCCATGGGCATGTTCACCATGCTCTACATGCACTCCTACTTAGGGCGTAGGCGCACCCCACATATTCAACAATATGCATTCCAGGTTAACCCTTAGGAGAACCTGCTTCACCATCACCAAACTCCTGACGATGATGGATCTATGTCCAGGGAAACTACATGAAAGATTCATCTGTAATTAATAAACATATTTTAAGTGGATTGAAGATTCAACCAAGTTATGTAACATGTAAACTATAACAAAAATAAACATATAGATCTCATTATCATGTGTTACATTGTCACTCTTATTCTCAAAGCCATCACTATCATCGTGATCTATCACCAGGATCCCACATCAAATGTTACCACTTGGCCTCTTGCCAATCATCAGGATCCATCTCAAGGATCAACATCACAGGGACTCAATCCCACCATCAAGGCACACATTGCCATTCCATGGGTAACACCCATCATATATCACTGGGTTCATCAATACCATCATATTGCCATGGGATATTAATCCCTCATTTCATCACATAAAGCCACTGCCTCTCACAAGGCTTCATCATCATACATCATCATGGGATAACAATCCCTCATATCACAACTAGAGGATAACACCTCAATCAAGCACTTGGCCTTTATTAGGTCACAAGACCTTTCACATCATACTAGTAATACATATTATCTCATCAACAAGGGACATTATCATTACTTAGATATTTCACATATACCAAAAGCCACACAAAGCACATACTCATATGACCATCATAGCTCTTACCTGGCTATGAATTCAATTGATAATATCTACATGGTTAGTATGTGTAGCAAAAGAGATAACTTGATCACCAGATACAAATCTTTAAATAACATATCATGATTATTACGTCATTAAGATTAAGGTTTATAGGATTGGAACAACATCCTTTATTATGAACACATGGAGCACAATGTCTTAGATGGTATAATAAACAATACACCTTATTGTTACCATACCATGGGTATCCCGCCATACCCTACATCTCATGTCACTATGCATGCCATCCCTAAGGATTCTTCGTTAAGGATCATACAACTATGATCTACCATCAAGCATTATCAAAGGTTCACCTATCATCAACCATAGGTAACCACCATACTAATGTTGACAACCTATTCGTCATGTCTTATCATCATGATCAAAGATATGGGCTCAAGGTAGCAAGATAACACACTATCATATAAGGCTCAAGATAAATTTTTAGGTTTATCGGGTTAGGGCACAACCCTTCTCTAGAGGTGTCACCTACCCTCACCAAAACCCGACAACGACCAACGAACCCTCACTAAAGGGTGTCGGGTAGGGTACCAACCCTCACCCAAGGATATCGGGTAGAGCACAATCCTTCATCAAAAGGGATATCGGGCACCAACAACCCTAAGAACCATGCCTCCAGGCATATCATGCAAGAACACCTCCAAAGGCCATATCGCCCAGACATACCTTAGGCCATCACTGTCAAGAGACCACCTTATAAGATATCAAACAACTCATGGATCTAAGCATGTCGGATTCCATGTTCAACGAACACATATCACTTCCTCTTGGGTTAGGCAACCTCACAACTGTGTCGGCCAAGGACCTCATAGCACCAAAACCACCAAGGTGCTCTCTAGGTCATCCCTACCAGGATTGACTTCCTTCTTGCCTCATCTATGTTCATCTCTATCAACAGGATATAGGTGTAACAACCTCTGCCCTACTTGGTTCACCCAAGCCTCACCAGTCCTTGTGTTACTCATGACACCATATCGTCCAAAATCTCAACGTGTATCGCCCCAGGCCTACCACCCAGGCTCAGACCCGTATCGGCTAAGCACTCAACCCTAGAACCATCCAAGCTATCAAGTGTAGCATATACTCATGTCGGGTAATCAACCAAGATAAGACATGTATCAAGCAAAGGCATATCGGCCAAGGCATCATATCCCCCTATAGGGTATCGGACAAGCATTCATCCTTAGTGTCGCCCAAGTCATCTGATACATACACACTTATATCAGGTTAGGGTTGATGATATTAGACAACATATCAAGGGACCATCTATAACGCCCAACCTCACATCTTTGTCATCCATGGAGCACTATCTTGGGCAACACACCATGAAGCCCAAGAGATCATCACAACAAGAGAACCCCTATCAGTCAACTAGGGATAGGGAAACCCTATCACCACAGACTCCATGTCGCCCAAGATGCCATGTCGGGCAACTAGGGTTAGAACATCCATATCAACCAAGACACTATATTGTCCAAGCTAAGGTTAGGGCTTCATATCAGCCAACTATCATATCACCCATCATCATATCGGACAAGATCTAGAGCTCACCTCACAACTCAAGGAAGGAGGGGTGTTGCTCAAAACTCAACATCAAAGAATGTCTACTCATGTCACCCAAGGTACCCAATAGGGTATATTGGCCAACCTAGGGTTAAGGAGACCCTATCGGACAAACTAACATGTCATCCAACCATATAGAGCATAGGCTCACCTCTCAACAACCAAGTGAGAGAGGGGTACATCCCAAGGACTCACTATCATACATCTTTGGATCAAAGGATCCTAAGCTCACCTCTCAACAACAAAGTGATAGAGGGGTATTTCTCACAATCCATCAACCAAAGCACAACCTATCGGGCAAGACTCTATATCGGGTAAGGCCCCATATCGGGTAAGCACCATATCGGGTGGGTCATCTTCAACCTCAAGACACCCTTCACCAACTTGCACACGGAAAACAAGATAAAGACAGTAATATAACATGACCATTTCCATTAGAATAGATCTCAAGTTCCACATACACAACTATCATAGAGAAGGGTATCGATTTAAAGACAAGAATCAATGTATACACATATGGAGAGTGAACATAATAGAGATGGTTAAGAGTTATGTAACCCGCCTTAAGAGGATCTCCATGAAAGACATCAAGCTTCCTGATCCAAGAAGCAAACCCACATTCCTCACCATGAAGATCATCCATCCCAGGCTCCAAACTTGCTTTCAGCTCCATCATCATCACCTCAAGAAACAAAAGATGATGAAGAAGAAGAAGACATGATTATGCTTAGCTCAAGAAGAAGTAAAGAGGGAGAGAACCACGGCCTTGCCTACTCTCATCAAGGGTCCATCCATGTCTGAGAGGAGAGGAAGGAGGTGAAGAAAAAAGTTGTAACACCCCTCCATTAGGCATATATTATAATTGAGCGGAAGCTTTTATCTTGAAGGAGGAATGTCACATTTATGAAATCATAACAAATAAATACATAAATCACCATTGAGATTCATACATTTTCTTTACATAGGAAACTATGGTTGAGCTCTATAACATGTCTAAACATTTCTAAGCATGGAAACCTAAACATAAAAGTAAACATCTTTATAACATTGGATTGCCTAGTATGGATGGCACCCCACCAGTTAGCTCTTCAAGATCTTCTAGCTCCTAAGATTGCTCCTACCTGCGGGCATCATGCCCCTAGCCATGCAGTAAAACCATTGGTAAGTGGATTGAACATATTATAAAGAAAACTTGAAACTGAAATAAACATATAACATTATACATTTGAACATTTAAAAGACATTCATTTTCTTTTAGATCAATTTCTTTTATCTTAACCTATATAAGTGTCCTCGGGTGCGCACAAATGTGCCTCTTCTCTTATGCACCGAAGTGCCTCTTAGGTTGCACTGAGGTGCTTCTTCTCTTATGCACCGAAGTGCCTCTTCTCTTATGAGGAACTTATATAAGTTTTATTTTATCATTCTCTTTCTCTTACGACTCTTATCTTTACATTAGACTTTATTGGTAACATTATCATGAGGATTCATGAAGGTGATACCATACATCATAAACAACTCAATACATCTTAATCTTACTGAATTTAACAATTAGGAACAATAAATAACATAAACATGACATTCATTGCAAACTTCATATATGCATAATTAAATCAAGCAATTTCACTATGTTCAATTGCATGGACCACTTACTTTGGAGCAAAGCTGGCCCTAAGATAGTATCTCTGATCCTTGAGGCAGTTCTTGGATGTGATTTGCAAGAACATAGGCTAGTCTACTTGGAGCGAAGGTGATCCTAAGATGATCTCTCTAATCTTTCAGGTAGCAATTGGATGTGATTTACAAGAACATAGGCTATTGTGCTCTTCCTTGGTATTCTAGGATCATGGGGGTCCCTTTTATAGGTGTTAAGGGTCTAGAACTTTCTAGTCCAAGTGGACTTAAATTTTTTAATATCTTTTGTCCTTTAATTAAACATTGGCATTATATTAACTCCAATATATGAAAAGGTAAGAATAGGTGAAAAACATGTTTCTCTTTGTTAATTACTAAAGTCCAACTTTTTGGTTAAACTAATTATCTTTTATTTTTGAATTTCCTTTTTATCTTTCATATCTTTTGTATGAGATATTTAAGAGACAATGCATTATTGTTTACTTTTATTTTTTTATCAACAAATATTACATTAACTAAATTACCATTACATTTTATTTGTAATCACAAAGAAAGAGAGAAAATGTGAGAGTTGTACCATTCCTTACATAATTACCATAATGTCTTATTTCCATGTAAATAAGGCCGAGACACATTATTTCATTTTATTAAAAAAATCACAAAATGGAGGAAAGAGAAAAAGAACTTCATTTTACATCTACATGTACTAGTTGTATAACAAGAGTATACAATGTGATTTCAATGTGTTACTTACAAATTGTTGAATGTCATTACTTACTCCAATATAATTCATAGTTGTTTAAAACGATGTTATAACTATGTAACAATAAAACATTTTTTATTTGTCCATATCAATTACATAAATTTTATAACATCTTCTCATCCATAATGACATTTCTGTTTTCATATAAAGCTTCCTAGTTGTGTTGGAAAGGTGACGAGTAAAAACCCACATTTTTGTAGTCTCAAATTAATATATTTATACCATTGTATTCGATCATTCAAATTTTAGAACGGTAAAAAAATAATCAAACTTTCCTTCTAGCTTCCCTTCTACTATTTTAAATATATGGTCTCATGTTGACTAATTTTTACCAACAATTAATTAATTTTTACATTGCATGTCTTAATTGGATTGACATTGCGATTTATATTTATTTGAGAGGTTAAACAAATTTGAAACAAAACCAAATTTGGACCACACGTTAATTACATACTCTAAATCCTTCCTAGTCAGTAAAATTCGAATTTTGAGTATCTTTTATTCATAATGTCCATATTTGTATATACTTAATTTTCATGCATTAAAAGGTGATATAATGTTAAAAGATTCACCTTAATTATTTCTTTGACTCTAAAAATGAGATGATCAATATTTATTCACATTTCAGTCTATTATGCCTTTATGGGAAAATTTTATTTAAGAAAGAGACTCGAGAGAAGATAATGTTACATGTATGCAATAGGGGAAAACAAGTAATATCCACATCATGTGATTGAGGAATATTCTTTTCCATGCATCCAAAATTAAGCTATTAATTGCATTGAATTTTTCTTTGTCTTTTGCGTATCCCAAAGAGGATAGAAATAGTGAATTATACTTTATCCAATTTATTTTAAAAGCTACAAAAGAAAGTAAACTTCTTGTTCAAGCTATATGTTTATCATTTCGAATTCTACTTCTTTTATTTTCTAATTTTATTTCTTTTAAACATTTTTAAGGATGAGAGAGAGAGAAAAAGAGAAGGGAAATCATTCATTCAACATTTTAAATTAATTGCAATACATGATGGAATATGTATAAGAGAAAGTGTATTTTTAGTTTTATATTTTTTTTATTTGTCTTACTTTATTTTTTTCTATACAGAATATCATTCCTTGACTTTTTTACATTAAGTCCTTCAACTATTGTTATTTTAATAAAATTCATTTTATAATTTTTTTGTGAAAAAAAATTGGGGTGTTACAATTCTACCCACCTTAAAAATGAATTTCGTCCTTGAATTTTTCTAGGGTACTACCCACCTTAGGGTTTAACATATTTTGTGTGCACTAAATTCTGATTTCATTTTAAGGTCTCATTCTCATGGTAAAACATTATCTAAAACTCATTATTAAAGCTAACATGTGGGTAATCCATTTCACATCATCATTGATATGGTAAAGGACCTCTTCTCTAGGGATTCTGATTCTTGCTTATCTATGTCAAATATCTACTCTTTGAATGCATTCCTAGTTCCACGATGAATCTGATTGGGTTTAGGTGACTATAAGTCTCAAGCTTTTGATGCCAACTCTTATTTAAATGTCACATTTGAATACATGTCGGCTGCTCATATATTCAAAGATGACATGGTTTATCACACGTGTCTTAGCACCCCTCTCATGCACATGTCCCATACTACATGCACTAGAAAGGACTAGACAAATATGATTATACGCATAACATTCTCTCTACAAAATCCCATAAGCATGTGTCCCATACCACAAACACATGGGAAAAAGAGAGAGTATGTTATATACAATTCTAGAGTTAGACACAAAAATCCAAAACTTCTAGGCACATAAACCTAGTCCTTATTTGAGCTAGACATCTACTTTGATTTCTAATATCACACACTTACTTTTTCTATACCTAGGGTTAGAACATACGAATCATATTGCTTCTTGGTGGCCATCCATTTATCTGCTCTGATACCATTAATGTAACACCCCTCCATTAGACATATATTATAATTGAGCGGAAGCTTTTATCTTGAAGGAGGAATGTCAAATTTATGAAATCATAACAAATAAATACATAAATCACCATTGAGATTCATACATTTTATTTACATAGGAAACTATGGTTGAGCTCTATAACATGTCTAAACATTTCTAAGCATGGAAACCTAAACATAAAAGTAAACATATTTATAACATTGGATCGCCTAGTATGGATGGCACCCCACCAGTTAGCTCTTCAAGATCTTCTAGCTCCTGAGCTTGCTCCTACCTGCGGGCATCATGCCCCCCACCATGCAGTAAAACCAATGGTAAGTGGATTGAACATATTATAAAGAAAACTTGAAACTGAAATAAACATATAACATTATATATTTGAACATTTAAAAGACATTCATTTTCTTTTAGATCAATTTATTTTATCTTAACCTATATAAGTGTCCTCGGGTTTGCACAAATGTGCCTCTTCTCTTATGCACCGAAGTGCCTCTTAGGTTGCACCGAGGTGCCTCTTCTCTTATGCACCGAAGTGCCTCTTCTCTTATGAGGAACTCATATAAGTTTTATTTTATCATTCTCTTTCTCTTAAGGCTCTTATCTTTACATTAGACTTTATTGGTAACATTATCATTAGGATTCATGAAGGTGATACCATACATCATAAACAACTCAATACATCTTAATCTTACTGAATTTAACAATTAGGAACAATAAATAACATAAACATGACATTCATTGCAAACTTCATATATGCATAATTAAATCAAGCAATTTAACTATGTTCAATTGCATGGACCACTTAGTTTGGAGAAAAGTTGACCCTAAGATAGTATCTTCGATCCTTGAGGTAGTTCCTGGATGTGATTTGCAAGAACATAGGCTAGTCTACTTGGAGCGAAGGTGATCCTAAGATGATCTCTCTAATCTTTGAGGTAGCACTTGGATGTGATTTACAAGAACATAGGCTATTGTGCTCTTCCTTGGTATGCTAGGATCATGGGGGTCCCTTTTATAGGTGTTAAGGGTCTAGAACTTTCTAGTCCAAGTGGACTTAAATTTTTTAATATCTTTTGTCCTTTAATTAAACATTGGCATTATCTTAACTCCAATATATTAAAAGGTAAGAATAGGTGAAAAACATGTTTCTCTTTGTTAATTACTAAAGTCCAACTTTTTGGTTAAACTAATTATCTTTTATTTTTGAATTTCCTTTATTATCTTTCATATCTTTTGTATGAGATATTTAAGAGACAATGCATTATTGTTTACTTTTATTTTTTTATTAACAAATATTACATTAACTAAATTACCATTACATTTTATTTGTAATCACAAAGAAAGAGAGAAAACGTGAGAGTTGTACCATTCCTTACATAATTACCATAATATCTTATTTCCATGTAAATAAGGCCAAGACACATTATTTCATTTTATTAAAAAAATAAAAAAATGGAGGAAAGAGAAAAAGAACTTTATTTTACATCTACATGCACTAGTTGTATAGCAAGAGTATACAATGTGATTTCAATGTGTTACTTAAAAATTATTGAATGTCATTACTTACTCCAATATAATTCATAGTTGTTTAAAATGATGTTATAACTATGTAACAATAAACCATTTTTTATTTGTCCATATCAATTACATAAATTTTATAACATCTTCTCATCCATAATGACATTTCCGTTTTCATATAAAGCTTCCTAGTTGTGTTGGAAAGGTGACGGGTAAAAACCCACATTTTTTGTAGTCTCAAATTAATATATTTATACCATTGTATTCAATCATTCAAATTTTAGAACGTTAAAAAAATAATCAAACTTTCCTTCTAGCTTCCTTTCTACTATTTTAAATATATCGTCTCATGTTGACTAATTTTTACCAACAATTAATTAATTTTTACATTGCATATCTTAATTGGATTGACATTGTGATTTATATTTATTTGAGAGGTTAAAAAAATTTGAAACAAAACCAAATTTGGACCACACGTTAATTACATACTCTAAATCCTTCCTAGTCAGTAAATTCGAATTTTGAGTATCTTTTATTCATAATGTCCATATTTGTATATACTTAATTTTCATGCATTAAAAGGTGAGATAATGTTAAAAGATTCACCTTAATTATTTCTTTGACTCTAAAAATGAAATGATCAATATTTATTCACATTTAAGTATATTATGCCTTTATGGAAAAATTTTATTTAAGAAAGAGACTCGAGAAAAGATAATGTTACATGTATGCAATAGGGGAAAACAAGTAATATTCACATCATGTGATTGATGAATATTCTTTTCCATGCATCCAAAATTAAGATATTAATTGCATTGAATTTTTCTTTGTCTGTTGTGTATCCCAAAGAGGATAGAAATAGTGAATTATACTTTATCCATTTTATTTTAAAAATTACAAAAGAAAGTAAACTTCTTGTTCAAGCTATATGTTTATCATTTCGAATTCTACTGCTTTTATTTTCTAATTTTATTTCTTTTAAACATTTTTAAGGATGAGAGAGAGAGAGAAAAAGAGAAGGGAAATCATTCATTCAACATTTTAAATTAATTGCAATACATGATGGAATATGTATAAGAGAAAGTGTATTTTTAGTTTTATATTTTTTTATTTGTCTTACTTTATTTTTTTCTATACAGAATATCATTCCATGACTTTTTTACATTAAGTCCTTCAACTATTGTTATTTTAATAAAATTCATTTTATAATTTTTTTTGTGAAAAAAAATTGGGGCGTTACAAAAGCACAATGAAAATCTAGTAAAGAAGCATGACTCACAAAGGTCGGATCTTGAGCAAGAAATCTCCATGGGCAAGGAGCTCGACCGCCCAAGCTCCATGGGGGTTTTCCTTTAGCTCCCAAAGCTCCCAAGGTCGTCCCATACAGAAAGGGGAAAGAGGTGGCTGAAAAGGATCACTTGGGTAAGGAGGAAGGGAGTTATATACACCAAGGAAGAGACAGGTAGAAAAGGAAAGGTGCCATAACCACATAAACTTAGATGCCACTTGCTCATGCTCTTAACGCCACTTGTTGCCACCGAAGCTCCACATGCACGACTTGGTGATACATTCTAGGCTGTGTATCATGCAGTTGATCCTCTTCCCTGGGCGACACACCCTCAAAACCGATACATACTCCAAGCTCTACCTGATACACTAAAGGACAAGATAGCACATGTGATATATAAGGCATAAAAACCATACAGAGATGTCACTCCTGAACTATCATCCGAACAAGGTGCCCAAATATTCATACACGTACTAGATGATGCCAAACTGAATCAAGAAAACTCTAGAGCATGTAAATTGCATATTGACCCTCCACTTTGGGTAATTTCCAATTTACACCAAAACTAGCACTTAAAGCACAAGCATCATCCAACCAAGCTCAAACTTGGAACTTAGGCACTCCACAAGGTGCCACATAGCATAACTTTCTCTTTAATGATGATATAGAACTAAAGAAATGCTCTACATGTTACATATTGCAATATAACCCCTTACTTTAGGTAAATTGCACTTTGGTCCAAAACAAGTAAACATTGCTCAAACAACATCCAAACGAGACCAAACTGGAAACATAAGCTTGTCACATGATATCAAAACTTCTTGAGGGATTAGATTAAGGTTCTAAGAACCTTTCTTAAACAAAGCAAATAGGGTTAGCCCAAAACATGGGTTAGGGTCCTTATAGACCTTTCACCGAAGATTTAGAGTAAGGATTCTAAGAAATAGATAGATCAGAGTCTCAAGTAGATCCTAGATCAATTAAGATGTGGATCAAGGGTCAAGATCATGAGACATAAAAATATCATGTACCAATTATTACAATATTAGAGTTTTTCATTCCTATTCAACCTTGGGGTTAGGTCATTCACTTATGATCAACCATTTTAAGATGTCTAACATTTATTCAAGTGTCAAGTATAGTTTATCGAGTGTGAAAGACCTACCTAGGTACTTTTTGAAACACATAAGTTAACCATAATTATCATGATCAATATTAAAGAGTGGTGAATCCAACAAGGTTATATCTAGATTTCTTAATTAGTCAAGTTTGCTTTTAGAGTCTTAAGATTCTCATTAGAGTCAAATATTAGGGTTTCTAAAGATTAATCATGGTTATTGAGTCATTTGAAAAATTATATGAGCAAGAGATCAAAGTCTAGGGATATCAATGAGAATCATATAGAATCAGGTCTCAAAAGTATTTTTAAATGATTTTATGGGGTTTTTAAATAAAAATTGACTATTTTTTCATAAGTTTTGGAGTTGCGATGCAATTTCTATGGTTTAATCAAGATCTGGGGATTTTAACAAATTATTCCTATAAGAGGGAAAAAAACTTAAAATGAGGAAAAAGGGAATCTGTCCGATGATCGGTGGATGATCGAGATTATTCCATGAAGGCGATGCACATGCGACAGCTCACTGATCAAGGACCCAGTCTAATTCCTCCTCGATTTGGCCAGTTCGAAGCGGCCTGACCAGTTCAATGGCTTGCGTTGATTTGCTCTCCGGATTGGCAGTTCATGAACTGGTCCTTCTTTGATCAGGCTTCATGCAAGCCGGGAAGTGAGGGGGAGGGGCCTCTCTAGTGCTAGGGGAGAAGGGAGTAGGGGGCTTTGATGAAGGCAGTGAGAGGGCTGTCCAAGTTCGTCATGACCTTGCAGGTTGGATGGAGGTCGAAATTTGGGGAGAGGAGGTGAGGAGAAAAAATGCCCAAAATGGCAGGCCCGTGGTGTTGCATGGATATCAGAGAAGATTAGGGAGAAAATAGTTGATGCTTGGGGCTGAAAGAGAGAGCAAGGATGAGGCTCTTAGCTAGGTGTGGTGGCGACAAGTATGTGGGAGCCCTTTTATAGTATTGGGGCTAGGGTTTGCGCTGAATCAGTCCTTGGTTACAAACCAAGGTCCTTGAAGTCAGGAGAAAAGGGGGAAATGTTTTGATGGTGAATCAGGGCCTTAATGGTGATCAAAGTGGGTAGGGTTGAGCGTGATATCGCAAGGCGAAGCTTTTTTCTCACGCGATCATAAGCTGGAGATTGCATGTTTCGGTCCCATTGACTCCTCCTTGCTGATTATGGGAGGTAGGAGACGACCCGACGATCTTTAGATCACACCCTGATCTATAGACAGCTGATCCAAGGGTTGGGGTTCGTCCCCCAAGCCATACCTAGATTTCTGAGGTGGAAAAGGTTGCTTAAAAGGGCAATTTGAAAGGATTTTTAGCACATTAACTTCAAGAATTCATAGAACATAGTAGAAATGTCCAATTGAGGTGAAATTTGGGCCATAGGTTCACAAAAATGTATAGAACCGTTAGAAAAAGTTTGAGAATCATAAGATAAAGTTACATGAAAAATTATATTTCATTGAGTAGAGTGATAATTTAACCGAATTTATAGTGTCATACTGTTTATAAAATTCACATTGCTCACTATATTTCAAATTTGAGTACTAATATTGATCAAGTAGCCAAGGAAAATTAAATTTAGGTCATGAGTGAACATAAGGAGGGAAAAAGAGTAAATAATCCATACTTATGCAAATATGAACTTTGTCACAAGTAGCCTCATTGTCGGTTGTTGGTTCATTGTCGTCAATGACCGACACATCATATTCTTGCGTCATGAGAAATCCATGTCTCTTAGGATCAATACATGCCCTATTAGATCTTTAAGGTTCTTGTGTTACAAGAGAAACTTGAGTTTCCGCAACAAATTTGTAGTTATTATTCCTTACCATCCTCCATCGGTTCAAGGTTATCATGTTGGTCTTAAATCTCTTCCAGTTCTCTTTTCCTCCCACTGGTTACTCTGGAAATAAGTTCCTTTTCAAGGAATACATGACTTTTGGTAGAAAGCACTTTGTTTTCATATGAAATATGGAATTAATATCCTTTGGTTTTCTTAGTATATCCAAAAAATGACATTTGTCATATTTGGGTCCAAGCTTTTCAAAATTTTGTTTCTTGACATAAGCTTCACATCACCAAATCTTCATAAAAGACATATTGGGACATTTCCAAGTCCGGATCTCATATGAAGTATTTTGAACCAATTTATAAGGTACGTGGTTAAGTGTAAATGCTACAATTTCTAGAACATATCCTAAAAAGGAAGTTGGAAGAACAATAAAAATCATCATAGATTGTACCATTTCCACTAGGGTGTGATCCCTTCTTTTGGGTACATCATTATGTTTGGTATTCTAGGTGGACTCCATTATGATACATTATCACAATCCCTTGAAGGGCCTTGAACTCTTGGCTTAAGTATTCACCACCTTGATTTTATTCAAGTGTTTGAATTCCTTATCCAAGTTGATTATGTATTTCATTCATGAATTCTTTGAACTTTTCAACAGATTATGACTTGTTTTTCATTAGTCACACATAACCAAATCTACTGAGGTCAAAAGTAAATGTGATGAAGTATCAATATTAACCTCTAGAATTTGTGCTAAAAGCTCCATATACACCACTAGTATGAGTCCTAGTAAGTCAATTGCCCTTTCATTATTTCCGGTAAAGATTATTTTTGTCATCTTGCCTAATAAATAAGATTCACATATCTTAATTGATTCAAAATCAAAATTTTAGAAATGTGCTTCTCATTTATGCAGCCTAAATTATAATGCCACATATAAGTTTGATTTACGTCATTGAGTTTAAGGTTCTTAGTGTTTATGTTGTAGCTATATGTTTCAACATCTAGAAAATATAGACCATATAGGGGTGTTTTCATAAAATATCTCATCTTTAGAAATAAAATATTGACCATTCTTAATACAAAATCCAAAACCGTCATGTCTCAAATATGAAACTAAAATGATGTTCCTATGTATGGGAGGTATATAATAGCAGTTGTCTGACTCTATTACAAGCTAACTAGGCATAGATAAATAGTATGCACCTAGAGTAGTAGAAACAACTCTTGCTCCATTTGCCATGCATAGATCTACCTCCCAGTCTTCAAGGATCTACTTCTTCCTACATATTTGAAATATGTTAGATCGATATTCGATATATAATACCCATGTAGAAGAAGTAGATAATTTTATCTCTATACCATATATACCTAATGTGAAGATCTATATCTCCTTCTTCTTATTCTTCGGTTCCTTTAGGTAGAGAGGACAATTTCATTTATAGTATCCAACATGGTGAAAATGGTGACAATTGACTTCCTTACCCACTCCTCCTTTTGCCTTAAGTGCATAAGACTTAGACTTTGGTCCAACCTTAGAACCTTTCCTGGCTTTGCCTTTGTCCTTGTATTTTTCTTTCATTTTATTAGCCATCAACATAGAATTTTGCTTGTCTTTCATTTGCCCCTCAATTATTCTTCACATCCCAAGTAGTTCTACCAGGGGTTTAACAAAATTATTCATGTTGTGATTCATGACAAATTGTTTATGTGAATACAAAGGATCAAATTTTAGCCAACTCTTGATTAAAAGGAAATTTTGGTCTAGCTAGAATTTTCACATACCCAATTAACTTACATGGTTTCCAACTGGATCACCTTCCACCATCTTAAACTTAAATAATGCCTTAGAAACATCATACCTCTTGCCTTACTTGTTCTTGATACATTTTCTTAAGATGTGTTATTTTCTTTATAACATCAATATTCTCAAATTTCTTGTAAAACTCATGATTCATAGAGCACAACATAAGGTACTTGATGTCGATGGAGACACGGTAATGCTTCTTATAAGATTCCCTTTTTTCCATAGGCACATATGGAGTTGGTTCATTTGGTAATTGTGCCCCCAAGATGTAGAGATTATGCTCATGTATGAGAACAATTCTTAGTGTCATGAACCAATCCTTGAAGTTATTTCCGTTTAGTTTTTCTTTGTCGGGGAGTTATCATAGTGAATCAATGTTGTTTATGTTGGTTTTTATTTGATCTACAAGGAGTATTATCAAGAGTTAATATTTGATTTGAAAAGGTTTTATCGATATTAATTTGGTCTTGATTTAAATATTGTTCTCAATATGTTATTTCAAATCAATATCCCTAATTTTTAATTTGGAGGATTGACATTGTGCAATCTTATACTGAGATAAGATCGGCATTTCAGTAAATTATGAGTCACATTTGGCTGATCACCCACAAGACTAAACTTGACTATTTAGCTAGGCATTTTTACAAATTGCAACTCTTGAGAGATAGATTCACAACTCTTTGTCATCAAAATGAAGAAAAAAATTTCTTTTTTCATTTTCTTACTCTTTCTTTCATAAATAAATATCAGTGCCAGAAAGAAACTATGCTCACTCTACTTTGGTAGACCCACATATCTATTCTCACACATCTATGAGATAGATTGTACAACACACTTTGGCGTGCCCACAATCTGTCTATCCAATTTTGTTGGTATCTATGCCCAGAGAGCCAACCATATGATGATTGAGATTGCATATCATATAAATTATTTGATTAATAATAAAGGAAATCTTCCAAGCTATTCTATTTCAACCAGTTGTGAGATAATGGTGAAACATGTAGAAGTCTAAAGAATGGGATTAGTCAAAGATGTATGTTTTCGGGTTGATGATCAGAACAATGAGATCATATAGATGTTAGGAGTATGTACATTATTGTTATGTCCCTAGTCAGATGTTATTGTGGAAGGATGATAGACAACAATGACACATAAGACTAGAGTGTGTGTTGGTTGATGACATAGTCTCATCAGCCATGATATGTGATATCAAACCAAACACATAGATACTTGTTGAAGAATAGTGTATCTGACAAACCCACCTTGAGAGTGACACATGGAAACCATAATTGGTGGTCATAATCATCTCTCATATTGATGGTGGTGATATTAGTTCTTAAACATGAAATCATTACACACATCACCTGTCATTCAATATACTTTGACACATCCACCGTGACCTTGAATAAGGGTTTCCATAAAGGTGATGCTTGAGTACATTGTGACACATGGGGATAAGTGTGAGTGATGTAGATGGGATTTTCCCCTCCTACCATAGTTTGATATCCAAACCACTTGATAAATGAAACTAAGAAAATCATGTGAATGCAATGTGAATCAATACATGATA
The DNA here is from genome assembly GCA_963693085.1 of Alisma plantago-aquatica. Lineage (NCBI taxonomy): Eukaryota > Viridiplantae > Streptophyta > Magnoliopsida > Alismatales > Alismataceae > Alisma > Alisma plantago-aquatica. The sequence goes on along the minus strand of OY856409.1, from coordinate 643,054,317 downwards.
TTGAGGTCACATATATCTCAGACAATTTGCTCTAGTTCAAGGAACATGGATTAAACATTGATAAGATGACGATTCCATGCCTCGAGTTCAATTTTGATATCAGTGACAAAGAAATTATACAATCACTATAACACCAATCACAAATTGTAGGTTGATGTTGTTCTCCAACTTTCCAGACTACTTGGGTAGCAATGATGTGTTGCTAGATACCGCTCATTACTTGTGATGCCATAAGTTGGTTATAGACATTCACTTATAATGTAACTTGGAACCTATCAGATCACACACATAGGATACACTTGGAATATGAGTTCATTCATGAATATAGTTTAAACTTGATTACTAAAGAGTTAAGTATTCAATGTAAAGAACATTGGTTAAATGTTGATTGATTGAACAATTAATTGACTGGCTCAAGTGTAGAACTGATCATTTTAGTGTGTTAGGTCAATTGAACCAACTTTGGCAATTCTAGACCATGAACTGACTGATTCAGGAAATGAATCGATCCACTCAGGTACATGAATTAATCATCTCAGGTTGTGAACTTAGCGGTTGGTGGATCAATTCAATTGATTCAGAGATTAGTGTTGACATCATGTTGTGCATTAAATCAGATTGAAAATTGCTAATACAATTGTGATTGGGAAACATGATGAAAGAACTGGTGCAAGGGTTGAAATGATCGACTCACATGCCAACTGATCAATTCACCTATGAGGTGACTCTTTTTCCACTCACATGATGCAAAAATTTGTGAAATTCCGATCCCTTCTGCTCCCACTCAGACTGGGAACCCTGCCCCTAACCTTCCTATAAATAGAGGGGTACATGGGGCTTCTCAGAATCAACTCATTGCCTCTGAAAATTGTTTGTCTTCTCTAGTTGTGATAACCAAGATAACTTGAGCAAGTCCTACCTGATAAAGGGAGGGATAGCAAGGGAGAACAATTATGAGAGAGCAAGTTAGTGCTAGTACACCAGCAATAGGGAACGACTCCTTCTTGTTAGTTCTACTGGAGTGATAGGAGTTACTAATTGTCTATATTGACTACCATAGAGGCAAGGAGGTTGTTTCCTGCCGCCAGGAGGACAATGTCAAGTTGTTGTCCATGGTGATCAACCAGGAGTCGTTGCTGACATTATCTGAGTGTAACTTGAAGAAAGGTGCATACTGTAATGAGGAATAGTTGTTGGAGTTGCACCAAGATCGCGTATGACCTCGTAAACCATCCTCCCATTATACAGTTGTTGACATGATTGTCCGTTAAGGGGACTATGGTAGATAATTTTGTTGGTTCCACTGCCTACTCTGTTTCCATGTTTCCCAACAATTGTATTAGAGCCACATCAATCTATTATGTTTTGGGATTTAATCGATATGATTAGATTTTAGTTTGCACCTTTTATTTATTGCATATGATGTGAATATTTAAAATGATTAATGTGCATATCAGATTAAACACCACATATGATGCTGAACTAATATATATAAGATATGATATATATATACAATTACACCCGACGCCTTAAAATTGGTTTCAATGTTAGATGTGTAGCATGGTTATGGCCAATAACCCAAATATTTGTGTGTGGTTGCATGGTTTGTTTTATTCCTATTTATATCTTGATTTTCATACAGAGCCTCTAGATTCTTCTTCCCAAATGTAAAAGTATTATTCTTTCCTTCCTATGCTCCCCTGGAATGTAACTTGAGGTTTCTTAATTACCATGCAATAAGTTTAATAGCATTAGGATATTTTTATTTTCTTGTTATGACAAAGTTGATGCTCATCGTCAGAAAAACCAACCATCTCAAAGATGAGTCAACCATTTTGAGGATAGAGGAGGGCATCCACATGAGCTGAACCAATCAACTAGTGGGCCAACCTATAGGTTGAAGATGTCTGGAAGATCTTGGGATGGAGACCAACTGGCAGGTCTGACAAACCAACCGACTGACCAAGAGGTGAGCTGACTGGTTTAAGGGTTGAGTCAATCAACCCAAATTGGTTCAAACACTAATCTACACCAACAACAAGTTTGTGCATGTGATGTAGACATAGGTGGTAGTAATTCCTTGTGGCTTCAAGGAATTACAATAGTATACCTATAACCATCACTAATGTTTTATATTGCATATTTACATTTGTGGGATATAGCATGTATATGATACATACTATAGTATGTGGTTATAAATATGTATATGTATATACATTTATAAAAATATAAAATAACTTACTTAAACATATTAAGTCTAAGATGATTTCCATAGAAATACACATGAAAATCTTGATCGATTATGCATGGTCATGCCGAGCATGGTGTGTTGTCCATCTTGTAGAAGTGTGATGGTACTAATGTGGGCCTATCAAGAGGGGTGTATTTCTATCATGTTGACTTTTGGGTTAGGTTAACTAGGTGTCCTTAATGAGACTAATCACCTAGAGGCATGTAGATGACTATGGTAAGGAGTTGCACATACCATTGATCTAAGAATTGCATAAGATGCAATTGGCAAACATTTCCTACCTTAATGATTGATTATGGACGCTGGTGTTGGCCGAGGTATACCTCACTTATTTTGGATCTTAGCTCATTAGAAGTTTGTGCATTGTAATCTTCCAAATTGATAATTGAGGATTATCAATTTGAACAAAATATTGAGAGCAATAGTTAATTTAAAGATCTAAAAGTTAATTTAAAGACCTAATTAAACATCATCAAAATTTATAAATCAAATCAAATCAAATCAAAAATGTTTTGACAAAAGTGAAAATTTCTCTTGTAGAATTAAAGGGCAACACACAACAATTTTTCTCTGCGATCAGTCCTTGAGAAGGATAAGTTAAATGGGAATAACTTCCACGATTGGTTCAGGATGATAGGAATTTTTGTCACATAGTAGTGCCGGCTCTATGTCCTGGAGACACCAGAGACAGATGAACCTCTTCCCAATGCACCTAAGGCTGATAGGGATGCTTACAAGGAGCACACTGAAGATGTCATTGGTGTCAAATCCCTAATGTTGTACTCCATGAACTATGAGTTGCAAAAATAACATGATAACATGTATGTTATTGAGATGGTCACACATCTTAAGAACATGTTCTAAGATCAGGCAAGATAAGAGAGATATGATGTCTCCAAAGCACTACTCAAATGTAACATGGCAGAAAGAGATCCATTAGGTCCTCATGTGGCCAAGCTCATGGGTATGTGGAGAACCTTTCTAGACTAGGATCCCCCTTGGGTCAAGTGTTGGCCACTGATGTGATTCTACAGTCTCTGCCAGAGTCATACAGTCAGTTTGTCATGAACTACAATATGAATGACTTCGACAAGCCATTGACAAAGTTACTTGGCATGTTGGGAACAACTGAGGAACAAATGAAGAAAGAAAAACCCAAGTCTATGATGATGATCGACAAACTAAAGGGGAAGTCTAAAGGCAAAGGCAAAGATTAAAAGAGTTCTAAAGCTGGCCAGAAGCCTAAGTCTTCAACACTCAATGCAAAGGGAGGAGTGAATAAGGGAGGCAATTGTCACCACTGTCACCATCATGGACATTGGAAGAGGAATTGCCCTCTCTACCTGGAGGAACTAAAGGAGGGGATAGAGATCTCCACCTCAGGTATATATGTTATAAGATAAATCTAATTACTTCTTCATCTTGGGTGTATGATACCAGATGTAGACCTAACATATGTTTGAATATGCAGGATCTAAAAAGAAGTAAGCCTTTACGAAAGGTGAAGGATGGGCTATGTTGAGCAAAATTTGCTGCACTTTAGTCTAAACGTAGAATTTATGTTAGCCCACATGACATGTAATATAGTTAATGAACCATTCTTTCATTTATGATAATAAATAGAAACATTTTACTTTCTGCATCTTGTATGGACTAGGATGATTATGAATAAAGAGTAGTTAATATTCTATTTCAAAGATGTGATCCTGTGTGGAAATGCCCCAAAATGTCTTATGATCTTTGTTTTAAGGATCCAAAATAAATGTTTATAACATATTAAAATTTGATAACTCAAACAATCAATATCTATAGCATTGTCATCTAGAACACATATTTGAGAAATGCATTTCTAGAATCCATGATGATGTTTATCTGGACTCTTTTGGTTATCAAACCAATAAGAGACATGCAAGTATTTTTTATGTGCAACATGACAAAAAAACATCTTGCTAGATTTAGTGGGGGAATGAACATTCTATTAGGACTTGTACCTAATAATGCACAAAGATCTTCATAATAAATGCTAGAGGTATTCATTTTTTTTGATAAAAGGTCATGCATTTCTAAGATAAAACAAAAACTACAGATAGGCATGCTAACACCTGCAAGGATAACTTTTTGGTACAAACAGAAGCTATAGATAGGATGAGATATAATCTACGATGGAGATAGTTCAAGGGGGAGGCACCCCTATAACATGCCTCTAAAATATGATAGTCATGAGCTAAGAAGAAAAAAAACCTAAATCTAATGGGCCTGCCAAAAATGCACAATCAGAAGTCTGATTCTTCCTCCAAGATCTCCTCCAAAGTGTAGAAGACATCTCCTACTGCCGTGTTGTTTTCTGGGCTATCTTCTACTGGTGTCATCCTTGATGACATCGACACCTGTCCTGCAAGCATGTTGGATAGAGAGATCTGATGCTATCTTTAAGATGATGATATGTAAAGGATTTTTGGAGTTATTGATTTTTTTGTGATTTCTTTCTATCCAAATGTGCCATAAAATGGTGATTATGATGTCTTCTGGGTAGAAATGTGCTACTCTGTGAAGAGGTTTGATAGTGAAATGTATAGAGACAAAATTTTGATTATCAGATCTAATGTCAAAAAAGTTTTTGATAATAAATTTTGAAACAGAACAATTATTGAAAATATGTTCTATTGTTTATGAATCGGCTAGGCAGAGATAGCATCTGGTAGGCCCAAAGAATCCTCTCTTTGTGATGTTTTGGTCGGTGAGGAGCTTGTTGTTTTGTAGGATGTAGAAAAAAAAATTGTGCTTCTGGGACCATTTGTTTTTCCATATGAGGGAGTAGTTTGGGATGATTCCTCTGTAGGTGAGAAAGTTGTAAGCTGCCTTGGGTGTGTATACCGCACCCCATCTCTAGGAGATCTTATTATTTGTGTTGAATTGCAACTCATGGATGATGTTGTTAATTTCTAAATTGTCTAGGTATGTGAGAAGAAGCTGCTTGAGATCATTTGTTTTGTTGTTGGTGAGGAGGTTGAGGGCTTTGGCCGTAGTAATATATGATAATTTATTTGGAATAGAACATTGTGGGTGTAGGTTTTTGATGGTATTGTGATGGAACCAAGGATCTTTCTAGAAATTGGTGTTGCAGTGAGCATGTGGAGGGGTATGGATGATATTTCTAATCAGGAAGATGTGTCTATTAATGTATTTACAGAGAGGTGAAGCTGTGCGTTTGGTGGTTTTTTGCCATAGTGGGATTTTCTTATAATATTTTTGCTGGAACAGGTTTCTCCATATCTTATTTTTGTTGTTTGCCAGGGTGTTTATGATTTTAATCACTAGGAAAAGAGCATGAGTTTCTAAGTCGATGATACCCCATCCACCAAAGCCCATAGGAGCTGAGATGGTGTTCCAGTTAACAAGGTGGAAATGTTTTCCTTTAGCATGTGAAGGATTTTGATTATTCCAATGGAAACTTCTTTTGATTTTGTCCATAATATTTTTTGTTTTGGTGGGTAAGGGAATGCAGCTGAGGTAGTGTGTTGTGATGGGAGTGATGACACTATTTAGTAGAGTTAGGTGGTCAACAAGGTTGTGGAAGTTATTTGTCCATGAGTTTAGTTTTATGTTGATCTTGTCTATGATGGGGACCCATATCGAATGAGTAATCCTGAGTGGGGTAATGGGTAAGACAAGATAGTTGATCGGGAACTCTTCATGCTTGCATTTGAGGAGAGTTTTGTATCTATTGATGATGTGATAATTAGTGTGTACACCAAAGATAGAAGACTTTTGGAGATTAAGTTTCAATCCCGAGATGTATGAGAAGATACCTATGATTCTGATGGTATTTATGATGGTGTCATCCTTTGGTGAAACCAAGATGATGGTATCATCTGCAAACTAGATGATGGTCTTCTGACATTCAATGGGGGAAGTGATAAGACCTTGATAAGTACCAAGTTTGATCATCTTAGTGAGGATCTAGGTCACAATAATAAATAGGAAAGGAGAAAGGGGGTCACCTTGCCTGAGTCCATTTGTATTTTTAAAGTATCCAAAAGGTGAGCCATTGATGATTGTGGAAAAGTGGTTTGTGGAAATGCAGGCATGTATCCAGTCTATCCAAGGATATGGGAAGCCAAAGCCTCCTAGGGTTTTAATGACACAATTCCAGTTGATGTAGTCAAAGGCTTTTTCAAAATCAAGATTGATGGCAATCAGAGGTGTTTTATTTATGTGGCATAGATGAATCATCTCATTAACCATAAGGTAGGCATCTTGGATATTTCTGTCTTTAAGAAAGGCATTCTGATTAAGTGGTATAATGTTGTTGATGTAGGGTTTCAATCTATTGGCCAGGGTTTTTGCAATAATTTTGTAAGATGTATTGATAAGACTGATGGGTTGGAATTGTGATATATGCTCAGGTTGATCAGTTTTTTTGATAAGAGCAATGAAAGTTTTGTTAAGATGTTTGAGGATGTTGTGAGAATTGTTGTGTTTGTGGATTTCTTGAAGCAAAGCTAAGAAATCTTTCTTGTAATGGTTCCGATTTGCAAGGTAGAATTCCACATTTAGCCCATTTGGCCCAGAAGATTTGTTTTTTCTAAGTGACTTGATCGCAAAATCAAGTTCTTCAGAATAGAACAATTTGATTAAGTTTGATGGAGATTCAATCTTTATTGGGCAAAGTATCTGCCAGTTTATGGAGTTTAGAAAGGATGGAATGTGGTTGGTGTTAAAGATCTTCCTAAAATGTTCAACAATGTGAGAAATGATCAGGTGTTTGTTTGTGGTGATGACACCTTGAATGTTTAAATAGGCAATGATATTTCTCCTATGGTTATTGTCGCAAAATTTATGGAAGAATTTTGTGTTTTTGTCACCTTCCTTAACCCAAGCGACTTTGGCTCTTTGTCTCCACTTGATGTCTAGGAAATTTTTAATATGGTCAATCTCCGACTTGATAGTGAGAATAAGAGTTGGATCGGCTGAGGGGTCACTATTGACAAAAATATGTTGTTGCTCTAGATCTTTAAGAGAGTTTTCGAGGTTTTGGGGTTGTCTGCGTTTCCAATCTAGGATGTTATGTTTTATGAGTTTGGTGTTTCTCTATATGTGGTACCCCAGATTTCTAGTTTTGTGATCTACTGAGATCCAATTGTTTTCACAATGTTTAACAAATTTGGGGTTTGTGAGCCAGTAGTTTTTGAATCGAAAGGATTTCCCCCCCAAATTACTCTATGGGTGTTAATGATTATGGGGAAGTGGTCTGAGATTGGCCGATGGGCAATATGGACTGATGCTAGAGGGAAATGTTCTTCTCAAGAGGAGGAACAGATGAAGTGATCCAATCTGGCTCTAGTATTATTTCTAGTTCACGTAAAGCCAGCATTAGAGGGAGGAATGTCAATCATTTTGTGTTAATAAAGGAGGTGTATAAGGGTTTTGTCAGGTGGAGATAGGGCTGATATTGTTGAGGATATGTTTTGCCTATCTGTGGCTCTTGTAATGAGGTTGAAGTCCCCTCCAAGGAGCCAAGGTTTTTTACTGTTGGCTAGCATGATTGCTGAGAGTTCCGAGAGAAAAATTATTTTGTTGTATCCAGGCTCTCCATAAACACCAGTAAATGTCCATCTGAAGTGATCAGACAAGTTTGTTAGAGAGAGAGAGATGGAGAAGGTGTTGAGATCCTAATGAGAGAGAGTGAAAGTGTTCTTGTTATATCCCACTATGAATCCCCCTTTGAAACCATCTGGTGGGATTTGAAACCATTCAATAATCTTGTTTCCTCCTATAGATTTTAACACAAAAGGAGAAAGTGTGGTTTTGGTTTCTTGTATGGTGATAATTTCTATATTGTTTTTGTAGATGTGGTTTCTGATCTCTTTTCTTCTACGTGCATTGGCTGCACCACATACATTCTAGGATGTGATCTTCATAGGTTTAGAAGAGAGAACAATCCAAAAAGAGGAGGCAGAAAAAAAGTAGCTAAGTGATTTTCAATAAGTTGATCTTCAAGTTTGTCTCTCCTAATGTCCTTCGATTAGTCCAGAGCATGAATTTTTCTATGTCGTTTAAAGCTATGTTTGCTATGTTTTCTTCTTCAAATTGTATTCCTATTTTGTTAGCAAAACTGGTGAAACTATGATATCAGGACATGACGCTATGTCTTCTATATTGTCTATATCATGATCTTCTATGGGAATAGATGAAGATAAACCAGAATCTGAAATAATATTTGAGGAGGATGGTGAGTAACAAGTACCTATTTCTAGAGCTGCAAAGTTGTTTCTCCTGATCAACCCTTCGGGGCTGGATTGCATGGTGTTGATGGACTTGATGATGCCCGTGTCCTTTCCTTTTCCCTTCTTCTTTGGACTCTGTGAAGATCTAATCTCGTCAGTGATAGCTATTTTGAGCTTCTTTATAGTATCAGGGTCTATATTCAGAGAAAAATTATCTTTTTTTTGGAATCGAGGAGAATGATTGATATGTGTCCTTGGGGGAGGGAAAAGAATTTTTAATAGGTGGAGAAGCTATTCTTTATCTTTTTAGACTGTGGGATTTGTTTGAGTCTGTAGAGGATTTTGAGGTGGCTGCTTTTCTCTCCTAGACCAAATTCCTTTCACCTAGTTTGCGGATTGAATTGTATGGTTTATTGTTGTTGATCGAAGAATACCAGGAAGGTGAATGAACAATTAAATCTGAGAAGGAGGTTTTAATATCTGAGGGGTGCTCAGCTGAAAGCTTGATATTGTAAATCATTTCTCCCAATCTGATATTTAGGGATGATGGGAGAGAGGTTGTTTGTTTAACGGAGAAGAGGCAATAAGCTTTGATATACGACGAGGAGTGTAGAGTATCCAGACTAATGTATTGGAGGGTAGCACCCACAGAGTGAGCAATGGCCCTGAAGATCTCCACTTCCTAAAGGTGTGGAGGGAGGTTGGATGTGGCTACCCAACTCGACCCTCCCGACTGGTCCTCAAAAGCCCATGGTCATATGTCCATTTTAAGAGATTGGCTTGAACAAAACTAGACCCACACATGAGTATTGAGATGACTGCTCTCTCTCTCTAGGGTTCGGAAGCTCTCCCTTCTCTCTACCCTCCCCGTGGCTACCGCTGGGGGGAGGGAGTGCCTCCTTGGTGCTTTCCTCCCCCTTCCCTCAATGGCCTCGATGGTGTCTTCTTGGAGTCGTAGGCGGAAGGCTCGGTGCAACTTTGGGCTCTCCACGGCAGCGGACGAGTAGTGGACGGGTTTCACCGCTAGAGTAATGGACAGATCTATGGTTCAACTAATCGACCTAGTCGACTCCTTCTTGCCCATGAGTGGTAGAAGGAGAGGAGCGGTGCCCTTCTATCCTGAGATCAAGCGTGCTGCTCCATCACCACAGGGTAGGGGTCCTCGCCTCCGCCTCTGTTCCTACTCACCCGGTTACTGTGCTGAGAACTGGCCTCAGGGCTACGACAACCGTCTTCCTCGACTGACCTATTTCGACTGGATGGATGAGCCATGGCGTTGGGTGGGTTCCTTACGGTCCCATTCCTGGTGCTCCTCAGCTATGGTGGGTTCCTGTCTGGTTCTCCCTGGCCTTCTCGGTATTGTAGCCTCATCTATGCGGTGATGGCGGTGCCCCCTTCTGAGGTTTAGGTCCTTGACCCTTTGGCTCCATTTCCTGGTCTCCTCCTTCGCCAACGCATCCCCTGGTTGGACACGGAGGCAGAGGGTGGTTGCGTGTGGGGATGCCCATAGGGTGCTCGGCGCTTGTCCAGCCGGTGGTGTCCTTTTGGCGATTCGTTGTGTTATTCCTGTGTAAACAACAACTTGTTCGTCGGGTTGTCTCCGTGCAAACAGGGGCAACGGGTCTGCCTCTCAGGTGGCTGGTCTGCTGGTTGATGCTCGGATCCTCTACAGTGCAGCTACTGTTGGTGAGTACGAGGGGTGTGTTCCTTGGAGATACACCAAGGAGCTGTTGGGGTTGGTTCTTTCCTGACTCCCCCCCCTCTTTGCTGGGTGCAGGAACACCACTATGGTGTTGACGAGCAACTTCCTTGTGTCGCCTGCTAAGTGCTTGTTGATTCGACCCAGTGCAAATAGGGTCTTCAAGCCTTGTATGGGTGTCTCATGCTCTCTTGCAGGTTTACCAGGGATCTGACGAGGAGCCTTGCTGCTCGTATGACATGGAGGCTGGCTTCCAGGCTGCAACCTGTTGGCTCATCAGGGGATTAGCCTGTTTTCTTGGGTCAGCATGATGTTTCTTAGTTGGTTGTTTGGCACACTTTCAGAAGTTGAGGTTTATTGCAAGTGCTTGGATGATCAGCTGTAGGTCTTGGTTCTGGTTCCACGTCTTCAGGGTTTGAAATCTTGGTGTTCTGAGATCTTGCTAACTGGATGCTTTTGATCTGGGTTCTGGATAGCATTTGGTTTTCGACCTACTAGCTATGCTATAGTTTTTTTATTATCAGGTTCCTAAGGCATCATAACTTCAGTAGGATGTGGATATTGCTATTGATGTCTTGGTTAGTTAGGTGTTCTCTGGACTGCCGTCTGGCTGGCAGGTCCGTCCCCTCCCTTTCCTTGTCCAGATAGATGGCTCAATAGGAGCTCTGTTTTTTTGCTTTTGTTCTCTGGGTGTTTTACATCCTGGTTGTAATGAGCTTTTAGCTCATGTTGATGTAATGGGGTATTTAGTGCCCAAAGTTTTTGGTATTAATAGTAACACACTTTTTGGACCGACCAAAAAAAAACTAGACCCACATGGGATCGTTAGGACTTGTCCAAAGAGGTGGTCTATCTTAGTTCCTTCAGGAACAAAGTATAAAAGTTGTGAGGGTGAGAGGATTTTTGGTTTAAGCATAGTATGCCCAGAGATTAACAGGGCAATAGCTCTAGTGACATCCAAAATATTGACCGTGTTGTTGTCCAGATTGTTTTCTATAGTGGCCAGCACACTTCTAGTGGTGAAGGCCTTCAGGAGTCGAATTGATCTGGCTGGGAGATCGAAAGGAATAGTAGTATCTAGAAGAGAAGTAGGAGACATGTCGAAGGTTAGAGGTGCAGGACACAAAGTAGGGTTTGTGTTGGTTTCAGTAGGATGGGGTGTGGGTTTAGCTCATGTTATGTTGGGCTTAAATAGAGGACGTGAGTAGAGTTTATCATGTGCATGGGGGTCTTATGGAGGGAAAGGTGGATCTGCAAGACATGCAAAAGAGTTGTTTTGAACTGAGAAAGAATGATTAGGTTGTTTTAACTGATAGGATTTGTCATTACTAAAAAAGTGTTTTGCAGGCTGTTTTGGTGCATCGTAACTTGGATGAGATCTTGGAAAGTGTCTAAACTTTTTTGGGAAGTGATTAAGGGTGGATTTGCAGAAGCGCCAGGTGTGGCCCTTCTCTTGGCATTTGAAGCAGATCACTTTTTTGGTACATCTGAAGCATGAGTGGTTCAGGTTGTGGCAAAAGGAGCAACATAGGGCTCTGAAGGGTCACATCCGAGGGGTTGGTTTCCAAGGTTGAGAGTTTCTCACTATCTCAAAACACAGTTGAGCAAGAGTAATCGCAGGGAGGTGTCCAAGAGGTGGAAAAGTTTGATCTAGCTGGTGAGGGTTAGTCAGGATGATATTATCTTTTTTAGGAACAAGATGTTTACTAGCTTCCCTAAATATCTCAAAAGGAAAAGATTTCTCATACCTTGTTGCAATCGTGTTTACGATGGGTGATTATGTAGTTGTGTCTTCCGTATCTTCATCATCAAGGCTAGAAGATAGGGAGATGGGCCAGAACTTTGATCTAGTGGGTTGCTGGTGCTCTTTTCTCACAAAGAGATGATCAACTGAGTTTGAGGTAGAAGAGGACATGTGCTCTTCCTTGTTGAAGAAAAGTGGGTAAAGTTCTTGGGGAGTTTCATTGTTGAAGTTGTTAACCGAAACTACCAGGGTTTTGTGAGCTGAGGGTTTTATGAAGATGGTCCATTCTTGTTTAAACTTCAACTCAGAGATCATGCTTGCCCAGCCTTCAGTGATATAATGATTGAATTTGTCGATGAGTTATATGGTGACTGGGAAAGATTTGTTTCCAATGAAGATAGTGTTGGGGCCAGGCGAAATATCAAATTTGTGGTATATCCATGCTTTTGGGAGGGGGATGCTGGTGAGGTACAAAGGGTTTGAGAGGTTGTAATCCATGAAAGGGAAGCGAGAAGCCATGTTTGGTAAAGTTGGCGGGAGGTTGCCTGTTCTTGCTAGAGTCAGTGGTTTCTTATATAGAAAGGCTCGTTTGAAGAGTGTAGTATTCTCGTTCTTGCCTTTTATGCTCTTGTTGTTGCTCAGGGAGGCAGATATGGTACCCCCAGTTCTCATATCAAAGTTCTGAGGAAAATATGTGGAGGGTGGCTCGAGGGCAAAAAAGAGGCAGCGTAAATACTAGAAGAACAAATGAGGATGAGACATGGCGCAGATTATGATAACTACAGGTAGAAAAAGCTACACATGTAGGGTGAGGGATTGGGCCGTGTATGTAGGGAGCGAGAACGGCCAGGGGTCATCCCGCAAAGAGGGCGATCATTGCAGGAAGAAGTAGGTGTAGGGCAACCCGCTAAGGGGGGTGATCGTATCTGGAAGATTTTAGGTGTAGGGAGGCTAGATAGGTAGTACAATCTCTAAATCAGAGATGTTACTACACTGATTTAGAGAAACAATAACTAGTGGAGATCACCTGAGATAAACCCTAAATCATCTAGCTCACTTGAACGAACCCGTAGATAGTCCATTTGTCTGCCTTAAAGGTGTCGAGAGAGGCTTCATGTGATCAATGCGCCGTAGTCCGCAACGGGTGAGAACGGTTGGTGTTCCAGAGGTTGGGGCTAGAGAGTAGTTGGAGTTCAATGTGCTGGAGCTTGCCATTGGAGAAAGCTGTTGATGTTCCTGAGGTTGGGGCTAGAAAGAAGTTGGAGCTTTCTCTCACTACCAACAACTATTCAAAGTTAGAGGTATTCATTTGTACCTCAGTATATTCAGTAATGATCTCCGTAGATATGATGATTCGTTTTAGTGAAATACAAACATGATGAAATCTCTTGAAATGTTCAAGAAGATTGTGAATGAAGTGCACAAATAATATTGATAAAAGTATTAAGATATTTTGATATGATCAACGTCAAAATACTTTACATCAAGAGTTTTAGGACCTTCTAGATATATTGTGATAGTGTATCGTGATGAAATTCAGTTGAAGCATGATGGTATATCAGCAAGAAGGAATCACATCCTGATGACTCATGATATGATTGTCATTTAATCTGATCTTCTATTTTATTTTAGATACATGTTTTACACTAAAACAATGTACTATATAAAATAGTTTGAAAGACACCATATGAGATATGATATGAGAAAGTCCCGATATGTCTTAAGGATTGAAACTTATACAAGAAAGTAGTTTCTTAAGAAGCTTTATCCTCAAACCACATAAATTCTAGTTTGTTGAACACTACTTACCTCAATCCAATAACAAAACTATTTGTTACATGGATGATTGGATTTTATGATAGGAATTTAATTCCAAAAGAATAGTGGGAGTAAAGTAGAACTCAAAAAGTTCAAGGTCAATAAGAAAGTACAAAGGGAACAATAAGAATCACAAACAATGGTAGAATCTCAAGTTCGTTGTGTAACATAAGACTTGTAGTTCTAGTAGAACATGTTTGAGATTGAAAGATTATGAATCCTATAACTCAAATAGGTTGTGAGCTGGTCATAAAATGATGAGCCAACAATCAACTTGAAACTATTAAAGGACCATAATCTGAGAAGAGGCATAAGGCCATGAAGTCCATGTGCACTAACAAGGTATGACCTTAGTAGTACCACCTAAAGTGGTAAAACCCATACGGTGCAATTGGGTTTTCAAGAAGAAGACCAACATGGATAACCTAAGAAGATAAATTGGTTGCAAAGATATTGTCAAACAAGTTTGAAGTGTTGAACATGACGACATCTCTTTCACCAATTGTCAAGCTTGCTATTGCAACTTATTAAGACTATGAGATTTGGCATATGAAGATTAAAACCACATTCCTTATAAGGAATGTTAGAGAGGATGTGTATGCAACACAACTTGAAGGTTTTATAACTTCATTAGTGCAAATAAAGTATGTAGGCTACAATTTTCAATCTAGAGGTTGAAACAAGCATCTCAGAGCTAGAATATTTTGATATGACAAGATAGTCAAAGAGTTTGTTTTGAATCTAGATAAAAGATAAAATAGGTGATTACAAAAGATTTAATGAGAGCATATTCACACTCCACATATTGATGGGGAATAACATCTCCATACTATAAGTATTGAGACCTAGCATGGAAAACACCTTCAACATGAAGGATTATGTGAATCATCCTATGTGATAGGAATTGAGATATATAGTGATAGTTATAGAAAGTTTCATAACCTAAATATGAGCACAAATATTGGCAAGATGCTGATAGGGTTTAACTTGAAGGATTCAATGAGAAATAATCTTCCCATGTTATATGAAATTAATCTCTCAAGAACCATGTATTCCAATTCATATGAAGAATGGAAACTCATGAGTAAGATGCCATACACACCACAAACTAGATCCATCATGTATGCTATATAATGTACCCATCCCATAATCTTATATGTAATGGGCATGGCAAGTTGATTTTATCAGATTCCAATGAAGGTCATTGGAATGCCATAAAGAGCATCCATTAGTACTTGAGAAGCACTTAGGATTAGGTCATTGGATTTGGCAATAAGGGAGAGTTCAATATAAAGAGTTTCATCGATGTAAGCATCCAAAATGAAAATGGTGATCGCAATGTAAAACTATCTAATCTTAAACGAAGAGTTGTAAGTTGGAAATGTTCCAAACTACAAACCATTATTTAAATTGTATAATAGAAACTAAGTATCCTGGTGTGATGAACACATGAGTGGATAATGTATGGATCTATAAGTTCATATAGATGAACTTATAGATGTTCCAACCATTGATGACACAATAGAAATAATGTGACAACAATGGAGCTACTGGTTAGGAAAGGAATATCAGATAGCATACTAGGATAGTTCCATCTCATATGAGACGTCATACAAAAAAGAGATGTGAAACATGAAATATACTGACTAAAGGCAAAATGTTGCTAACCCGTTGGATTAGCACTTGCACAAAAAAACATGATGGACATGTTTAGATCATGAAGAATGAGATTCGCGGGTGATGGCTCTAAGTGCATGTGGGAGTGTAATGACCCCTTCCCCCTGTTATCCTCTATAGAGGTGGATGGAGAGGGCAAGGGTCATAAACATAAATGCAGGACAAATGGTTTAGCAAATAATAAGAAATAATTAATAAATTTCACTAAGCTGAACTGAGTTTGGTACAAGATAAAACTTTTCCATCATAGTTTACCAAATATGGGTTTCTAAAATTTGTAGCAGGAATTATGTACTGTCTAACTATATCCTCCATGAATTACTTTGATTATTTACTCTTGGTGCCTTCTTCATGAATGTCCATGTTACATAATCCTTGCAAAATAGTAGAGATTATCCTAAAACACCGACAATCAAAACATGCAGTCAATATAACAAGTTATACTGGTATGTGGGGGAAACAAAATAACCACATCTATTTATAACAATGTAGTCCATCAGATTATTGTTTACAAAATTAGATTTAACATTTTAATCATGACTACTCAATCCTGATCCATCCAACCTCCAGATTATTGTCCCTGTAGTGGACATAGGCCACTCTTGACCCTAGGTATTTGATGACAAACCTTTTCCCCTAGCTTTGGTGCCAGATATTTTCCCCCAGGGCTTAATGATCCTCTTGATGATTCTTTGCCCCCAAGGCTTATTGATCATGGTCCTTTTCCCCCAGGGCTTAACTATCTTACATCGGAAGTGGCTCAGGATGCAAGCTAGTCAGGTCCATATCATGTGATATCCATAGTGACTTTACAGTTTGTAGGAAATAAATAAACAAGCAAGTATTTATTTCCAATACATGCGGGAAACCCCGAGAAAGCCACATGAAACTAAATTGATTATTCTTAGGCGAAGCCACATACCTGATTCAACAGTAACTTGAATTCCAATCAAGATTAATAAAAAAAGCCAGACAAGCAACCAACCAATTATCCTAAAAGTTAAAGAATAACATTCATGTATCATTATTTTATCCAAAATTATTACTAAGACTGACTTGGGTCTCAAGATATGGTTTTGAAGTCAACTTTAGGGTTCCACTTGGGTTTTGCCTTTCCCAAACCCTAATCACCACCTTTCATGTTCTTTTGGTTCACGAACCCTATTCAGTCATTGTAGTCTCAAAGAAACCCTAATTTATCCAATCTTAGGTTATCAAGTTCACATAAGTTCCAAGGCATTCTTTTGTCCATAAGAGATACATCTTTGACTATCAACATCAATTGTATTCACTTGATTCATCAAAACTTAGAAATTAGGGTTTTAATTCACTTAATGCATTAAAGATGTCATCTTTAGGTACTTTTGGAACTAGAAGTAGATCTAGGTTTTGATTATATTTTTCTTGGATTGCTTGTATGTTTCTGAGAAAAACCCATATATTACTTGTAATTTTTGGCCAAATAATGGATTTTTAATCGATTTTGCAAGATAGAATATTTTTCTAATGTATTGGCTAGAGAGGCAAAGAAAATACCTAATTAGGATAATCACACACCGTCGAATTGCTGTCCATTGACTGGAGCAGGGATCATGCATGTTTTATTAGGCACGCCCACTCATAAGGTTTTGTGAATTGGGGCAAAGATCAGCCCTTGATCTTTCCCTAGGACTCCCACTCTTGCCCCTTCTTGACCTTCAGGTTATCGCACACGATGGTCTTGTGGAGGAGTAGCCTCCAAAGAAGTATGAATCTAGAGAGAGGGGTTCAGAGGGTAGAGTCTCTCCATTCACTTTTGTAGGTGAAGTTGAGGGAGGGTTTATATATAGGTGTGGTGTAAGGTTTCAGGGTTCCCAAACCCTAGTGGAGAAGGGAAAGTTGGCTAGGGTTCTAGATCCTTCTATAGGTCAGGACTCGACTAGAAATTTACATGTATCCAGTTTGGTTTCATCCAATTATTTTGCGGTGAGAGGGATCAGAGAGGAAGATAGGATCTTCCAATTTCATGTGTGTACATGGGACTTTTCTAATATGGAATAGGGTGAGGGACGATATGCAAGGAGTTGGTTCTTGATCTGATGGTCCATGTCACATGCGAGGATCTGAGGCTGATTTTTTTCTAAAACTATTTAAATCATGACATTTAATTCTTTCCATTCATATTTCCCATACTTTAGGGATTTTTATAAAATCCACATCTCCCAAAACATCTATCCTTATAATCTCAAATTTTAAGGAAAAGTTTTTAATAACTTAATCTAGGTATGTGCAAGGAATCCAAAACTCAAAAAGAATAACACCTTTTCTTAATATGAAAGTCATCCACTTATAAGGCATATATTATGTGTTTAAAACACATCTTATCTCTTTCTTTCTTTTCTACTTTCTTTATTTTGTCGATTCTTTCTATTAGAAACCATGTACACACGAAAAATAATCAATTGTGGCCATCTATGCCACTTTCTAGAGAATTATACACTATTCTCTCAAGCACATACATTTGTTATCTATTGTCTCTTTCCTTTTGATTATTATGGACTTTTCTTCTCTTCCTTTTCCTTTTATTATTAGAATAATAAGACAACAAAAACTAACAAAATGTATCATTCAAGGGAAATTTACAAAGAAAAACCCTTCTTTCAAATCAATGCATATAATATTTACAATATGCCCTTTTTATTCATACAATTGCATTTCAACAAAGGAAAACAAATGAAAATCAGGTTATAACAGGGATTCTATTCGTATGTATGCCCAGAGAGACAATCATATGATGATTGAGATGGCATATCATATAAAAGATTTGATTAATAATAAATGCAATCTTCCAATTTGATCTGTTTGAATTAGTTATTAGATAATGATGAAACATGATAGATGTCTAAAGAATGGAATTACTCAATGACATGTTTTTGGGTTGATGACATGAGCAATGAGATCATACATATGTTAAGAGTACATACATTCTTGTTATGTCCCTAGTCGGATATTATTATGGAAGGCTAATAGAAAACAATGACACATAAGACTAGAGTATGTGTATATCGATTGCAGAGTCTCATCAGTCATGATATGTGATATAAAACCAAACACATAGACACTTGTTGGAGAATAGTGTATAGGACAAACCCACCTTGAGAGTGACACATGGAAACCATAATTGATGGTCATAATCATCTTTCATAGTGATGGTGGTGATTGTAGTTCTTAGACCCAAAATCACTACACTCGTCACATGCCATTCAATATACTTTGACATCATCCACTGTGACCTTGAATAAGGGTTTCCATAAAGGTGATACTTGGGTACATTATAACACATGGGGATGACTGTGAATGATGTAGATGGGATTTGTCCCTCTGAATAGAGTTTTATATCTAAGACACTTGATAAGAAAGACTGAGAAAAGCATGCACATGCACATGTGAATCAATATATGATATTGAGGTCACATATATCTCAGACAATCTGCTCTAGTTTAAGGAACATGTATTGAACATTGATATGATGGAGATTTCATGCCTGAGTTCAATTCGGATATCAGTGACAAATGAATTATACAATCACTATAACACCAATCATAGATTGTAGGTTGAAGTTGTTCTCCAAATTTCCAGATTACTTGGTTAGCAATGATGTGTTGCTAGATACCGCTGTTTGCTTGTGATGTCATAAGTTGGTTATAAACATTAACCTCCAACATAATTTGGAACCTATAGGGTCACACACATCGAATACACTTGGAATATGATTTTATTCATGAATATGGTTTAAAGTTGACTACTAAAGAGTTAGGTGTTCAATTTAAACAACATTGGTTGAATATTTACTGACTGAATAGTGAATCGACCAGTTCAAGTGTTGAACCAATCGTTCAGTGTGTCAGGTCAATTGAACTAACTTTGGTAATTTTGGACCATGAACTGATCGGTTTAGGAAGTGAACTGATCGTCTTAGGTACATGAACTGATCATCTTAGGTTGTGAACCAAGCAGTTGATGGATCAATTTGATTGATTCAATGATTAGTGCTGATGTCATGTTGTGCATTAAATTGGATTAAAAGTTTCCAATACAATTGCCATTAGGAGTCATGATGAAATGACCGGTTCAAGGGTTGAACCAATCCACTCACATGCCAATCGATCAGTTCACATGTGAGCTGACCATTTTTCTACTTGCAAGATGCAAAAGTTAAATAAATTAAGGTCCCTTTGGGTCCCACTTAGATCGGGAACCTTGATCCTAACCCTCCTATAAATAGAGGGGTACTGGGGGATTCTCAGAAACAAATCAATTGCCTCTAACAATTGTTTGTCTTCTCTAGTTGTGGTAACCAAGAGAACCTAAGCATGTCCTACCCATAAAGTGAGGGAAAGGAAGGGAGAACAATTGTGAGAGAGGAAGTTGGTGTTAGTACGCCAATGAGAGGGGATAACTCCTTGTTAGTTGTATTAGAATGGCATGAGTTCTCGATTTTCTATGTTGACCACCATAGAGGTCAGGAGGCCGTTGCCTGTCGCTAGGAGGAAAACATCAAGTTAATGTCTGTGGTGATCAAACCAAGAGCCATTGCTGACACCGTCTGAGTCTAACTTGGAAAAAAAATGCATATTCACAATGAGGAATAGTCAATGGACTTGCTCTAAGACAAGGTATAACCTCGTAAATTATCCTTACCATTATATAGTTGTTGATGTAATCGTATGTCAAGGGGAATATGGTAGATAAAAGTTTTGTTTCCACTGCCTATATCTTGCCATATTTCCCAACAAGTCTTTCATGTGTATTGCACAATGAAAATAATCTTAGACTTAATATTTTTTTTTGAAAGGTTTTGTTTACATACTTATACTTATCTAAGAATCACATACTTACAATATACATCATATACACATTATATCCACAATCCACAAAATTACAACATTGTTTGTGGTAATACTAATGTAATCCTTTGGAGCCACGAAGGATTATTATCCACTTAAGGTCCATTACATCATATGCATATGATTCATCATCAATATGTGAACCTACATTCGTGTTGCATTGTATCATCAACTTCATAGACACTCCTTGGATCTTCATGATTTCCTCAAGAAGACCAGATCTTCCAAGATTAATTCTATTTTTTCTTCTTCTATTATATGGTATGTATAAACCTTGAGTTGTATTTGAGGGGAATAAGGAAGAATATAAACTATTACATATGGAATAAAATATGAGTTCAACATGTAAGATGAATACTTGTCAACCAAAAAGGATCCATCTACATCCACATCATGCACACACAAATTGTAAGACCTCTGACTTGTGTTTTGGGTTAACCCTATTTGTTTTAGCTTGATGTTGTACTTAGAACCTTGATCTAATCCTCTAAGATGAACTTAGAGTTGGTGGAGAGCTTAGGTCTCCAGTTTTAGCTTGTTTGGATGTTGTTTGTACCTTGTGTGCTTGTTTTGTGACAATTTGTAATTTACCCATTTGTGGGGGTATTCTTATAAATTTACACATCTAGAGTGTTCCTTCTCTCTCTTGGCTTCATGAGAGAGAGTATGGTGCTTTGGGGTGCCTTGTTTGACCTTTGTTTGAGTGGTGTAACCCTAGTTTAGGGTTTCTAGGTTTGGTGTGCCTTGACCTTGTGACCCTTGTTGGTTTGTCTCAACCTAGGTCATGACCTAGGGCTTGTTTGGAGGGTGTCACAGTCAAGACACCTACCCTAGGTGTGTTTGTCATGACCAAGATAGTCTTGGGTGTCTTTGGTCAAGATGGGTTCTCTTGTGTGGAGTGTATCAATCTACGATTTGTGGTGACCTTGTATCGCGACCTAGTGGTCCTTGGTGGTGTGTCACGACCATGGGTGGTTCCTTTGGTGTGTTGCGATTGCGACATGAAGGCTGGGTGGCCTAGGTGGTCAAGATCCAACCTAGAGTGTATCACCATCTCTTGCATGTGGGCTTTATGTGGATGCATGTTAGTTTCTTGAGTGGACAAGTGTCCCTTTAGGGCCTTCTTTCATTGACACCTCATCCCTTGCCCTACCTCTCTCCTCATTTGCTATATAAACCCTCTTCTCTCCATGCAAGTGATCTTTTTTGACCGTCCTCTTTCTCCTTCCTTGCTTGGACGATCTTGGAGTTTTGTGGAGCAAGAAGGATCTATTCTTGGTGCTTTGGAGGTGGTTCAACCCTTGCATGTGGTGTTGGTGGTGATCCTTGGTCATCTTCAACCTTGGTGAGTGTTTATTTTCCTTGTTAATGTTTTCTTTGGATCTTCTGCCCCATCTTCTTCCTTTTTCTCGGCCCTAGACCATGTTTTGACATGGGGATCGTTCTTGAGAGTAAGCTCCTCATCACAAAGGTAACATGCTATGTTTTGACAAGGCGACACCCAAGTGAGAGGGAGTTTCTTCTCTCTTTTCCCCCTTCTTTCTTTTGGTTTGACCTTGAACATGTTTCCCTATTTCTTGAGCTATCCTTTGACCTTGGTGTTTCTTCTTTCTTGAGGTGATATTGTGGGCAAAAGTGGAGCTTTTAGTGGAGCTTGGTCTTCCTTGGTGTTCGTGTGCTTGGAGCTTGCCTTCCTTGGAGTTGAACTTCTTTATGGTGGGTTATATCACTCTTAACCTTCTCTATTAATGCACCTTTCTTACATGCATGTTTCTATTTCCTCTATCTAATGCTTCCTTAACATGCTAGTAAATGGTGATAGACCTTAGAGATTGGATGATGTTGAGATCATGCTTTGTTTGTATGTACAACGAAACCCTAATTCCTTGTACCCAGTTTTTAGTGGTTGTGGTGCATGGTGGTTTTACTTCCTTTCTTGACCTTATCTTGAGTTTCATGCATGATAATCGAGTGTTTCTGTGTTCTATGAAGTTTTGACTCAGTTTTGGTGGTGATGATCTTGGTTTCTCTTCCTTGTTGAGGTTCCTTTTCATGGTAGTTTCATGAAGTGTGTTTTAGGGTTTGATGACCATTTTGCATGAAGTTTTTCCTTCATGGTGATGATGGGTTTTCCCTTGTTTTGTCTCCTATTTTAGACATGGGTTATCTCTATTTTGGCCTTGGTTTGATCTTGGTTCTTAGTCTTGGTGGTGTCTTGACCCTTAGTGGTCATTATGCCTTATTTGTCTTGGGTCGCAACATCTCTTGGCATGTTGGTTTTGGGTTGAGATAGATAACCTTGTGGAGGTTGCGACATCCTTCTCCTTGATGGCCATGACATTGACTTCCTTCAGGGTCAAAACACACCTTGGTTTGGTCGAGATGTTTCCCTTCTCCCTTGGTTGGTCATGACATGGCTTGGTCTTGAGTTACACCTTTGTCGCGGGTCAAGATGATCCTTGTTCTTGGGTCACGACATGCTTCCTCACGTGGGTGAAAACCCTAACTCTAGATGATGTGACCTGGTTGCTTGTGGGTTGAGACATGGCACACCCTTTAGTGGGTCATGGTCATGACATGGAGGAGGTTGGACATAGTCATGACACCATGGGTGATGGTGGCCACGACCCATGTGTGGTGGTGGTCAAGACATACATGAGTGATGGATGGTTGTGTTACATGCTTGAAAACCTAATCGATGCACATCTATAAGCAATGCATGAGCCACATGTAGTGCTATGTGGATAGATGATTGACTAACCTTAATAACGCTTCTTAAACCTAAGTATTCCAAGAATGTGGGAGATGTCATACCTAGGGTTTAGTGTTTGTAGTACATCTACAAAACCCTAATAGACTAAGTATGTAGTCCTAATGTTGAGTAATGAGATGTGTTTTTTCTCTCTCTCTCCTCAGATGTTTATCATGTGTAATGCTTCCTATCTCTTGTTTAGAAGCCCCTAACTTTGTAGGTGATATGTATGCCATGGACATGTATGCTATGTTGGTGATTATGTGACACAAGGTGGTGCTTATGCACATCGATGAGGCATAATATGCATGGCTTAATGTGATAGGTCCTATGAATTGGAAATGGCTCAATGCCTATTGAGAGGTGATATCCTCAAAGTGATGTGATTAAGGGATTCATTTCCCATGGTGATATGTGACTTTGGTGATCGACTTGTGATTGACAAAGCAATGAGTATCATGAGGTGATTGTGTGACAAGTTCACACCTTGTACATTTTATATCTTCTGAAGTTGCAACACAACCTTAATCATGTAAAGTTTGTTTTAGCTTTATACGTTGTAAATTGATGGATGGTAAAAGTCACCCAATTGGCTAAATAATCAAGTGAAACCTAATCATGTAGTTTTCCCTATGCTATAGATCCATTCCAGTGCCATCTTTAATTTCTAGATTGCTAAAATGCGTTTAACTCAGAGCACTTATTTTTGAATATGCTGGGTGCAAGTTGAGTATCTCCTTATGTCCTTAACTATAGGTTGTGTGAGACTGCCATGCATGAGCTGATCTCCTTGTGATATGGATGTCCATGCGTGAGCCACTCCTTCTATTAAGAATGGCGATGCATGAGCCTGCTCTTCTAGTGTAGTTACCTGTACCTTGGTGGGATATGTGTTTATATATGGATGGCCATGCATGAGCTGATCCTTGTGCTGACTACACACCATTCTTTTATAGTAGACTATATGTCTCTATCGTGTTCTCTTGACCTGACCAATAGGTGTTGGATACATCATGGATTTCAACTCTTCCATGGACCTTATGTGGAACTAATTTTGACTTAGCAGTGGTTACTTGAATCCGGGTGGTACGACTCAAATCCTTGGGGCATAATAAAACACAAAATACAACTGTGTAGTATATATGCTTAGGGTGACATACGTTTCACATTGGTTGATCCTTTGCCTTATCTTTTTACTGATTTGTTGAATTTTAAGATGGTAAGAGAAGTCCACTGTTATACATGTTCTTCATATTCCTTTTTAGGATGTAGCTTAATCTACTATTCAATGATGGATGACTAGTCTTGTTTAATCTATCTTACCTATTATGTACATATTTTTTAGCTGAACATATTCAACTTGCTAGCTTGTGTTAATTATCTCCTTAGTTTTACCTTCTTAGCTTATCTATGCTTTAATAGCATTGGCTGAGAGTTATATCTCTCGCTGGGGCACTTGGTCTAATCCCTTGGGTTTCCACATATTTAAGGTGACCATGCACAAAGAGGTAGATGTCGTGTAGCTAAGGAAAAACAATAACAAGAGTAATAGGCAATAGGTTGGATGTGCTGCTAGTCTTTTGGTATGTTAGAGTCCTAGAGTTGTCCTTGTACGCTCAGGTCCTTGGGGTGTTTTGAGATGTTTTGTGGTTATGTGATCAATACGAGGTTTTGTCTTGTGTGCCATGGTTGTATAGTTGTGACAAATGTACTCGTATATATATGGAACTAGTATCTTGTGTAACAGGTTGATAGTAAGAATGTTGGTCTATAGTGATGCAAGCACCACGTAACATGATATGTGCTGCAAGTGGCAGGCTTGTGGACTCCAATGTAATAAGTTTTTAGCTTATGGTGCTTTAACAAAATCAGTTTTAATTTCCTGTGTTTTTTGGTGATCCGTTGGATTAGTGTTGTTTTTTATTTTTGTTTTGAGTAATCTTGTTTGTGGTGCATTGGGACGCCACAGTTAAGGTTGGTATCAGAGCTTTAGGTTCTTTGAGTCTATATGGACCTAGGACTAGGGTGTGTGTTTGTTCTAGTGTCCTCAAGTATGTCTTATAGTGACTTCTTCTTACGTAGAAGAAGAAGAAGTATAGAAAATATGGCTACAGAACACGAAGAACATGCTACACATAGAAGTGTTGCTACACCTAGTGGTGGTGCAAGGGATAAGGAAAGAGAAGATTGGGTGCCTAATGAGACCCAATTTCACTTGGTTGTTGTAGAGAACCTTGCGTTCCAATCTCTCTTTGGGCAGTTTGTGGTGATGATGGTGCACATGGAAGATAGGATGCCTGCCCCTCATCCTAGGGCAGCTGTCCCTGATGCTAAATCTCTAAGAGTTGGGAAGACCTTTGAGAGGTTGAGATGTGTTGGTGTTGTAGAGTATGCTGGTATGGCTGATCTAGAAGATGCTGATATTTGGCTAACAGAGTTGGAAAGGGCTTTCAAGATCCTTAATATCCCCAAGCCGATAAGGTGAAGCACGTTGTGTATCTCCTGAAGGGGAGTGCTGGTTACTGGTGGGCCATTGAAGAGGAGAAATGATCAAGTGTTGATATCAGTTGGGAGGAGTTCATATGAGAGTTTGTTAGTAGATACTTTCCGTGTACCTATTTGGGAAAAAAAGACCAGTCAGTTTGAGCAGATCCAGTAGGGATCCATATCGATCAATGAGTATGAAGCAAAGTTTATGTAGCTACTGAGGTTTCATCCTCACATGGCATCAACAGATGAGGAGAGGATTCAACATTTTGAGAAGGGTCTGAACGGTGAACTGACGACAACAACGACACCACTTGAGAATTGTGAGAAGTTTGCGACGTTTGTGGAGTCCATCAGGAGGATTAAACGGTCTGTGGCTAAGAAGCGGGAGAGGAGTGCTAAGAAGAGGTCGAAACAATCTCAAGGGAAGTCGTCGGGAGGCTTTCAGATGCCTAGGTTTTTTGCACCACCATCACAATAGAGGTCTAGTGCCCAGACCCAATGGTCGCCCAGTAAGTGCAGAGGACATAATTTTCCACCAGTAGGAGATCATAGTGTAGCATCAACTTTGATGAAAGGGCTGTCTAGGCCATGGTATGAGAGCAAGACCTACTACAAGTGCAGACATGTTGGGCATACAAAACTGTTATGCCCTATGAAAGATGAGGAAGTAACCTAGCAACTGAGGCAGATCCAGCAGGGCTCACAGAGATAACAATTGAGTGGCAGTGGAAGGGGGCATGGACAAGTGTCTCAAGCTAGTTCTTCAGGGAAAGCCAGAAGAGGAAGATGACGACATCAGGCAAAGGATAGATTCTATGCTATGAGTTAGCCTGAAGGTGTGGTCAACCCATAAGTAGTGACAGGTCATATGGAGTTGTTTCATTCTAATTTATCTTTTTCTTGCTTATATCTATTTTGTTCGATCCGGTCAACGTACTCTTTTGTCACTCAAGAAGTGATTGATGCTTGTTCTTTTCCTGTTAGCCGTTGACGGGATAGTCTTCATTTACAAAAACCGATAGTTGGTCCCGCGGAGTTACAGGAGGTGTGTCTTTCATGTGTCCTTTCTTTCTCGGGATATAGCATTCAAGTGGATCTCTTACCACTTGATATGATGGATTTGATGTGATCCTTGGAATGGACACCTTGGAGAAGTATTAGGTGGTCTTGAACTATAGTTCTAAGGTGGTGACCTTCTTAGATGGTGACATGTCGTGGATCTTCCAAGGTGATAGGAAGATTCTTCCTACCTATTTGGTTTTGGCGGTGGTAGCTAAGAAGTTGATGAGATAGGGTTGTGATGTGTTTTTAGTGCATGTGGTGGATACCAAGGCTAGGAGTCCAAGTATCTAGGAGGTTCCAGTTGCCAGAGAGTTTGAGGATATGTTCCCAGACAAGTTTTTAGGTGTTCCCCATGCCAGAGAGATTAATTTTGAGATCAATCTAGTCCCAGGCATGCAACTTATGGCGCAAAAACTGAATAGGAAGGCACCAATAGAGATGGCAGAGTTGAAGAAATAGTTGTAAGAGCTACTAGAGAAGGGCTTCATTAGACTGAGTATGTCTCTATGGGGTGCTCCTGTGCTATTTTTGAAGAAGAAAGACAGATCCATGAGGTTGTGTATAGACTACAAGCAGTTGAACAAGGTAATGATAAAGAATAAGTATCCCTTGTCGAGGATCGATGACTTGTTTGATTAATTACAAGGTGCTTCAGTCTTCTTCAAGATAGATCTGAGATTGGGGTATCACAAGTTGCGAATCAAGGTGGATGACATACATAACTCAACTTTTTGAACTAGGTATGGTCATTATGAGTTTGTAGTTATGCCATTTGGGCTAACCAATGCACCAACAATGTTCATGGACTTGATGAACAAAGTGTTTCATTAGTTTCTCAATCAGTTTGTGGTGGTCTTCATAGATGACATCTTGATTTACAGTCATGAAAGTCAACAACATGAACAACGTCTTCGTCAGGTGTTGACTGTGTTGAGGCAACATTAGTTGTATGCCAAGTTCAACAAGTGTGAGTTTTGGCTAAAGGAGGTGTCTTTCGTAGGACACGTGATATCTATCTAAGGTGTTCATGTGGACTCCAAGAAGGTTAAATCCATGATGGAGTGGGAATAGCTGAAGACACCAACAGAAGTATGCAACTTTTTGGGTTTGGCAGGCTACTACCAAAGGTTTGTTAATAACTTTAGCTCCATGGAGTTGCCCCTAACCAAGATGACGAGAAAGGATGTACCTTTTGTTTGGGATGAAAAATGTCAATGTTTCTTCCAGTTGCTGAAGGAGAAGTTGATGAGTGCACTAGTGCTAGTGTTGCTTGAGCAGGGAAAGGTTACATCATTTTTTGTGATGCATCACTGAATGTAGGGGCGTAGCCAGGTGGGGGGCTACCGGGGCTTCAGCCCCCCTCCCCCTAAAAAATTAACACAAGTAGTTGTCTTTAAGGATAAATAATAGCTAAAAATATAGATATATATGCGGACTACGTACATCAATACATGGAAAGTGGCTAGATGGAGTGGTAAAACACATGTTCCCAAGTGTGGGTGGCGCGGGTTCCATTCTTAGTGATAGAATTTTTTTTAACTCAGCCCCCCCCCATGTGTCAAAAATCTACAAATACATGATTTCATCCCCGCTTGGTATGATTTTTTGGCTCTGCCATTGACTAAATGGCTTAGGTTGTGTGCTGATGCAGGACAAAATGTGGTATCTTTTGTGTCACGACAGCTGAAGAAGCATGAGGAGAACTATCCTACCCATGATATGGAGTTGGCCGTGGTGGTTCATGCTTTGAAAATCTGGAGGCACTACCTTTATGGTGAGAAGTGTCAGATCTTCACAGATCATAAGAACCTGAAGTACATCTTTTTGCAGCAGGAGTTGAACATGCGACAGAGGTGCTAAATGGAATTATCAAGGACTATGTGCATGATTGATTACCATCCAAGCAAGGTGAATTTTGTGGCAAATGTGCTAAGCAGAAAGTCTTCTTTGACATCATCTATGGGCAGTGCACCGTTGAACTCCTTAGTGTGTCATAAAAGAGACATGTTGGCCTCCTTGCGTCAGATGAATGTGAAGCTAGAGTTATCCATGCTAGCAGGGTTGTTGTCACAGTTGCAGGTGAAGCCGACATTGATATAGTAGATCAAAGAGGCATAACAAGATGATACAATGATACAACAGATACGATTAGAGTTCGACAGCGAGAAGCATGATGGTTTCCACGAGGCAGATGATGGGATAGTTTTTTACCACAGTAGAGTTGTGGTCCTTGATGCTGGTAACCTGAGAAGGATGATTCTAGAAGTGGCTCAGTCTTTTATGTATGTGATGCACCCAGGTAGCACCAAGATGTATCATAAACTTAAAGATCTGTATTGGTGGCCTGGCTTGAAGTGGATGTGGCTGAATTTGTGGCCAAGTGTGAAGTGTGTCAGCAAGTCAAGGCAGAGCATCAGAAGCCTATAGGAACATTGCATTTGTTACCCATACCATAATGGAAGTGTGATCGTGTTATGATGGACTTCATGATTGGTTTGCCTAGGACAACCAAAGGATATGATTCCATTTGGATGATAGTTGACCGATTTACGAAGTCGACACACTTCTTGCCAATGAAGATAACATATTCAATAGATAAGCTCACTCAAATATACGTGTATGAGATAGTGTGTTTACATGGTGTCTCCGCTACTATCGTGTTAGATAGAGGTCCTCGATTTACGAGTTGCTTTTAGGAGTGCTTGCACACAACTTTGGGTAAGCAGTTGCGGTTCAACACTACTTTCCACCCACAGACGGATGGTCAGTCTGAGAGGACCATACAGACCTTGGAGGACCTATTGAGGGTTTGTGTCTTGCAGTTTTTGGGGACTTGGAACATCCACATCAGTCTGACAGAGTTTTCCTATAATAATAGTTATCAGAGGAGCATCAACATGACACCATATGAGGCATTGTATGGGAGACATCGTAGGTCTATGTTGTGTTGGTATGAGACAAGTGAATATCAACTCCTTGGTCCTGAGCTGGTGCAACAGACAATACAAAAGATTAAAGTGATTCAACAACAATTGAAGGCAGGCCAGGACAACCAGAAGTTGTATGTTGATAACCATTGGATACCCTTGGAGTTTCAAGTGGGGTACATGGTGTATCTAAAAGTCTCATCTTGGAAGGGTGTTTTGAGGTTTGGGAAGAAGGGTAAGTTGGCTCCCAGGTATATGGGGCCTTACCCTATGGTGGCACATGTTGGGAAGGTGGCCTACATGTTGGATTTTTCTCCTGAGTTACACATCTTGCATCTAATATTCCATGTTTCTATTCTAAGGAAGTACCACCCTGATACTGAGTTGGTTTTGCATCCAGTGGAGGTTGAGCTTGATGAGGACATTGGTGCGTCAAGCCAGAGGTGTACACACTATCCAACAAGGGGTGACTAGATGCACTCCACGGGACTCGAACACATGTGCAGATCTTTCAAAATTCATATTAACCCTAACACAGTCGATCACAATACCAAATAGGTCACCTGCAAGCACACAAGGTACTATTGTAGCATAGGTGAAGGGCAAGTGTAGGGGTCAATCCTCAGGAAGAAAAGGGGGCACTAAAGCTAGGTTAGTTTGGCTAGGTTCTTACTGTGGAGACTAGGGTTATGGGTTTAAAGGTGGTTTTAATTGTTAAACTATTATGATTGAACAAGTAATTAAAGGCAAGAATGAAATCTAAGTTAACCCTAGACAAGATTAAGGCTAAGAAGACAAGAAAGGATTAAGCTAGGTATGAAAGTGAAAATTACACTAAGGCTAGCAAAAGAAGAGCAAAAGATCAATTAAAGAGCTAAGCTAGCATGAACAAGGCAAGAGCAAAGCAAGAAGCTAACTAAGAAAGAAAAGAACTAACTAAGCTAAGCAAGCACAAAATTAGGGTTTTAAGCAGTAAAGAGAGGTGTGGGCTGTTTAGGGGTATGAACATGTCAA
The DNA here is from genome assembly GCA_963693085.1 of Alisma plantago-aquatica. NCBI lineage: Eukaryota > Viridiplantae > Streptophyta > Magnoliopsida > Alismatales > Alismataceae > Alisma > Alisma plantago-aquatica. The sequence continues at coordinate 643,023,770 of OY856409.1, read as the reverse complement.
TGTGGTTGGGGGTGATAACATGCAAGCATTACTCATCCATCAATATTATCCAAACCAAACAACTGGTTAGAGTCTAATGAATTGACCTAAGATACTAACTAGCCATGGATGAGATGGGATATGTATAGGGGAACTAGTCTCTAACAACTCCCATGACCCTTACGAGGCTCAATTGGGTTAGGGATTAGGTTCAATTCAATTAGAGTCTAATCAAGTCTAGATTTCTAGATTAGACATTCCTAAGGAAATTAGGGGCCGAGGGTAGTAATGGGGAGGTGAAATTAGGGTTTGGACCCCAATTCCCCCACATTCTAGCCTTGAGAAGGCTCCATGCTAATTGCACTAAAATCACCTAATCTAGATACTTAGATTCCTCACTTAGGCTTAGGGAGAATGATTAGGATGTAGGAATATGAGAAGCAACCTAGGGATCCAAGAATTAGACCTAGGGGCAAATCCCAAAATTGCCACAAATAATCAATTTCACTAAAACCCTAGGTGATATCACACACAAACCAACAAGAAATTCATGGAGAATTAGATGCAAATAGAACATAATCATTTCCAAATGAAATAATAATGTTTACATATCATTTTCCCCCAACATGGTATCAAAGTAACATAATTTCCCCCAAACAGCCCACCAAGAGGGGCCTAGCTACTCATGGAAATGGAAAATACAAAAAGAAAGGAAGAAGAATGAGTAGAGGAGTGAAAATCCATGATGATCTCAGTGAAGACTCCTCCTTCTCCACCTCGTAGCAGTTATAGCTCAATCTCCCTCCTCCAAGGTAGGTGAATGGCATAGATGTATGGTGGAAATGGGTGAAAACAATGGAAAACTAGGGTTTTGGTGGTGGAAATGGTGAAATGGAGGTGGGAATGGATGGAGGACGAGATGGGGAGGCTAGAGTGGATGTAGGGTAGCTGACCTCATGTCCCAACTTCCACCTATGTATATATAGGTGTGGGGGAAGCACTAAGTTAAGTAGGGTAAAATGGGGAAATTAGTGAAAAAATGGGTAGGTTCTGTGAGTAGCACGACCATGGTAGATCACCACAGTCATGGTGAGTAGGGGTGAACACAGTCATGGTAGGGTACAATGATCGTGGGAATTAAAATGTGGAGATCACAGAGATATGGTACATGGATGGTCACAGCCGTGGGGGGTCACCACAGTCGTGAGGGGAACCTATGGCCACGTGCATATTGCTCACCACGACCGTTTTGGCCAAATTCATCAAAATCTGGAAGTTACAGTGATTTATTGTGATTGGGGCATGTCCACCATGGCCGTGGTGAAGTACCTCGGCCGGTTTTGTGTCCCTCCCATGCACTTGAGCTTTGAACTTGATCATCCATGGAGGGTATTACTTCAAAACATTCTTTGACCACTTGGGGTAGGTTGGGAGTGGTTTTGGCCTCATTGTGGGCTCCTCCAAGCCTGAGGAAACCCTAGATTGGACCATCTTCTTTCCATGCCATCAAGTAGTGGACAAAGTACCTATAAAACATGCAAAAATCCTCCATAAGTGCATTTGATAGAAATAAGCATATTGGGGGGAAAACATGTAATCTAACAAGTATAGATGTGATTGAAATGCTATATGACACAAGATGAAGCCCTAAAATAGGGCTGAATCACCACCCAAAACTGAAAACATACTTGTCCTCAAGTATGCTCCAACTCAATCTCTGTACAAATTTTCCAAAGTCAAGAAATAACAAATGCAATGTAAAAGGTGATTATTTCTGAATGGGATCAAAGATGACTAAGTACATGCACTCCACCTCTCTCCTCTCCTGCTTTCACAATCCAATCATGAAAATAGCACAAAGTATATGAACTTCAAATATAGTGCATAGAACACACAAGTTATTCATATTTCTTTCATAAAGTTCTGAGTAAACTGTTTCAATGATGGTGTTAATCAAGGATGACTAGGAGTGTTGTTCACCTTCATGCATTCAGTCTTATGTTTCAAATCACACCAAATGACCCATGTGGCTGCAGAAAGGGTGAAGTCAGCTAGGTTTGATGTTTCCTAGCTCATTGGGTATGAAAATGGAAGAAATGATTGTGGTAAGATTTTTGCAGTGTTATTACATAAATCACTCATCTTTTCTTTATTTGAATTCTCTTAAATAGGATCATCTTTTTATTTTATTTTTTTCTTTCTTTTTCTTTTTCTTTTATTTTCTTTGCCCTTGGAGTAGGTAGGGCATATGGTGGATAGAGTGAAGTGGGGAGATGGAGATGTGGCCACCCCAAACTTTTGGAGGTGGCCACAGCTAATACGTTCACTTTGGCATCCTTTCATGGGGCAGAGGGGTAAGAAGATGGTGAGTGAATAGTCGGGTCAAAGAGGGGTCATTGGCTTGATTCTTAACATAAGGTCTCCTGTATGAAAATTAATCCAAAACTTCATCCAACAATGTCACACCACATGAATGAACAATATGAAATTGATATTTCAATCAAGTGATTTCATGAACACTAAGCGCTTATATCTTGCTCAAGTCACAATTCAACCAAATAATTCACAAACACAAGAGAGGTGATGCACATGTAAATAGTCAAGAATTGATACCATTTAGCAATAAACAATAACAAGTCACTTGCATTTGTCAAATGTCATCATTTTTAATCCAAAAAGTAGAGATTGGGTTGAAACACACTTTTAGACAAGAAATTTCAAATTTGGGTAAAATTGGCCAAAATAGTGCCAAATTACCTTCAATCACATCTAAGCATGTATTATTGAAATTAAAGAAATAAAAAAGCAAATCCTAGCTAAAACATGCAAAAATTACCAAAAATCTACATGATATGCAATGAATGGCAAAAAGAGCAATTTTTTGAAAATTACACAAAAATGACAAGAAAGTGAACTACATGGCATGCGGGTATGCAAAGCAAGTACACAAAGCATGGGTATACAAGTATGAGAGATGGTTATACTGTTTGATCATCTTGAGCAAAAATTTAGAACAAGGAACATAGAGGAAAGTGGGAGTAGAGAAAGGGCTTACCACCTACCACCCCAAACTTTTAAACCATGTTGTCCTCAGCATGAAAAAGAAGTCTAGGATTATAGGGTAGGGGGCATGGAGTCATGGTAGACAAATGCCAACAAGGGAGAGAGATCTCAAAGTGTCAAGTGAGAAGGGGATATCCACCACAACCGTGGTGGCCACCATGGCCGTTTTGTATTGCCTCCGCCACGGCCGTGCTGTGTGGAACGACCGTGTTGGTCACCTTCATGTAGGTTTTCTATTAATTTGCAATCTTCTCTACAATTATGATCTTCTCCTTGGTTGGCTTTTCCATGCATCATCTTCCCCCCATTGTACATGTTCTTAAATGATTAACAAACAACAAAACCATCAAGTGTAGTGTGTGTGTGTTTCTTCTTAGAAAGTGTAAAAACAAATAAAAAGTATATAAAAAAGAGGGTTCGGTGAAAAATTCCCAAACCTATGTGGGTTGCCTCCCACAAGCATTGAGTTTCATACCTTTAGCTGGGCTGGTTGTTCTTTCAGCATCAACCATTGTCCAAAAACAAAATGTTTGCATCCCAATCATAAGCAAGCCTCTCAAATTCTTTCCTTGATTGATCTTCCTCCCAAGGGTCATGTGAGCTTCTCAAGTGTTTTTCAGCAGTTTTCTCTCCTTGGGGATCATCATCATAGATCTTAATCAATCTTATGACCTTCAAAAATTTCATGCCATAGTTTCTCTCTCTCTTGAGTAATGGGTCTTCATATGCATCAAAGAGAGGGGTCTTAATCATATGGGACACTTGCGAACAAGGACTTTCTGGCAAGGGATTTTCATTAAGATCTTTGTCAAATTGCTTCCCTCCCTAGTTAAGCTTCTCAACAACCATGCCACACACCATGATCGAAGCCATATCCATTTGCTCATGCAAAGTAGGGGGAGCATGTGATAGTTGTGGTGGTGGCACTGACATTAATGCCCTTTGTAATTGAGGTGGAGGAGGGAATTGAGGTTGGATGGTGAATTGGTGGTAAGGTTGTGGTGATGGAGGTGGTGGGGGTGTGTAAGGCTTAGGATTGCCTTGGAGGTAGGGTGGTGGAGGAAATGGATGGGTTCATGCATTTTGGCCTTCCATCTTGCCTTCCCCGAGTGGCTTGTCACATGTACAAAGCAAAACCAAACAAAAGAGAATAAGTTACTAAGCCAAAATACACAAAGAATGCTAAGAATAATGAATAAAGAATAGCAATGATGAAGGCAGTAGAAAAATTCAAAGCAAAACTAACTAGCTAGGCCGAGCGCCTTTCTCCCCGACAATGATGCCAAAAAGCTTAGTGCATCAAGCCAGAGGTGTACACACTAGCCAACAAGGGGTGACTAGGTGCACTCCACGGGACTCGAATACACGTTTGGATCTTTCAAAATTAATATTAACCCTAACACAGTCAGTCACAATACCAAATAGGTCACCCGCAAGCGCACATGGTACTATTGTAGCATAGGTGAAGGGTAAGCATAGGGGTCGATCCTCAGGGAGAAAAGAGGGCACTAGAGATAGGTTAGTTTGGATGGATTCCTACTGCGGAGACTAGGGTTAAGGGTTTAAATGTGATTTTGATTGTTAAACTATTATGAACGAACAAGTAATTAAAGACAAGAATGAAATCTAAGTTAACCCCAGACTAGATTAAGGCTAAACATGTAAGAAAGGATTAAGCTATGTATGAAAGTGCAAATTACAATAAAGCAAGCAAAAGAAGAGAAAAAGATCAATTAAAGAGCTAAGATAGCATGAACAAGGCAAGAGCAAATCAAGAAGCTAACTAAGCAATAAAAGAACTAACTAAGCTAAGCAAGCACAAAATTAGGGTTTTAAGCTGTAAAAAGAGGTGTGAGCTATTTAGGGGTATGAACATGTCAACATGGTTGGGGGTGATAACATGCAATCATTACTCATCTGTTAGGATTATCCAAACCTAAAAACTAGTTAGAGTCTAATGAATTGACCTAAGCTACTAACTGGCCATGGATGAGATGAGATATGTATAGGGGAACTAGTCCCTAACAACTCCCATTACCCTTACGAGGCTCAATTGGGTTAGGGATTAGGTTCAATTCAATTAGAGTCTAATCAAGTCTAGATTTCTAGATTAGACATTCCTAGGGCAATTAGGGTCTGAGGGTAGTAATGGGGAGGTGAAATTAGGGTTTTGGACCACAATTCTCCCACATTCTAGCCTTGAGAAGGCTCCATGCTAATTGCATTAAAATCACCTAATCTAGCTACTTAGATCTCTCACTTAGGCTTAGGGAGATTGATTAGGATGTAGGAAGATGAGAAGCAACCTAGGGATCCAAGAATTGTACCTAGGGGCAAATCCCAAAATTGCCACAAATAATCAATTTCACTAAAATCCTAGGTGATTTCACACACAAACCAGATTGAGGAAGAGATGAAGAAGAAGTACCCGTATCTTTTCACTTAGGATTTTTGGGACAAAATCCTTATTAGGGGTTTATGGCTTGTAAGAACGATGACATATGTTTTGGGTTAACCCTATTTGTTTTGGCTTTATGTTGTTCTTAGAACCTTGCTCTAATCCTATTGGAGGAGAGCTTAGGTCTCCAATTTTAGCATGTTTGGATGTTGTTAGTGTCGTGTGTGCTTGTTTTAGGGCAATTTGCAATTTACCCCTTTGTGGGGTTATTCTTGTAAATTTCCACCTATAGAGTGTTCCTTCTCTCTCTTAGCTTCATGAGAGAGTTTGTGGTGCTTTTGGGTGCCTTGTTTGACCCTTGGTTGAGTGGTGTCACCCCTAGTGGTGATTAGGGTTTCTAGGGTTGGTGTGCCTTGACCTTGTGACCCTCGTTGGTTTGTCTCGGTCTAGGTCGTGACCTAGGGCTTCGTTGGAGGGTGCCATGGTCGAGACACCTTCCCTAGGTGTGGTTGTCATAATCAAAATGGTCTTGGTGTCTTTGGTCGAGATGGGTGCTCTTGTGTAGAGTGTCTCGACCTAAGATTTGTGGTGACCTTGTGTTGTGACCTAGTGGTCCTTGGTGGTGTGTCACGATTATGGGTGGTTCCCTTGGTGTGTTGTGGTCGCAACATGAGGGTTGGGTGGCCTAGCTGATCGAGATCCAACCTAGAGTGTATCATCATCTCTTTCATGTGGGTTTTATGTGGTTGCATGTTAGTTTCTTGAGTGGACAAGTATCCCTTTGGGGCCTTCTTTCATTAACACCTCATCCCTTGCCCTACCTCTCTCCTCCTTTGCTATATAAACCCTCTTCTCTCCATGAAAGTTATCTTTTTCAGCCATCCTCTTTCTCCTTCCTTTCTTGGATGATCTTAGAGTTTGGTGGAGCAAGAAGGATCTGTTCTTGGTGCTTTGGAGGCGGTTCAACCCTTGCATGTTGTGTTTGTGATGATCCTTGGTCATCTTCAACCTTGGTGAGTGTTTATCTTCTTTGTTAATGTTTTCTTTGGATCTTCTACCCCATCTTCTTCCTTTTTCTCAGCTTTAGACCATATTTTGACATGGTGGCCGTTCTTGAGAGTAAGATCCTCATCACAAGGGTAATAGGCCATGTTTTGACAAGGCAGCACCCAAGTAAGAGGGAGTTTCTTCTCTCTTTTCCCCCTTCTTTCTTTTGGTTCGATCATGAACTTCTTGCCCTCTTTCTTAAGGTATCCATTGACCTTGGTGTTTCCTCTTTCTTGAGGTGATCTTGTGGCTAAAAGTGGAGCTTGATCTTCCTTGGTGATCGTGTTCTTAGAGCTTGCCTTCCTTGGAGTTGATCTTCTTTAAGACATGTTATATAGCTCTTAACCTTCTCTATTAATGCATCTTTCTTACATGCATGTTGTTGTTTCCTCTCTCTAATGCTTCCTTAACATGAGTAAATGGTGATAGACCTTAGATCTTAGATGATGTTGAGATCATGCTTTGTTTTGATGTAATATGAAACCCTAATTCCTTTGTACCTAATTTTTTAGTGGTTGTGGTGCATGGTGGTTTTACTTCCTTTCTTGACCTTGGATTGAGTTTCATGCATAACGATTGAGTGTTTGTGTGTTCTATGAAGTTTTGACTCAGTTTTGGTGGTGATGATCTTGGTTTCTCTTCCTTTTTGAGGTTCATTTTCATGGTAATTTCATGAAGTGTGTTTTAGGGTTTGATGACCATTTTGCATGAAGTTTTTCCTTCATGGTTACAATGGGTTTTCCCTTGTTTTGTCTCCTATTTTAGCCACAAGTTATCTTTGTTTTGACCTTGGTTTGATCTTGGTTCTTGGTCTTGCTGGTGGCTTGACCCTTAGTGGTCATTATGCCTTATTTTTGTCTTGGGTCGTGACATCTCTTGGCATGTTGGTTTTGGGTCAAGATAGCTGACCTTGTGGAGGTCGTGCAATCCTTCTCCTTGATGGTCGTGACACCTACTTCATTGAGGGTCAAAACACACATCGGTTTGGTCGAGATGTTTTCCTTTTCCCTTAGTTGGTAGTGACATGGCTTGGTCTTGAGTTATGCCTTTGTCACAGGTTGACATGATCCTTGTTCTTGGTCACGACATGCTTCCTCGGGTGGGTGAAAACCCTAATTCTAGCTGATGTGACCTGGTTACTTGTGGTTCGAGACATGGTACACCCTTTGGTGGGTCATAGTCATGACATGAAGGAGGTTGGCCACAATCGCGACACCATGGGTGATGGTGGCCGCAACCCATGTGTGGTGGTGGTCGTGACATACATGAGTGATGGATGGTTGTGTTACTGTAATGACCCCACCTCCCGGTAACCCCCAATTAAGGGAGACCCGAAGGTCAGAGCTGTTATCCCAATTAATAGGATCAAAGGTTCAACAAATAATCAATAATAATTATGAAATTCTACCAACTAAATTGAAATCTGGTATAAAATAAAACTTTGCATACCTTTAAAAAACTTTGGTAATCTACTTCTATCTACATCTTGGATCTATTCCATCTAATCCTCCTTGCACTTTATTTCTTATTTCCACAATTAGGAACCTTTATATTCAAAATAGCTTAGAACCATCATATCTCATCTTATTCATGAATTTGAACAATTAAAGCCATTAAAAGTCATAATGACTAACATTAGGGTTTCAAGGCACATTAAAGCTCATTCATGTACATGGAACTCTAAATTAAACCAATTACATGCAAAGACCATCCTTTTAGATCTAATGTGTACTTTTTATTAACAACATGTTAATATCAACTTTAAACATCCATATAACCCTTCCCAAATCATTAATCAATAAAGATTAGGGTTTTTCATTAGATAAACCATTAAAGATAGCATCTTTTCATACTTTTTGAATTGCAAGTAGAATTAGGCTTAAATTACATTTTAATGCATTACTTGCATTTTTCTAATCAATTTTGATATATAATACTCTTTAATCTGAGTTACCAATTATTAGTTACTAATTTTGTAAGATAAATTACCTTTGGCCAATGGAAGGCGGCCACCTGGCGGCTTGCTCCTCGCGAGCAACACGCTGGACTATGTCTATTTACTCTTTTGCCCCTACACTCCCACTTTAGGGCCATGCATGCCCGGGGGCAAGGAGGTCATTTCCTCCTTTACCTTTTTCAACCTCCGCTCGCTGCTCTGTCTGCGAACCAGGTCCCTGGATCGGTCAACTGGAGGGTTGACCTCGAGATGCAACCTCTCTCGACACTCGAAAAGGCCACCATGACCTCCGACATGCCCCTGTCAACTCAATGGTGGTCTTATCTATGCATGAGTTGGCCGGAGTCACTGGAGACTAGAAGGGAGATCGTCGATTGATCCAAAGGAACTAGTCGATGAAAGGGGAAATGAGAAGAGGAGTTGGAGGTAGGGTTGAGTTGCTTAAACCAAAATGACTAATCATGAAGGGGTACCCAACCTCACAGAAGGGGGATCATCCCCTTATATAGTCCATGGACATGGAGAATGGCTAACGAGAAGAATTGGAATTAGGGGTTTCCCTAAAGCACTTCCAAAGCATGGAAAACTTGGTATGTATGGGTGCAATTTTCTCTCCAGAATCTAATGGAGTGAATCCTAGTTTCACACATTAACTGTATGGAGAGGAAATCGAATCTACAAGTCTCATGTTGCTATTATTCTTTCCTTTTCCTACCTGAGGTAGGTGAGAATGCAGCCACCGTTGGATCTCAGATCCAACAGCTGTCATGCAATGCGCCCAAAAAGATATGGAAACAATTGTGACATTTAATATATATATATCCTTTACCCTTTCCACTTTAGGAGATTTTGTAAAAATCATAACTCTCATTCCGATTATCCAATTAATCCCAAATTTTGAGGGAAACTTAATAATGACTTAATCTACCTCTCTGCCAAATTTGGGTTCATTATCTAAAAGAAAACGTGCCTTTTATTTAGGTGCAAGATATTACCCAATTAAGCTTATTTCTCACATCTTTTCTCTTTCTTCACTTATTATCTTGCAAATTGGACTCCTTGGAACCCAAGAAATCCTAATATTTCGAAATTCCTTTTTAAGGATACTCATTATCCTTCTAGATGCATCTATATCCATTATTTCTCCTTATCCTTTTTATTTCTTGATTAAAATATCTCTTTTGAGGATTTCACTTTATCTCTCTTTTTATTTTCCTTATTGGAATTCCTTTTAACATTAGGAACCTTATGGATACGAAAATCCACCAAAGATAACTCAATTATACCTCTTTCCACTTATTTCCCACATTTAATCATTGTTTTCAATTTCTTTCTTAATAAAGAAATATTTAATTGATATTTTATTTTCTTGTTGCATTATCTTTGCAACTTTGGACTCTTTGGAACCCAAGGAATCCAAGAGGCACGAAAACCCCCTTTGGAATTATATTCTTTTGCCTTCTAGAGGTTTCTACATCTTTCTTTTCTCCATCTCTAATTAATAATGGAGTTTCTTTTGTCTTTTCCATGTTATTGGGCCCAATAGCCAATAAAGCCCACAAAACAACCAACAAAGCTATTGTAAATGAAATACTTTTATTCAAAACAAATTATATCATTATTTGTTAAAATATCTTTAATAGGAGAAATTACATTTCTCACCAAAAGAACCCAAAATTTGGGGTTGTAACATCCTTCCCCTCTTATAGGAATTTTGCCCTCAAAATTCCACCAGACACACAAACAAACAAGATAAGCTCTTCTTATGTCCATCATGGATCCTATGTGACCTCACCCTTTCCATGGTGCTTCCCAAGAACCTTCATCATCTCATATTCTTCCATCTGAGTTCTTTCTTACCTTGGTATATCGTACCCTCATAGGTGACTCAAGACATTTCAGCCTCTCATAAAGCTGAATAGTTCAAGGCTCAGCACATGGCTTGGGGTACCTCACATGGAGCTCTAGATCGGACTCATGGAACACATTATTCATCACGTTATCATGAGGGTAAGGCTAAACACAACCATGTCCACCAATCCATCTTAAATGGACCCATACAGCCGAGACTCAGCTCTCTTAGCTATAACTTAGAGGGGTCAGATTTTCACATCACATACTCTCCCACAGTGAACTGCATGTCAGTCTGCTTTGCATCATATCATGACTCATGTCGCCCCTGGGCTCTCTCCCATCCATTGCACGATCAAAACGACTTCATCTGCACACACTGTGGTTCTTTCTTGACCTTCGTGAGCTCCCTTCACCAACATCATCTTAATGAAGTGGTTCCCGACACAACCTCCCGTACAGAGCTTCTTTACATCCCAATACTAGCTATGGTGGCTATCATCACATCTTACAGAAGACAAGATCTGTCTCCATGTATCACCCTGATCAAGTGCACATGCTCTCATCAGACCCTCTAGTCTGGATTATACTAACCATTAGTTAGGGGTGATAAACTATACTAACATCGAGTTCTTCATGTACCTACTTCCACTGCATGGAAGTGAATCTTTAGGTTATAATCAAGAACTTTTGAACTCACATCATGGTGTAGTTGAACCATCTCTCTCTCATATGTAGTTCAACCGGATCCATCCCTTGACAATATTCTTTCTTTCTCATGTCATCTATGTAACAACCCTTACCTGGGTTATGAGGTAACCCTATTTGTTTGGGCTAATAAAGTTTCTTAGAACTTTAATATAATCCTCTAAGGTGCTTTGTTATCATGTGACACATTTATGTTTCAATTTTTGTCCCGATTGAATGCGGTTTGAGCAATTTTCCTTTGTTTTGGACCAAAGTGCAATTTACCCAAATTGAGGGGATATAATGGAAAATGTCACATGTTGAACATGCCTCATGTGTTTTAGCATCATTATTGATAGAATGATGCAAGGTGGTGGCTTGTGGAAAGTTTAAATTCCAAGTTTGAACTTGTTTGAACAATGATGGTACCTTGTGCACCAATTTTGGTACAAATTGTAATTTACCCAAAATATGGGGTTGATATGAAAATTACCACCTCTAGAGTGTTACGACTTACTCTATGTATCATTTAGATGAGAGATAATGAATTAGACACCAAGTTTTATTCAATTATGAATGATGGTAATCTTGGTGAAGAAATGACCAAGAAAAGGGTTGAATTTGGAAGCTTAACTTGAGTTGTATCAAGTTGAAAAGCTTATACATGAGTGCCTATCGGCCATGGAGCCCAAGGAGGTGTCCCATATCGTTTTTTTAACTCTTGGAAAAGTCCATATCGTGCAAAGCACCTCAAGGAGGTGAGGTGTGTCGGCCAACAAGTTTCCTTAGAAAAAGTGTATCGGCTTGACATGAAATAGTGATTAAACCTAGATAACTTATCCAAATGGATAAGTAATGGACGAAATTGCATCTCTATATGATCCTAAACTGTTTTGAAAGACAAGATAAATGATGGTGCATGCATGGACACGTGTCACCCATGCATGAAACGTGGCACCTACTAGCTCAAAATGTTGACACCTCATTTTTGCCTTTCTTCATGATCAACAAGTATATATTCCCCTAGTTTGACCCCTTAATGGCATTTTTCGACCCTTACCACCATCCTACCTTGTGGTATCGTGCATGGGGCTCTTGTATAGTGCAGGAGAGCAAGAATATAGTGCATAGGTCCTTGGATATCGCCCATAGCAAAAGCATATCGGCCAAGTAGGTGAAATTGGCCATATAAGGTGATATCGGCCAATAGGGTGAAGAGTTGAGTGCCATATCGTGCAAGTGAGTGCCATATCGTGCAAGTGAGTGACATATAGTGCAAGAGGGGTGGCATATCATGAAAGATCACAAGGGTATCGTTCATAGGCCTTGGGTATCGGCCATAGCAAGTATATCGGCCATACCATGTTGATATTGCCCATAGCAAGTTGATATCGGCCAATTGAAGTGATTTTGGCCACAAGTGAGGGGGTATCGGACACAAGCAAAGTTGTGTCGGCCAAGAGGAAGTCCATATCTCCCAAGAGTGGTAGGGTGTCGTCCAAGGAACTAAGGAACTCAATACTTAACCCTAAGGTGTGGATAAGATCATCTTCAACCTTGAATTGAAGCATGAATTTAGGGTTTTGATCTTCCTTTCTTTTCTTCTTCACCAATTGCTTATCCATGGTGATTATTTGCATATAGAGGAGTTTTGAAGTCCATCTTCAACCTTAGGAACGTGTAGCTTTGGAGATTGGAACTTTGAAGTCGTTCTTAAGGCGGGTTATATAACTTGAACTCAACCATGTTATTATTCTTCACCTGAATTGCTATAATTAGTGAAATACTTTTAATTCCGAAATTTCCTGAAATAGTTGATGAGATTATGAGTTCTAGTAGTTTATTAGACCTGTTTAAATGTACTATAATAGTTATAACTAAGGTCTAGAGCTTGAATATGGTGGTATCACTTTATGAAAGTGATATCGGGTGCAAGCACACAAGAAAGCACCTTTAACCCGATATGATGATGCACCTACTTTACTTGAATGATATGGATATGAATGAATACATTGTTGCACGATATGGTGGTGTAGTATACACCTCTTGCACGATAGGGAGTCAAGTATAGACTCCATGCACGATACAAGGTTGAATGAATACTTAAAAGTTGACTTGAAACCCTAATTTGGGTAACCCGATATAAGTGAAGTATAACAAGTGCTATTGCATGACATAGTTGCACGAAATGGTTGCACGATATGGTATCCCGATACACAACCCTAGTTGATGTCTATCCCAACATGGGTGACACATATAAACCCCTCTAGCCCGATATGAATGGTGTGTATATACTTCTAGCCCGATATGGTGGTGCCTATATACCTATAATCTGATATGGTGAACATATGCACACCTTTAACCCGAGACACCTTGTAAAGTTGAGGGCAAGATACTCTTAGGAGTGATGAGTGAAACACCAAGTAATGGTATGGCTAATACCTTGATAGGTGAAACACCTAGAGTGGTTGATAATGGAGAACTTTATATCAATAATGTCTCAACCTGAGATAAGTCCATATCAATTGATGATGGTTGGACAATTCAAATGTGTGACTTATGATCAATACACTACAAAATGAATGTGATGGGCTAGTGCATAAAGTATTAGGATGGGAAATACCCTAATACAAGATAATTTGATGAACTTAAGTAAGTTAAAAGTGATAAGGGAAGTGATATATCAAGACATGATAGATATCACATCCAGCGTTTCAAGGTTGATGTACCTTGATGCACGTTAAATCCAATATACTTGGATGAGTAACACATGAAGTGTGTTATGTCAATTGTTACATTGAGATGTAATAAGTTTAATACACTTTGATAAGTGTGGGCTAACATACCTTGAGAAAGGGTTAAGCCAAGTTAATAAAGTATGATGTAATCATATCCTGATAAGGATGAGAGAGGAACTCATACCTTATGTTGATGATTCATTTAATGATAAATGATGAGAATAAATAAGTATGATTAAATACTTATGATATTAATGTATGTTCCTAGATGTGTGGAGAAATGAATTAGGGTTTGGATTGATAATATGAACTTGAAACCCTATTCAGCTATAAAGGGAAACCCTAACCCTAATAGTTGTTGCCTAGTGAGAGGTGACAAGATGTTTAATGGCCTTGTGAGCCATGTGAATAGTTGTTGCCTAGTGAGAGGTGACAAGATGTTTAATGGCCTTGTGAGCCATGTGGATAGTTGTTGCTTAGTGAGAGGTGACAATATGTTTATTGGGCCTTGTGAGCCATGTAAATAGTTGTTGCCTAGTGAAAGGTGACAAGATGATTAATGGGCCTGGTGAGCCATGTGAATAATTGTTGCCTAATGAGAGGTGACAAGATGCTTATAAAAGTCTAATGTAAGGAATGGTAATGTGCAAAATAAACTAAGGGGAATGGAAACCAGTAACTTCATAATAATAATAAATGGTTATAATAATAATGAAATCTTGATCATACATGCTTTATGCTTATAGTCAAATAAGGGCTATAGTGTTTTGAATATGCTTAAAGGAGATAAGAGGAACACTTATAGTACATAAAGAATGTGAATTGATATGATGGCTTGCCCCATGGTATAATGCCTAGTAAAAGTATGTGATAACCAATGATGAATTTAAGGGATTGATATCCCATAACGAATCTGTAATCAGGTGTGGTTAGAGTCCACTGCCTAGCAGTGTAATCAGGATTGGTTAAAGTCCAATACCTGGAAGAGGCGTGAAGCCTGTAATCAGGTTTGGTTAAAGTCCAATACCTAGCAAAGGCGTGAAGCCTGTAATTAGGAGTGGTTAGAGTCCACTACCTGGTGGTGTAATCAGGTTTGGTTACAGACCAATACCTGGCAGAGGTGTGAAGCATGTAATCAGGAGTGGTTAGAGTCCACTGCCTGGCTGTGTAATCAGGATTGGTTAAAGTCCAATACCTGGCAAAGGCACGAAGCCTGTAATCAGGAGTGGTTAGAGTCCACTGCCTGGCGGTGTAATTAGGTTTGGTTACAGACCAATACCTGGCAGAGGCGTGAAGCCTATAATCAGGAGTGGTTAGAGTCCACTGCCTGGCTGTGTAATTAGGATTGGTTAAAGTCCAATACCTGGAAGAGGCATGAAGCCTATAATAACACAATATTGGTTAAATCCCAATGCCTGGAATAATAACATAGGGTTGGTTAAATCCCAATGCCTGGAATGGTTGCATATGATTAGCATAGTCCAATGCTTGGACAGGATATGATAATGTATACTCACATGACTGGTAGAATTCAATATCTGGTTAGCGGATTGGCTGAGGCCAACAGATAGAAATGAGAATGATTCATGGATGACATACCATGATAATGAGCATCATAGGATAAGCTTGAGATAGTATGATGGGTAAATGATATACGTGTTCTCCATTTTTCTTATAAAGTAAATAGATAAATTACTGCTCTATCATACACTGCTGCAATGCTTTAAAATATGAGAATGTTCTAAACTGCTTATCCTCTGCTCAGTTTTATACTATTTAGCTGTGATAATAACATTGTTGGCGGAGAGTTATATCTCTTGCTGGGGAAATTTTCAATTGTCTCACCCCTTGGGATCCAATTTTTTAGGTGGACGTGCACGAGGAGGTGAATACCTTTCTGCAGAAAAAGAACAACAGTGGCAGGCACAACAGTGACAACTCAGGTTGAGTGTACTGTCTGTCATGTCTTGTAGATAGAAGTCCTATGTGTCGTCTCTGTACTCTCAGGTCCTTGGAGTTGGTTCGTTATGGTTTCATGAACGATCTGAGGTTTTGGCTTGTAAGCCTCGAGGTTTTATGTTGCTTCATTATATGTTTTGACAAAGCAACTATTATATGTTATCCTCGAGAAGAGATGGTAAAGTGTATGTACAATGTGAACAATGATGTATATAAAGTTTTGGTTCTGCCTTAAAGAGTTTTACTAGAAATGGATCTCTTTGCAAAATGGTTTTAATTTTTAGTGATTTTTTTAATCCGTTGGTAATGTTTTAAATTCCGCTTAATTAGTAATGATTTGTCTATCGGTTTGGCGACTGTCGTTACAAGTTTGGTATCAGAGCTTAAGGTTTGCTGAGTCTACAGAGACATAAGACTAAGGTGTTGAGTTTGTGTTAGTGTCCTCCAGTATACCCTATAGTGACTTCTGCTTGTGCAGAAGAAAGGGTGAAGTTTATAAATGACTGGGGAACACGAGGAATACATTGTTGAGGGCAATGTTGTTGCACCAGGAAAGGGTGCAAGGGATCAGACAATAGAAGAATGAGTGCCTGAGAATTCCCATCACGACTTGATCAGGATAGAGAATCCTATGTTTATGCTCTTGTTGGACAGGTTAGGACAACAATGATGCATATAGTAGACTGGATACTAGCATTACAACCTAGGTTACCAGTCCTCAATACAGAAACTTTGGGCTTTGAAAGGGTTCCTGAATGACATAGTCATGTTGGAACAGTGGAAAATGTGGGAAAGATTAACATATGGCGAGAAAGTAGACTCTGCCATAAGTTTAGACAGATAGTATATCTATGATGGAAGTGCCCAAGAAGGGGCAATAAGCCGAGAATTAAGGAAATGTCATTACAATTCCAGAGACTTTTGCCTAGTGGTTCTAAAAAGCCAAAAGTAACAACATGAAACAGCTAGACTCTATGGGTTGAGTCAACCTAAAGCGGTGGATGACCGTGAGGGGTAACAATCAGATAGAGCTTTTTCATTTTGATATGCCTTCTTTTGATGTTACCTGATAATCCTAAAAAGGATTGCTATTATGGACTTCCCTATTGATTGTCCTATGGGGACATAGGGAAGAAATGATGAGAACTAGAATTTATATTATGTTTAGTATTCTTTTAAATGCTCTATAATTGCTCTTATCTGTGTGAAAAAGGATGAGGTATAGAAGAGATGTCTGGAGAAAATCTAGGAATGTTAAATCATGTGTTGGTTATTATACGAAAAGTAAGGAATATGATAGTAAACAAAGTGCATACTACTTAATCTTAGTACTTGTATACCCTGGCCAGGTATATAATTATTGGAGATAAGGTGAGTATGGAACTCTTAGATTGTTATCTTTCTGATTACTCCGATCAAGTAGTCATTCTGAGACAATCTAGTGAGTATAATGAAACTTGAAATATGGTATGGACATGTATATCACATCCTAAGTGCAATAAAGTGGAATATGAGATGATCTCAGATCAATCTGTATGTATGAGGAAATGAAAAGTATAATCCTCATGATAAGAGAACGAGAACAAGGGAGATGATCCCTGTCAGATAAAGCATGTGTGAATAGTAAAGATCTTTTCCCATGATGTGGAAATGGGAAATGTGATAAAATCACAAAATGCTCATGAACATGTTAGACAATAACAAAGAAAAGGAATAATGACATGTAATCATCCTTATAATTCCTATAATGATGGCAAGGAACCTAGGATGAAACACGAGTACATGACTCATGAATAGTTGAAAGTTCACGTAATAATCAAAAGAGATGCTAACCTCTTCTCTTTGATAAACAACCCTAGATGATGATGGGGTGATAAAAGGAATATGTTCCTTAGTGTTCTTTCTTTTTAGGGACATGGAAATCAAGTGGGTCTTATGACGCTTGATGTGCATAAGTTAAAAATGTTCAATTGATGGATACTTAGAAAAGTATCAGTTTGTCTTGGACTTTGGTTCCAATATAAAGATATGTGTAACAAGTAATGTCCCAAGATGAAAGAAAGATGAGGATGTGATGAGTTTTTGACACATGTGATAGATATCTAAGTAAGGAATCCTGGTATCTAAAAAGTGTCAGGTGGTATGAGAAAGTGAAAACATAAACTCCTAATCAGATGATTTATGTTGGTTGCCTAGGATGGCCAACTGTGAAATTCGTCTAGTTACATGAAATAGTATGGACATCATATGTTAGGGGTTTATGCTATGCATAAACATAACATTGATGAGAATGATTTACTTGAAGGAATAATTGTAAAAATATTACAATAAAAGTTTGTCGAATGAGATTAACAAACAACCTCTATCTAAGTGAGAAAAGTGTTACCTGACCCAGAATTAACTACACAGTCGATAATGAAAAAGACAGTGGAATATGTGCCTTGTGTGACAGATTAATGATAACTTTGTGTGGGCTCCGATCTCCAAAACCACGATATAAACACGATTTAAACTTAGAGGAAGCATCGATTAACAGCGGAAGACAAAAATCACGGGAAATTAAAAATTTTGAGACAAGATCTGGAAATTATAAAATTCCTTTTTATAAGAAACCAAGTAAACAGTTTACATCTCTGTTAAACCACTTCTTGAGTAGTTATGTACAACATGATTCAAAATCTTCAGGAGCCAACACCAAAAACTCAAACCACTGATTCCTAGAACCTGAGAGTACAGAGACGCATAGGACTATCTAACTACATAACTCAGCAGCCAGTATCTCCACCTGAGATTTACTGCTGCTCCTGGTGCTGTTACTGTTGGGATTGACCACCGGTATTCTGGTTCCTCCGTCTTTGATGACCACCTAAAAAGTTGAAGTCTACGGGGTGAGACAATATACAAATTGTCCCAACAAGAGTTATAACTCTCAACTAGAAGCTTTATTATAACATAAATCATACAACAACAGGTTTAATAATAAGTGAAGCAACTTCTACTTAAGCAGTCATGTCTTTAAAGCATATAAAGGACATGTATACAAAATATCTGAACAGATCATTATTGTAAATAATGTAACACCAAACATTGTTCCTCGTAGTTTAACCTAAGCAGATATACCACGCGGTTGATTATGTTTTACAAACATTATTATGCCCTGTGGAGATGAGGCATACCACTCATACTCCAACTGATCGCTAAGAAGTCACATCAGTATCATACATAGGTCATTAAAAGAGCCAGATTCTTATGACCTCATCTTCCTCAGTCAGTTAGAGGATTGTTTGCAGGACATATGGCAGGACGTCTGCTATTTATAGCTCACCAGGGTAAACTGGACCTTCGCTATGTTTTTAGAGTTACAGTGGCGTTCTGTACTCTCTTCGTCATCGGAAGATTTCTTGATTATCTTTCACCGATGCGGTGTTTGTGTTTACTTTGGGAGAATAGTGATACATCTCACCTTTTGGGTTTGTAGTGAAGGTTTGACGGACTATAAAAATCTACATCAATTCCTACACTAGGATGTAAGGTTCTACACATCCATATACCCCACATACTCAAAAGTATGTGATCCAGGAGTTCCCTTGGGAAAACCTATTTCACCATCATTTAGACTCTGACAAAGATGGATCTATGATCAGGGCTCTACATTTCACTTGATTAGTTAGGTACATTCAGTATTCTTTCAACATCATACATTGTTCTTCAAACAATAACATTGGCATAACAGCTATAAAATGAGAATACTAAATGTAACAAGCCTAACTCTTATCAATCATCATTTCTCAATACATTCATCACAAGTCATCTCTAAAGCATGACCTTGATGATATTTATGGCTCTCACAGCCCATTTAATTCATAGGTTGCCATTGACAAGGCAACAGGATATATCACTATTCATAAAGCTAAAGCATGCTTTCAATGAATATAGTTTCATAACCCATACCTGGATATGATCATCATCTCATAACAACCTGCATGGTTAATTCAACTGATAACAGTAAACAATTCATTCTAGAGGTTATACCTTCAAACTCATAGAAGAATCAGTTTCCCCAATTTTCATCAATTAGGGTTATTCATTTCCTTTACTTTTGATTAGGAATATTGTTTCCTCATCTCATACTTCAAACATGAGGATTCATGCTTAAAAGCACAACTGGAAATAGGGTTTCACCCTATACAAAATAAGGTTATTGAAATCTCTTTTTCTTACATGACATTATATTTGTTAACTTGTTCTCAAAGTTCCATACCTAAAGGCATGACACAGGACTAAGGTTAACATACCCCATCCTTCATTGTTAATATTTCCTTTTTGGATTATTAGTCCAATTCTAGTATGCAACTCTGCCATCCTTGGAAGCATACCAGGGTATGGTGAGTATTTGCCTTAAATACAACATTTATTGAACATCATAACGATTATCAATTCAAGGTATGAATTCACTTCTCAATCTTATCATGGTGTGAACACATCATATTCATTGATTTGACTATACTTTATTTAAAGGTATTACCTTATAAACATCTCCATAAATTAGGGTTTACTAATCACATCACATGTCATTACCCTAAATTTAGGGTTTACTATTCACCTCATGGTGAATTGAACTCATAACATCATCATGTATGAGAAACATCATCATTAAAGCTCTTAGACAAGATTAAGATTCACTAAACATCATAATTAGGGTTTCCATGATCTCACATAGGTGGATCATACCCTAATCATTCACATTCATGTGTATTGAAGGTATCTTACTTGAGTTTCCACCATAAATGGGTACTTTCTCTCTCTTAGGATACTTTCTCTCTCTCTTAGGATACTTTCTCTCTCTTACTAGTAGATGGTGATAACACCACTCTAGATTAAGTTGGGTTAAGTCCTCATTGACTAGCATAAGCCAAAACATCACTATCATGTGATTAGGGTTTGACTAGAACAAGGTATTACCCAATTAAACCTCTCAAGGGTATTTTGGTAATTTACCTCTTGATCACCATCATGGGTCAACTCATTAATCACTTAGTCCCTTAATGACTTAGGTTACCATTAGGGTTTAGATTGGATCACCATTGAACCAATTACACCATCAATTGATTAAGTACAAACCACCTTGAAAACCTTCAAACGGTTTCAACCTTCAACCACCAAACGGTCTTGCGACCGTTTGGTGTCAAACGGTCTTGAGACCATTTTCCCTCAAACGGTCTTGAAACCGTTTGACCTCAAACGGTCTTGAGACCGTTTGGGTGCGTTGACCGTTTTGACTTTCAAACCGTTTGAAGCTCATGCGGTTTGAAACCGTTTGATCAAAGTGTCTTAAGATCGATTGGTCCAAATGACCTTGAGATCGTTTGAGCCCAAACGGTCTTGAGACCGTTTGGACCTCCAAAGTGGTTCAAAAGTTACAATTGGTCATGGATATGTATGTTGAATCCCTCAATTAACCAAATCCATGATAACCACTTATAAATTGAGTTAACCAAGATTAGCCTTAATCAATTGGACATTAAATTGACCCTCAATTGAAAGCCAATTATGGTTGATTCTAATTCAATTAGGGTTTCAAATCGGATGGTCATCAATATTCAACAATGTGAATCAATTCAAGGTTGAACCTATCAATTGACCTCCAACTGGGCCCAAACTTGGTCCAAACGGTCTTGAGATCGTTTGGACATCATCCAAACGGTCTTGAGACCGTTTGCCCAAAGTTTTACCAAAAACCAAGTCGGTTGGACTAGGATTGAACTCCAATTAGGTCTAACATAGCATTTTTATCAATTCATCACTTATTGCAATTGGACCTTCAAACCATTATATTATCTCAACCCTAGACCTCCAAACGGTCTTGGGTTGTGCCCAAACGGTCTTGAGACCGTTTGGAGGAACCCCCAAACGGTCTTGAGACCGTTTGGGTCCTTCAACCCAAAACTCAACAAGATCTATGCTTAAAAACAGCAATTTAATTATTTCAATAACCCACTGTAATTGGGCCCTCAATTGATCAAATTATCTTAACCCTAGACCTCCAAATGGTCTTGGGTTGACAAAAAACGGTCTTGAGACCATTTGGATGAGTTCCAAACGGTCTTGAGACCGTTTGCCCATCCATCCTTTGGACTCTAGTGAAAATTCATCAAGGTTTGATCTATTGAGTTGATCATCACATCAATACTTAATTGCAATATGATTTGGTACCTCTGGACCTTAAATTGATCAACTATACTTGACCCCAGACCTCCAAACGGTCTTGGGGTGACCCCCAAACGGTCTTGAGACCGTTTGGGTGATTCCCAAACGGTCTTGAAACCGTTTGGGCTAATCAACCCAAAATCTCAACTTAACTCATTGGAGATTCAACACTAATTTCAATTAGGGTTTGCCCTATTAATCATCCTTCAACTCATGACTCGTTTGGAATTAATCCCTCAAATTTGGTGAGTCGTTAAATAACATCATTATGAACAGTAATCCCAAACGGTCAATGTTTGGTCAACCATTTTAAATGGTCTTGAGACCGTTTGCCCAAAAAGGGCAAATTAAACAGATTGAAAATCAGAACTTAATTCAATTGGTTTTGCTAATTGATTTGCTTATATCTCACGATTCCTTTGGAGTTAACCTCTCAAATTTTGTGGGTGATTAACCTACATAATTATGAACAAGATGTTCATACGGTCTTCGCTTGGTCAATGGGACCAAACGGTCTTGAAGACCGTTTGCCCTCACATGACCCTGAAACTGTTTGCCCACCAAACAGTTTGAAACCGTTTGAGCAATTGGTAGAGGTCGTTTGATAAAGTGGAAATCCGTGGATAAGCATAGGAATTAACGCCCTTATCTTCTACCTTAAGAACAGTAGCAGTTCTTCACGATTTTGCTTGCAAGGATGCAAGGGAAGATAGGGAAGAAGAAGAACTAGCAACTATATGCATAGAAAAGATGTATAATCAAAGCATAAAGTTTAGAGTTATAAAACCCACCTAAAGCTTTCTCCTTGAGCTCCAAGATTTCGAGCTCCAAGCCTTTAATGGCGTCCTAGAAGCTCCACAGGTCGGACAAGGTGAATCCTCCAAGGAAAGTTGAGAAGAGATGGCTAGAAAGATAGAGCTAAGTGAGCTAGCCATGAATTTGACCTTGAATTCGAGTTTCATCCAAGAATTTAAGCAAAAAGGAAGGATCCAAACCTACCTTGCACTCCCTTGGTCGTCCTCCTGAGCTCCAGAGCTCTCCTTAGTCGGTTTGAGCAAGGGGAAAAGAAATGAAAGGGAGAGGGTCGTTCCCTTGCTAAGTGAGAAAAGTTGTATATATACTTAGGTGAATTTTCAACATAAGGACATATGTTTTCCTCATTTCTCATCTAAGTCCTACCTTTCTTCCTTGCACGTCCCCACATCTTATTTCTAAGGACAACCTCCTTCTAAGGTCAAGAATTGAAGGCAAAGAGGATCAACCCATCACTAAAGCATACACATAAAAGGCTATTATACATACACCTTGATTATTCAATCACAAAGGTGTTCTTTATTATATGATTATTCACATGAAATGACCTTTTCATAATTTCTCTTCTAAATGATGCCAAGAGTCATAAAAGATGTTTTAGATGATGTATTTTACAAGTTGCACCCCTCAAATTGGGTAAATTGCATTTTACACCAATTTAGGGTTTTCAAGTATAGGGGTTGCTTCCAAGCTGCACCTTGGTGCTCAAGCTTGGGAAATCCCTCAAACCTCATCATATTCATTCTTATGTTGTCTCAACATCAAAGGAACATATAAACATGTGAAATTTGCAAGTTAACCCCTCTGATTGGGAAAATTGCACATAGGTCCCTGTATTACAAACAATACTTCAACATTGGTTTATAAGGGACAGAAATGGAAACATATGTTCCATAAAAGCTCTAATTACATGCCAAAGGATAATTACAACCATCTAATTTCATAATTAGGCAAAACACCTAGGGTTAGCTCATAACCCAGGTCAGGGGTGTTACAAATCATAAACCCCTAACAAGGATTTCATCCCCAAAATCTCAGGTAGAAAAGGGAAAGCAGATATTGTTTCAGCATACATATTGTTACATCCTTAGGTAACATACCATTTCAGGGAGATGTTATAGAACTTTTATCAACATTCTTTAGGATCAAATTCAAGCCCTGATATTTATTCAAGACTATATAAGGGCCCTCTCACCCTGAGTCTATCATCATATCTGATAATCAGCATACTAACTTCCTTTATTATATGCATTAACTATCTCATCAGTTATTCATTCTTATCATAAAGAAAAGTTTTCTTGTCAAACAAAGATTTATTTATCAGACATTCTGGAGAAGGATATGTTTATTTTATGAACATAAACCCCTAACAAGGGATGTTCTTAAAATTCTATCTTTATTTAAGAACATAAACCCCTAACAAGGGATGTTCTTAACATTCTAGCTTTGGTATTAATTACTTGTTTATAAAAACTTTATATTTTTTTCTTCCTTTTATCATGGAACATTGCTCATTACATATATTCTTTCAACCATTACTAATCTTGGTTGACCTTCTATATTCTCATTTTTCTTATCTTATGATGCCCTTTAAGTTGTTTTAGATTGACTACTTGATCAGAGTAATCAAAAGATAACAACTTCAAAGTTTCCATATTTACTTCATCATCAGTAATTGTATACCTGGCCAGGGTATATGATTACTGAGGTAAGAAAATATGTACTTGTATATTACTATGTTCCTTCTCTTTTTCCATCCTTACAAACATAATTATTAACTTTACTGAATCCTATAACCAGATCAATTCTTTAATACATTTTCTTCTTATAGAAGTAAACATGTATTATAAAACGATTATATCTGATGCATCATTGAAATCTTTTATGAGACCAATCAAAGAATAGTTCAATCAACTACTATTTTAACTTGTCCAAAAGATCATAAAGAGATTTATAAGAAATACCATTGATCTTGTCTAATCAATCATGGTTCGAGGATTCTATCAAATCCTTGCATATCAAGGTATTGGATCCACTCGAATGCGATGATTAGAAAGGAAAAGGATGCAGGGAGATCATACCTCCTGCATATCAGCAGACTCACTCAATGGAGTCTCCAACAACAACTTCCTGCCCTATGACTGAATGTCATATTGCAGTTACGGATCACTCTTCGAGTGATAAAAGAGTGCGTAGCACCCGGGTCAATCAGAACAGATATTACACAGGAATCAGACATATCAGAATATAAAAGTTCATCTGACCTGTCACAGCCCGTGGATCGACCACTGCATCAGGTGGGTTCATAGCAGAGAACCTCACTATCGCCTGTGGTTGATTTGGTGCAGATGATCCAGCTTGGGACGCTTGTCCACGTCCTCGAGCTGCTCCTTGAAATTGCCTTCTCTGTGATCCCTGTTGCCCTTGTCTCGGAGGCTTTGTCACATTGACAGGCTTAGATCGACAGTCCTTCATCAAATGCCCCACCTTTCCACAGTTGTAGCAGTGTCTCTCCAGTTGTAGTGGTTTAAAGGGTTCCTTACACTTTCTGGATAACCACTGCCTTGATGTACTAGGTCCTGGTTGTGTTGAGGACATCAGAAACTTCTTCCTTTTGGGAATTCCAGGCCTTTGTTTCTGGATTTGAATAGGACTTTTCTCAATTCTTCCTCTATATATCCTTTCTAGACAATTAGATCTGATATGTCCAGGCTTCCCACAGTTATAACATGTCCTGGTCTCTGGCTGTATTCCAATCCCTACATTACTGTGGACTGATTCATCAGGCTGAGGCTGAGCATAGGCTTGCTCTGAGTTCAAAGCTTCATTATTTACTTCTGCTTCAACCTGCTGCTGAGGGTTACATATCCTATGGATATCCAAAACATCATCATTAGGAGCTGGCAATCTGGGTTGTATTGCTAGTGTTTGATCCAATAGGTACATCATGGTTGCCCTAAATTCTCCAACAGTGATTCCTAAGGAAGGATTCCTTATCATGGTTGGATTAACTAGGGGAACCTCAGGTAAGTGTCCCTCTACTGCTTTCTCCTCTACACTTCTTCTAGGTGTAGCATTGTTGCCTTCTGCAACAAACTCCTCGTCCTTATATGTCTTCTTCTCCTGAGGAGCAGAAGATTCTATTAGATGAGGAAGGAACACTAAAGACAGACTCGACATCCTAAGTCCTATGTCTCTGTAGACTCGGCGAACCTAGAGCTCTGATACCACTTAATTGTGGGCTCCGATCTCCAAAACCACGATATAAACATGATTTAAACTTAGCGGAAGCATCAATTAACAGTGGAAGACAAAAATCATGGGAAATTAAAAATTTTGAGACAAGATCTGGAAATTATAAAATTCCTTTTTATAAGAAACCAAGTAAACAATTTACATCTCTGTTAAACCACTTCTTGAGTAGTTATGTACAACATGATTCAAAATCTTTAGGAGCCAACACCAAAAACTCAAACCACTGAATCCTAGAACCTGAGAGTACAGAGATGCATAGGACTATCTAACTACATAACTCAGCAGCCAGTATCTCCACCTGAGATTTACTGCTGCTCCTGGTGCTGTTACTGTTGGGATTGACCACCAGTATTTTGGTTCCTCCATCTTTGACGACCACCTAAAAAGTTGAAGTCTACGGGGTGAGACAATATACAAATTGTCCCAGCGAGAGTTATAACTCTCAACTAGAAGCTTTATTATAACATAAATCATACAACAACAGGTTTAATAATAAGTGAAGCAACTTCTACTTAAGCAGTCATGTCTTTAAAGCATATAAAGGACATGTATACAAAATATCTGAACAGATCATTATTGTAAACAATGTAACACCAAACATTGTTCCTCGTAGTTTAACCTAAGCAGATATACTACACGGTTGATTATGTTTTACAAACATTATTATGCCCTGTGGAGATGAGGCATACCACTCATACTCCAACTGATCGCTAAGAAGTCACATCAGTATCATACATAGGTCATTAAAAGAGACAGATTCTTATGACCTCATCTTCCTCAGTCAGTTAGAGGATTGTTTGCAGGACTTCTGGAAGGACGTCTGCTATTTATAGCTCACCAGGGTAAACTGGACCTTCGCTATGTTTTTAGAGTTACAGTGGCGTTCTGTACTCTCTTCGTCATCGGAAGATTTCTTGATTATCTTTCACCGATGCAGTGTTTGTGTTTACTTTGGGAGAATAGTGATACATCTCACCTTTTGGGTTTGTAGTGAAGGTTTGACGGACTATAAAAATCTACATCAATTCCTACACTAGGATGTAAGGTTCTACACATCCATATACCCCACATACTCAAAAGTATGTGATCCAGGAGTTCCCTTGGGAAAACCTGTTTCACCATCATTTAGACTCTGACAAAGATGGATCTATGATCAGGGCTCTACATTTCACTTGATTAGTTAGGTACATTCAGTATTCTTTCAACATCATACATTGTTCTTCAAACAATAACATTGGCATAACAGCTATAAAATGAGAATACTAAATGTAACAAGCCTAACTCTTATCAATCATCATTTCTCAATACATTCATCACAAGTCATCTCTAAAGCATGACCTTGATGGTATTTATGGCTCTCACAGCCCATTTAATGCATAGGTTGCCATTGACAAGGCAACATGATATATCACTATTCATAAAGCTAAAGCATGCTTTCAATGAATATAGTTTCATAACCCATACCTGGATATGATCATCATCTCATAACAACCTGCATGGTTAATTCAACTGATAACAGTAAACAATTCATTCTAGAGGTTATACCTTCAAACTCATAGAAGAATCAGTTTCCCCAATTTTCATCAATTAGGGTTATTCATTTCCTTTACTTTTGATTAGGAATATTGTTTCCTCATCTCATACTTCAAACATGAGGATTCATGCTTAAAAGCACAACTGGAAATAGGGTTTCACCCTATACAAAATAAGGTTATTGAAATCTCTTTTTCTTATATGACATTATATTTGTTAACTTGTTCTCAAAGTTCCATACCTAAAGGCATGACACAGGATTAAGGTTAACATACCCCATCCTTCATTGTTAATATTTCCTTTTTGGATTATTAGTCCAATTCTAGTATGCAACTCTGCCATCCTTAGAAGCATACCAGGGTATGGTGAGTATTTGCCTTAAATACAACATTTATTGAACATCATAACGATTATCAATTCAAGGTATGAATTCACTTCTCAATCTTATCATGGTGTGAACACATCATATTCATTGATTTGACTATACTTTATTTAAAGGTATTACCTTATAAACATCTCCATAAATTAGGGTTTACTAATCACATCACATGTCATTACCCTAAACTTAGGGTTTACTATTCACCTCATGGTGAATTGAACTCATAACATCATCATGTATGAGAAACATCATCATTAAAGCTCTTAGATAAGATTAAGATTCACTAAACATCATAATTAGGGTTTCCATGATCTCACATAGGTGGATCATACCCTAATCATGCACATTCATGTGTATTGAAGGTATCTTACTTGAGTTTCCACCATAAATGGGTACTTTCTCTCTCTTAGGATACTCTCTCTCTTACTAGTAGATGGTGATAACACCACTCTAGATTAAGTTGGGTTAAGTCCTCATTGACTAGCATAAGCCAAAACATCACTATCATGTGATTAGGGTTTGACTAGAACAAGGTATTACCCAATTAAACCTCTCAAGGGTATTTTGGTAATTTACCTCTTGATCACCATCATGGGTCAACTCATTAATCACTTAGTCCCTTAATGACTTAGGTTACCATTAGGGTTTAGATTGGATCACCATTGAACCAATTACACCATCAATTGATTAAGTACAAACTACCTTGAAAACCTTCAAACGGTTTCAACCTTCAACCACCAAACGGTCTTGAGACCGTTTGCCCTCAAACGGTCTTGAAACCATTTGACCTCAAACGGTCTTGAGACCGTTTGGGTGCGTTGACCGTTTTGACTTTCAAACCGTTTGAAGCTCATGCGGTTTGAAACCGTTTGATCAAAGTGTCTTAAGATTGATTGGTCCAAACGACCTTGAGATCGTTTGAGCCCAAACGGTCTTGAGACCGTTTGGCCCCAAACGGTCTTGAGACCATTTGGACCTCCAAAGTGAGTCGTTAATTAACATCATTATGAATAGTAATACCAAATGGTCAACGTTTGGTCAACCATCTTAAACGGTCTTGAGACCATTTGCCCAAAAAGGGCAAATTAAACAGATTGAAAATCAGAACTTAATTCAATTGGTTTTGCTAATTGATTTGCTTATATCTCAGGATTCCTTTGGAGTTAACCTCTCAAATTTTGTGGGTGATTAACCTACATAATTATGAACAAGATTTCCATACGGTCTTCGCTTGGTCAATGGTACCAAACGGTCTTGAAGACCGTTTGCCCTCACACGACCCTGAAACCGTTTGCCCACCAAACGGTTTGAAACCGTTTGAGCAATTGGTAGAGGTCGTTTGATAAAGTGGAAATCCATGGATAAGCATAGTAATTAACTCCCTTATCTTCTACCTTAAGAACAGTATCAGTTCTTCACGATTTTGCTTGCAAGGATGCAAGGGAAGATAGGGAAGAAGAAGAACTAGCAACTATATGCATAGAAAAGATGTATAATCAAAGCATAAAGTTTAGAGTTATAAAACCCACCTAAAGCTTGCTCCTTGAGCTCCAAGCCTTTAATGGCGTCCTAGAAGCTCCACAGGTCGGCCAAGGTGAATCCTCCAAGGAAAGTTGAGAAGAGATGGCTAGAAAGATAGAGCTAAGTGAGCTAGCCATGAATTTGACCTTGAATTCGAGTTTCATCCAATAACTTAAGCAAAAAGGAAGGATCCAAACCTACCTTGCACTCCCTTGGTCGTCCTCCTGAGCTCCAGAGCTCTCCTTAGTCGGTTTGAGCAAGGGGAAAAGAAATGAAAGGGAGAGGGTCGTTCCCTTGCTAAGTGAGAAAAGTTGTATATATACTTAGGTGAATTTTCAACATAAGGACACATGTTTTCCTCATTTCTCATCTAAGTCCTCCCTTTCTTCCTTGAACGTCCCCACATCTTATGTCTAAGGACAACCTCCTTCTAAGGTCAAGAATTGAAGGCAAAGAGGATCAACCCATCACTAAAGCATACACATAAAAGGCTATTATACATACACCTTGATTATTCAATCACAAAGGTGTTCTTTATTATATGATTATTCACATGAAATGACCTTTTCATCATTTCTCTTCTAAATGATGCCAAGAGTCATAAAATATGTTTTAGATGATGTATTTTACAAGTTGCACCCCTCAAATTGGGTAAATTGCATTTTACACCAATTTAGGGTTTTCAAGTATAGGGGTTGCTTCCAAGCTGCACCTTGGTGCTCAAGCTTGGGAAATCCCTCAAACCTCATCATATTCATTCTTATGTTGTCTCAACATCAAAGGAACATATAAACATGTGAAATTTGCAAATTAACCCCTCTGATTGGGCAAATTGCACATAGGTCCCTGTATTGCAAACAATACTTCAACATTGTTTTTATAAGGGACAGAAATGGAAACATATGTTCCATAAAAGCTCTAATTACATGCCAAAGGATAATTACAACCATCTAATTTCATAATTAGGCAAAACACCTAGGGTTAGCTCATAACCCAGGTCAGGGGTGTTACACTTTGTGTGGAATAACTTTGCATTGATCAAAGTTCTATGGAATCTCCATAACATTAAGATGTTATATGAAGACTTGATGATATGATGAATGAATAATATATGTTTCCCTTTACCTGGGATTTCGGGGATGAAATCCTTGTTAGGGGTTTATAACTTGTAACAACCATGACCTGGGTTATGAGGTAACCCTATTTGTTTTGGCCAATTAAGTTTCTTAGAACTTTAATATAATCCTCTAAGGTGCTTTGTTATCACGTGACACATTTATGTTTCAATTTTTGTCCCGATTGAATGTTGTTTGAGCAATTTTCCTTTGTTTTGGACCAAAGTGCAATTTACCCAAATTGAGGGGATATAATGGAAAATGTCACATGTTGAACATGTCTCATGTGTTGTAGCATCATTATTGAGAGAATGATGCAAGGTGGTGGCTTGTGGAAAGTCTAAATTCTAAGTTTGAACTTGTTTGAACAATGTTGGTACCTTGTGCACCAATTTTGGTACAAATTGTAATTTACCCAAAATATGGGGTTGATATGCAAATTACCACCTCTAGAGTGTTACCACTTCCTCTATGTATCATTTATAGGAGAGAGAATGAATTAGACACCAAGTTTTATTCCATTATGAATGATGGTAATCTTGGTGAAGAAATGACCAAGAAAAGGGTTGAATTTGGAAGCTTAACTTGAATTGTATCAAGTTGAAAAGCTTATATATGAGTGCCTATCGGCCATGGAGCCCAAGGAGGTGTCCCATATTGTTTTTTGAACTCTTGTCAAAGTCCATATCGTGCAAAGAACCTCAAGGAGGTGAGGTGTGTCGGCCAACAAGTTTCCTTAGAAAAAGTGTATCAGCTTGACATGAAATAGTGATTAAACCTAGATAACTTATCCAAATGGATAAGTAATGGACGAAATTGCATCTCTAGATGATCC
The DNA here is from genome assembly GCA_963693085.1 of Alisma plantago-aquatica. NCBI lineage: Eukaryota > Viridiplantae > Streptophyta > Magnoliopsida > Alismatales > Alismataceae > Alisma > Alisma plantago-aquatica. Next base: position 642,992,433 of record OY856409.1, on the reverse strand, counting down.
TCAACTGTTTTTCAAGACAAGATAAATGATGGTGCATGCATGGACACGTGTCACCCATGCATGACACATGGCACCTACTAGCTCAAAATGTTGACACCTCATTTTTGCCTTTCTTCATGATCAACAAGTATATATTCCCCTAGTTTGACCCATTAATGGAAGTTTTCGACCCTTACCACCCTCCTACCTTGTGGTATCGTGCATGGGGATCTTGTATCGTGCAGGAGAGCAAGCATATAGTGAATAGGTCCTTGGATATTGCCCATAGCAAAAGCATATCGGCCAAGTAGGTGAAATTGGCCATATAAGGTGATATCGGCCAATAGGGTGAAGAGTTGAGTGCCATATCGTGCAAGTGAGTGCCATATCGTGAAAGTGAGTGCCATATCGTTCAAGAGGGGTGTCATATCATGCAAGAGCACAAGGGTATCGTTCATAGGCCTTGGGTATCGGCCATAGCAAGTATATCGGCCATACCATGTTGATATTGCCCATAGCAAGTTGATATCGACCAATTGAAGTGATTTTGGCCACAAGTGAGGGGGTATCGGCCACAAGCAAAGTTGTGTCGACCAAGAGGAAGTCCATATCTCCCAATAGTGGTAGGGTGTCGTCCAAGGAACTAAGGAACTCAATACTTAACCCTAAGGTGAGGATAAGATCATCTTCAACCTTGAATTGAAGCATGAATTTAGGGTTTTGATCTTCCTTTCTTTTCTTCTTCACCAATTGCTTATCCATTGTGATTCTTTGCATATAGAGGAGTTTTGAAGTCCATCGTCAACCTTAGGAACGTGGAGCTTTGGAGCTTGGAGCTTTGAAGTCGTTCTTAAGGTGGGTTATATAACTTGAACTCAACCATGTTATTATTCTTCACCTAAATTGCTATAATTAGTGAAATACTTTTAATTCCGAAATTTCCTGAAATAGTTGATGAGATTATGAGTTCTAGTAGTTTCTTAGACCTGTTTACATTTACTATAACAGTTATAACTAAGGTCTAGAGCTTGAAGATGGTGGTATCACTTTATAAAAGCACCTTTAACCCGATACGATGATGCACCTACTTTACTTGAACGATATGGATATGAATGAATACATTGTTGCACGATATGGGGGGTGTAGTATACACCTCTTGCACGATAGGGAGTCAAGAATAGACTCCATGCACGATACAAGGTTGAATGAATACTTAAAAGTTGACTTGAAACCCTAATTTGGGTAACCCGATATAAGTGAAGTATAACAAGTGCTATTGCATGACATAGTTGCATGACATGGTTGCACGATATGGTAGCCCGATACACAACCCTAGTTTATGTCTAGCCCAACATGGGTGACACATATAAACCCCTCTAGCCCAATATGAATGGTGTGTATATACTTCTAGCCCGATATGGTGGTGCCTATATACCTATAATCCGATATGGTGAACATATGCACACCTTTAACCCGAGACACCTTGTAAAGGTGAGGGCAAGATACTCTTAGGAGTTATGAGTGAAACACCAAGTAATGGTATGGCTAATACCTTGATAGGTGAAACACCTAGAGTGGTTGATAATGGAGCACTTTATATCAATAATGTCTCAACCTGAGATAAGTCCATATCAATTGATGATGGTTGGACAATTCAAATGTGTGACTTATGATCAATACACTACAAAATGAATGTGATGGGCTAGTGCATAAAGTATTAGGATGGGAAATACCCTAATACAAGATAAGTTGATGAACTTAAGTAAGTTAAAAGTGATGAGGGAAGTGATATATCAAGAAATGATATATATCACATCCAGCGTTTCAAGGTTGATGTACCTTGATGCACGTTAAATCCAATATACTTGGATGAGTAACACATGAAGTGTGTTATGTCAATTGTTACATTGAGATGTAATAAGTTTAATACACTTTGATAAGTGTGGGCTAACATACCTTGAGAAAGGGTTAAGCCAAGTTAATAAAGTATGATGTAATCATACCCTGATAAGGATGAGAGAGGAACTCATACCTTGTGTTGATGATTCATTTAATGATAAATGATGAGAATAAATAAGTATGATTAAATACTTATGATATTAATGTATGTTCCTAGATGTGTGGAGAAATGAATTAGGGTTTGGATTGATAATATGAACTTGAAACCCTATTCATCTATAAAGGGAAACCCTAACCCTAATAGTTGTTGCCTAGTGAGAGGTGACAAGATGTTTAATGGCGTGAGCCATGTGAATAGTTGTTGCCTAGTGAGAGGTGACAAGATGTTTAATGGCCTTGTGAGCCATGTGGATAGTTGTTGCTTAGTGAGAGGTGACAAGATGTTTAATGGGCCTTGTGAGCCATGTAAATAGTTGTTGCCTAGTGAAAGGTGACAAGATGATTAATGGTCCTGGTGAGCCATGTGAATAATTGTTGCCTAATGAGAGGTGACAAGATGCTTATAAAAGTCTAATGTAAGTAATGGTAATGTGCAAAATAAACTAAGGGGAATGGAAACCAGTAACTTCATAATAATAATAAATGGTTATAATAATAATGAAATCTTGATCATACATGCTTTATGCTTATAGTCAAATAAGGGCTATAGTGTTTTGAATATGCTTAAAGGAGATAAGAGGAACACTTGTAGTACATAAAGAATGTGAATTGATATGATGGCTTGCCCCAGGGTATAATGCCTAGTAAAAGGATGTGATAACCAATGATGAATTTAAGGGATTGATATCCCATAACGAATATATAATCAGGAGTGGTTAGAGTCCACTGCCTGGCGGTGTAATCAGGATTGGTTAAAGTCCAATACCTGGCAGAGGCGTGAAGCCTATAATTAGGTTTGGTTAAAGTCCAATACCTGGCAGAGGCGTGAAGCCTGTAATCAGGAGTGGTTAGAGTCCACTACCTGGTGGTGTAATCAGGTTTGGTTACGGACCAATACCTGGCAGAGGCGTGAAGCCTGTAATCAGGAGTGGTTAGAGTCCATTGCCTGGCTGTGTAATCAGGATTGGTTAAAGTCCAATACCTAGCAGAGGCGTGAAGCCTATAATCAGGAGTGGTTAGAGTCCACTTCCTGGCTGTGTAATCAGGATTGGTTAAAGTCCAATACCTGTCAGAATCATGAAGCCTGTAATCAGGAGTGGTTAGAGTCCACTGCCTGGCGGTGTAATCAGGTTTGGTTATGGACCAATACCTGGCAGAGGCGTGAAGCCTATAATCAAGAGTGGTTAGAGTCCACTGCCTGGCTGTGTATTCAGGATTGGTTAAAGTCCAATACCTGGCAGAGGCATGAAGCCTATAATAACACAGTATTGGTTAAATCCCAATGCCTAGAATAATAACATAGGGTTGGTTAAATCCCAATGCCTGGAATGGTTGCATATGATTAGCATAGTCCAATGCTTGGACATGATATGATAATGTATACTCACATGACTGGTAAAATTCAATATCTGGTTAGCAGATTGGCTGAGGGAAACAGATAGAAATGAGAATGATTCATGGATGACATACCATGATAATGAGCATCACATGATAAGCTTGAGATAGTATGATGGGTAAATGATATACGTGTTCTCCATTTTTCTTATAAAGTAAATAGATGAATTACTGCTCTATCATACACAGCTGCAATGCTTTAAAATATGAGAATGTTCTAAACTGCTTATCCTCTGCTCAGTTTAATACTATTTAACTGTGATAATAACATTGTTGGCGGAGAGTTATATCTCTTGCTGGGGCAATTTTCAATTATCTCACCCCCGTGGGATCCAAATTTTTAGGTGGACGTGCACGGGGAGGTGAAGACCTTTCTGCAGAAAAAGAACAACAGTGACAGGGACAACAGTGACAGCTCAGGTTGAGTGTACTGTCTGTCATGTCTTGTAGATAGAAGTCCTATGTGTCGTCTCTGTACTCTCAGGTCCTTGGAGTTGGTTCGTTATGGTTTCATGAACGATCTGAGGTTTTGGCTTGTAAGCCTCGAGGTTTTATGTTGCTTCATTATATGTTTTGACAAAGCAACTATTATATGTTATCCTCGAGAAGAGATGGTAAAGTGTATGTACAATGTGAACAATGATGTATATAAAGTTTTGGTTCTGCCTTAAAGAGTTTTCCTAGAAATGGATCTCTTTGCAAAATGGTTTTAATTTTTAGTGATTTTTGTTAATCCGCTGGTAATGTTTTAAATTCCGCTTAATTAGTAATGATTTGTCTATCAGTTTGGCGACTGTCGTTACAATCTAGGTAAGGTGATCTACCATAACCCATATTGCATCTTGACCTTCCTTGGTCTAGGGAAGACTTACCACAACATCCATAGTGATCAATTCCCGATCCCCTTCAGAGACTCTTCATCCTCTATACCAACTCAATGGGTTATTGGTGTTCGTCCTTCACCTCTTGACATGCATGGTGACGAGCCACATGCATCTTTGTACACTTTTCATCTCAGGCATCAAAGTATTTCTACCACTTATTATCTTAGCAGTACCCTGGTGTATGGTGATCTTAAAATCATGATCTCCTGTATGTCATGATTCCTCAAGATCGATTCCTTAAAAACCGTAAACCACTCTAGTTGGGGTTTCATCACCTTCTTTTCCAGAGAAGTGCATCTGAAGTTCTACCACCATCCTTTTATTACATCAAGGCCTAGGCTGGATAACTAAGCAACCACTGACTTGATCAACGATCTCGTTACATCTGAGTGTTAGCCCTAACATATCTCCTTTTCAAACTTAGGGCTAACCTAACAACCTCTTTTAGTCTCTAGCTAAACTAGGCAGATGCATCTCAACCAGAGCATCCATTATCACCTCACATCCTTCTGTGTTGAAAACATACACCTCCATGTATTCCACTTATCATCTCATCTCGAACTCTAAGTCTATCTTCATCAAGAAACTATGAGCTCATCCTCTTAGTTTTCAAACTCAACCTTGTATAACTCATAACTCATGATAAAAACATCCTCGTATGATGACTACCTTATTTCTCTTACTACTTGTAAACCATCCACATATCGTTCACTCCACAAGGGTATGTTATCATCTCTGTCCTCATATCTCATAACAACATTCCAACTCACATCATCTTTATCCTTAGTGTATGGCATGTGTACTATCCTATATCTCACTCTCATAATAAGAGGAAATAAGCATTTGGCGGTCATCCAAATACAGAGTTCTTCCTGTTCCAAGAGTGGAGATGGTACATCCCACCTTGCCAGTACACCTACAAATCTAAGTTGAAACGTGCAACTTATGTCTCTCCATAACAATCATCTCGATATCAAAGGTTAATTATGGAAAATTGATTTCGAACCTACTTGGGTCACCACACAATCCTTGGTCATCTCCTCTAGGTCTGTAGGGTGCCGACACTTTTGGGGTAATCCCTCTTACTTATGCATCCAAAGAGTGCCCTCCTCATCTTCCCTTTGGGTCCCATGAGTTCATGAAGGTGATCAATCTCCTAACCCATGACCCTCAGACAATGACAGTTGTTACCTCCCGACCCTACGGTCATGTGCAACTAGGGAATTAGGCAACTCCTAATTCCATCGGTCTTATTCCTACCTGACCCTAGGATAGACTTAGGATTCTAACATAGTACATGTCCAACTTAGAACCTTATCCAAGTCTCCATCATCTCTCTCTACATTCATGGGTTGTCTTTCATCCTTTCATAGGGATCATGGTGACCTGCTTTCCTTGGTCAGGCCCCATACCAATTACCTCCATGATAACACACCCACATGTACTTAGAGATGATTATCTATGGGTCTACAGGTTCATTCTCTTACTATGTACTTTTCACTTAGCTTCACAAGATCCTATGAGACCTCCTTAGGTTCAAAACCAATGAGAACTGGTATACACCCTACAAAAGGGTCCCTCTACCAGGATGGGAGGAAACTATCTCTTAATAACAAAGGTCACAAATGTCCTTATGTCTAGGGTTTACATCATGCTTAACCCTAGCAAGCTACTAAGGCATAAGAAGACCACCTACTAAACCATGCTAGGTCATACTTGTTCTCATTCCTCAATATTGGATCAAGAACATACCTGCCCATGTCACCAACTTATAGGCGAGGGGTTCATCAACCATATACCTTAATCTCAGGGGTTTCCATTCCTCTAAACACGAGGAGTGCCATGCTCAGATCTATGGAAACTCAAATCTCGTCATGAGCATCAGGTACACCACTTCCCCTCTTAGGCTTAGGAACCCTAGGTTCACTTTTTTAGATGTCCCATTGCATGCTCAACCTTTTAACCATGAGACAAGCATGTATAAGGTATGACATGCACTTCCCATGTACCAGGTCTCTTCCTTTAATGGAGATCTCTGCCTCCATGACCAACTCTCTCTACGCATCCTCCTAACAAGAAGGTCTGGCCTCAGGTCTCTCCTGACAACATATGTCATATGACCTAAGCATGCATGTATTCTTTAGTTTACGCATAAACTACTAAGCTTATGTCCATGACATCTTCTTTACATTCTTTTCATTAATTTGGTGGAGGATTCCTTAAACCTTATCAACTTTACCAATACCTCGAGAGGGCGAGGAAAAGAGAGAAAACCCTAATCCTTAAAATCCTTAACAACATTTGAGTTGAGAAGGGATGAACAAGATGAGAGAGTCCTAAAGGTATCTTATTTTGAGTCAAATCTCGAGACATTGGCCAGACAGTTATACAAATTCGGGAGTCCTCGTATTCTAACTAGTGGTGCGGAGGAAAATCTTTCCAGCCCCCAGACGTGATCCTTTTCTAGACACCTCTGACTTTCAAAAAATTCTCTAATAACTCCCTCAGTTCTATGGAATTTGTAAAATTTAATAATGATTAAAGATTAAATGAGGAACCTATGATCTAATACCAAATGTAACGACCCCGCCTCCCGGTAACCCCCAATTAAGGGAGACCCGAAGGTCAGAGCCGTTATCCCAATTAACATGATCAAAAGTTCAACAAATAATCAATAATATATATGAAATTATACCAACTAAATTGAAATCTGGTATAAAATAAAACTTTGCATACCTTTTAAAAACTTTGGTAATCTACTTCTATCCACAACTTGGATCTATTCCATCTAATCCTCCTTGCACTTTATTTCTTATTTCCACAATTAGGAACCTTTATATTCAAAATATCTTAGAACCATCATATCTCAACTTATTCATGATTTGAACAATTAAAGCCATTAAAAGTCACAATGACTAACATTAGGGTTTCAAGGCACATTAAAGCTCATTCATGTACATGGAACTCTAAATTAAACCAATTACATGAAAAGACCATCCTTTTAGATCTAATGTGTCCTTTTTATTAACAACATGTTAATATCAACTTTAAACATCCATATAACCCTTCCCAAATCATTAATTAATAAAGATTACTGTTTTTCATTAGATAAACCATTAAAGATATCATCTTTTCATACTTTTTAAATTGCAAGAAGAATTAGGCTTCAATTACATTTTTATTGCATTCCTTGCATTTTTCTGATCAATTTTGATATATAATACTCTTTACTTTGAGTTACCAATTATTAGTTACTAATTTTGCAAGATAAATTACCTTTGGCCAATGGAAGGCAGCCACCTGGCGGCTTGCTCCTCGTGAGCAACACGCTGGACCAGGTCTATTTACTCTTTTTCCCCTGCACTCCCACTTTAGGGCCATGCACGCTCGAGGGCAAGGAGGTCATTTCCTCCTTTACCTTCTTCAACATCCGCTTGTTGCTCTGTCCGCGAACCAGGTCCCTGGCTCGGTCAACTAGAGGGTTGACCTCGAGATGCAACCTCTCTCGGCACTCAAAAAGGCCACCACGACCTTCACCATGCCCCTACGAACTCAATGGCAGTCTTAGCTACGCCTGAGTTGGCCGGAGTTGCTAGAGACTAGAAGGGCGACCATCGATTGATCTAAAGGAACCAATCGATGAAATGGGAAATGAGAAGAGGAGTTGGAGGTAGGGTTGAGTTTCTTAAACCGCAATGACTAATCACGAAGGGGTACCCAGCCTCACAGAAGGGGGATCGTACCCTTATATAGTCCATGGCCATGGAGAATGGCCAACAAGAAGAATTGGAATTAGGGGTTTCTCTAAAGTACTTCCAAAGCATGGAAAACTTGGTATGTATGGGTGCAGTTTTCTCTCCTGAATCTAATGGAGTGAATCCTTGTTTTGCACATTAACTGTATGGAGAGGAAATCAAATCTAAAAGTCTCATGTTACTGTTCTTCTTTCCTTTTCCTACCCAAGGTAGGTGAGAATGGAGCCACCGTTGGATCTCAGATCCAACGACTGTCATGGCATGCGCCCAAAAAGATATGGAAACAATTGTGACATTTAATATATATATCCTTTACCCTTTCCACTTTAGGAGATTTTGTAAAAATCATAACTCTTAGTAAGATTATCCAATTAATCCCAAATTTTGAGGGAAACTTAATAATGATTTAATATACCTTTCTCCCAAATTTGGGCTCATTATCTAAAAGAAAACGTGATTTTTATTTAGGTGCAAGATATTACTCAATTAAGCTTATTTCTCACATCTTTTCTCTTTCTTCACTTATTATCTTGCAACTTGGACTCCTTGGAACCCAAGAAATCCTAATATTTCGAAATTCCTTTTTAAGGATACTCATTATCCTTCTAGATGCATCTATATCCATTATTTCCCATTATCCTTTTTATTTCTTGATTAAAATATCTCTTTTGAGGATTTCTCTTTATCTCTCTTTTTAGTTTCCTTATTGGAATTCCTTTTAACATTAGGAACCTTATGGATACGAAAATCCACCAAATATAACTCAATTATACCTCTTTCCACTTATTTCCCACATTTTATCATTGTTTTCAATTTCTTTCTTAATAAAGAAATATTTAATTGATCTTTTCTTTTCTTGTTGCATTATCTTTGCAACTTTGGACTCCTTGGAAGCCAAGGAACCCAAAAGGCACGAAATCCACTTTTGGATTGTATTCTTTTGCCTTCTACAGGTTTCTACATCTTTCTTTTCTCCATCTCTAATTAATAATGGAGTTTCTTTTGTCTTTTCCTTGTTATTGGGCCCAATAGCCAATAAAGCCCACAAAACAACCAACAAAGCTATTGTAAATGAAATTCTTTTATTCAAAACAAATTATATCATTATTTTTTCAAATATCTTTATTAGGAGAAATTACATTTCTCACCAAAAGAACCCAAAATTTGGGGTTGTAACAGTTACATTCTTGAATACATAAGCAATGCACATCTATAAGCAGTGAATGATCCACGTGTAGTTCTATGTGGATAGATACTTGGTTAACCTTAATCGTGCTTCTTAACCCTAACTATTCCAAGAATGTGGGAGATGTCATACCTAGTTTTAGTGCTTGCACTACATCTACAAAACCCTAATCGACTAAGTATGTAGCCCTGATGTTGAGTTATGAGATGTGTTTGCTCTCTCTCTCTCTCTCTCTATCTCTCCTAAGATGTTCATCATGTGTAATGCTTCCTCTCTCTTATTTATAAGACCCTAGCCTTGCAGGTGATATGTATGCCATGGCTTTTGTATGCTATCCTATTGATTATGTGATACAAGGTGGTGCTTATGCACATTGATGAGGCATAATATACATGGATAATGTAATAGGTCCTATGACCTGGTGATGGCTTAATGCCTACTAAGAGGTGATTTCCTCAAAGTGATGTGATTAAGGGATTTATATCCCATGACGATATGTGACTTTGGTGATCATCTTGTGAATGGAAGAGCAATGAGTATCATGAGGTGATTGTGTGACAAGTTCACACCTTGTACATTTTATATCTTCTGAAGTTGCAACACACCCTTAATCATGTAGAGTTTGTTTTAGCTTTATATGTTGTAACTTGATTGATGCTAAAATTCATCCAATTGTCTAACTAATCAAGTGAAACCTAATCATGTAGTTTGCCTTGTGCCATATATTCATTCCAATGTTAGCTTTAATTGTTGGATTGGTGAAACAAGTTTAACTCAGAGTGCATATTTTTGAATATGTGGGCTGCAAGTTGAGTATCTCCTTGCATCCTTAACTATAGGTTGTGTCAGACATCCATGTGTGAGCCGATCTCCTTGTGATATGGATGGCCATGCGTGAGACACTCCTTTGAAGAATGACCATGCACGAGCCTATTCTTCTAGATTTGTTACATGTACAGAGGTGGGCTAGGTGTTTATATATGGATGACCATGCATGAGTCGATCCTTGTTCTGGATATACATAATTATTTTGCAGTGGACTAGTATGTCTCTGTGGTGTTGTCTTGAGCTGACCAAGAGGTGTTGGAGAGGTCATGTATTCGACTCTTCCAAGTACCTTATATGGCACTGATTTTGACTTAGCAATGGTCAGTTGGATTTATGTGGTACGACTCAAATCCTCAGGGCATAATACAACCGTGTAGTATATATGCTTAGGGTGACATACAACTCACATTGGTTGAGCCTTTGCCTTATCTTTTTACTAATTTCTTTAATTATAAGATAGTAAGAGAAGTCAACTATTATACATGTTCTTCATATTCCTTTTTAGAATGTAACTTAATCTACTATTCAATGGTGGCTGCATAGTCTTATTTAATCTGTCTTACCGATTATATACATATCATTTAACTGAACCTATTCAACTTGCTAGCTTATGTTAATTGTCTACTTAGTTTCACCTGCTTAACTCATCTGTGCTTTAATAGCATTGGTCGAGAGTTATATCTCTCGCTAGGATGTTTGGTCTCACCTCGTGGGTTACCAAATCTTTTACGTGACCGTGAACGAAGAGGTAGAGGTCATGCAACTGAGGAAAAGCAGTAGCAAGAGCAATATCCAATAAGGTTGGATGTGCTACTAGTCTTTTGGTGTTAGGGTCCTAGAGTTGTTCATGTACACTCAGCTCCTTGGGGTGTTTTGAGATGTTTTGTGGCTATGTGATTGATATGAGGTTTTGGCCTGTATGCCATGGTTGTATAGTTGTGAAAGCTGTACTTGTATATATATGGAACCCGTATCTTGTATAACGGGTTGGTTGTAGGAATGTTGGTCTGCAGTGATGCAAGCACCACGTAACATGATATGTGCTACATGTGGCAGGCTTGTGGACTTTTATGTAATAAGTTTTTGGCTTATGGTGCTTTAATCAATTCCGTTTTAATTTCCTGTGTTTTTGGGTGATCTGCTGGCTTAGTGTTGTTTTTGCTTTTGGTTTTGAGTAATCTCGTTTGTGGCACATTGGGGCATCACACAAATGAGGTCTTTGGTGATGACTATGCACACATCCAACAAAGAAAAACATATTTCCAATGGAAAGGTGAATGATTTGTGTGTGTATATATACACACAAACACACATAATATTGCATCTTTTTACATCGGACAATACCATCAAACATTTTGACATCCAAGAAAACACAGTGGAACATGTAGGGGAAGTGCCTCTGCATGGGGATCCTACTATCCAACTAGTGGGTCAAAGTTGAGGGGATGCTACTCCGTGCTGGGTCTTAGTGACAATGCTCCTAAAAAAAGGCCACATGGAGTTTTTTTCATGCACCGAGAAAAATCAAAGTTTTTCGTATTCGACCCAATCCACCTTATCACAAATCTAGACGTAGATGTATGTGGAATTTAGCATGATATGCATGTTGTTTTTTGTTTTTTATATCACATGTAACGACACAAATCATATAAAATAAATCTAATCATATTGATTGTAAATAATGTTATATATCATATATTGATGTGGATTCGATACCATTATAGCGATCTGTGGATACATCACATGCAGTCGAAGAAATAAAAGTTTATATATTTCATGTTCCCACAAGCATATATCGTCAAGAATGGTATAATAGGAAGGAAGGAATGTGATTTATACCTTTGTTGTGGATTAGATCCGATGATGGTTCTCACAAGAATATAAGCTGATGAGGATGTCATTGACGTTCTCCCAACGTAGCCACTAATGTGTATATGTCTCTATATGTTGGGAAATATGGTACATAGCAGGCAGCAAAATTTCAAATTTTATTACCATATTCCCCATAAATAGTAGATCGCTTCAATAACTATAATGCAAGAAGGATGGTTTATGGGATATACCTGGTCCTAGAGCAAGTCCAGTGACAATTCTCATCATTGTATATGCGCAACTCTGAATCCTAGTTATACTGGGACTCGTATGACTCCTACACCCCCTTGTCTGCACCACAAACTGCAGCCACAAACGTTGTCTTCTTAAGAAACTCTTCTTGTCAGAGACTGCTGGTTGATGTTGTCCTCCAAGCGGAAAACAATGACTTCTCGCTTCTATGGTAGTCCACACGGACTGCCTAGAATTCCTGTCATCTTGTTGGACTGGATAGGAAGGACTTGTCCCTCTCCATTGATGTACTAGTCACCGACATGCTCTCCCACAATGATAACTTTCATTTGTTCTCTCCTGTGGTTATCCCTCCCTTGTCGGGTAGGATTTTTTGGGGCTCTTGTGGTTGCCACAACCAGAGAGGACAACAATTGTCATAGGAACTGATTCTCAGTTATATGTGTTGTAGTTGTACTTTGGGAAGCCCCTTGTAACCCTCTATATATAGGAGGGGTTAGGGTCAGGGTTCCCAGTCCCCAACCAATGCAAGACTAAAGTGGGAGTGGAAAGGATAAGTAGATCTTGAATTTTCACAAATTTTCTGGAAGTTTCACAACCTATGTGCGATGAAACAATCATCTCGACAAGTGAGACGGTCGTCTCACATGTGATACGATCGTTTCTCTAAGAGAAACGGTTGTCTGGGATGTGAGATGGTCATCTCACTAATATGGATGCCCATTTCGTGCTTTCCCAGTCAGATATGAATTGGCAAATCATTTCCTAATTAATGTCATACATTAATTTACTTACACCACAAGAATGTGCAATTGAAATGAGTTGGGAAAACTCCTGAACTTTTGTTCATCCCAACTGGGCCATCTCACACAAGCGAGATGCCCGTCTCACTCACCCAGATGGCTGTATGGTGAGTTCGAGTTGAGCCAATTGGTTCAATAGCTTGAACTGATCGGTTCATAGGGCAGAACTAAGCCAATTCAATTTTTGATCTGCATGACAACCCAAACGGCCGTCTCAACACTTGAGATGCCCGTCTGGATGCCCAAATGACCATCTCACCCAATGAGATTGTTGTTTGGTAGTTTAGTCAGCTAGTATGTCAATCTGTTGTGTGAATTGAGTACCTAAACTCTTTAGTACTTAGTTTAATTATCATTCAAGATCAAATTCCTCTTCTATATGAGTTCATATGTGTGACCCTATAGGTCCCATATCACGTTGGCAGTGAGTGTCCAAAACAACTTATGACATCACAAGCAAAGAGTGGTTCCTAGTCGCACATCATTGCTACCCAAGTAAATGGAAAAGTTGGGGAACATCTTCAACCTACAATCTGTGTATGGTGTTACAGTGTTTGTATAGTTCCTTTGTCACTGATGTCCAATTTGAACTAGAGGCATGTAGCAGTAACCCTCATTATTATTCAATCCTTTTCTTGAACCAAGAGTAGACTATCTGAGATATATGTAAGCTTAATATCACATATTGAATCACATGCGCATGGCCATTCTTTTCTCAGTCTCACTTAGCAAGAGCCCTAGGATATCACACTCTAGTAGGAGGGACAAATCCCATATCTATCACTCATATTCAATCCCCATGTGTCAAAACCACCCAATCATCACCGTTATAACAACCCATGTTTCAGGATTACGTTTGATGATGTCAAAGTGTACCCAAAGACATGTGTTAAGTGTAGTGATTTCAGGTGTAAGAACCACAACCACCACCATCACTATGAGAGCTAACTATGACTTCCATGATGATGGATTCCATGTGTCAGTCTCACGGTGGGTCTGTCTGATACATTATTCTCTAACATGTATCTGTATGATTGGTTTGATATCGCCATATCATGACTAATGAGATTTAGTCATCAACCAACTCACACTCTGATCTTATGTGTCATCATTGTCTATCAAACTTCCACAATATCATCATTGTATATTTACTCTTAACATCCATATGATCTCATTCACAAGGATAATAACTTGAATACATATGTCATTGAGTAATATAATTATCTAGACATTTATAATGTTACATTATTATCTCATAACTGAATTAAACAGAATAATTTGGAAGGTTGCCTGTTATCAGTAATCAAATCGTTTTTACATGATATGCCATTAAAATCATCACATGATTGGATCTCTGGGCATACATAACCAATACTATATTGTCCACATAGATGAGGACAACTTCATGTCGCACTCTAAGAACTAGTGAGAAGCAACAACCTTCTTGTTAGTAACATGCTAGCATTGCACAATCTCCCCTCTATCTCTCCTTGTGAGTAATGACAACTAGTGTAAAAGTATAATGCTTGGGACCACTTCCCAAGGATCTAGTAGAGTTTGTGGCGACTGGCCCCATATACCACCACTAGCCTTAACTGCACACTTTGTCCTCACTCATGTGCAAGCTAGGATAAACTTCTTGACTGGTCACCTATCCTAGCACTACTGTTGGCCGAGCACACTTAACCATAGATTTCTTTAGTGATGGGATCCTTAAAAAGGAGGTGAACCTTGGTGATATGGGTCATCCAATCATCCCTTTTAAGATTATTTTATTGGAGGCCTCAAATCTTGGGATGTTACAATCTCCCCACTTAGAATCTTGATGTCCTCATCAAGGCTCAACTATATGGACTCATAATATATCCCCATATTAGTACAAACCCAAAATGGCCCATGGACACCCAACTCCTGATCATGGAATACCAACGCAAGGGTGGCTACATCCCCATGGACAACCCTTACCAACATGCCTGCACCTCATAACTCAAGACTGGTATGCCACATACCCATGTAGGCTCCACTTACTACAGGGGTTATGGATTTAATACCATTTGTAAAACCCAAGCTCACTTCCCAAGGCTCTAGTAAAGCTTCAAGGATGACGAATGTCCCCATAGACCCATCACTAGCCTAAATTGCACATTTTATCCTCATTCACACACAATCTAGGATAAACTTCTCGACTGGTCACCCATCCTAGTACTACTCTAGACTGAGTGCACTTAATCATAGAGTTCTTTAGTGATGTGATCTCTGTAAAGGAGGTGCACCTTAGTGATATGGGTAGTCAATCATTCCTTTTAAGATCATTTAATTTGAGGCCTCAAATCATGGGACGTTGCAAAAATTGTGATAAAAGTGCAACCAAAACCCTATCTGTCAGACCCATATTTAATGGGAATGTAGGGAAGTGGGGTTTCTAATAAACCTTAGGAAATAGAATGACAATAGTTTCCTTTTAGCAACCCACTTACAATTGATTGGTCAATTGTATGGCTTAGTCCAATCGATCAAATGTCCTGGGAAGGTTTCTTTACAGTGGTACACCTAGAATATCAAGTCAAGTAACTAGAAAGTCCAGTCAATAGACCAAACTTGGTTAAGATTTATTGAATGTGATTGGTCACTCCATTGATCAAGTCTACCTGATTGACTGGGCCAACCAATTGATAGATTATCTAATCTAGTCCATTCCGTCAATTGGGCTAGCCAGTCAACTAGTTGATGGTATATCAGCATGTTCAATCAAATGTACGTTGCAGTCGATCGAACAATAACTCTAGTTGGGCAAATAGACTTTCTAGTTAGCCATATGGGTTTCTAGTCAATCCATCCATGATTCAATTTATTTTCTTAACTTTCTAGAAATCAATTAATCATGTGTTCATTATAATACTCCTCTTTCCTATGCATCATATGTTTGTGACCTACAAGTTCCAAATTACGTTGGTAGTGATATCTATAATCATATGATGATTTCATAGACAATGATTGGTATCCAACAAGACTTCATTTCCACCCAAGTAATTGAAGAAAATGGAGAACAACTTCAACCTAGTATTGTGACCAGTGTTAAAGTGATTGCATAGTTCCTTTGTATCTGACATCTAGATTGAGTTTGAGGCATGGAAAGATCATCCTCTTGATTTTAATCTTTGTTCCTTAATCCATAGAAGACAATTTGAGATACATATGAGCTCAACATCACATGTTGACTCACATGAACATGGACATGCATTTCATAGTATCACTCATCAAGAGGTTGGGATATCATTTGAATAGGAGGGACAAATTCGTTTTTACACCACTCACAAAATTCACATGTTATAGTGTACCCAACTATACTTGTATGGAAACCCTAATTCAAGGTCACACTAGGTAGTGTCAAAGCACACCAACAATATGTGATCATTATAGTGGCTTCATTATAAGGACCACAACATACCACTGCCATGTGAGATATGATTCTGACTGCCATTAATGGCTTCCATGTATCATACTCAAGATGGGTTTATCCGATAAAATTTTTCATAACAAGTACATAAGTATTTGACTTGATATCCCATACCATGACTAATCAAATGTAATCGTCTGCCAACACATATATTATTGTAATGTATTATTGTTGTCCTAATTACAACTAAGTACCTATATAAGAACATATACTCCTAGAAAACACATGATCTCATCTTTATGTCCTCAACCCAAAATTACATCAATGAGTCCTTCATTCTTAGGACATTATGGTATTAATTCGTTACTCATATTGAAGCAACCCGAAAGCATATATATATATATATTGCATTAAGTGACATTCATATTTATAATCAACATCACACATCATGATACACTCTTTTTTATCATTGAGAAATATTTTTCTGATCACAATATCATGATACAATCACATTAGCCTAGTAACCTAATTATGTGCTATCATGTAATTGAGTTCATGAAATATGTCACATATGCTGCATTTTCTTATTAAGACACATGTAATGTATTAAGGTGCTTAATATACATAAAGGACAAATACTTGGACCTTAAATGTGAATATGAATATCTAATGGATATGTATGAGTACTAAATTTTTAATTAAGGAACATAATTTGTTAAATTACTAATCTCGTGCAAGATAATATCATGAAAATGGTTTTTAGTAAAATAATGTTAGTATGACTTTGAATCCTAAATCTTGAGGATATGAATATTGAGGAAAACGTGATAAATCCTAATTGTACCAATACATGTACAAGATAATCTTAAAATCTATGTCTAAGTTTAATATCAAAATATTGGGGTCCTAGTTTGTCTAGGTGTCAATTTTCAACGCAATTAGATAATATTTTCTATCCCAATTTACTTAGAAAAGATAATCTTGAATTATACAATCCCAATATAAACCGGATTTTGGTTTGGTTTATTTCTCAGATTTTTGGCATCTTTAGCTAAGTTTCCTTATCACACGTGTTTTTCTTTTTGTAGCCTATACATGGTAATGTTGGTACGTCAGATCTACATCATAAGGCTCTGAACCTTTCTTCTTGTTGTTGTCTATCTTTGCCTAGACTCCATAGCTCGCATGGATTCATGCTTTTTTCTTCCTCCACCAGTCTCTATCCCTCTTAGCTCATTTCCTCAACCCCTTTTGACTTTATCCCCACGTTCATCATGATGTCCTGATCTCAGAGAGCCCAAGCTCAATAGGGATTCTCTGCACCAATCCATTTGATGCATGACAGGATAATGAGCACCTTATTTCCTCCTCCACTTGGAACCCTTGCATCTACAACTCTCCCTTATTACATATAGTTGTGACCCCACATTTTCCAAAACCCACATAAGCCTTTCTAAGATCTCGTTGCTCACTAATCCACTCGCAACTATCTTACCCAAATCTATCTTATTGTTATATAAGAGGCGAGTTCAACAACACATTTGAAACCACATAAGACTTTCCTGACCCTTTGTGTCATATCAGAGTGTGTCTATGGATCTCCTTGTGTTGCTGTTAGAGCTAATTTGTGGTATATCTATGATTCCCTCTTTTTTTCCCTTCTACTTCTTTTCTTTGTTGTTTGTGACCTATGATCCAATCGCTGCTGCCTTTCCTGCTACATTCTTTGCTTGAATCTCTAGAGTACTACTATGAATTTATGTTCTGCATTGAATCACTGAGGTTAGTCTTGGTTGTGTAGTTTTGAACTTGCTTCTTCCCCATCCATGGTGAAAGACCTGGTCAAAGACATGTAGACCTCCAGGCTCCGTGTTTGGGATCTTTGAGTCCGCATGATCATCATGAAACTATTGGTAATATACATTGGTTCTCTCGTTCAATGACCTATGATTTGTTCATTACCTTTGAGCTCTGTTTCTAAGTTGTGTCTGCGTGGGTCAAAGAATTGAAGTGAAGAAGAAGATTGCCTATGATTTTATGTTTCTAGCCCTCAAATTCTATTTTTTGTTTTTCCTTCAGGGATAAAATCACCCTTTCTCCTCGGTCTGGGAGGGTTCCCAACACCTGGTTTCATCCAGGTCATTATTGCCTTGGTGGGGGCTATCGAGCCACCTCAGCTGAGCCTGTAGTACCAATATCTTGTTTTGTTTTAAAAAAATAAGTAAATTGAGTTATCTTAGAAAAATTATAGTCATTCATTTGTAACTAAGAAATACACACAAACACACAGGAACACACACACACACACACACACACACACACACACACACATATATATATATATATATATATATATATATATATAGAGAGAGAGAGAGAGAGAGAGAGAGAGAGAGATAGAGAGAGAGAGGCAAGTAAAGTTGTCATGATGAAAATCACACTGTTGGTTATATATATATATATATATATATATATATATATATATATATATATATATATTAGGAATCATAAAAATAAGATCTAACCAACGGTGTAATTTTCATCATGACAACTTTACTTGCCTCTAAATTACATTCTTGTTGATTCACTAGTACTAGGGATTAATAACATGCTTTGGTTTTTGGGGTTATATGCCCTTTTATATTTTGGAATGTAGGTCACCCTTATATATTTGGGAGTTAGGTCATGCTTCAACCTCTATCGGGTTTTAGGGTTATGTGCTTTAACCACTATTTTTTAATTACATTTCACTAGTATTATGCTTATCTCACCTACATGTTGATCGATTTTTATTATTAATGGGATATGAACCCTAAATGCCATGTGTATGATTTTGACGCATAATTACTCTAATTTATGGCAAGTAGATCTATTCATTTTCATCTGGCTGGAATGTGCTCTTTTGACATCCACTTGGATGATTTCATTTCCCTCTTTGTTTGGGAAGCCTTATTATATATGTGGTCATTTTCCCTATTGTTTATCAAATCCTATTTATATGCACATACTAGCTTTTTATGCTAACAATTTTCACTTTATCTTCTCTTATGGGGTATTATTCCAACCCTTTAGGTAGAAAGCAACAAGGAGTGGATCAAAGTTGACCAAAACTTATTCCAGCGTAGTTGATCTTTTTTGGGAGGCAGATAAAAGTAGTTGGTTCACCCTCTATGGCATGATTCCCATAGTTTCTTTATATGTACAACCTGTGTGGTGAAGAACAATGTTAGACATAAATATTGTAATAGTTCAATCTTTACTTTTTTGCTTCTACATTTTGGTATCCTAAACATACTATATGAATAAATTGGATTTTTCATCCCTTGCAAAAATTTGGTATGATGTTTGGCATATGTGACGTTCCTTTTATTTGATTTAGTGAGGAGTGGAACTCCTATTTGGTCCCACTCCTTACAGTATGGTATTAGAGCCAAGGAACTCAATTAATTTGACTATTTTAATAATATCTCCATTAGGTTATTTACCTTCCCCATATGTTGCTTACACCTTATACTCTTTCCTTGTGCAGACACACATATATGGCTGGAGATAACTCATATGGTGATAAACTAGATGGTTTTAAGACATCCCAGAACCAAAGTGTGGAATGTCAAGGATGGATCCTCCTTTTCCCCCTCAAGTGTCTCAAATCCCCCCTACAATTGAAAGCCAAACCTCAGTAAATCAAGATACCATGACACTCGTCTATGACTAGATTGGTTTTGGGTATCTTCCTTGAGCAAGAGGTGTCTTATCTACAAAAATTGTTTCCTTGAGCAAGGTTAACCCAGTTCCTACTCCAGAGAAACCCAAGGAGTAAACCCTTTATCTGTACATGAAGATGCAACCGCATGCTTTAAAGGCGAAAGTGAGATCAATATGGTGGACAAGGATAATGATAGGGTGCTCACCATGGAGTGTACTTTCTAGGGTATGACATGCCCTGAGTACCAGAAAGTCAGATTTACCACCTATATACTCAATGGACCTACTCTCCATTGGTGTAATAGTATTTCAAAGAGTTGAGATGTCTCTTCTATGTCTTGGATGCAATTTTTGGTTATCTTCCATGAGAAGTACATCTAATCTGCAACACTGCCTAAGAAGGAAGCAGAGCTTTCTAACCTAAAATAAAACTCCATGCCTGTGATGGAGTACACATAGAAGTTCCTCATGTTGGAAAGGTACACAAAGGGTTTGGCAGAAGAGAGGTGTGCTAAAATGTTCCTTGAAGGGTTCAACTACAATATCCATCTTGCCCTAGTGCCTCAACTTTGACTGAAATTTAAAAAATCGGTGGATAAAGATATGGTGATTGAGGATTACCTAGGATATTAACCCCAAGATCATAACAAGAAGAGGAAGTTCTCATGTGAAGATCAAAGAGGGACATGTGTGCCAAGTGTCAGGTGCATCATCCTCATGGGAATTGACCCTCAACAGGAAATCTAGCTGCTCTAAAATCAAATTTCTAGGTTACATGTCATCATTGTGGGGAGCCTGGACATATCTAAAATAGATGCCCTCAACTTCGTGATGGACGTTCAACGAGCTTTTAAACAAAACAATGGACACAACAATAATGGAGGAAAGTCTTCCTGGAAGCGTGCAAGATGTGTCTTTGCTTTATATGGACATGAAGTATATGAAGAAGAACATGTTAAAGGTAAACCTTATGCTTCTAGTCAACTTGACTTTATAGTTATATTTTCTTCGCTTCATGATGCTTAGTTTCTTGACGGAGAGTGAATTCTGATAAATAGGATGTTACATGAAGTTTATACAGACTCATCTATGTGCCTTCATTTTTTTAGCTTGTTAATTTAAACCATTTAAAGGGGTGGAGTGTAGTAGCTTGCTAGTATGTGGATATGTAACATACCAAGATTTGGATATCTTGACTTTAGGAACCCTAATCCCTTAATTAGGAGGTTAGTGTGCTTGGATCTTCACAATTAGCCAAACAAGTATAGATCTAACCCCAATGTTCATGTTTGAACCATAATTAATATGTAATGCACATAACATGAGCAACTCACATCTTAACCCTAATTATGGATACATGTAACTCTAACTATGCCTTAGACGAATAAACCCTAAGGTCACAGTTAGATGATGTATGGAACCTAATCTAAGACCTCAAATGAACTAATGTTGACCTTAACCCTAAGTTGGCATATCTAACCCTAAGACATACATCCTTCGTTGACATTCATGATAGATTAGTGACATTAGATGCCATAATCATATATCATATGCTAATACACCTAGTTTGAACTTAATCACCTAATCATGACTTGATATGTAAACCGGGCAATCAATACGTAATGTGTTTCATCTTATTCACTAATACAAATATGGTGGCTCAAATATGGTTAATAAGTAACTTAGGTTTACATGAATGTGCATGAATGGCTGATGTGGGGTTAAATGTACATAATTGATAATAGGATGTGAAAAAATATATATCATTGATTCATTTGTTCAAATAATGTGACTAAATTATGTAATGTGACAATACACAAATGATTAATATAAGTGGAGTTCATTAATGTGACATTATTTGTGGTAATGATGAAATTAACAGGCTTAACAAGAAATCGAGTAACATACTATTTTCGTGCAAGATAATCCAATATAACCCCATATGTTGATAATATGAGGATAATGAAGTCTAAATCCTAAATTTAGAGGATAATGTCAATATATATATGTATATATATATATATATATATTAATAGATAATAAGATAATTGACGAAAACCCTAATTGTACTCAAACTCATGCAAAATAATTTCAAAACCTAACCTAAATCCAAAAATAGATTATTTGGGTCCTAATTGGTCTAGGTTCAAAATTTCATCCTAATTGAACATGGTTTGCTATTCAATTTAATAAAGGAAGATAATTTTTTATTATGCAATTCCAAGGCAATTATACTTATTAATCAAAAGTATCAAATCCAAAAGGGATGAAAGTGCGTTGATTCTCAATACACGCTTTCTCATGCTTGACCACTTTGGCTGAAGTAGCTTTAAGGACAACATGTCCCGCTGTAAAGGCCCAGTCTTCAATTCCACCAGTGGAGAAACTCCTGCCAAATCCACACACACATGTTTCCCTAGGCCCCATCCAAAAATCAAAATATCCGCAGGTCTAAGTGTGGATCTCCCCTCCTGTGAATCAGTTAAAAAGTTTACATGTGCCTTTTTCTTAGCAGCAACACCTGCACGAACGTCTCATGCACGATCTGGACATATCTCATTGGCTGGAAATAAATGAATCACATGTTCTCCACAAACTGGACATATCTCATTGGCTGGAAATGAACCACATAGAGCTTATAAGGCATACTTAGACACTTTTGGAGAACATGTGGTTCATTACATAGAGCTTATAAGGCATACTTAGAGTTAAAAAGCTCTATGTAATGAACCACATGTTCTCCACAAACTGGACATATCTCATTGGCTGGAAATAAATGAATCATCTCAATTATTTAAATCTCAATTATTTGTCATATATTTAAATCTCAATTATTTGTGAGACAACTGATTCCTTCTATGATTTCTGTATCACGCACGGTCTTTCACTTGGTTTAAGTTGCATTTTCTCTATGAGCCGTCCGATCACAATCCTACGGGTCACAGCTCATCATCTTCATCGAGACTGGCTGCGTCTGGACTCTACAGTCCGTGTGCCATTTTCCTTATCCTCTCTCGCGATTGTTCTCGCTTTTCTCTCCTCCTCTCTTGCAGGTCACTTGATTTTCGCATTCGTCGCGCTAATCTACATCAGATAACCCCTATTTTACCTATCTTTGGGTATCTACAAAGCCTAGTCGACCAAGGGGTTCTCGTCGCTCCCTTCTTTCCATCGGCAGCTAGAGTCCCTTCTTTCTCAGGGTTTTTCAAGCATATATAAGTATCCCTTCACCTTCCCCGAACTCCTAGGAACCTATCCCAACAACCGGTTTGGTCTCGATCGCAGTGGAGAGTGTCGACCCAACTCCATCGTGAAGTTATGCTGATTTGAGTTCCTCAGCGTGCCACTGACTGCCACAAGGTTCGAAAGCCATCCACGACCGTTGTATTGGTCCCTCCAAAGCTCCTTGGACGTTTAGGTTCTTTTATTTCAGGTACACCCCCTTTCCCTCTTTTGGCTTTCAAGTGCACGATTCTGCTATTCCAGGTGCTGCTCTTCGGGGCACGCCTTTGCATCGTCTTCCTCTCTGTTCTCTTTGACGATGGGTTTGCGATCCTTCCCCCTTTTCTATTTTGGTTGTGCTCACTATTTTGGGTAGGTTCATGATGGGAGGAGGGGTCGAGGTTCTGGACATCTCCAGGCCCTTATTTTGGCTCTCTGACTGACTCAATCCCACAAAAGATTTTGATAATCACCATGAATACTCAGCGATTGTGAGTGCGAGATTTCATTTCCTTGCTGATGATCTGCAGAAGGTGTTCATCGATGTGTTGATCAATCGAACGAGGAAGGAGATGAGTGTAGGACGTTTTATGAATGGGCCATTGTGTTGATTTTATTTTGTCACACGCAACATGGGTTCTTTGGTCCTTTAATGTATTTTTATTAAATCATCGATCGCATCTGGTTTAAAGTGAATGATCTGACGCATCTTAACCGTCATGCGGTCTAAGTCTTAGTCGGCGATGCAGGGGTAAATGGGTAATTAGACAATGGTTTTATTTATTTAAATCAGTATGAATACATGGTGAAACTTTAGGGTTATGTAGACATGTAGATTTCAAATTAAATTTGAATACAAATATCGTAACTTGTTTTACATCGAAATAGAAAACAAGCGGGCAACAAGCTGCGCCGCTGGTCCTTTTTGGATGTCAAAGCCAATCATTTGAAACACTACATTCATATACTTAGGAGTCATTACATTACTATTCATAACTTTTTGGACCCAAATCAGAAGCTCAACAGCTTTTGGTGCTAAGAATATAAAAGTATAAAATCCAAAAGAGATGAAGGCGTGTTGATTCTTAATACACACTTTTTCATGCTTGACCACTTTGGATGAAGCAGCTTTAAGGGTAGCATATCCCGCTGTAAAGGCCCCACTCTTCAATCCTACTAGCGGAGAAACTTCTGTCAAATACACACACGCATGTTTTCCTCCGACCCATCCAAAATCAAAATATCGACAGGTTTAAGTGTGGATCTCCCCTCTTGTGGATATGTTAAAAAGTTCACAAGTGCCTCTTTCTTAGCAGCAACACTTGCACGTCTGAGTACATCAAATAGAACGTCTCTAACAAGATCGTGCATGTACTTAAAACCTGAAAGCTCCCTGCAATGAACCATATGTTTTCCAAAAGTGTCCAAGCACGCCTTATGACAAACTGGACATATCTCATCCCCCGGAAATAAAAGAACCTTGAGACGATATTTGAGGATACTACGATACTCCACTGGTGATATGTACAGACCAAGTCCATCAATAGGAATAGCAAGGAGAAAATCTTGAGCATGATCAGTTTGATGACACCCAAAAACTGCCTTTTGTTGAACGGTCATGTCAAACTTAACCTCCGTGTCCTCAATTATTTTACTAAAAAGAGCACTCGCCAAATCATTTTGGGCCTTGGGGGGACGGTGTCTTTTTTTGAAAAAATCTGAGGTCGAAGGAGGGAATCGTGACACACAAACGATCTAGAGCATAATCAAACTTAGAGTCTATGCCGTCAATCTCACTATCTCGTAAGATGTGATCCTGAAGCACCCAAGATTAGGCCCTAGATGCCATAGAAGCGTATGAGGAAGCCTCAACTACTGAATATAGTCCCAATCCACCAAGCCGAATGGGAAATGAAGCCACCCTCCATTGGAGGTCTCCAAAAAAGGGACCTCTACAAACTACAATATCTTCAATAGACCCTCATAAGCCTCTGTCAAACAATATTGTTGCCTCCTTCATGTACATAGGTTGACAAGTCCTCAATCTAAATAAAAGTTTTGCAATACCCATACACGATCTGAGTAAAAGAAGCTCACTTTGGGGATCTCCCAACTAAGGTAGAAGATGCATCAACTTCATAGCCTTAGAAGCCCTCTCCATATCCAAACCCTCAATAAAATTTCTATCCCTACTAACAACTCCTCCAAGCAACTTCACCCCTAACAAAGGTCTTCCAATATCCGTCGAAAACAACTCTTTGTGAAGCTTCCTACCATCACATGTAGGCCAGAAAAGCTCAGTTTTACGAATATTCAAAACCAGACCCAAATCTGGTCCACACCGCTGAATGATACCCAGAACATGGGCCACCTCTTCTGTGTCTCCAATGACTGTTCCATCATCAAGATATCACACATGAAGAAGAAGCTTGCAGTTATCCCTCATATGATGGATAAGTGGATGCAGTACAAGGGAAAAAAGAAGAGGGCCTAACGGATCACCTTGTTGCACCCCAGTGTCTGACCAGATATGTCTATCCCCAAGGTATAGCCTAGCTGTCTGGCCATACAAGAAATCCACCCACAAATAAATAGATGGACATCTGATCGGCCCAAATCACGCATCCGGAAAGGAGGCAGACTCAGAAGGAATTGAACTTTTAAATTTATAACCCAAAACCTTCAAGGACCCCCACAAATTTATTACGGGGTCAAAGTAGATATACGTGATTGAACACATGGACGTGGTGACGTTTAGGACGCTTGAGATTTCACTCTTAAGTCAGATAAGCCAATATGATAGTTGAGGAAAGCAAGGAGCTAGAACTAGTCTAGCAGGTTGTCACAAATTAAAACAAAGCAAAGAAAAGAAAACAAATAAAGTTCACAGGATTCTACTAAACCAGAGAGAAAGAAGTTTCTGGCTATGTAACCACAAGATGAGCAGTCTATGCACCCGTTATCGGGCTTAGACAACCCTCGAACACCCCAGCGAGCAATCTACATCCAAATATGGTACACACTGTGGTATTTGTTCCTGTGGGGTCATCCCACTCGCTCTCGCGTAGCATGACTAAAACCCATCGATGATATGAAACCTCTCTCGAGGATGACAAACCAACATCCTAGAATATCCTAGGTACCTTCTCAGTTCTAGATTACTCTGGGATGTTAGGAACATACGACCTTGGACCGTCCTCCTTTCAGATTCAGATTCAAACTATCTTTTCTTATCTATTTCTACAACAAATCTCTCAATATAGGTAGAAATAGCAGTTCAACCAAGAAAGAGATCAACTAAACTAGCAATCATAACCAGAAAGAGGAGATGGAACATAAAACATGCTAGATCTGAAATGAAACTACTTGTTTAAGGTAAAAGTACATAAACACGCCCAAAGCGAGCTACATAGCCAAGAAGGAGCTCAACTAGCCATGGACACGCTTAGTTGGCACCGAACAAAAATGAAAGAACATCAATTGTACAAGAACAAAGGAGAACAGTAGAATAGAGGAGAAGAAGAAGAGATTGAGCTCGTAGAGGAAAGGTGGATCTCGCTCCCTAGCCTCCGTATAGGCCGGATCTCATCTTTTAGGTCGTCCTCCTTGATCTTCTGGACTCCTTGGTCTCCTTTTTCTCTAGATCTGCCTCAAATAGAAGCTATGTGGATGTGTGGAGGTGGAAGATGGTTGGAAGTGGTGGGGAATGGGTGAACGGAGGTGAAAGTGATGATGGATGGAGGGTAACTGAAGAGACGGGCATAGGATGAGTTCTTCGGCCTTCTTAGACCTCCAGACTCTCCCACGGGGCCCTGGGAACCTCACCAGGCCGGAACCACAAGGTGGAAAGACTCCCTAGATCTGAACCCTCCTTCAGGGCAAGTATTTATAGGTGGGGTCGTCGCAGTTTTGATCCAGGTCGTTACCTTAATCACCACGGTTGTGGCGGTGACCACGGGTCGCGGTTCTCACTAGGTCATAGTCTGTGGTTGAGTACTTTCCACGGCTGCGGTTGAGGTTGTGGATTCACCATGGTCGAGGCTCGATCCGTAGTCGAGGTGTAGGCCTCAGTCGCGGTTAGCTCAGAAATTGCAATAGTGGCTTGGATCGCAGTCGAGATCGTTTCCTAGAATGCGGTCTTGGCCGAGGTACATACCGCGATCATGGTCAAGGCGAGTGTGGATACCGCGATCGCGGTCGCGGTGAAGGCTTAGCTTCTGCAAAAACCCATGCGTTGGGGAGAGTTCTTTGGAGAATAGATGTCTTTTACGATTTGGTGCCGCAAGTCCCAAAATTGGCTAAGTTCGAGAAACTTTATCCATGAAAAGATATAAATTACTAAAATATAAGGAGCATGGTATATTTTGGGCATATTAAGGCTATAGTGACACAAAACCATAGATATATGCCTAGCATAAATACATAAATTTGGATGTTATCAACCACCCCAAGCTTAAACCTTTGCTTGTCCTCAAGAAAAAACATGCTCAAAGAACAAAAAGATAACGTCCAAATTAAATTTGATGATGAGTGCTAAGGTTAAGAAAAATAGTTTAAGACATCAATTCTCTTGATCTATGTTGTTTCAAAGCAAACCCCCACCAATCGAGCACAATCATACCGAAGTAAGATCAAAGAGCAACCAGGCAAGATTAAGCTAGCCCACTATAACTTGTCGATACTCATGAGGGTTTGAATCATAATTATACAACATAAAAGCATTATCACAAGGATGATCACTCAGGTGATGAGCTATGAGCCATCACCATGTATCCATGTAGACCAATCAGGGGCAACATGCCTCTCACTTATTTAGGTCCTAGGAGGCAACAAGAGCAAAAAGACTCTAATGACTTCTGAGGATCCCAATATGCGTCAGGATGGTCCATGTAATGAGCAATAGTCCCTGCAATCTGAGCCAGTTGGCCTAGAGTAGTGAGACGAACTCCTCGTATTGCGCTTGAACCAACCCTTCTATTGGGATGATCTCGTAGGTCTCCTAGGGGTTCCTAGTGACTTTCTGATGAGCTTTTGGAGTGATACTACCAAGCACGACATACCCGCGTTCATGAGCACAGTCATATGTTGGCTTGGCACCATCCTCAACTCTCCCGAAAGAGGAAAAATAAGTGCTCATTTATTCACACTCAGGCTTTTATTCTCTGCATTCTAATTTATAGGCATGGGTGAGAACTCTTTTGATGTTTTTGGGATTTTGTGGGCGGCCAAGCCTCTTTTGAAAATTTTTAATTTTTCATCTTTTTGACTCTATCTAAGGTGAGAGGGCGTGCAACTCATCAAGGAAAACACTTCAACTTGATCATAGCTCAAAACTTATCATTATCTTCTTGAGGCCTATGTGGAAAGATCATGATTCAAGGATCCTTAGAATAGATGCAAGCTTGTGAAATCGTAGCTAGGAGTCTTTGATCATGCTTTAGCTCTTTTCGACGGTCATTTACCTTGGATTTTTCATTCACAACATGGATCAAGGGAATAAAGCTTTAAGCTATGAAAAAGGCACATAACCTCAGATTCATTACCAAACTTAAGGAAAGAGTCAAAGAGCAAGACAAGCTAAAGATCAAGCAGTTTAAGATGAAAAATTTTAGGAATAAAGATAAACATTTAGCTATAAGATTTGCATTGCATAGCCTTAATTGCAAAGCTACAAATTACAAAATAAAGTCTTACTAAGCTGAAATTTTGAAAAATTTATTCTAAATGCAAGGGAAAGGAAATAGAGGAATAATGCATGCATGCTATGAAACAAATAAAGGGAAAAGAGGAAGATACACCCTGACTTCTTGGAACCTAACCAACCACCCCAAGCTTAAATTTTTTTTCTCATCGCCGAGAAAATCTCAAGCCTTGGATGGTAAGAAAAGTAGGTGCTATTGGTAGTCGCTGTTTAAATATTGATCCAGATTTCCTAAACTGCTTGATGTGTTCTCATAGTTCTGGTTTAGATCTTGCTGAAAATGAAATGACTGCTCGAGGTCTTGGGTCGACTGATTGTAGGGCCCGAGGGGTTGCTGGAATGGTTGCTGATAATTCAGTTGAGGTTGTGGAAGAAAGGTGATGTCGAACCTCTATCTAAGGTACTGCACATCCTGCTCCAACATATCAAACCGTCTGCCTGAGTCAGCTCTGAAATCCGTCATGAACTCATAGAAGCTCCCAGCATTAGGATTTTGCACGAATTGCCCCTGTTGAGGGGGTTGAGTGTAATCTGCGGTAGGCATCTCTGTGTAGGGTCCTCCTTGATATGGCATGTCGTGGAAGGTTGCCCCCGTCTGTTGTCCATCCTCCTGAGCTTCTGGCACTGGTGGTGTTGAGGTAGAAGCTCTTGCAGCTCCACCTATCTAGTGAACGTTACCATGGGCGTCCAATTGAGAGACGTCCATGAATGTCATCCGACATGCGAACTCTACATTAGCAGGCAGTAGTATTCTGTGCTTATAGGGGCCGAAGATATATAGATAGCCTACAATGCACTATTTGATCACTCCTGAGTGGATCAAGTGGTCTAAGTCTAACTTGGACCACTCGAATGTTTCGTTCATAAGTGCCAACTGTTCATTTCCAACTGTGAGATGGCACACCATAAGAGTGACAATCCCTGCCATTGGCATGAATTGGACTTGCTTCTTGAAAGAGTTGTGGATGTGACGGATAATGAAGTTCCTCACATTCACTTTCTTTCCTACTACTGCACACCACAAAATGTAGATGTCAGCTGCACTAAGAACTCCTTGACTATCTTGCTTTTCCAAGATGCAGTTTGCAATCACCCGATGCAGATAATGAATTACCAGGTTGTGGATGTGTGAAGCCTTGGTGCCCTTAGTCACATATTTGTCTTCCCCTGTAAGCATTTTCCATGATTGGAAAACATTAAAATTGTGGTCCCATGTCTCCAGTTGGCCTCTAGACATCTCAACACAATCTTCAGTAGAGCGTGACAACCAACTATTGAGTTGGTCCATAGTAACTTCGCGGGGCTGGTTATGGAGGCGAAAATGCAAGGAACTGTGTTGGTGATCCTTACGTGTCTCTAGCATAGCATAAAACTCACAAGTGAGTCTGTGGTAGGCGTTGTATTGTGCATGCGCGAGGACATCTAGGCCAACGAATGCAAGATATATGTCGACCTGCTCTCAGATCCTGAGTCTAAGGAGTGTTCTAGGATCGGCATATCTCGGGCCCACTAGTCTGCGGTTGTCTCTGATTAGGGTATCAAAGTATTGCTTTTTCTTCATACTCTTGAATAAAGGAGAGGGGAGTGAGCTTTGGTTGACACTGCCATGAGTGACGTGGCATCTGTTCCCCTGAATAGAATCACATGGGGAAGTTGACCGTCGCAAGTATGTAAACCATTCTGCTGACCGTGGATGCTGGTCTCCCACAGATGAAGCTCTATGCAAAACTGATGGTCTCTCCTGATGGCATGTCGAAGTCTGGAGCTCAGCTTCGTGGCGTCCTATCCACATTATCTCACTGGAGGCTTCCTAGACTGACTCACCACTGTAAGTATCCATTGGAGTGCCGAGTAAGTAGTGGTAGTCTGAACTGGCCTCTTATGACCCGAACCCTGGAGTATAAAACATAACTTCATCTTCATATATCAGATTCGTGGTTCAAGTGGCATGGTGTGGGTATGGGCTCCCATATTCTGATGGTGACGCGGAGCTTCCTTCCCCTTTCTTTCACGTTATAGACTTTTAAGATTTTTAAAGCTATTTTTCATTGTGTCCATGGTGTCACTTCTTCTGATGCAGATCCAGTTGGCTTGACTGTGGTGAATGTTGGTGCTTCTACCTCAAGATACTCCAAGCTCACCCACGATCAGGGCCGTGACCTTGGTGAATACTGAAAAACCACTAGAGGGGGGGTGAATAGGGTTTTATGATATTTTAATAATAATTCAACCAAATTAAGCAACCACAAAAAGATTGGACAAGGGGACAAGGATTTAGAGTGGTTCCAACCTTAGCAAATACTAAGGCAGTCAATCCACTACCCGGTTGCTTACCCAACCATGATTTTGAAAGAATCAAATTTTATTACCTCGCAAGGACTTTACATAAAATTACAATTCTTTCACCAAACCCTTCGAACATCCTTCACCTAGAAGTAGTTGCACCAACTTTGAAGCAGCCTTCTTGAAGTAACTCCAAGCTCCTCCTTGAAGTAGCCTTCCTCTTGAAGTAGCTTCCCGTTGCAACAGCCTTCTTGAAGTAGTCTGAAGTCCACCTTCTCCACCGAGAAGAACCTTCTCCAATCCGTAGCCTCCAACCCTAGGAGTAGCAAGGAGAATACAAAAGATACAAAAGAACAAGAAGGAAAAATAGAAATTACAATACCACTATGCATCTCAAGGCTTGATTTCCTATATCAAGCGTTTTGATCTCCTAACCAATGTATATAGAAGTGTAATTGCTGTGGATAGGAGATGCTAGCCTATAGGACACGAAATTGGAGCAAGGAGAAAAATAGCCAATGCAAGTGTTGCTCAATTTCTCAAAACAGATTGCCAATTGCAAGTGTAAGCTCAAGTATAGCACAAGTGTATATAAGTAAGTTTAGGTGTCCTAAGGCATGTCCTATTTATAGGAATGACCTACAAGTGCTTAAGGACGTTCTAGACACTTTCTAGGGGGTTCTTAGTGCTCAACTAGCCGTTATGTGTCCACTAATTGCATTTGCAACGTCTAGTTAATTGACCCTGAAAAGTGCAGACAGAACTCTTCTCGGTCGAAGATTTGTCGACCGAGAGTCCTTCTCGGTCGAAGATTTGTCGACCGAGGGACTTCCTGGAGCAAGTGTTTACAACGTTCATTTCCAACTCCCAACCACCTTGTCTGCTGGGTCTAACGGCTAGTAGGGTCTATTCTCGATCGAAGATTTTGTCGACCGAGAGTTTCTCGGTCGAAGTTTTTGTCGACCGATATTTTCTCGATCGACGATTTGTCGACCGAGAATATTACTGACTCAATGTATTCATTTACTAAGTGTGTGTATCAATGTGCAATTGTGATACTATCTTGGGGAAAGACCTATCTAAGTGTTGTGAGTGGATAGGGAAGATCTAAACGCTTGATTTACATGATATCTAATTACTTGTACATTATATACTTGTACAAGCTTTTACATTTGATTACAATCATGAAAATAAAGTGATTTTATCAAATTATTCTTCCAA
The DNA here is from genome assembly GCA_963693085.1 of Alisma plantago-aquatica. Lineage (NCBI taxonomy): Eukaryota > Viridiplantae > Streptophyta > Magnoliopsida > Alismatales > Alismataceae > Alisma > Alisma plantago-aquatica. Next base: position 642,959,952 of record OY856409.1, on the reverse strand, counting down.
GTATTTGTTATCAATCACCTTAAATACTTGTTCCTGAAATACTCAAATAGCACGTTAAAACTACAAGAATGAAATGTTTGTCATTATCAAAACAAAGGGATTAACATAATGTCCAATTTAGCCAACAATCTCCCCCTTTTTGAAGATGACAAACATTTCCTAAATATAAAATAAGGAAATATAAATCATATGAGTTTCATACCTGAAGTTTACCTTTTATAGCCATTCTTGTGTTTTGCAAGTGGGTGCTGGCTGAGATATTATGAAACTCATTTTATTTTATGTTTTTGATTTTATATTATTTCTCCCCCTTTGTCATTTCAAAAAGATATCCAAGTTTACTTTGTATTTCTCCCCCTTAATTTTATGCTATGCTCCCCCTTAAAGAGATATTCAATTTAAAGTCAAGGGATTAATATAAATGTAAGCCATTTATTGTCGAATTTAGCCATAATGTATCTCTAACCAAATACACATGATGTTAAGCTTAAATTTGTTTAGAGAATTCCATTAAGAACAAGATATATGTCATATTCATGAATTTTGTAGATTTCTTTGTTTTCATAACAAAAATTACTTTCAAGAATACTACGGTCATAACAAGCTTCAAAGTTTTGTAAACTTATTAATCTTATAATCAAATTTGTTTTTGTGAGCTCCCCTTAATCTTATAATTAAGACAATTTAAGGATTCTAAGGTCACAAATGATTTTTAAGATTTGATTTTGACCTTTTATTAAAGCTCCATGTTTTCAATATGATAAACTCATTTTGAGTCAAGATACTAATGCATTAAAATGATGTACAAATAAGCATTTTGTCAAGCTTATTTTAGGTCGACCTTGACTTCGACCATAACGCCCCTTGGTCAAATTTAATTTCAACCAAGAGGCAAATTTTGCAGATTTTCAATTTAAACATTCATATGCGAAGTATAATTTCTGCAGATAGCTTTAAATAAATATCAATTTGAAGCATGTTAAGAGATACATATTATGAAGACTTAATATGGGCATCATAGTGAAGTCTTTGACCTAGATTTTTCTAAAATGTATGTTTTACATTCATTGTGAATGATGTTTCATAAGCTTTGCTATGGGTACATAAATATCAAATCCCATTTCTTCTTGTACCCTTATTTTCAGATTAATCATAATATTCTTTAGAAATATATATCTTGAAGGCAAGATTAATATCTTAAAGTCAAGATTTTTGCTTTTGATTTCTTAGAACAAACAAATAGATAAAAACATTAATATTTTTGTTCTAAGAGACACCGTTTGGCTGGTCATAGCATCATCATTCATTTATTTCAAGCCATTCTCACAACAATCATTATCTATTATGTCAAGATGCATTTATGCCATAGAGTTTTACTGTTATGCAAAAGGGCACTTTCAATGATAGAATCATCTATATTTGTAATGTGTTGAATCACAATGATCATCCATTTATGGTTTGTATATATAGATCAAGATTATTTTAGACAAACCAAGTAAAACTGAAACACAATGATCATGGTACAATGATTTTGATAGAACAGTAGAAGCATATAATTTTAATGATTATAATCATTTGTATCAAAACACATGATTCTTATATGGATAGACCAAGAATTACTTTAAGAAAACCATGTGGATAATGATAAAACAGTAATTTCTTTTAAACTAATCATGATTTTTAGTTTTAAACTATCTAGAGGATAAACCAAAATAATCTACATTTAGGTTCATAAGTTTTTAATTTTAAGATAAGCTATATAACTGATCATACCTAATAAACTTTTTCAATCAGTCTTCATATGTTACTTTTCAGTTTTCATATGTTACTTTTGCAATATGTTTAAGGATTTTCATATTCATAATATTTATCTTAAAAAATATTTTGTTTCAAGAATGGTCTTCAACATTTATTCTTGTTTTGCATGTAAAAGCAGTCATTAATAATAAATTGATAGCAAATAGATTACGTGAAAACATATTCAGCAGATTTATTGCAGACTTGACAACAGAAACCTACTCGGTCGAAGATTTCTCAACCGATAGTGTTCTCGGTCGAACAATTTCTCGACCGAGAATGTTTCTGTACTGTTTCAGAATTGTTTTAAGTAATTGTATACAAGTAAATCATAGATCGTTTTCAATTCAATTATGCAATTTGAAACTCAGTTTAGTTGAGATAGAACATATGAGTATCAAAGGAACATTTAGATCAAATCTCAACTAATTATATACAAATCTTTATGTTTTGAAGACCCTAATTAAAACAGATTTGTAAAGATGTGTCTTTGCAGATTTATTTAAAATGTGTAGTTTCAATTTTAGAATTTTTAATTACTTTAATCAATTTGTTATCTCATTATTTTTAAGTTGAGATAGACATATAGATTTACAACTAGAGTCTTTGGTCATATCTCAACTTTATCTTATTCATTTAATTTGGGGGTTTTAGAACTCATACTAACTCAACATCCTTTTTCTTGTAAGGACATGAAAAGGAATAATGTCCAAGACGTAAACAATAATGACAACATATAGAATCAACCTCATGTCTCTTTCTATGATTTTGTTCTAGGTTGTTCTTGGGTACATATGTATATTTGCCTTTAGGTATATACATAGATTGATTTTCATGTGCTTGTGTCTTTCTCCGACTAGGTTTTTGATAAGCTTTTCCTTTAGGATTATAACCTAGTCCTCTCCTTCCAATTTGATGATAAGAATTATTTAAATTTTTATCAAGAGTATCATTGTTATTCAAACTACTAATCTTTTGTTGCAGCTTGACAATCTCATCCATTCTCTTATTGATGTCTAGCTTTGCTTGATCTAGATTAGATAATAAGGAATCTCTTTCTTTCACAATATTATCATAATCTAGATGTGTACACAAAACGGGTTGTTTTTGAAGATCATTTACTTGGGTTTGCAAATTTATCTTTTCTAGGGATAGAAGATTGCAATCTGCTTCTACTGATCTTAGCTTAATATTATGATCTTCAATAACCTTTTTGAGATCTTCATTTTCAGATGTGAGAGCAAGAATTTTCGCATGTAGCTCATCATTTGCTTTATTTGATTTCTTTAATTTCTTCTTACACTCAATATATTTTTCATGTGTTTCCTGAAGACTAGCAATGAAATCTTCTTTAGGTAAATAAAAAAGGCTTACCTCTTCTTCTTCTTCACTTATTGTAGCAATAAAGCATCCTTTATGCACATCTTCCTTCTTTTTCCTCCAAGGACAACTGAGTGTTGTGTGGCTTGTTCCTAAGCACCATGTGCAGCTTGTTGAAAATTTGTCCATTCTTTTCCTTTACTTGCAGTTGTAGACACCACCACCCTTCATACTTCAAGACTCGATTAGAGCTCCTTGAAGCCTGCTCTGATACCAATTGAAAAACCACTAGAGGGGGGGGGGGTGAATAGGGTTTTATGATATTTTAATAATAATTCAACCAAATTAAGCAACCACAAAAAGATTGGACAAGGGGACAAGGATTTAGAGTGGTTCCTACCTTAGCAAATACTAAGGCAGTCAATCCACTACCCGGTTGCTTACTCAACCAGGATTTTGAAAGAATCAAATTTTATTACCTCGCAAGGACTTTACATAAAATTACAATTCTTTTCACCAAACCCTTCGAACAGCCTTCACCTAGAAGTAGTTGCACCAACTTTGAAGCAGCCTTCTTGAAGTAACTCCAAGCTCCCCCTTGAAGTAGCCTTCCTCTTGAAGTAGCTTCCCGTTGCAACAACCTTCTTGAAGTAGTCTGAAGTCCACCTTCTCCACCGAGAAGAACCTTCTCCAATCCGCAGCCTCCAACCCTAGGAGTAGCAAGGAGAATACAAAAGATACAAAAGAACAAGAAAGAAAAATAGAAATTATAATACCACTTTGCAGCTCAAGGCTTGATTTCCTATATCAAGCGTTTGGATCTCCTAACCAATGTATATAGAAGTGTAATTGCTGTGGATAGGAGATGCTAGCCTATAGGACACGAAATTGGAGCAAGGAGAAAAATAGCCAATGCAAGTGTTGCTCAATTTCTCAAAACAGATTGCCAATTGCAAGTGTAAGCTCAAGTATAGCACAAGTGTATATAAGTAAGTTTAGGTGTCCTAAGGCATGTCCTATTTATAGGAATGACCTACAAGTGCTTAAGGACGTTCTAGACACTTTCTAGGGGGTTCTTAGTGCTCAACTAGCCGTTATGTGTCCACTAATTGCATTTGCAACGGCTAGTTAATTGACCCTGAAAAGTGCAGACAGAACTCTTCTCGGTCGAAGATTTGTCGACCGAGAGTCCTTCTCGGTCGAAGATTTGTCGACCGAGGGACTTCCTGGAGCAAGTGTTTACAACGTTCATTTCCAACTCCCAACCACCTTGTCTGCTGGGTCTAACGGCTAGTAGGGTCTATTCTCGATCGAAGATTTTGTCGACCGAGAGTTTCTCTGTCGAAGTTTTTGTCGACCGATATTTTCTCGATCGACGATTTGTCGACTGAGAATATTACTGACTCAATGTATTCATTTATTAAGTGTGTGTATCAATGTGAAATTGTGATACTATCTTGGGGAAAGACCTATCTAAGTGTTGTGAGTGGATAGGGAAGATCTAAACGCTTGATTTACATGATATCTAATTACTTGTACATTATATACTTGTACAAGCTTTTACATTTGATTACAATCATGAAAATAAAGCGATTTTATCAAATTATTCTTCCAAGTCTTTGTTATCCATCACCTTAAATACTTGTTCCTGAAATACTCAAATAGCACGTTAAAACCACAAGAATGAAATGTTTGTCATTATCAAAACAAAGGGATTAACATAATGTCCAATTTAGCCAACAAATACCGCGATCGTGGTAGCGAAGACCACGACCTCGGTGACAGACCTTGGTACTGCGATCTGTGCGACTTGGTCACCGCGACTGCGGTGCACAAAGTGACTATGATCTAAGTGACTGTGACCGCAAAGACCGCGATTGTCCCCACCAAGGCATCTTGATCACCGATCCGCTCGCAGTAGAGGAGACCGCGATCTGAGGGACCGCGACCCGAGTGCTGATCGCGATTGAGACCATAGAACTTGGTGCTGCCCAAAGCGTGCAGTTGGCGGAGTTGTTGGGCCACTGCTTAAAGACCGCAATCACGGTCTAGCGGTGGTTGCTGCTGCTGGTGCCGATGCACTCGCTCCTCCCCTGTTAGCCTACAACGGAGACAAGGGGAAGAAGGAAAAATGGGCAAGGAGCGACACAGAGGTGGAGAAAACTCTGTGGTTAGGTGAAGAGACGATACCTCAGCCTGGGGGTATTTATAGGCCGGGCGCGCAGCCCAGACCTCGCCCTGAATCGCATGAGGTCATGGACAGAGCGGTGACAAAACTGGAAAAAGGCGTCGGAGACCCAGTCAAAAGGGGCAAAAAGCTCAATCAAAAGAGCAACAGTCGGTCAAAAAGGTGGAGACAACCCGACATGCTGGACAGTCAGGTTGAAAATGCACACCCGAGTCTTGCGTAACCACGGTCGCTATCTCACTGTCCTATGGTCGCAGTCTAACTCAGTCATGACTACAATCACAGTTTTGGCTTTCAGACCACGGTCACAGTCTATCTAGCAGGCCGCAGTCATGGTCCTTGCCTTTAGACCGTGATCGCGGTCCCAACTCTGCCACACGAGGAAGGATGAGGGTGGGAAGCCTTTAGAGGATAAAATCCAAATTGAACACCATGGAAGAGCGATAAGGAATGTCGATTAACTTTTTACAAGATATGGACCAAAGACAGCTGTTAGGGTGCAAAGATGGAAGCGCATGAAAAATTCGAAGAAAACTAGATGATGCAAAATAAACTATATTTCTAGTAGTTAGGGGAAATTTAAATTGGCTTTATTTTACAAAATTTTCAAAATGTTAAAGAGAAAATGTGTAGGTAGTAGGGGGTGGCTGTCCTACAACTCCTGCACTTGGATCCCAAATCTGTAATTTTGGGGTCCGAGTTACCTGTGTCTCGCTGCTCAGGTTCATCATGTAGTGACAAAGTATGCGGAGAGGTGAACCCTTTCGATTCTGGAAGAGAGGGATAAAATCTGGCGACATGGTGAAGTCATCCCTGTGTCGTGATTCCCTTGAACTGCATTGGGATGAATTCGTCAGCAACTCATCTTCAAGGTAGCTTCCAAAATATGAATCTAAACATGAAGTTCCTAGGATGTCGTCACATGATGAAACAAATGGGGGGGGGTTTGGGTGTCTTCTAGAGGACTCATCTCTTATCTCTCCATCTCTAAACTCAAGGTTGGATACTTAGATAAATTTTCATTTACAGTATGAGTCATCCAATCATCTTCTGAACAAGAAGTACCCCAGAAGAGTTTGTTTGTCGTTCCTCTACCCCAAGCTTGTCGCCTTCTGTGGGGTCTAGGGTGTCTTCATGCTTTGCAGCCATGTTGTAGTGTATTGTCCGTCCTGCTCCATTGATATCCACCAAGACTTTTTGGGGAATGGTGGTAAATGTTGGCTCATGCTATTCTAACTCGTCGTCACCAGTGTATTCACTGCTCCAACTTGAGCAGTTGTCGTCATCGTCATCGAACAAATTGTTCCAAACCATGATGGGCGTACTGCTCAAGGCTAAGTGACAAGTCTCAATGTGGGAGCTATCACTCTAGTCTGGATCAATGTCTGACTCAGGTTCCTCAAACCAACCCTCTGACTGTGAGGTTGTTTGGCTATCATAGTGAGGACAAGAGTCTTCATCATCGTTATCATAAAACCATTCATGCATGTGGCTTGTATTTTCCATTGGTTGATCAGCTGAGTCATCTGGATAGAATGAAGGGCTTTCCCAGGTAGGTTGATCATCACAGAAAAATCCTGATGAATCTAGTTGATGGTATGAATCAAATGGTGAGGCATATCCCACTTCAGACCCAATGGAATGGTCTTGATGACTAAAGTATTCATTGTAAGGAAGTGGCGCTTGCAACTGCGTGGTAACCAAATTGACGAGCTCTTGAAGCTTCATGCCTTGTTCAACATCATCATGAAGTTGTTGGACTTGGGCAACCAAGCTTCCAGGACTTGTCAACTCCATCTTGCACTCTTGTTGTAGACTCACTGTATCAAATTGGTGTGCTTGGATGAATCCCTTCTCAACAATTTGAAGTAGACTTCTATTATGGTCTACAATCTCTGTGGCTACTTGGAGTTGATGATTCTACCTTTCTAGTAGTTGTTGAAGTGGATCGATATCTCCTTGGAGATGAGGAGCTAAGGAGGTGAGTGCGTTGACACTTTCTCCAGCTAACTCTACTGCCTTAACCAGTTCTTGATCCCATGATAGCACAGAACTCGAGGGCTTACTGATAGTCTCCGTTGTTGGAGTGTCTACAAACGATGACGGTGGAGGTGAATATAACTCAACGAATTGTAAGGCACGACTTTCAATTATTTGCCAAAAGTCATAACTACAGAAAAAATTAGGAGGACAGGTGGAAAAGATGACTTGTCTTGCAGAAGCAAGATCAATGGATGAAAAAGTATATGAAAAAGGAGAGCTATTCAGTATATATGGACAAGTATGCTTAAAACAAAAGAAAAACCAGGCACATATATACATGCTTAAAAATGATAGAACAAAATATTTTAGGCATGTAAACATGGAAAACCACATCCTCGACAACGGCACCAAAAAGTTGACCGACCCGAATCGCATGTCCTGAAAGGAGGCTGACTTAGAATGAATTAAACTTTTAAATTTATAACCTGAAACTTTCAAAGACTCCTACAACTTTATTATGGGGTCGAAGTAGATATATAGGGTCGAACACAGGGACGTGGTGACGTTTAGGACACTTGAGATTTCACTCTTAAGTCAGATGGGCCAAGATGATAGTTGAGGAAAGCAAGGAGCTAGAACTAGTGTAGCAGATTGTCATAAATTAAAACAAAGCAAAAAAAAGAAAACAAAATAGAGTCCGCAAGATTCTACTAACCTAGAGAGAAAGAAGTTCCTAGCTATGTAAACACAAGCTGAGCAGTCTATGCACCCATTCTCGGGCTTAGACAACCCTTGAACACCCCAGTAAGCAATCTACATCCAAACCTGGTACACACTGTAGTATCTGTTCCTGTGGGGTCATCGCACTCGCTCTCGCGTCGCGTGACTAAAACCCATAGATGATATGAAACATCTCTCAAGGATGATGATAACCTCCCATTTTGTGATGTTATCTTACTAGCTTTTCTTAGCTTTCCATACTCTTTCTTAGATAAATTAGATAGAATACTTAACTTTCTGCTTTATTGTGAATATACCAATAGACTAATATTTTCCCTTTTCTTCTTATAGAAAAACCCAAAAAAATTGCAAAAGTTCCCTAGCGGTCCCAAGACCGTGAAGATCCTAGCAGTTCCAAGACCCCATGAAGGCCCTTGCGGTCCCAAGACTGCATGAAGGCCCTTGCAGTCATAAGACCGCGTGAAGGCCCTTGCGGTCCCAAGACCAAATGAAGACCCTTGCGGTCCCAAGACTGTAAGGACTCTAATGGTCCCAAGATCGAGTGAAGATTTATTGATCTCAAGAATGCACGAAAGCTACCAGTCTCAAGACCGTGAGTATCTAAATGGTCTCCAGACTGTGAGGATCTAAATGGTCTCCAAACCGTAAAGATCCAAATAACTTAAAACCGTTCAAGACCCCTTTGGAGCCTATAAATAGGACCCGAGGGGTCCTCATTAAGGGGGGATTCGGAAGATGCCCAAAGGCTACCTCATTTGTTCCAGAGCTATTTCATCCTTCATCCTTCGCCCCAAGGTTGTCGGTCTAAGATCCACATTCCATCCATAAGCCTACCTCCTCTCTCATCGACATAGAAGGTGGGGAGTGAAGGATTCATCACCAAAGCAACCATGCGGTGTGAAAATAGTTGTTCTCTACTCCAAGGGGTCAACTTTCCTCCCTCCTATATAGAGATGATGTTTCCCTTCTCTTCTCCTATCTCCTTCTTTGTTCTTGCCATGAGCGAGTAGTTCCTTACATTAGGGTGCGGGGAGTAGCCTCGCTACCCATGTTTTCATTTCATGCATTGTAATTTATGAGTTTGCAATAGAGAAATACTATCTTTTCAGTTCAACATCAATCGTTTAATGAATGCTAGTTGCTTGATCACCAACCTACGTAACCTATTATCTACTAGTGTGAATTGTCTACGTTTGTGCTTTTAGATTTGATTATCAATTGTATGTTGGTTCTTGATGTATGTAGTCACCATATATCTGTTTCGATATCTAGAAATGCTTTTCAAAGAGTGGAGTAAACTCACCTCCATTGTTTTACTTTCATACTATGACATGGAATTAGTTGATGTATAGAAGTACAACTTTGACAGGTCGAGGAACACACTTTGTGAAGGGAGTAATGCAAAGTAAGTGGCCATTTGTTTGGGATGGCTGGCATTGCAATACTTCCACATTTCTCATAGTTGGATATTCGAAAGAAAGCTAAGTCTACAAAGATACTATCTGATTAGATCCTTTTTTGCAAGCCATGTCATTATGATGTATGTTATGATCCATGTGTAGTGGTGGTGAAACTCGATCACATCCTAATAGTTTCCAAATATTGTTTACAACCTTAACTTTACTTTCCTGCCATTTAATTTACATTTTCATTCTAGTTTAATCATCAACCCAACTCTTAGATATAAATATCAAATCTTAAGTAGATAAATAGAATTATAACGTTTTCCATCTTGTTAAATCCTTAACAAGACCGTTGTCTCGTGGATTCAACCCTCAACTGTACTATGATAAGACTTCCACATACCTTAGCGTACGTGGGTGGAGATCTTATTCTAGCACACACAAGGCTAAACTTAGAGACTTACTATCTCTAGGATTTTTAGTGGTGCATGCAAATCCACGCAAGTGGAAGCTCCATAAAAAATTGGCATCATTGTCGAGGATAACAGAATGTTTTAATTTCATTTATCAACTTGCTAGTTGATTAGGATTTTAAATTTTAATTTGATAACTACTTTATATCTTCTTGATTCCATCATCTTTCCACCATCTAAAGTGTGATTTTTCTTCTACTCAGGTAGAAAATGTGTATGCAAAACTGTGTATTCTCCCCTGAACCAGAGTACGACTCTAAGGTAGAATGAAGCTTCCACCGACGCATCAGACTCAACTGCCAACAAGCTGGATAGATGGCTGAAGAACAACGCAAAGCTGCCTTGGTATTGGAAAGAGTCAACACAGCTATAGAAGCTCAGAGAGTACAACTCATCGCTAATACACGTGCTCAAGTCCAAGATGAAGTTCGTGCTGAAGAGAAAGCTCACATCCAAGCTGAAAATGAGATAGCTACAACAGCTACTCAATTATTGATAAGGAACAAGCAGCTTCAAGACTACACTATTCCTAAGAACTCCGAAGATAATCACCCAGTTCAACCTCCACTCATTAATGTTCCTAACTTCAATATTCAAACACAATGATCCAAATCATGCAAGGCATCTCGTTCTCAGGAAACACTGGAGATGATTGCATGGACCATCTGAAGCGATTCAAGGCACTTTGTCGATTGGTACCACAAGCCGGAGCTATGCTAGATGAAATCATGCTCTGACTTTTCAACTTCACTCTGTCTGGAAAGGCACTAAGATGGTATAACTCTTTAGATGGAGAGCCAATCATCACTTGGGCTCCCTTGGAAGAATTTTTTTTGGAGAAGTTCTTTCCTCCCTCATTGACTTACCAGATTAGGGGACAAATCAAGCAGTTCCTACAACTACCTGGAGAATCACTAGAAGAATCATGGGAAAGATTTATGGAACTTCTGAGAAAATGCCCACATCATGGCACCTCCCAAAACTAGCTCATAGAAACATTCTATAGAGGAGTAAGTGATGAAATAAAGAAGTTTTTGGATTCCTCATCTGGAGGAAATTTCATGAGATAGAATTACGAGGATGCCTGTAAGATTGTTACGCTCCGAGCCGAGAACCAATCTAATTGGGAAAGGCCATCTACATGAGGAGTCATAAAAGTCTGCAAGGCTGAAGAATATGTAGAAATGAAAGCCATTACTGAAGCTCTGAAAAACATAGTTCATAAGCAGCAAGCCCTTGAAACAGCGTTTGGAGAACATGACAGGAAGAAGAACTCCCAAGTTCAACAAGTTAAAGCAGCTACTGACACTTGTGAAGCTTGTCATGCATCGGATCACCCCATACTATCATGTGGCCTCTTATACGATGTGATGATGAATCTACAAACACCTCAACCACAATATGAACCAATCATTGAACAACCTGAGGATTAGCTGCCAGAGTAGGTTAACTCTATCCACAACATACTGAGTCAAGCATACTATAATCCCGATCAACCAAGAAACCACCCTGGATTTGAATATGGGAATCCCACGGGAACTGCCAACCCGCGGTACCAAACACAAGGTGGGTCTTCTAATAGACCACCACCTAGATTCTAGAGTAGTTATAACCGAAACCAAGGAAACTATAGAGGTGAGTTTCAAAGATTTTTCTACCCAAGAAATTCTTCTTCATACTATCAATACACACACCCTCCATTGCACCCTCAATTGCAACAACCCCAGTTAACACAACCACAAAATCAACAAATTCAATTGCCAACACCTCAACAACAGCAACCTCAAGGGCATCAATAAAAGAATACCCCACCTCTGCCAACATATGAGTTATCTCTAATAAGGCAAATGTTGCAATCTCAATAGACCATGCTTGACAACCAGCATGCTCAACAAAAAGATGTAGAGACCCAACTGGCACAAATTGCAGCTCAATTGAAACCTCCAGTGGGTACTTTTGTAGGTCAGCCAAAAATAAATCTGAGACATGATCAACATAGACCAGAACAACTGAATGCAGTTACCACAAGGTCTAGTCATGTTCTTACTGATGCTACCAAAGTCATTCCAGAAGATGAAGATACAGCTGAAATCATCCCAACTATAAGCACAAATCAAGAGGTTGAAAAGGAGAAGGAAAAAGAACTAGTTCCCAAGGAACTAACTGTCCCACTATACAAGCCCATGATACCCTACGCAGGCAGTCTGAGGGGGACTAAACTGGATTCTAGATTCCAAATGTTCAAGGAAGCAATGAAGAATCTATATGTTGATATTCAGTTCCTTGACGCTCTCTCCAAAATTCTAGCTTGGTCTATAAATCTAAAGACTTTTCTATCAAATAAATACATGACCGAAGAACATGAGACAATCAAATTAGCTTAGACTACTTCTGACATCATTCTCAACAAAATGCTGAAAAAAGAAAAGGACCTTGGCTACTTCGGCATACAATGTTCTATAGGAAACACCTCTAGCAAGAAAGGATTAGCTGACTTGGGGGCCAGCATATCTATCATGCCCTTTTCTATGTGTAAAAGATTGGGCTTTACTGATTTTCTACCCACAACAATGACAATCCAGCTGACTGATTCTACCATTACCGCACCTTTGGGAATTATTGAAGATATCCCAGTGAGAGTAGGAAGAGACTCCTACGTCCCTTGTGATTTTGTTGTCATGGTCATAAAAGAAGATCTGAGGTATCCAATAATATTCATCATACCTTTCCTCACGACAGCCAAAGCACTAATTGATGTCGAAGCTGGTACAATTACCTTAAGGCTGGGGAAAGAAACTGTACAATTAAGAGTCTTTGATAGCCTTAAAAGTCCTAGCATCCACGAAGAAGTCTTTCTTCTTGAAGCAATAGATAAAATGTCCCAGATGAAGCAAGAAACTCCTAAACCATCGGATTCTCTGGAATACGTCTTAACGAATCCAGAAGCCGAATTTTCAACCGACGAACTAGTTCGACAATGCCTAAAATATCTAGAATAAGCCGAAGAAGACCCAGAAGCTACCTTTGAGATGTTGAAATATGTCACCACGCTGGAAACTATTGAACTACCCAAGGCACTAGAAATGAAAGTCCTACCAGCTGGACTCAAACATGTCTTTCTAGACGAAGAAAAACTATGTCCGGTCATCATCAATTCCACTTTGATGGACGACCAGGAAGAAAGACTCCTTGTTAAATCAAGAAAGCCATTGGATATAAGATGACCGATCTAACCGGGGTAAATCCAGCTTTGTGCATGCACATATTACATATGATAGAGGAGTTCAAACCATCATTGGAGCACCAGAGGAAGCTAAACCCAAATCTTAAAGAATTAGTTCGCCTTGAGGTTCTAAAACTTATAAAAGATGGTATTATCTATCCAATTTCCAACTCCCAATGGGTAAGTCCAGTCTAGGTAGTTCCTAAAAAGGGGGGACCACCGTTATTTTGAATGATAAAAATGAACTGGTACCCACCCAGACTGTTACTGGGTGGAGGATGTGCATCGAATATAGAAAATTGAACAATGCAACAAGGAAAGACCATTTTACTTTACCTTTTCTTGATGAAGTCCTTGAACGTCTAGCTCACCAGAAATTAGTTTGCTATCTTGATGGCTACTCAGGATTTTATCAAATTCCAATACACCCTGAAGATCAAGAAAAGATGACTTTTACCTACCCTTTTAGAACTTACGCCTTTAGGAGGATGCCCTTTGGGTTATGTAATGCACCCATTACATTCTAGATGTGTATGTCCGCCATATTTGTAGGATTAACCAAATCTATCATGGAAGTATTCATGGACGAATTCTCAGCCTACGGAGATTCCTTCGATAACTATCTGCTTAATCTTAGTAAGGTGCTACAAAGATGTGAGGAAACAAATATGATCCTTAATTGGGAATAATGTCACTTTATGGTGACAGAAGGTGTTGTCCTTGGGCATTGAGTGAGTGAACAAGGGATTAAAGTAGAAAAAGCAAAAATAGATGTCATTTCAAAGTTTTCACCACCAAAAGACATCAGAGGAGTACGAGCCTTTATGGGCCATGTCGGATTTTACCGAAGATTCATTCAGGAATTTTCAAAAATAGAAATGCCCATGACTCACCTGTTAATTAAAGATGCAGACTTCAATTTTGATCAAGAATGTTTACACAGCTTCACGACTCTAAAGAACACCTTAGTCTCTGTTCCTATACTAAGAGCTCCTGATTGGTCACAACCTTTTAAAATAATGTGTGATGCCAGTGACTATGCTATAGGAGTAGTACTAGGGCAAAGGATAGATAAGAAGTCCTACGTGATATATTATGCATCAAAAATTCTTGATGAGGCCCAAAAGAACTATACAACTGCAAAAAAAGAATTCTTGACAGTCATCTATGCTTTTGAGAAATTCCATTCTTACTTGATTGGATCAAAGGTTACAGTTTACACAGATCATTCAGCAATAAAATATCTAATTCATAAACAAGATGCCAAACCTAGACTTATTCGCTGGGTGCTGATGCTTCAAGAGTTTGACTTGGAAATAAAGGACAAAAGTGGGGTGAAAAATGTTGTTGCCAATCACTTGAGTCACATTGATGCTCAAGATGAAGATAATATACCTATCCATGACTCTCTACCCGACAACCAACTCATGAAGGTCACCACTGGATTCCCCTGGTACACTGACATAGTAAACTATCTGGCTACAGGAATTGTCCATCCTTCTACTTCCTATCATGACAGGAAGAAATTTTTCCATGACGACAAGCAATACTTTTGGGATGAACCATACCTCTTCCACTTATGCGCAAATGGATTATTCCGCCGCTGCCTTCCTGAAGAAGAAATCACCCCAGTCTTGGAACACTATCATTCTGGTCCCACTGGGGGGCACATGAGTTCAAAGAAGACTTCTCTTAAAGTCTTACAGTCTGGTTTCTTCTGGCCAATAATAGAAAAAGATGCACATGAATTTGTACAATCATGTGGTAAATGCTAGCTCTCTGGAGGGATATCCAAGCGAAACGAAATGCCACTAACTCTATGGCAGGAAATTGAACTCTTCGATGTATGGGGAGTGGACTATATGGGTCCATTTCCCTCATCATATGAATTCTCCTATATATTGGTTGCTATGGATTACGTATCCAAATGGGTAGAAGCTATACCTAATGTATCTTGTGACTCTAAGCAGTTATTAAGATGTTCAAGGATATTATTTTCCCTAGATTCGGAGTTCCTAGAACAGTCATATCCGACAGAGTGTCACATTTCTTGGAACATAGTTTTGAAGCACTTCTACAAAAATACGGAGTAAAACACAAGGTCGTCATGCCTTATCATCCGCTGACAAGCGGTCAAGTTGAAGTCTCAAACAAACAACTGGAAGCTATTTTAGAGAAGATTGTCAATAGAAACCGTACAGACTGGTCCACCAAGCTTCCTGATGCTCTTTGGGCATATTGTACTACTTATAAAACACCAATAGGAACAACTTCGTTCCGTTTGGTGTATGGGAAGTCATGCCATCTTCCTGTCGAACTAGAACACAAGGCCTGGTGGGCTATTAAACAGTTAAATTTTGATTTCAAAAGTGCTGACGAGTACATATAGCTTCAATTACAAGAACTTGAAGAACGAAGAATGTTTGCTTACCAGAACGCCATGATTTATAAAGAGAAAACTAAGATGTGGCATGATGGACACCTTAAAAGAAAAGATATCATTGTCAGAGATAAGGTCCTTCTTTTCAATTCCAGACTCAAAATGTTTCCCGGGAAACTCCGTACAAAGTGGTCCAGACCCTTCACTATCAAACACACATACCCAACTGGAGCTGTCATCATTCTTGATGACAATGGAGGAGAAAGGACTGTTAATGGCAACATACTTAAGAGATACTATACTCTAGCTGATAAAACTCGAAGACAAACCATTAACATTCACAACCCCACTGCATCAACCTAATCAAGCCAGAATCTCGTCGAGCCAGCGATGTAAAACCAAAGAGCTACTTGGGAGGCAACCCAAGAACTGAGTATCACCTTTATTTTTCATTTCAGAAAATATAAAAATTAATATAACCAACCAAAATAGATATACAAATATAAAAATCAATAACCTAAAAATTTTTACCCAAATAGTCTTAAAAACCATTTGGTCCTCTCGGTCTTGAAATCATTTGGACCCAAACGGTCTTGAAACCGTTTGGACCTCTCAGTCTTGAAACCGTTTGAACCCAAACAATATTGAAACCGTTTGGTCCTCTCAGTCTTGAAACTATTTGGACCCAAACAGTCTTGAAACCATTTGGTCCTCTCGGTCTTGAAATCGTTTGGACCCAAATTGTGGCGAACCGTATGAACAAATCATCATTAACTAAGTGGAAGCGATTATTACAGCGGATTAACAAAAATCACTAAAAATTAAAACCTTTTGCAAAGAGATCCAATTCCAGGAAACTCTTAACAACAAGAACCAAAGTATTACATGTACATTCTGGTCCACAAGTACATGCCATGTACCATATCTTCTTGAGGATTACATACATCAATTGCTCTGTTGAGTCTACACATGAGAAACACAAAACCTCGAGGCATTCAAGCCAAGATCTCAAATCAATTATAAAAACACTAAGTACTGACTCCTAGGACCTAAGAGTATAGAGACGACACATAGGACTCATATCTATAAGACACGACAATCAATATCTCCACCTGGGATGTTATTGTTGTCCCTGATGCTGCTATCCTTTTTCCTGCTGTACAATTTCTACCTCTTTGTCTGCGTCCACCTAAAAATGTTGGATCCCACGGGGGTGAGACAATTGAAAATTGTCCCAATGAGAGATATAAATCTCTGCTAGAAACATTATTATTGCAGTTTAATAGAATAAAACTGAGCAGAGGATAAGCAATTTAGAATATTTTCATCTTTTAAAGCATTGCAACTATCTATGATAGAGCAGTAACTCATCTATTCACTTTATAAGAAAATATGAAGAACATGTATATCATTTATCCATCTTACTATATCAACATCTCATGCTTATCCTGAATTACTCAATATCATGGTATGTCATCCATGTATCATTCTCATTTCTACCTGTTGGCCTCAGCCAATCTGCTAACCAGATATTGAATTGTATCAGTCATGTGAGTACACATCATCATATTCTTTTTAGGCATTGGACTATGCCAATCTTTTGCAACCATTCCAGGCATTGGACTATGCCAATCCTGTACAAACATTCTAGGAATTGGACTATGCCAATACTATACAACCATTCCAGGCATTGGACTATACCAATCCTGTGACATTATTCCAGGTATTGGGTTATTACCAATCCTGTGCAATTATTCCAGGTATTGGGTTATGACCAATCCTGTGACATTATTCCAGGTATTGGGTTATTACCAATCCTGTGCAATTATTCCAGGTATTGGGTTATGACCAATCCTGTGACATTATTCTAGGTATTGGGTTATTACCAATCCTATGCAATTATTCCATGTATTGGGTTATGACCAATCCTGTGACATTATTCTAAGTATTGGGTTATTACCAATCCTGTGCAATTATTCCAGATATTGGGCTATGACCAATCCTGTGACATTATTCCAGGTATTAGGTTATTACCAATCCTATGCAATTATTCCAGGTATTGGGTTATGACCAATCCTGTGACATTATTCCAGGTATTGGGTTCTTACCAATCATGTGCAATTATTCTAGGTATTGGGTTATAACTAATCCTGTGATATTATTATAGGTATTGGGTTATTACCAATCCTGTGCAATTATTCCAGGTATTGGGTTATGACCAATCCTATGACATTATTCCAGGTATTGGGTTATTACCAATCCTATGCAATTATTCCAGGTATTGGGTTATGACCAATCCTGTGACATTATTCCAGGTATTGGGTTGTTACCAATCCCATGCAATTATTCCAGGTATTGGGTTATGACCCATCCTGTGACA
This sequence comes from Alisma plantago-aquatica, assembly GCA_963693085.1. NCBI lineage: Eukaryota > Viridiplantae > Streptophyta > Magnoliopsida > Alismatales > Alismataceae > Alisma > Alisma plantago-aquatica. The sequence continues at coordinate 642,942,064 of OY856409.1, read as the reverse complement.
TTATTCCAGGTATTGGGTTGTTACCAATCCTGTGTAATTATTCCAGGTATTGGGTTATGACCAATCCTGTGACATTATTCCAGGTATTGGGTTATTACCAATCATGTGCAATTATTCCAGGTATTGGGTTATGACCAATCCTATGACATTATTCCAGGTATTAAACCTTGGCCAAGCCATCATACTTATTCATATCCTTTAGGTAATTCCATTATTCCTCATATCTCCCTTAGGCTTATTCAAAACACTATAGCCCTTATTTGGCTATAAACATGAAGCGTGTATGACCAAGATTTCATTATTATTATTGTATCCATTAGTTATTATTATTATGTTACTAAGTTTCCATTGTTTATTATAATTTCTTTCATGAGACTTTATAACATCTTGTTACCATTCACTAGGCAACAACTACTCTCATGGCTCCCAAGGCCCATTACACATCTGGTCACCTCTCACTAGGCAACAACTACTCTCATGGCTCACAAGGCCCATTACACATCTTGTCACCTCTCACTAGGCAACAACTACTCTCATGGCTCCTAAGGCCATGAAACATCATGTCACCTCTCACTAGGCAACAACTATTCTCATGGCTCACAAGGCCATTACACATCTTGTCACCTCTCACTAGGAAACAACTACTCTCATGGCTCACAAGGCCCATTAAACATCTTGTCACCTCTCACTAGGAAACAACTATACTCATCATTTATCATTAAATGATTATAAACACAAGGTATGAGTTTCTCTCTCATCCTTACTAGAGTATAAATACATCTTACTTTATTAAATTGGCTTAACCCTTTCTTAAGGTATGCTAGCCTACACATATTAAAGTGCATTGGGCTCATTACATCTCAATGTAACAATTGACATGGCACATTTCATGTGTTATTCATCCAAGTATACTGGATTTAGGGTACATCAATGTGTATCAACTTTGAGGTACTAGATGCGATATCTATCATGTCTTGATGTATCACTTCCTTCATCACTTTTGACTTACTTAAGTTCATCAGTTTATCTTGTATTAGGATATTTTCCATCCTAATACTTTATACACCTGTTCATCACATTATCATGTAATGTATCGGTCATAAGTCACTCATTTGAATTATTCAACCATTAACAATAATATGGACTCATCTCGAGTTAAAGCATTATTGATATAAGATTATCCATTTCAACCACTTTAGGTATTTCACCTACCAATATATTATTCACTGCTCCATTATTAGGAATAGGGTTCCCCTCTTTATCAATTAGGGTTTTACATAACATCACCCTATATTAGGGTTTCACATAACATCACCCTATATTGGGGATTCACATGGCATCACCCTAGATTAGGGTTTCACACATCATTATCTTGAATTAAGGTTCCTTATACCTTTTCCCCAAATTAGGGTTTCAAGAAGCATCCTCTTAAATTAGGGTTTTTCATTATGTTACCCTGAATTGGGATTTCTCATATCATCATCCTTCTCGATTAGGGTTTCATGATCTATTTATCAAGGATCATACCCTAATTGCATATTCTATTCATGTTGAGAGTGTTGAGATTTAACCACTACATGATTATTATACATGTATGAATTCTTCTCTCTCTCATCCTTTCTGGGATGTTGATTACTTCAAGCTTGATTAGATTAGGTCAACCTTTCATTCAAGTACACACATTTAGGGTTAGCATAGTGTATTGAGATATTGATTCCATAAGCATCAAAGGTTAACCTTTATAGGGTTACTAAACACCCTAGTACCTTAAAGGTACAACCATTGTAATTACCTTTAATAAACATCATTAACAATCATGGGGTTAATTGATCTTTCATCACATTAGGTCTTCAACCAGTTTTGGATGTATTGAACCTCCAATCAGTCTTGAGGTGCTTAACCTATAAACGGTCTTGAAGCTACTAGACCTTCAAACAATCTTGAAGACCATTAGACCTTAAACGGTCTTGGTTCCAAAACCTCCAATCAGGCTTAAGACCGTTAGACCATCAAACGGTCTTGATCTCAAAGTCCCTAAATAGTTTGAGACCGTTTGAATTAAATATAATTAACCCCAAACAGTTTGAAACCGTTTAGACCTCCAAACGGTCAACTCCTCCAAATGGTCAAAGTACCCAAACAGTTTTGAAGTTTAATTTACCCATTCGATCTTGAGATCCATTACCCATTCGGTTTTGAACTCAATTACCCATTCGATCTTGAGGTAAATTACCCATTCAGTTTTGAGGTAAATTACCCATTCGGTTTTGAGGTAAATTACCCATTCGGTCTTGGGTTCAATTACCCATTCAGTCTTGAGCTCAATTGTCCATTCGGTTTTGAAACCGAATCAACTCAATCAGTTTTGAAACTAAATTAGCTCAATCGGTTTTGAAACTGAATCAACTCAATCGGTTTTGAAACCGAATTAGCTCAATCGGTTTTGAAAACCATTTGCCCATTCCTTTGTTGAGGTGTGTGCTTAAGATGACTTCATCATATTCAAGCTTCAAACCTTTGAAATCAATTGTGATTCTTATGGTGATTTCAACAACTAATAAAAAAGGAAATCGAGAAAGAAGAAAGGTTCAACACATGATGAATAAAATGCAAGCAATAATGACATTTAAGGGTTCAAGTTATATAACCCACCTTCAAAATTGAATCCAAGCTTCAATATTCACGTTCTCAATGGTGAATTAAGCTTCCTCAACTTCCAAAGGCTCGTCCTCAAGTCTTTGAATGAAAAGAATGGCGAGAGTTGAAGATTGAATGGAGAAAAGAAGAAATTAAGCATTGAATTTCGATTTCCACCATGAAATTAAGGTTGAAGATGACTATGGAGCTTAACTATAGGTTTGGGTACGTCCTACTATTTCTCCTAAGCTCCCTTGTGTTCAACCAAAGCAAGGAAAGAAAAAGGAATCAGAAAAGCCTTTCATGTGGGTTGCAAATGGGATGTATATAAGGGAATTTTAATGAGAGAGAAAGTGATAAATAATTCCTTCAACTCCCAAAATTGGTGCCACATACTCCCCTCAATCCCTTTATTATGAAGCCATCTCCCGCACCTTGTAATTCATCTTCATTATCCATGAATTAAAAGAAAACAAATTAAGCACCTTAACCATTTTAATAATAATATCCAATATTAGTGGATATTACTTTTTAGTTAACTAATGTGAGTGGGCTCTCCACTCACTTTAGATATTTTGGTGCCATTGCAAGGAACAAGGAAGTCCATACTTATACAAATTCAACCATCACATTTTTGGTTGAAGTCACTTCCATCAATATTTTTATTTTTGCATTAAATTGAATTAGGGTTTCAATTATGCTTAAATCTTGATTATTTTAATATCAAGATTCTCTTTCCTCCAAAGAGATTTAAATGAGATGACCCTCTGATTTTATTTTATATAAATGATACCAAGAAACATTAGGGACTCTATATAAGTGGTATTTTGCATATTGAACCCTATGTTTTGGGTAAATTGCACATTACACCAAAACTAGGTTTTAATGCACAAACATTGCTTAATAAGCACTTTCTTGGTGCTCAGGCTTTCACAAGCCATACCTCTACATCATTTTTATTCTTATGATGCTTCAATACTTGAGGAACATTTTATCATGTAACATTTGCAAGTTAACCCCTCAACTTGGGTAATTTGCACTTTAGTCCAAAACAGGCAAACATTATTTTCAACATTATTCAAACAAGTTTAAACTTGGAATTTGGGCTTTCCACCAGCCACCACCTTGCATCATTTTTCTATATAATGATGCTAGAACATATGAGGCATATTCAATCATGTGACATATTGCAATATAACCCCTCAACTTGGGTAAATTGCACTTTGGTCCAAAACAAAGGAACATTGCTCAAATAGCATTTAATCAGGACCAAACTTGGGACATAAGTGTGTCACATGATAACAAAACACCTTAGAAGATTATATTAAAGTCTTAAGAAACTCATTTATCCAAAACAAATAGGGTTACCTCATAACCTAGGTCAGGGATGTTACAAGTTATAAACCCCTAACAAGGATTTCGTCCCCGAAATCATCCGCTTCCGGGAGAAACTGAAGAATTTCTTGGGAATCCTACAAGATCAATTCATTCTTTTTTCTCTGAAAAATGGTTAGAACTTCATCTGGGTTCGAATCCTACTGAGAGGTCTACTAGAGATCAGAATGTTTTTAAAAAAAAAGTAAGATGTTTTCTTTTGGAGTTAAACTTCCTATTGTCCATATTTCTAGAAAAAGGATCTCTTATTTTTCATCGGGCGGATCTTTACCCAGAGTAGAACGTGAACCTAAAAAATTGAAAGGGCCCATTTAGGAACAAGAAAATAACATCAAAATTGGAACCTTGATGAAATAATACATCAATGAAAGATTAATTCAAAAAGATCTTATGATCAATCCAGTTGTTCAATTCAAGGAGAAAACTTTATATTCCATCTATATCCCAATTCCATTCATTTAGAAAAAATTTGCAGTTCAAAACTTTTCTTTTTTCTCTCCACTCGTACCAATTCACTTACTCTACTTCTTATATTTAAAGTTATTCCCATTTAAAGAGTGCATAACCGCATGGATAAGCTCACACCAACCCATTCATTTTGGATCCAATTTGGGATTTTTCTTGGGAGGTATCGGGAAGGAATTTGAATGTTTCAAATTTATTTTCAAATTTTTATTGTTTATATGGGATTAAGTCTATAATTGATGAATAGCCTATATTCGGCACCTCTCAAGGGACGAGAACTGCTATTTTAACCCTTCTGGGGGGGTTCCATTCCAATTTTTCCATTATTTTCTATTTTACTAGCCGTAATAGTGCGAAAAGAAGGCCCGATTCCAAGTTCTTCTTTCACTTCATTCAAAACCTTTCTTTTCAGTCGAGTGGCTATCGCACCTCTCGCTTCGCTTGATTTGTACCACATTTTTTTGTTCTGGCTTGGCTACCCTATCCCACCTAACCGAGCCATTCCTTTTTATGAAAATGGGATAACAATCAAAGTCGAATCGTGAGCCTATTAATGAGGCAAATTCAATGTGATTTTTATGTATTTTGTTTGTATGTATATTATATACATATATATGTTATTATATTCTATGCTTTTCTTTTCTATTCTTTTCCTTGGCCTTGGAGGAGTTACCCCTACGGTTCTATTCAATCTATTTCCCGAAATCCTATGTAAAGGAAGATATATATATTTTTTATTCATTATATCATCAAGTCTCCACATAACATCTTAATGTCATAGAGATGCCATAGAACTTTGATCAACACAAAGTCCTTCCATACAAGGTTATCATAGAACTTGTCACATAGGACACATACTCTACTATCTCTGTTCATAAGGGAAGGTTACCAATCAATTAAGAACTTATCTTAGAGGTATCTTAAAGAATTATTTTTAGCTTAATAAGCTTTCCCCACAATGATTTTACAATTGTTCCTTTGACTCATACATTTTTGCTGATGTCATGTTTATGCGGGGCATAAACCCCTAACATATGGTATCCATACTATAGTATATAACTGGACAAATTTCAAAGTTGGCCCTTCTAGGCAACCAAACATTACTTCTTATGAGGAGTCATGTTCCCATTTTCTCATATCATTGAAAGTTCTTGGATACTAGGATTCTTTACCTTGGTATCCATTATATGTGCGAAAAACACATCACATCATTATCATGATTACTAGATTTGGGTATTCAAACCCTCAGTCCATCATTGAACACTATTACCTCTCATCAGGTAACTATTAAATCTAGGTCCTCAGACTAAGGTATACATTATACTATACATCTTCTTTTGTTTATAATTTGATATATGATTAACTCAGATCCCTTTGTGTATCAATTAGGATGTGGTAGAAATATCCATGCCACATCTTCTACCTCATTATGCTCTTTACATTGTCTCAAAATGACTACTTGATCAGAGTAATCAGAAAGATAGCAATCTAAGAGTGGCATACTTACCTTATCTTCAACAGATGAATACCTGGCCAGGGTATTCAAGAATTGAAATTATGTAGTATGTATTGGTTTTTATATTATGTTTCAACTATTTAAGTTTTACTACTTAGTATCTTAAATTTTCTCTGGGTATTTCTTCTATATCTCTTCCCTTTTCTATATGAAGAGAGAAATTTCAAAACATACAAGAGAACATTGGACTGAATATAAGTTCTCATCCTTCTTAGCTCTTCCTCATGTCCTCATAAGATTAATTAAAGGAAGATCAACAACAACTACCCTTCTTATAATTAGTAGGCAGAGAGTAGAAAAAGAAAGATAATTCAAAATGAAAAGTTCTATCTTGACATGTTACCTCTTATGATTTATCTAGTGTCTTATCTGACTCAATACATAGAGTCAGTTATCATCTGCTATTGCCTTTATCCTTTACTACCAGAGGTAGATGGACCAAACTGTGACACTTGCCTTCATCCTCAGTCTTCTTCTACACTAAACTAGGGTCCTTGTGGGTTTTGTAGGTTATGCCTTGACTGTTGGGTCACCACATTATTTCTTCTTGGACACTACTGCCTAAAATGTCCTATATGTCCACATTTATGTCAAGTTTGGCCCTCACTTGATGACCACTGCATTGATGTACTATATTGTGGTTGAACCGGTGTTATCGAAAACTTTGGTTGTTTTGTATCACCAATCTACTGTTCCTGCAACTATGTAGACCTCCTTTTGAGGTTTGCCTCATGTTTCTTTGTCACAGACCTTTCTATCCTCCGAATTGACTCCACAAATGTGGCAAATTTCTCTCTACTTTCTAATGCAGCTGCCGAGATAGACAACTCATCATTCAGTCCTTTTTCAAAATGTCAAATCTTCTCCTGCTCAGTAGCAGCCATTTGAGGAAAAAATCATAAAGTTCCATAAACCTAGATTCATATTCATTTATTGACATGGTTCCCTGCCAAACCTTCTCAAACTGTGAGATCTTTTCATCTAAGTGTGTTCTTGGAAAATACTTATTGACGAATTCTTGACGAAATTCCTCCCAACCAACCTCTTCATCATTCCTTTTTACTTCTTCTATGGCCCACCAATGGCCAACACTACCCTTCAAAAGATATACAGCATGTTTGACTTTGTCAACATCTGGAATACTAAGGATCCTAAAAGCCTTTTCTAACTCAGTGAGCCATAGATCAGCATCTACTGGGTCAGTTGTCCCAGCATATTCTATGGCTCCTACATGATGTAGTTGTTCAAAAGTCTTACTAGACCCATGTCCCTCATTGGGAGTTAGTGCCCTAGGTGTTGGTGCGGGCATCCGATCTGCCATATACCTCATTTTAGTCATGAATTCCCTAAATAGAGCATGGATATTTGGGTTTTCTATCATAGCTTCATCAAACTGGGGATTCTCAGGCACTGATTCCTCTCTTGCCTGATCCCTTGCACCTCCTACTGGTGCAACAACATTGCTTTCAGCAACGTGATCCTCGTGTTCTCCAGACATCTTTAAGCTATCTCCCTTCTTCTGCATAAGCAGAAGTCACTATAAGATATACTGGAGGACACTAGAACAAACTCAACACCTTTGCCCTATGTCTCTGTAGACTTAGCGAACCTAGAACACTGATACCACTAAATTGTGGCGAACCGTCTGAACAAATCGTCATTAACTAAGCGGAAGCGATTATTACAGCGGATTAACAAAAATCACTAAAAATTAAAACCTTTTGCAAAGAGATCCAATTCCAGGAAACTCTTAACAACAAGAACCAAAGTATTACATGTACATTCTGGTCCACAAGTACATGCCATGTACCATATCTTCTCGAGGATTACATACATAAATTGCTCTGTTAAGTCTACACATGAGCAACACAAAGCCTCAAGGGATTCAAGCCAAGATCTCAAATCGATTATAAAAACACTAAGTGAAGACTCCTAGGACCTAAGAGTATAGACACGACACAAAGGACTCATATGTACAAGACACGGCAGTCAGTATCTCCACCTGAGATGTTACTGTTGTCCCTGACGCTGCTGTCCTTTTTCCTGCTGTACGATTTCTACCTCTTTGTCTGCGTCCACCTAAAAATGTTGGATCCCACGGGGGTGAGACAATTGAAAATTGTCCCAGCGAGAGATATAACTCTCTGCCAGAAACATTATTATTGCAGTTTAATAGAATAAAACTGAGTAGAGGATAAGAAGTTTAGAATATTTTCATCTTTTAAAGCATTGCAACTATCTATGATAGAGAAGTAACTCATCTATTCACTTTATAAGGAATATGAAGAACATGTATATCATTTATCCATCTTACTATATCAACATCTCAAGCTTATCCTGAATCACTCAATATCATGGTATGTCATCCATGAATCATTCTCATTTCTACCTGTTGGCCTCAACCAATCCGCTAACCAGATATTGAATTGTATCAGTCATGTGAGTATACATCATCATATTCTGTTCAGGAATTGGACTATACCAATCTTGTGCAACAAGTTGAGGCATTGGACTATGCCAATCCTATGCAAACATTCCAGGCATTAGACTATGCCAATCATGTGCAACCATTCCAGGCATTGCACTATACCAATCCCGTGACATTATTCCAGGTATTGGGTTATGACCAATCCTGTGACATTATTCTAGGTATTGGGTTATTACCAATCCTGTGCAATTATCCCAGGTATTGGGTTATGACCAATCCTGTGACATTATTCTAGGTATTCAGTTATTACCAATCCTATGCAATTATTCCAGGTATTGGCTTATGACCAATCCTGTGACATTATTCCAGGTATTGGGTTATTACCAATCCTATGCAATTATTCCAGGTATTGGGTTATGACCAATCCTGTGACATTATTCCAGGTATTGGGTTATTACCGATCCTGTGCAATTATTCCAGGTATTGGGTTATGACCAATCCTGTGAAATTATTCCAGGTAGTGGGTTATTACCAATCCTATGCAATTATTCCAGGTATTGGGTTATGACCAATCCTGTGACATTATTCTAGGTATTGGGTTATTACCAATCCTATGCAATTATTCCAGGTATTGGGTTATGACCAATCCTGTGACATTATTCCAGGTATTAAACCTTGGCCAAACCATCATACTTATTCACATCCTTTAGATAATTCCATTATTCCTCATATCTCCCTTAAGCTTATTCAAAACACTATATCCCTTATTTAGCTATAAACATGAAGCATGTATGCCCAAGATTTCATTATTATTATTATTGTTTCCATTAGTTATTATTATTATGTTACTAAGTTTCCATTGTTTATTATCATTTCTTTCATGAGACTTTATAACATCTTGTTACCTTTCACTAGGCAACAACTACTCTCATGGCTCACAAGGCCCATTACACATCTTGTCACCTCTCACTAGGAAACAACTACTCTCATGACTCACAAGGACCATTACACATCTTGTCACCTCTCACTAGGCAACAACTACTCTCATGACTCACAAGGCCATTAAACATCTTGTCACCTCTCACTAGGCAACAACTATTCTCATGGCTCACAAGGCCATTACACATCTTGTCACCTCTCAGTAGGCAACAACTACTCTCATGGCTCACAAGGCCCATTAAACATCTTGTCACCTCTCACTAGGCAACAACTATACTCATCATTTATCATTAAATGATTATCAACACAAGGTATGAATTTCTCTCTCATCCTTACTAGAGTATAAATACATCTTACTTTATTAACTTGGCTTAACCCTTTCTTAAGGTATGTTAGCCTACGCTTATTAAAGTGCATTAGGCTCATTACATCTCAATGTAACAATTGACATGGCACATTTCATGTGTTATTCATCCAAGTATACTGGATTTAGGGTACATCAATGTGTATCAACTTTGAGGTACTAGATGTGATATCTATCATGTCTTGATGTATCACTTCCCTCATCACTTTTGACTTACTTAAGTTCATCTGTTTATCTTGTATTAGGATATTTCCCATCCTAATACTTTATGCACCTGTTCATCACATTATCATGTAATATATTGGTCATAAGTCACTCATTTGAATTATTCAACCATTAACAATAATATCGACTCATCTTGAGTTAAAGCATTATTGATATATGATTATCCATTATCAACCACTTTAGGTATTTCACCTACCAATATATTATTCACTACTCCATTATTAGGAATAGGGTTCCCCTCTTTATCAATTAGGGTTTTACATAACATCACCCTATATTAGGGTTTCACATAACATCACCCTATATTGGGGATTCACATGGCATCACCCTAGATTAGGGTTTCACACATCATTATCTTGAATTAAGGTTCCTTATAACTTTTCCCCAAATTAGGGTTTCATGAAGCATCCTCTTACATTAGGGTTTTTCATTATATTACCCTGAATTGGGATTTCTCATATCATCATCCTTCTCGATTAGGGTTTCATGATCTCTTTATCAAGGATCATACCCTAATTGCATATTCTATTCATGTTGAGAGTGTTGAGATTTAACCACTACATGGTTATTATACATGTATGAATTCCTCTCTCACTCATCCTTTCTAGGATGTTGATTACTTCAAGCTTGATTAGATTAGGTCAACCTTTCATTCAAGTACACACATTTAGGGTTAGCATAGTGTATTGAGATATTGCTTCCATAAGCATCAACGGTTAACCTCTCCATGGGTACTAAACACCCTAGTACCTTAAAGGTACAACCATTGTAATTACCTTTAATAAACATCATTAACAATCATGGGGTTAATTGATCTTTCATCACATTAGGTCTTCAACCAGTTTTGGTTGCATTGAACCTCCAATCGGTCTTGAGGTGCTTGACCTCTAAACGATCTTGAAGCTACTAGACCTTCAAACGGTCTTGAAGACCGTTAGACCTTAAACAGTCTTGGTCCCAAAACCTCCAATCGGTCTTCAGACTGTTAGACCATCAAACGGTCTTGATCTCAAAGTCCCTAAATGGTTTGAGACCATTTGAATTAAATATAATTAACCCCAAACGGTTTGAAACCATTTAGACCTCCAAACGGTCAATTCCTCCAAATGGTCAAAGTACCCAAACGATTTTGAAGTTTAATTTACCCAATCGATCTTGAGATCCATTACCCATTCGGTTTTGAACTCAATTACCCATTCGATCTTGAGGTAAATTACCCATTCAGTTTTGAGGTAAATTACCCATTTGGTTTTGAGGTAAATTACCCATTCGGTCTTGGGTTCAATTACCCATTTGGTCTTGAGCTCAATTGTCCATTCAGTTTTGAAACCGAATCAACTCAATCGGTTTTGAAACCGAATTAGCTCAATTGGTTTTGAAACTGAATCAACTCAATCGGTTTTGAAACCGAATTAGCTCAATCGGTTTTGAAAACCATTTGCCCATTCCTTTGTTGAGGTGTGTGCTTAAGATGACTTCATCATCTTCAAGCTTCAAACCTTTGAAATCAATTGTGATTCTTATGGTGATTTCAACAACTAATAAAAAAGGAAATCGAGAAAGAAGAAAGGTTCAACACATGATGAATAAAATGCAAGCAATAATGACATTTAAGGGTTCAACACATGATGAATAAAATACTCCCCTCAATACCTTGCATACGAAGCAATCTCCTCCACCTTGTAATTCCTCTTCATTATCCATAAATTAAAAGAAAACAAATTAAGCACCTTAACCATTTTAATAATAATATCCAATATTAGTGGATATTACTTTTTAGTTAACTAATGTGAGTGGGCTCTCCAGTCACTTTAGATATTTCGGTGCCATTGCAAGGCACAAGGACGTCCATACTTATACAAATTCAAACATCACATTTTTGGTTGAAGGCACTTCCATTAATATTTTTATTTTTGCATTAAATTGAATTAGGGCTTCAATTATGCTTAAATCTCGATTATTTTAATATCAAGATTCTCTTTCCTCCAAAGAGATTTAAATGAGACGCCCCTCTGATTTTATTGTCTCTAAATGATACCAAGAAACATTAGGGACTCTCTAGAAGTGGTATTTTGCATATTGAACCCTAGGTTTTGGGTAAATTGAACATTACACCAAAACTAGGTTTTAATGCACAAACATTGCTTAATAAGCTCTTTCTTGGTGCTCAGGCTTTCACAAGCCATACCTCTACATAATTTTTATTCTTATGATGCTTCAACACTTGAGGAACATTTCATGTAACATTTGTAAGTTAACCCCTCAACTTGGGTAATTTGCAGTTTAGTCCAAAACGGGCAAAACATTGTTTTCAACATTATTCAAACAAGTTTAAACTTGGAATTTGGGCTTTCCACCAGCCACAACATTGCATAATTTTTCTCTATAATGATGCTAGAAAACATGAGTCATATTCAATCATGTGACATATTGCAATATAACCCCTCAACTTGGGTAAATTGTACTTTGGTCCAAAACAAAGGAACATTGCTCAAATATCATTTAATCTGGACCAAACTTGGGACATAAGTGTTTCACATGATAACAAAACACCTTAGAAGATTATATTAAAGTCCTAAGAAACTCATTTAGCCAAAACAAATAGGGTTACCTCATAACCCAGGTTAGGGATGTTACACAAATGGTCTTGAAAATGTTTGGTCCTCTCGGTCTTGAAACTGTTTGGACCCAAACAGTCTTGAAACCATTTGGTCCTCTCGGTCTTGAAACCATTTGGACCCAAATGGTCTTGAAACCATTTGGACCCAAACGGTCTCAAAACCGTTTGACCTAAAAAATTATGAGCAACACCCCCTTACCTATAAATATAACCTTAAACCCTATCTTTTCACTTCTTTGACTATCAAAACTCTCTCGTGTGAGCCTGTTCCATTCCTTCTGCCCTCTTCTCCCTCGCGCGAGCCCGCTCTTAGTTCTTTATTCTTGCGTGACCCGAGATCTGCCACTACCTTCGATCACACTCCTTCTTCGCGCCATGCATCCACCTTCCTGTTTGCGCTCGCGACAGCAGCCCCGTTCTTCATCTCCGCCAACTCCACAACAACCATCACCACAACCATTACAGTTAGGTAGACGATGCTCATAATCATCATCATCATCATCACCACTATCACCACCACTGACACTTTCCTTGCTTCCGCCGCTTTGCCTTCATCACCATTGATGCGCTCGTAGCCACCACTGTTTCGCCTTCTTTGCAGTTTCACTCTTAATGGTTTTCATCCTCATGGTTTCACTCTTAACAGTTTTCATCCTCGTGGTTTCACTCTTAATGGTCTTCATCCTCGTGGTTTCACCCTCACACTTTTCATCCTCGCAGTTTCACTCTTAACGATCCTCATCCTCGCGGTTTCATCCTTAACGGTTTCATCCTCATGGTTTCACCTTTCCAATTTTCATCCTCGCGGTTTCACCCACACGGTTCCACCCTCGCGGTCTTGAAAAATGCATGGACTCTTGCGGTCTTGAAAACCATTTGATATCTTCATGGTTTCGTTCTTAACATTTTTATTATCGTGGTTCTACCCCTCATGGTTTCACTCTTCTCGATCTTTACAACACATGAATCCTTCACGGTTTCAAAACCATGTGACCTCTTCACGGTTTTAAGACCATGAAGCTTGCACCATCTTGCAATCTTTTCAAAATTCATACAATAATTCCATTAGCACTAAATTTCAAAATTTTCTAATATATGATTTCTTATTAAATTTACAGAATGACCTCACCTGCAAAAGAAGTTGCTAAAGCCCACCTATGGACCAGGGAGAAGTTGTTGGAGCACCGGAATAAGCTCCTACACATCATGGACCTCTACGCAAAAATAGGCAAAACTCCAGTTGACTTGCCCAAGGTCATTTATGACCTTGAGCACATCTACAAATGTCTAGTAGAGGACCCAATTGAGGACATCGAAGATCCCTCCTCTACTAATGAAGGTTCTGACTACACACCAAACTCAGATGAGGAATCTCCAGCCACCACATCAAATGGAAAGAAGAAGGCCCAGGAGGTTATTCAGGAAAGATCTACTAAAAGACGGGCAAGGAAGCAAGTCCAGCCCACAACCGCAAGTGAACAAATTCTGGCAGGACACACTACTCCTCCTGCTACCGCCACTACAATAGTAGCATCAACTGATCTATATATTCAACACCTACAGGCTGGTGACAAAATTCTGCGACCAACAAAGTATGTATGCCCCAACATACTAAAAAAGATGGGCATCTACAACAGAGTCCTTGCCTTTCTCGACGAGGCGAATCTTTTAAAACTCTGCTCAGTCGCCGAAAATTCTTTCCTTGAGCCCATACTAAAATTCTTTACCTACCTTACCAAAGAACCAGTGGAGGCCAAGGACAAATCAAAAGACGGAGGTGAACACAAGCTTGTAACCTCACTTTTTGGGAATAAGGTTACACTGACTGAAAACCTGTTGAACAAAATCTTCATTGTCAACTCGGACCAACTGAAGAAGGCTACGACACTAGGTCTAGATCACTCACAGTTCAACATGAATTTTTTTTTGGAAATCATTGACTGGAATCCCCAATTATGATCTAAGACCTGCAAAGCCTCCAACATTCATTCCGACATGGTGCAAACTCTACATAAAAATAATAATAGGCACACTATTCCCTAGAACAGAAAGGGGGAATGTTCTCATTTTGGACCTCTTCATACTATGGTCCATCCTAAAGGGGCAGCCAATCAATATCAGACGACACTTGATACATAAACACACATCCTATGCCCCTGGGATGGAAATCTACATGGATGGACATGTCACATCAATCTTGAAGTATCTCAAGATGGACATACCACTTCAAATATGTACTTTGATAAAGGGTGACAACTTAACAAATAAGAAGATTCTAAAAAACACCTATATCATAAAGGATAAGGATGCCAAACTCCACTATGTCTTCTACCCAACTGTCAAAGCATCCAGGACGTTGCTACCACTTCCCGAGCTAGCATATTATGATAAAGACAAATACCTGTTCACTGAAGAGGACCTTGCTACCCTGCTAGCCTCTGTAAAAGGGAAGGAGAAACAAGCACCAAAGGGCAAACATAGCACAATGCTACTGCCCCTACGACTAAAGCAAAGAAAATACCGGTGGCACGACCGTCCAAACTGCGCATACAAAAGCAGCAACAATCTGTGATGCCCACCTCTAAGATCACCCCAGGAGCAGAGCACCCCCACACTGTAGAAACCGTCATTTATCCATCATCAAACCCCTTCATCTTAGATCTTGATGTTGGGATCACCTCTACAACCACCCCACCACCCTAGGGTTAGAAGGATCGAGACCTCTATCCTCCACCACTCTACCATGTTCCACCCTTCTGGTGTCTACCTCTCTTCCACCATTTTCCACAATCATACACACCATAATTCCTTTCCCCACAACCACAACTTCACCCACATCTTCCACCTCACTCTTTTTCTCCATGGGAGAGCCATTTTTCACCGCAACTCCCAATGTCACCTTCACCTCCACCACCTTCCCCCCGACATTCTCAGTTACACCTATCATATCTGAGATGTCACCAACTTTCTCACCCGCCATCACCCCGATACCGCTGGTGACTCCCTCTACAGTTGCCACACAATTTGCGGGCCCATCAATTGTGTCTCTCTTGCAAGGCACCACCACCCTTTCACCTGGACCCCAACCATCCCACCCATCCACCACTGGGGTCCCATTTTCACAAGTCGGAGAGGCATTCAGACGTCAATTTTACGCTATTCGAACTTTCCTCTCTGACCCTTCTAACATCTTAAAATCTATTTTTCTTGTGTGTAGGGGCTTTCCATGAAAGTGTCCAACATTGAAAAATGGATCCACGCCTTATCAGACCTTCTCACAAGCATTCAACAACAACAAGAAGCAACGGTCCAGCAAGTCAACCGCATTGAAGATCGCTTCCAAACCTTGCCGAAGTTGATCATTAGTATGAAAAGCCAGCAAGAAGCGTTGATCCAGCAAGTCGACAGGGTCTCCAAGCAAACTCAACCTTTGCCTGAGACCCTCTGAGAGCTTCAGCAGCAACAAGTTGCACTGAGCACGTGCATGGATGTAAGTGATAGCAACCTCACACAACTCATCCGCCACCAATAGGAGCACTCAAATGAAGAACTCAATCAGCTACGAGCACACATGACTAATATAAAATCATGACTCCTCTCCACCGAAACAAGATACACAGATCTCAAAGAAAGCCATGACGCACTACTCGAAACCCATGAGCATGTGCAAGTGGCACTTGAAGAATTACAAGCCATTCATCGGCGGTTCAAGAAAGCAGCAACTAAGAAGACAAAAGACAAGGCGGCAGATGATGATGATGACAATGAAGACGATGATGAGGATTCTGACTCCTCCGCTGACTCCAACACAGACAACTCCTCCTTAGGTGACCAACCAGACGACTTAGGCAATGCTGGGGAGGGCACCAGCTGAGGAGAAGATAACACAAAGAGGGGAGATGGGGGAAACCACAAGGAGGGTGGTAGAAAAGAATTTGAAGACCACCATGCTCCAGACAATACTAACAACATAACAATGTCCTATGCAGACCAATTCTTCAATTTTTCTGCAATGGGCTCTCTGGGGGACATTGCCAAAGATGTGACTTTTGTTGAGTTTCAACAATGCATAATAGAAACCAGCAATAGCCCTCTCGCAACAGCTTTCATAGAGCAAGCTGCAATCTTTCCCCCAAGATAGGAGGAATCTGACAGAGTGAGTCTCGACACCGACGATCAACCCGACTCTGACTCTAAAGAGAATGAAGATCAGCCACAATATTTTGATGACAATGAACAAACTTCACTTCCTCCTCCAGAAGACCTTCCCCCGCCACCACCCCTACCTCACAAGATGCACGACTTGGATCTATCGGCCATCTCTACATTAGATGTTTAGGACATCTTCATCTTAAATACTATTATAGATGATTTCAAGGATGGGGGGACATCCTCTATAATAACACAAAGACAAAGTGCAAGCTAACACACAAAGATTTCCATGTTATTCTACGACCTCAGTTGGCGGTGAAGATGGCTATCTTCTGTGTACTGCTTGCTAACGCAATAGAGGAATTTTGGAGCCCAAAGAAAAAGCAACTAGTTTTCAATGCTTCACCTACTCTAGAATTATGCCTATTGAACAAGGACTTATAGGCAAAATCTATCGAGCGGCTGCAAACGAGTCTCGTGAGAAAGGCACGTTACATCACGATGCCTTTCAAAGTTTCTGGCCACTGGCTCCTTATGATCGTTGACACCGAGGCCCGCGATGCTAAGGTGTACAATTTCTATGCCAGTGAGCTCAAGGCGGGACAAATCAACTTCGCTGGTTCAGAAGTCGGAGAAGCACGATGCATTCCTTTCTGACTTCTCAAAGTCATATGGGCCACCGTCCCTTCTCTTGCACATGGCTGGAACCAACCTTGGTTCAAAATCATTAACCCATCCATTCAAATGCTAGAAGGTTCAGGGGACTGCTCTCTCTGTACAATCAGATTCATTGAAGCACTCAATAGACATATCCCCTTTATTGAGCTAGCCACAGAAGATATGCATTCCTTATGGGGACGTTATTCCATGGAGCTCATTTGTGACATACGGTTCTTCAAGGACCCGACAATGGCGTATGCTGGCGTACCCCATTACTTATTCTCTGCTATCCAACATCCACAAAAGCAACCATTCATACAAGTTCTAATGGAGTTGGAACAACAACAACAAACAACCAAGGTCCCAGAAAAATGACAATGGGACCCCTACACTTTTGATTTGGCAGAAGATAAGGGGGACACTGATCTGTTAACATGAGCTACCATTAACAGATCATCCCAAGATATGGTGCCTCTATCTGATATACAACCAACATTCCCAAACTTTGACCTTGTTGCATGCAAGAGTCTTTCAGATAATGAACTTAGACTCATCATGTCTCGGCTATATGCAGAGACCGATGAGCTTGTTTTCCTTGAAGGGAATATTCTCATAATGGCAGATGCACTCCATGAAACCATACAAGTAAAAGGTTCACTATCCGTGAGCGTCATGGCTGCCTACCAATTTCTTCTAGCATGGGACTTGCCTATAGTTTACATGGCATCAACATACCTAAAGGATGATTTACTCAGGTCAAAGAACTTCAGAACCACTGAAACCCTTATTTCATATCTTCAACATACAACTCCAAAGTTCATTCTATTCCCATTCCTTTACTCTAAGCATTGGATGTTTCTGGAAATGAACTTACATAACAGAACTACAATTATCTACAATAGTTCTGATAGCCAATTCAATCTCAACCAGAGGGAGTATGATGTTATAGAAAGACGCCAACAGAAGAAGTGGCAAAGGATTGTGCTGAACGGATACACGATCTTCTCAACAAACACACAAAAGCATACAACAGAGATCATTTCAAGTGCCCAACCTTCTTCCATATATGTCCCCAACAAATCAGAGAATCAAACGATTGTGGATTTCACGTCCTTTACTAGATGTATACCCTCACCGTTCTTGGAAAACATGTGGAGGACATGAAGGATGTGGATTATCATGCTTAACAGGGAAAGTTTGTAGCAAATCTTCTCTTTTCTTATTGAGCCAACAAGGGTTTAACAAAACCTTGACACCCTTGCCCATGTACTTCTTAACCTATCACCTTGACACTCTGAGGATAGAGTGAGTGATAAGTTGGGGGGGAGTACACTGGGCAAGGGAAGAGGTATCATATTCAAATTTTCCTTCCTCTTCTACCCTTTCATTTACCTTCATTCTTTCACACAAATCTTTCTTTTTGACATTTATATTTTCTGATAATTTCTCTAATAGAATAACTTTTATATATAAGACAACTTTTGCTTTGGTAAGGGGACACCCCTAGCTAAGTTAGAGACAAAGTAGTCCTCTGAAGAACTTACATAGTAGCATCTGGGCATGTAATGATGAATTAATAAATCACCTCCACAACCAGATATCCATGCTTTTGCTTCAATTCTACATCAGACTCTCCACAGGTCAAAATTGTGGCCAAAACAAGCGAAACACTCTCAAGGATGGGAGGGAATCAAGTGAAATCCAAATCAAGGAACCTCATAAGTGGACCGCCGAGTACGAAACCGTAACAAGTGCATGTCTGGAAACTCTAGGGAACACTTTTCTTCTTGTCAAAAAGATGCTTGGCAGTCCAAATAAAATCCCTAAAATACCCAATTCCTAAGCCAATGAGCATATGGATAAAAGCTTGAGTGTTAAATAAAAACATGAGAGTTGTGCCATGCATAAGGACCTATATGAAGAGCCAATAAAGGTCTTGCCCAGCCAGTAGCTTCCCTCACAAAGGCATATGTATCACACCCGGTAGTGAGATCCTAAGGTCTCCAAATATATGAAAAACCTAACAAAGGTCTTGCCCGACCAGTACATTCAGCTGCCCTCACAAAGGCAGATGTGTCGCGCCCAGTAGTGAGACCCTAAAAGTTTATATAAACCCTCCCCCCTTCAAAGGGGGAGTTACACATCAGCCTTCAGCCAACCCTCATACCTATCTTAGCTTCCGGTAGGAATTTCAAAGAAGTATAAAACTGCTTAGAGTCGAAGACATGCATAGAATACGATCAAGGAAAGGGTGGTCCCAATGCGAGTTATGAGATACAGAAGATATCTAAGGTCCATGCAACTCCCAATACCTAAAGGAGTCAGTGCACGCAGAAGTCCCGATAAGATTCTGGGTGATCTCTGGTATAGAACTAAAGCAAGAGTATGGAAATCTCCACTAAATAAAATCGCCTCGCCACTACATGCCTGAGCTCTATCCAGCTTGAGGACAAGCTAGACTCTAAGTCAGGGGGGTGATAGCCTCCCATTTTGTGATATAATCTTACTAGTTTTTCTTAGTTTTCCATACTCTTTCTTAGATAAATTAGATAGAATACTTAACTTTCTATTTTATTGTGAATATACCAATAGACTGATATTTTCCCTTTTCTTCTTACAGAAAAACCCCAAAAAATTGCAAAAGTTCCCTAGAGGTCCCAAGATCGTGAAGACCCTAGCGGTCCCAAGTCCGTGAAGATCCTAGCGGTTCCAGGACCGTGTGAAGGCCCTTGTGGTCCCAAGACCGCGTGAAGCCCCTTGTGGTCTTAAGACCGCGTGAAGGCCCTTGTGGTCCCAAGACCGAATGAAGACCCTAGCGGTCCCAAGACCGTGAGGACTCTAACGGTCCCAAGACCGAGTGAAGATTTATTGATACCAAGAACGCGCGAAAGTTATTGGTCTCAAGATCATGAGGATCTAAATGGTCTCTAGACCATGAGGATCCAAATGGTCTCCAAACCGTGAAGATCCAAATAACTTAAAACCGTTCAAGACCCCTTGGAGCCTATAAATAGGACCCAATGGGTCCTCATTAAGGGGGGATTCGGAAGATGCCCAAAGTCTACCTCATTTGTTCTAGAGCTGTTTCATCCTTCATCCTTCTCCCCAAGGTTGTCGGTCTAAGATCCACATTCCATCCATAAGCCTACCTCCTCTCTCATCGACATAGAAGGTGGGGAGTGAAAGATTCATCACCAAAGCAACCACGTGGTGTGAAGATAGTTGTTTTCTACTCCAAGGGGTCAACCTTCCTCCCTTCTACGTGGGGATGATGTTTTCCTTCTCTTCTCCTATCTCCTTCTTTGTTCTTTCCATGAGCGAGTAGTTCCTTACACTAGGGTGTAGGGAGTAGCCCCGCTACCCATGTTTTCATTTCATGCATTGTAATTCATGAGTTTGCAATAGAGAAATACTATCTTTTCAATTCAACATCAATCATTTAAGGAATGCTAGTTGCTTGATCACCAACCCGTGTTACCTATTATCTACTAGTGCGAATTGCCTACGTTTGTGCTTTTAGATTCGATTATCGATTGTATGTTGTTTCTTGATGTATGTAGTCACCATATATCTATTTTGGTATCTAGAAACACTTTTCAAGGAGTGGAGTAAACTCACCTCCATCATTGTACTTTCATACTATGAAATGGAATCAGTTTACATATGGAAGTACAACTTTGACAGGTCGAGGAACACACTTTGCGTAGGGAGTAATGAAAAGTAAGTGACCATTCATTAGGGGATGGCTGGTATTGCAATACTTCCACATTTCTTGTAGTTGGCTATTCAAAATAAAGCTAAGTATACAAAGATACAAACTGATTAGACCCTTTTTGCAAGCCATGTCATTATGATGTATGTTATGATCCATGTGTAGTGGTGGTGAAATTCGATCACATCCTAGTGGTTTACAAATATTGTTTACAACCTTAACTTTACTTTCCTGCCATTTAATTTACATTTTCATTCTAGTTTAATCATCAACCCAACTCTTCTATCTAAATATCAACTCTTAAGTAGATAACTAGAATTATAACGTTTTCCATCTTGTTAACAAGACCTTTGTCTCGTGGATTCGACTCTCAACTGTACTATGATAAGACTTCCATGTACCTTAGTGTACGTGGGTGGGGATCTTATTCTAGCACATGCAAGGCTAAACTTAGAGACTTACTATCTCTAGGATTTTTAGTTGTGCACAAAAATCCATGCAAGTGGAAGCTCCATCATATGACAAACCAACATCCTAGAATATCCTAGATACCTTCTCAGGTCTAGATTACTCTGGGATGTTAGGAACATACGACCTTAGACCATCCTCCTTTCAGATTCAGATCCAAACTGTCTTCTCTTATCTATTTCTACAACAAATCTCTTGATATAGGCAGAAATAGCAGTTCAAGCAAGAAAGAGATCAACCAAACTAGCAATCATAACCAGAAAGAGGAGATGGAATATAAAATGTGCTAGATCTAAAATGAAACTACTTGATTAAGGTAAAAGTACATAAACATGCCCAAAGTAGGCTACATAGCCCAGAAGGAGGTCAACTAGCCATGAACAAGCTTAGTTGGCACTGAACAAAGATGAAAGAACATTAATTGTACATGAACAAAGGAGAACAATAGAAGTGAGAAGAAGAAGAAGAGATTTAGCCCATGGAGGAGAGGTGGCTCTCGCTCCCTAGCCTCCGTATAGGCCGGATCTCATCTTTTGGGTCATCCTAATGGATCTTCTAAACTCCTTGGCCTCTTTTCTCTCTAGATCTGCCCCAAACAGTAGCTATGTGGATGTGTGGAGGTGGAAGATGGCTAG
The DNA here is from genome assembly GCA_963693085.1 of Alisma plantago-aquatica. Classification (NCBI taxonomy): domain Eukaryota; kingdom Viridiplantae; phylum Streptophyta; class Magnoliopsida; order Alismatales; family Alismataceae; genus Alisma; species Alisma plantago-aquatica. The sequence continues at coordinate 642,919,848 of OY856409.1, read as the reverse complement.
AAATGGTGGGGAATGGGTGAAGGAAGGTGGAAATGATGATGGATGGAAGCTAACTGAAGAGACGGGCATAAGACGAGTTCTTCGGCCTTCTCAGACCTCCAGACTCTCCCACGGGGCCTTGGGAACCTCACCAGGTTGGAACTACAAGGTGGAAAGACTCCCCAGATCTGATCCCTCCTTCAGGTGGAGAGGGGCGGGTATTTATAGGGGGGGCCGTCGCAAGTCTGATCTAGGTCATGACCTTAATCACTACGGCCGTGGTGGTGACCACGGGTCACGGTTCTCACTAGGTCATGATTTGTGGTCGAGGTACCTTCCGCGGTCGCAGTTGAGGTTGTGGATTCACCATGGTCAAGGCTCGATCTGTAGTCAAGGTGTAGGCCTCAGTCGTGATTAGCTCAGAAATTGTGATAGTGGCTTGGATTGCGGTTGAGGTGGTTTCCTAGACCACAATCTTCGTAGAGGTAGATACCATGGTCGCGGTCAAGGTGAGTGTGGATACCACGATCATAGTCGCGGTGTGTCCCATTGGTCTCAGTCATGGTGAAGGCTTAGCTGCTGCAAAAACCCATGCATTGGGGAGAGTTCTTTGGAGAATAGATGTGTTTTTCGGTTCGGTGCCTGCAAGTCCCAAAATTGTCTAGTTCGAGCAAATTTATCTATGAAAAGATATAAATTACTAAAAGATAAGGAACATGGGATATTTTGGGCATATTAAGGCGACAGTGACACAAAACCATAGATAAATGCTTCCCATAAATACATAAATATGGGTGTTATTAACATCTCGCCCTCACCTCCCATAGTAAGGTGGACCCATCAACCATATTGAAGGCATTATAAAAATCTACTGTGAGCATGGATAGAGAACCATTGCTATGCTGTGCGTTCAACACTCTATTGACACTGTGCAAAATAGCCTCTGTCCCACCAGATACACCCACTACAAACTGGAAGTCATAAAGATACTTGGCCATATCTTTACTCACTCCTTCCATAGTAACTTTGGACACTAGGTGCCTCCAAATAGTACCAACTATGATGGGGCGTATGTCGTTGTCTGGCTTATGTAGCGGTGTAAGTGATGCAGAAGCTATAAACTCTACTAAGCACAAGGGACATCTCCCTCCCAACCATAAGTTAACAATGAGGGTGATGACATGTAGGAGGTCAATGACCACGGCAAACCCCTCTCCACACATAGAAACAAAGATGTGTTGGGCCCTCAAGCCATCTCTACCACAAAAAGTCCCTTTAGGAAAAGACTTGATACACCCAAGAATAGTGTCAACATCAACTAGTAGAGGAGCTTTAGAAAAAAGAGAATTAGGCAAGGAAGGAGGTGGCTTATATGGATGTTTTGCCTCCAAAACCCTTATGATATCTTAATTATACAGTGCGACGCCTGATGAATATAATACTTTTATGGATTCTATAAAATGACCGTCTGCAACCTTGCTATGGCACTACCTGATGATGGTGTTTATTTTTCTATCTTCCTCCTTGGAGTATCCATCGTCATGGTCCATAGCCTCAGGTCCAGGAGCGTTCAACACCTTTTCCACTAGCTTAACAATACCATCAACTTCTGTACATGTAGAAAGTGAGCTAAGAATAAGACGTTGTTGTAGAGACTTTCTATTGCCGGACCTGCTATCTCATCTGTTCCAAGGATGGAACATCTGCAAAGTACATCGTGGAAGAAGCAATAATCTCACCCAAGAAGATATGGATCCTGGCTCAAAAATTACTTTGTAAAGAGATGTCTTCAATTCTTGAGAGAAAGAAAGTCGAAAACTATGAGGAATGCTCCTTACAATCATGATATATGCTCTAAAGACCCGATCGAGAAGTCCAACATCCAGGACCAACCCCTCCAAAATAGTAGAGATCTCGAGATTCTTTTGGAGAGGCTTTAAGATGCCAACAATGTGACTTTCAATCTCTCATGTCTCATTAAAGACCCAGACAATACATCATCATGATGGTAGGCACGACTCGTGGCTTGTGTCTTCATACACTTCCCGCACTGTAATGACCCATTTTCAAATTAGTCATCTAATTAGGGTTTACTTGGATGATTGTATGCTTAATTAAGTTTATCATTGTGTAAACCTTGATTAATGATGGTAGTTAAGTTTTGATATTTTTAATATAATTATAAAGTTTAATCATACTTTGCTTCACGTAATTAGAGTTAAGATTTGGAAACCCTAATCGGCCCAAATTAGGGTTTTGATGACATATGAAAACTAATTTTGATAAGTATAGTGTCTCACTAAATTATTTTTAGTATTTTATGAGTACATTTGATTTAATTCAAATTTTGATATGATTAGGATATATCAAAAGTGAACAATATTGAAAAATATCAAATTTTTTGAAGAATGTTCTGACCTTTGTGTCGGTCAAGTTTCAAACTCGACCGACCATATTTTTAGATTGATATAGCAGTGTGGTAATTGAATTTTATCTTTTTATTTTTATATCCAATTGATATAAAATTTTAATTGTACTTTATAAACTATGTTATAGACATACTAGTAATTTTACATAATTTGTTGAAGATGTTTCATCTCCACAGAGAGGGGTGTCGGTTGAGTTCTGTGAAGGACAAACTCGACCGACCATGCTACAGAATGTAATATAGCAATGTAGTATTTGATTTTTAATTATTTATTGGTAATTCTAAATGATCTAATTTTTTTTACTGTTTATTATAAACTCAATTTAAATTTTTTATTAAATTTCCATAATTTTTGGACTATTTTTGATTTCTGAAAAGTGTGGTGTCGATCGAGTTTATAACTCAGCCGACCAACCAGTTTGAGCAAAATAAAAATATAATGAAGGACTTATTTGCAATTTTTCTAAGTACCTCAATTCATCTATATGACTAACCTAACACACAAAGAGCTCTCATAACTCATCATTCCTGTCAAAGAAATGAAATTCTTGAGAGAGCAGAGAGCTAGGGTTTTGAGAAGAGAAAGTGGTGGAGATGTTGACCTAGGGTTTCTCTGTCCAAGATATAATAAAATCAAGTAAGTTTAGCTTCTTTGCATAGAATTTTATGGTGAATCTTCTCTCACATGTCAAGATTCCTTCCCTCCTCTGATTTGATTCAAAATCACATCAAATCTCCCCCTTTTCTCACTCTTTCTCTTGTAATCCCCATTTCTATGGTTTCTGAGTTTAGAGGAGAAAGAATTGGATTCATTTGCTAGAGTTTGATTGGGTTTCCAAAACTTCAGAGGTTGACCTACGTTTTTAAGGTGCTTGGCACCTGAGGTGAGTGTTTTTTGCCCTCCTAAGCTTTGTATTTATGTTGAAAGCCTAATTCTATCCGGCTAAAACAATAAAAAACCTTGTTTGTATATGTATGTGATTGGATTTGATTTGGGAAACATATTGGGGGATCCAATTCTACTTATTTTGATTATTTTCTTATTGATTGGAACTTGATTAGTTCTTGATATATTGATTGAGGATCCATGGGTATTCTTATGGGTAGATGGATATGCTATTTCATGTTAATTTTGCATAAAAATAAGCCCAATGGCCGATATGCTTGGATTGAATTGACATGTATAAAATCATATTTGAATTGTACTAGATTGTATTATACAAGTGTATTGTTGAATGTTAATGGAATTGAATGACCACATATTATGATTAGGATTTGTGTTGAGGAAGTGAATCAAATGAGTCAATTAATCAATGTGTACTTATGATTGATGAATGAAATGTATGAAAATGGAAACTAGGGTTTCCATGTTTGTGAATAACCCTAATGAACCCTTGAGTCATGATTGGATTACTGAATGATATGATTCTTATGATATGTTGAACTAAGGAATGACTTCTTGAAAACCCTAAAAGTTTATTATTAAGATGATTATGAGTGATAAAGCTAGAACTTGTATATGATGTTGTAAATGTGATCAAATGCTGAAGTTGAAAGTATTAATACTTCAATTGAATATGATGAGTCTTACTAATATCATCTAAGTCTAATGCATTTGTTTTAGTATAATAAAGAATGATCATTGTTGATTTTGGGAATGACATTAGAAGTCAATAATATGGTACACTTATCTAAATATAAGAAATGATATGAAGAAAAATGTATTCACGGCGATGGCAAGTTAAAGATGAAACTAATGAAGTTATTATGATGAAGTCTTTAATCCTTTGTTTTAATTACATGTGGCTTAAGCCAAATTGATTGAAACATACTAAAACTAGACTTTGATGGATATCAATGAAAAGATAAGTCTTGTATACCAAGTGAGTTAAAAATGATTGGTTTTGGTAATTTAATGAACATGATATGAGAGAAGTTAAGATTAATGAATATGAATTGAAGGAAAAAGATGAGAATTAGTAGACGAATTTAAGAAAAAAAATCTAACCCTAAAATGTTGAGCTAGATGGTGCTAATGAATATCAATCTCAAATGAGGGATTAAGGAATGTACATAATTATAGTTTAATTCAATTAAAAGCTGAGGTTCAAGCATTTGAATTGATTTATAAGAATGTGTTCTTGTATTGTGATTGTTTGATAGAATACTTGTACTATGAGAATGAACTATTTTGATGGAATTCAAATGATAATAAACATGTGTTGATTAATAACCCCATATGAAGAATGTGAAATAAAAGAAGAAGAGAACTAAGTGTGTTATTCATGTATATGCATGAAATTTATTGGCATCTAGTCAGATTGGATGGAACAAACATATGTTGTATGATAGATCTATTCTGAGTATGAGGAATGATACATGATATCTATATGCTTTTACTGTTTCTAGTTCTAATGCCTATGCTAATATTTGTTCATAATTGTGATATATAATGAATTGATAAGATTTATGTTGAAATTGAATTTAATATGCACTCCTTACATTGAGAAACCCTGATAAGGGTAAATGTTGCATAACGCGGTTATGTCTAGGGCTGAAAGCCTACTGATGATGATAAACCATGATGGGGTAAATGATGGACAATAAGATTATGTCTCAGACTGAAGGCCCACTGTTGATGATTGCTATGAGATGAAGTAGAAGATAGAAATAATCATATGTGTTGCAGTATGAAGATTTATTATGCTTCTTGCTTTCATCATTGTCATTATTAATAAACTTGATCTATTTAATGTTTTTTCTAGTTATGCGAATAATACACATATATGATATATGATGTTTTGAATTCTTTTAAGATGAGTAAAAGAGATTAATAATAAGTGAAATGATGGAACATCTAGTTAGGTGCCCTGAACACCGTGAGTTTCCTCTGAGGACCACACTGGGGAAACAAAATAGACCTCCTTGTAGTAATTGATGAATTATGAGAAGGATTTCTGGAGTGTGGATCAAGACCTTAAAGGTTTAACCACCAGGATTTAGGAGTGAGTCATCTGGAGTGGCTCTGGCCCTAAATACTTGCTGTGAAAGTCTATGTCCAGATGGAATAAACTCTGATGAAATGAAATATGTGAAATACTATGATATGTGATATACTGTTTTGTTGGTTCCTATCTCGTGTACATGAGATGAGGACGTGAGCCTCTTTAGGCAACCCTGAGGTGGCCATGGTCTGTTGTTGATATGTTAGGGTGGCTGGCTAAACCCTAAGATAGTGACAGTGAGTCTTTGACACGAGAATTAGGCGTGGCAAATTCTACTTGGTGAGGTACAAGCCAAGTAGATTAAGAGAAAATGAATAAAAGATGGTAAGCCGTGTATAACATGATGTGAATGGTTGTTACATTCCTTGTACTGCTACTTGATGATTTGTCATTGTTGAGTATGCTTCTTGTTGTGAAAAGTAATCAATAATTGTGCTGCTATGGACAGTTTATATTTGATATTATGATATGTCATGTTGACAAGTTATAAATGATGGGATTTGTATCCATACTGAATATGAGTTGGATTGCTTGCTATTTGATAGTACTTTTTAGTAGATATGTATTATGTGTACTTTAGCTCCAGGACTGCAAGATGTGTTCCTGGTTTGACTGGTGGAATGTCACAAATATAATGTTATTGTTATGTATTGATTCAAAATGCTTAGAACTTGACTTATTACTCATGCAATAGGATTCTTAATCTGAACTAAGAAGTATATGATGATTTGTTCATAGACATTCTCTAAAAGATGTTTCAAAGTTATAATTAGTTTAAGTGATTACCTTATCTATTGGTTTAGATTACCATTGTAAGTTAGATATGACTTATGATAGAACTATCTCTTAGACTTTTCAATATCTGTATGTTTATGTAATGTTTATTATACTTAATTTGATGCTGATGCATGTACCTAGCTTGAGTGGGAGGTATCCACTCACTGGGGCTCTATATGAGTCTCATGAGTTTGTTTCAAATGTTTTAGGTATAATTCTATCCAACGGAGAGGTCGTGACAAAGAAGATATAAATAGCATAATCTAGATAGATTAGAATGTCCTTGTACTCTCTCTTTCCTGGGATGGATTTAGACTAAGTTTGTTCATCAATGTACATGTATCTATTGAAAATTGAACCACATATGAGAACAAGATTTTATTCTTATTTTAATAGTGTTAAATAATATTTTTGATATCTAAATGTGATGTCCATGATGTGACATTGATTTATTAATTTGTGAAGAAATAAAAGGAAAAATTTATTTGTGTTTTTCGTATATTGTTTAATCACTTTGGTCGAGAATTCATTGTTTGATTTCATAATCTGGGCTTAAGTTTAGGGATTATCTCTAATGGTTGGCATTTATGTTAATCAAAAGAGAGGTGTCCTGGCAAACATGGTATTAGAGCCTCAGTTAGATGAGTCTATAGGGACAATATGATTTAGGATTCAATGATAATGTGGATATTGAATATAACCTGAATGATGTGCATACTGACTGAAATAAGTATCCAGATACCCTGGTCAAGTATTTGGGTATTGTGATAAGATACTATGGAACTGCCGACTGTAATTCTTTTGGATGCCCTGACCAAGTATCCATATGAACACAGTTTGGTAGTATAATAAGATGTATAAAAAAAGAATGGTGATAAAATGGTAAAAAAGAAAAGGATTTTATGATTCAATATGGAACCTATGGCAAGCATAAAATTTCATATAAGAAAGATGAAAGCTTATTGGATTATTAAGACAATCTCTAATGAGTTAGAATTTGAGTATGAAATCTGAAATTGTGAGAAAAAGCTATGAACTAAGATGCCCACTAAATGATATTCTTTATGAAGGAAATTGATGTATGCAGATGATAATATGTGAATGAGTCATAATCTTTAACCATGAGATACACAATCAAATAAAAAAATATGTGAAAGGTGATGTGAATCAGATCTTGATAAATGATGTATTACTAATATTCGTGATTCAAATGTTTATAATTCTCAAGGAGAGATATGATGATGACATACGATGAAATATCCATATAATACAAAAAAAAGATGTCATATGAAAGAAAGATAAAATGGAAGAATTTCTAACTAGATGTCGAGAGAGATGAATGATTAGATGATATGATATTCTTCCATATATTTTCTTGGATTTCGAGATGAAATCCTAAAAGGAGGGGAGAATTTGTAATGACCGATTTTCAAATTAGTCATCTAATTAGTTTTTGCTTGGATGATTGTATGCTTAATTAAGGTGATCATTATTTAAACCTTGATTAATGATGGTAGTTAAGTCTTGATATTTTTAATATAATGATAAGGTTTAATCATACTTTGCTTCACATAATTAGGGTTAAGATTTGGAAACCCTAATCGGCCCAAATTAGGGTTTTGATGACATATGACGTGTATTTTACTACGCGCTTAAACGCAAGTATACACGTCGAGTAATATAGGCCTTTGTGAGGCCCGAGTCGAACTCAGGGATACGTGAATTATTGGAGACTTCTACTAACTAATCGCAATCAGCTAGGCCGAATAACAAAGTAGGGTTTTGTTGTTCAAATTAAAAAGAAAATAAAAATCAAACAAAGAAAACAATCGATTAAAGGTTAATTTAATCAATTTAAAAGGATATCTTTAGGATGGCGGTTTCACCGCGGGTCAACATTGTATTAGGTTTCATATAATTCCTCACACTTCTCTCTCTATCCGGGTAGTGTCCTGAATACAGAATTACCCACTGTCGTGGTGTAAGTCACTACTTAGGTTTAGGTTGATTCCACCGTCGTAGTAATCATTCCCCTAAACTAAGTGCATTATAAACGGTCCCTCAGTTCCCACCATTAATTTTACAACTCCTTTGTCAAGGGTTTTATTAATTAATGTAGATTTCGTCTCTTTTCAACCGTTAATCCTTCTGTCGAAGTGATTAAGGGTATTAAGTTATTATTATGGTGATCAAGCATAACAATAGAAATGGAGAAAACGAATCTATACCACGGATTTGAGAGAAAAATATGAATTATTGATATAAAAATGTCATACAATGCATTCCCGGGCTACTCCCGGTCCTAAAGATGGAGGGTTTTAGCCTCTCATGTTCATCTCACACGAATACATGGTAGAAATTGGGGAATTCGTAAGAAAAACGGGAAATAAATGGGAAAACCCCTGAACGGAGAAGAACCGGTGGATCCTTGGCGTAGAACACAAGCTTCCCCGCCTGTCGGTGGTGGAAATCGTCTTCGGCAGCGTCCGAATCACCCGGGATGAGCTTCTCGGCCTCCGTTCTCCTTTCTCTCCTCCTCGGCACTCGTGCAATAAAAAATGAGATGATGATCTCCTGTGGGAGGCCGTCATTAGGTATAAGTCCCTAATTAGGTCGTCAAATAATAACAGCCGTCCGATCGAGATCAAAACAGATCCAACGCATATCTGCCGACGTCGATACCATCGACGCGGGTTGATGGTATCGACCCAGCGGATTAGCGGCAGCTTTCCTTTCTTTTATTCTGAGCGCCTGTGGTGATCTCGATACCATCGACTGGAGCGTCGATGGTATCGACTCCTATAGCGTCGGTTTTGTCTTTTAGCGACGCTGTAGCTCTCCTTGTGTCGATGGCATCGACTTCCGTCGATGGTATCGACTTCATCCGCGCCAACAGTCTGAAGAAATCTCGATGCCATCGACTTGGGTGTCGATGGTATCGACTCTGTATTGCTCTTCTCGGCTGACAACCTGTGGCTTGGTCGATGGTATCGACGGAAGCATATACTTGTTTTTCCTAAAATTTCACAACAAGACCAAGTAAATCCACACAATTTATAATAAGATGATGAATAATGCTCAAAATAGTAAAACAAAGGGGATTTGATATAATATGATGGCAAAGACCAAATTAAGTGAATTATGCAATATTATCCATGAAAATGAGTAATTAAGGCACAAAACACATATGAAATAGGTCTATAAATGCGACTCAAAATCATTGCATCAAACTCCCATAAGCTTAAACATTGCTCGCCCTCGAGCAACTAATCCTTAGAATAGAATTGCAGATGTCAACTGAAAATCAACACACCACCCCACATCCCACATGACTCCCACTGGACGTTCTCAAACCGGCCTTTCCTAATCACAGAACAGTAATTACCCTACAGGAGACAATAATTATAAATAAGAGAAATTATCCTTCAAACCGATGAACACTATCGCATAAGGCATTTTACATAATAAAATTCACCGATTCAGCACTGGTGCATCTTGTGATCGCCTACACTACGTTGCTCGCCCTAACTACCATCTACATGGAAGCAGTTCTCCTGAAAAACATGAGTGAGGAGAAAATCACAGTGGCCTACCAATCCGAGCAACGGGTGGATGGAATGGGTGGTTCATGGAAGAATTTGGAAGTATTACACAGTTTCAAAATGCATAAAACAAAATGCCCTAAATGATGTGAATGCACATTAAAAATGCCCTAATGCCTATAATTGGGTGGAATGATGCATGCACTAACCTTCCACCTCAAAAAGAGATAGAAATCTAATTAAGCCACATCATGTACTCAATTTCCTTGTTATGCAAGTGATATCATGTTCCTTTCTCCCTCTTATTCCATTTCCTTCTAAATTCTCTTTTTTTTTCTTTTCTCAATTTTTTTTCAGATTTTCAGAATTTTTTTTTAGCCCACATATCCATAATTGCTTAGAGATACATGTATAAGGCCATTTCCTTCATGATTGGAAATCTTTGTACTATTTCGAGGGTATGGAAAAGTTTAGATCACTTTTTAGGAAAAACTGAGGTACATGGTGTACTTATGCGTGAAAATCATGAAAGTTATGAGTGCAACTACATGACATGCACCTAAAGGTAATGTGCATGAATCACTATACATTTTTTTTTGTTTTATGCCAAAGTATGAAAATAACAATGCAAATCCTATCTACATGCTATGCACGCAAGAAGGAATTAAAACTGTACTTTACTTCCAATTATTTGGTAGATTATAGAAAAATATGAAGTGGAATGATCACAAGATTAAGTTACTGAACCTTAGAAAAATATCATGTGTCCCTCCTTACTGACATGTGTAGTAGTTCAAAGGGTTCTTTCTCTTATATCCAATTAAGGTCTCATTACCATTTGATTAGGTTAGGCTCAAACAACCGTTACTATCCACTTTTCATGAGTCAATGGGGGTGTGGGTGTGACATATTGCTTCAAAGTTGACATAATCAATCATTTTCATAGGACAAGTTCCCCAAGGACAACCAAGTTAAGCTAACCAAAAGACACATAAATTTTTAAATTCCCTTAAATTTCCCATGAAAACAGCGAGATGACAATTTTTAAGACATCCACGATTACACTAGATAGATGTGGATCCTAAACAAACTAAAATTGCAAGAACAAATAACAAAGCAAAAACTAAAAACAACTAAAGAAAAGATAAAAGATAGAGCTGTTCCAGCCACCCCCCCTAAGCTTGAATTCGACTATGGCCTCATAGTCAAAAACCAACTTAAGGGTGGAACAGTGATACCCTGATCAATCCTGCGGAGGCGGTGGTGGGTATTGCGGTGCCGTAGGATCCCAAGACGGGTACTCCCCCTGGAAGCTTGGATCATATTGGGTCCTCGGCGGAGGCTGTGGATAGCCTCCAAAGTAGTCTTGACTCCAGTAATGGTCGAAGAAAGGCTCATGTTGCGTCTCTATCCGCTGCAACCGGGTGTGCATTTGCTCTTGGTTGGCGAGGATGAGCCGCTCATTCTCGAACATAGCCCGTTGGTTGTCAAGTACCCGGCTCGTAGTCTCATGAATGCCAGTATACATAACCATGTGCTGCTGCTGAGTCTGCTGGATGTCTTGCAGCTCGTGCTGTGGTGATGGCGGCGGGGGCTGAGATGATGAAGATGCACCCGGATGCATCCTAGGACGCTTCCGTGGTGCCACACGTGCTCGAAGAGGTGTGAAAGCCTCCTCTTCCTCTGCAGCCTCACCTTCTTGCTCGTCACCTCCGCCTTCTTCCTCGGAGGACTCGATTGCTATGATTGGCCACCGGAAGTGCTGCTTGCCCTCTATGTTGAAGACATCGTCTGATAGGGAGCTCTCCTGATAAGCTTGGCTGACGTGGCAATGAGCGTACGCCAACCCGTCCCGGAGAAGAATGAGGTTTGAACGGTGCAAGTGTTGCACGTTCACCTTGCTCCTCGTAGAGATCGGAGTTGAAAACCTCTAGAGGGGGGGTGAATAGAGTTTTATGATAATTTAAAACAATTTAAACTCAAACAACCAAAGTAAAAGATTGAGAAGAGGAACAAAGGTGTTTAGAGTGGTTCCACCTTAGCAAATACTAAGGAGTCAGTCCACTACCCGGTTGCTTACCCAACCGGGATTTTGAAAGTATTGAATTTTATTACCTTTCAAGGATGTTACATAAAATTACAACACTCTCTAAACACCCTTTGGACAGCCTTCACCTAGAAGTAATCTTGCCAACCTTGAAGCAGCCTTCCTTGGAGTAACTTCAAGCTCCCCCTTGAAGTAGCCTCCCTCCCGAAGTAGCTTCCCGTCAAGATAGCCTTCTGAAGTAGTCCAAAGTCCTCCTCTTCACACGAAGAGCTTCACCCTCTTCCTATATGCAGCCTCCTCCCTGGAGTAGCAACGAAGAGTACAAATATTACAAGGAACAAGAAAGAAAATAGGAAAGTACAACTTATCCTTTTAAGCTCAAGGCTTGAATTGCCTATATCAAGCGTATGGATTTTCCTAGCCAAGGTAATAGACTTGTGGATGCTAGGGTTAGGAAAATCTAGCCTATAGGACGAGCTTGAGCTAGATGGAATATGGCCAAGTGATCACAGTGCTCAATTGCTTGTAAAAGATTGCTCAAGAGTGCTTAGAAAGAATTCTCAAGTGTAGCAAGGTGAATTCTAGTGTCCTATGGCTTGTCCTATTTATAGGGATAGCCTAAATATGCTTAAGGACCTTCTAGATAGTTTCTAGGGGGTTCCAAGTGCTCAATTAGCCGTTAGGAATAGATTGGTCGTTTTTATAACGGCTAATTGCTTTAATTCTGCAGATTCTGTCAGAGTCCGTCTCGGTCGACAGATGGTCGACCGAGACACCCACTCGGTCGAGCTTTCCTCGACCGACAGGCTCTCTGAGTGCAACGTTCACTTCCAACTGCCAACTAACTCATTTGCTAAGTCTAACGGCTACTTTAGGTCAATTCTCGGTCGAGAAGGTTGTCGACCGAGAGTGTCTCGGTCGAGGAGTGTGTCGACCGAGATTGACTCTGTTTCAATCTATCAATTAAGATACTAAGTGTGTACATGAGTGTGCATAATGTGATCCTATTAGAAGGGATGACTTGTCTAACTATGGTGTGTAGCTAGGGAAGATCCATTGCTTGATTTACATGCAATCTAGGTACTTGTACATTATATAACTGTACAAGTTTTTACAATAGTGATTACATTGCATGAAAATAAAACTATAAACTTATGATCTCCCGAGTTGCTTCGTCATCCACCATAATCCTGCACACTCAAGTAGCTCGTTAGATAAATAAGAATGAAATGTTTGTCATAATCAAAACAAAGGGATTTTATAGATGTCCATTTAGCCAACAATCTCCCCCTTTTTGAAGATGACAAACATTTCCAAAATATGAATAAAGGAAATATAAAACATATAAATGCCATACCTTTAGATTGCCGTTTGGAACTGTTCCTCTTATTTATAAAATGTGTGCTTAGTATCCCCAGTGAATTAAGGAACATGAAATCTAGTTCATTTGGGAATATAGCAACTTTCAATGTAAGCCAAGAGTATATTTATGAAACTTATTGATTGAGTTTGTCATGAGTATTATAGTTTTATATATCTCTCCCCCTTTGTCATCTCAAAAAGATAACCATTTTATTTAAAAACTCCCTCTTCATTAGATATCCCATCAAAAATGAACGAAAAAGATGTCCATTGAATAGCCAAAATGTAAGGCAATTGCTAAGATGCAACAATTTGCAAATTACCAATTGAAACGTTCATATAAATATTGATACAAACCATAAAAGCATAAGTAGTCGTTTTTAAGAGCCGCAGATATCAAAGAAAACATCCTCCTTAAATTTGTATTTTGCTCCCCCTTAAATGGATATTCCTTTAAGAATATTGATTTTATGCTTGTCTAATTTAGCCACAATATCTCTCAATCATACAAATCTTGTTTAACAATACTAAGGTCATAGCCCTTTTCAAAATAATGTTTGCACATTATTTGAAAAAATTTGTAATCATTCAGATTTGTGTTTATTGTTCATATAAAAGATTTTACAAAGATATATGCAATTATTATGTCAGTCTGAAAACAGGAACCAGGTCGGTCGACCATTGTTCGACCGACAGTGTGTATCGGTCGACTATTGTCTCGACCGAGAAAGGTTCTGGAGAACAGAATTTTCTGCATTGGTTGATTTAATTATAGTAGTAATATTTTTCCTTTGAATTGTTATTACTTCCTTATTTGTTATGCTCTACAATAATGAACCAATGATCCATATTTTGAAGTATGCCAAAATAAATAATCATGTGAAAAGAGTAGCAATTTTCATTCAATAACATGAAGAAGATTACAATCATATGGAATACAACTATTACAACACCAACGCTTCACAGGAAAGATTTAAGGATTACATCAATGTCCGGATCTTTCCCAAGAAATGGCTCAGCTCCATAGTATTGGACCAAAGTTTTCCAATCCAAAGCACCAGTTGTAGTCAATGCATATGCTTCCAGGAAAGTGGGAACTCGGTCAAAACGGAAATGAGCAGCTATGTCTTGCAATTGTATGGACGAAAATTGAGTATGTGCAAGATCCATTGATGGTGAAGGTGGAGGTTGATAGTAGTTGTATGAGGGGTTAAATGGGTCGAGCATGCCAGGGTTTAAAGAATGCGGATATTCATCGGTTTGGCCAGGAGAAAGGTTTTGCATTCTTTGATTCAAATATGTCATGGCATGGTGATTGTAGTTTAATTGTTTACTAAGATGGTATTGGGAGCCAGCAATATAAGTAAGGGTATTTTGGATGGGATCAATGGAAAGGTTAGTAGAAGGAGGGGGTGGTATATCCTGATGTGATGACTCTCCTTCTACTCTTGCCTTTTTATGGCCAAAATCAATCCCCATCTTCTCTACGGTGTTCTTACTTATTTTTGGTGGTCTACGCTCCCACATATATCCCATATCTTCAATGTTTACCTTAAGACAATGTTGAGTAATCTGGCATACAAAATCGGCATATGGTGGATTGCCAGAGAACTCAAGCATATTTTTAAGTACTATGCGAATGAAGTTGATGGGAATTTCCTTTATGATAGCATAAATGAGACACATGCGGAAAATGGGAACCTCGGATTTATTGGCTCGTGGATGTATGTTGGTGGAAACAATAAGGTTTACTATTCTACATGCTGGTTTTAGGTTTATAGCATAATAGGTTCCCCTATCTTCATGACAAGTGGTATTGGCTTGGAATATGGCTCTTTTGATATCACTTAAGCTAATGGTATGGTCATCATCGGAAAATAAATTTATTGGATTGCTGGAGGTAAGGTCAAGGAAATCTTGATATTCATCTATATCAATTTCAAGCATGTCAAGAATATCCCCTTCGGAAAACTTAAAACTATGCCCATTGACCATGGTGTAGAAGAAAGTGGTGTCATTTTCGGTGTGAGATATAAGATTGGCATAGAATTCGTTTACTACCTTAATGGAGTAGGAAGGAAAGGATGGATTGATGAAGTCCTTCAGCTTTTGTACTCCAAAGAGATGCTCCAGGTCTACGATGTTGATGAAGTCCATCACTTCGACCGGACGTCGGGGAAGAGGGGTTTTAGAGGAAAGCCGAAAGTATCTGTCTCCAGCATCTCCGTCGACGAAAGCTATGTCATTGATGATCGTCAATGGCGGAGTGGCTTCCCTCTCTTCTCTTCTTTTTCTTCCAGCAACTTTCTTCTTCCCTCGGACAGTTGATGATGAAGCCATTGTGTTTCTTGAGAGTGGAGAAGAAGCAAGGAAGTTTTGAGAGTAAGAGTGCTGAAGGATTGCACGAAATTGCACTAGAGATGGACTATGGAAGCAAGGAAATGCAAGTGTGAGTAAGTGGCTCGTTTTTACACTTATTTATAGAATTCCAGCGACCCGGTCGGTCGACGGCTCGTCGACCGAGCGTCCGCAACGGTCGAGTTGCAGACGCGCCACTTGGTCCTCCAACGGTAAAGAAAACGGTCATAACGGTCGGGTCGCAACGGTCATATCCAACGGCTATTTCTCGGTCGAGCGCTTGTCGACCGACATTGTCTCGGTCGAGCACTCATCGACCGACAGTTTGTCTGAGACTGAGTCTGTTTAGATTTTATCGGTCGAGTGAGACGGGCTGACCGAGTGGTTCTCGGTCGAGCACTCGTCGACCGACTAACTTTCTGAGTTCAATTGTTTTTGCTGAATCTTAATACAAATCATAGAACAATTTTTGTAGAGCATATGTATATTCCAAGGGAGTAATAATATTTAAGGCTTCTGATTACCACAAATGATTTGACGTTTTAATTTAAAAATATGCTAAGATAAAGTTCAATAAAATAATGTTCAAATAAACAGTTTTTATCAAAGTTTATTTTAGGTCGCCCTTGATTACGACCATAGTGCCCCTTGGTCAAATTTTAATTTAACCAAGAGGCATATTTTGCAGGTTTCCAGTATGAATCATTTATATGCGAAATATAAGTTCTGCAGATAGCTTGAGACTCATTAAGGTGTACTAATTATGAGAGCTAAATAAGGACATCAAATATGGTGAAGCATATTCAAGAATAATAACCATTTATGAATTTAAGATTTCTTTGGAGAGACTAAAATGTAAAAGCATAAAAAATTTGTTTGAAACATTTTATTCATTGCAAGAATTTCTGAAAAGAATGATTAAATAAAATCTTTCAAGAATAATTTTCACATATAATGCAAAGATTTGTTATCCCTAAATGTTAAGTTGAGAAAGACATAAGAATATACAAATTAAGGTCTATGGTCATATCTCAACTTAGTCGAACCTATTTAATTTGGGGTTTTTGGAACCCATACCATCTCGACATTCTTTTTCTTGTATGGGCACGAGAAAGAATAATGTCCAAGGCGTGAGCAATAATGACAACAAATTGTATCAACCTCAAGCCTTTTTCTATGGTTTTGATTTAGGTTATCCTTGGGTATATACATTTTTGTGCCTTTAGGTATATAAGCAAATTGACTCGCTTGTGTCCTTCTAGTTTGATGGGATTTCTCTTTAGGCTTATAACCTAGTCCTCTTCTTCCTATTTGATGATAGGAATTTTCTAGTATATTATCAAGGATTCCATTGTTGCTTAACTTGCTAACTTGTTGTTGCAACTTAACGATCTCATCCATTCTTTTCTTGATATCTAACTTTGCTTGATCTAGATTGGATGATAACATATTTCTTTCTTTCACTATATTGTCATAATCTACATGGGTGCACAATATAGGTTGTTTTTGAATATCATTTAATTTTGCAAGTAATTCAGTCTTTTCTTGACATAGAAGATCATAGTTAGTCTCTAGAGTGAAAATTTTCACTTCACTATTACTCAGAGATGATTTCAAAGTACGATTGTCAGTCATAATGCTATCTTTTTCAAAACCAAGAGTATTCAATTTAGCATATAAATCATCATTTTCGGATGTAAGTTCAAGAAGTCTAGCATTTAGATCATCATTTTCTTTATTTGATTTCTTTAATTTCTTTTTGTATTCAACATATTTGTTATGTGTTTCTTCGATAATAGCAACTAACTCCTCCTTGGGTAAATCAAGCAAACTTACCTCTTGTTCTTCTTCCTCACTTATTGTAGCAACGAAGCATTCTTTATGTGCATCTCTTTTCTTTGACCTCCATGGACATTTAGACGTAGAGTGCTTTGTTCCCAAGCACCAATTGCAACTTGTCGAACTTTGGTCCATGCTCCTTTTCTTGTGGTTGTAGTCACCTCCTCCCTTTATTTATTCAAGACCTTGTTAGGGCTCCTTGAAGCCTGCTCTGATACCAATTGAAAACCTCTAGAGGGGGGGTGAATAGAGTTTTATGATAATTTAAAACAATTTAAACTCAAACAACCAAAGTAAAAGATTGAGAAGAGGAACACAGGTGTTTAGAGTGGTTCCACCTTAGCAAATACTAAGGAGTCAGTCCACTACCCGGTTGCTTACCCAACCGGGATTTTGAAAGTATTGAATTTTATTACCTTTCAAGGATGTTACATAAAATTACAACACTCTCTAAACACCCTTTGGACAGCCTTCACCTAGAAGTAATCTTGCCAACCTTGAAGCAGCCTTCCTTGGAGTAACTTCAAGCTCCCCCTTGAAGTAGCCTCCCTCCCGAAGTAGCTTCCCGTCAAGATAGCCTTCTGAAGTAGTCCAAAGTCCTCCTCTTCACACGAAGAGCTTCACCCTCTTCCTATATGCAGCCTCCTCCCTGGAGTAGCAACGAAGAGTACAAATATTACAAGGAACAAGAAAGAAAATAGGAAAGTACAACTTATCCTTTTAAGCTCAAGGCTTGAATTGCCTATATCAAGCGTATGGATTTTCCTAGCCAAGGTAATAGACTTGTGGATGCTAGGGTTAGGAAAATCTAGCCTATAGGACGAGCTTGAGCTAGATGGAATATGGCCAAGTGATCACAGTGCTCAATTGCTTGTAAAAGATTGCTCAAGAGTGCTTAGAAAGAATTCTCAAGTGTAGCAAGGTGAATTCTAGTGTCCTATGGCTTGTCCTATTTATAGGGATAGCCTAAATATGCTTAAGGACCTTCTAGATAGTTTCTAGGGGGTTCCAAGTGCTCAATTAGCCGTTAGGAATAGATTGGTCGTTTTTATAACGGCTAATTGCTTTAATTCTGCAGATTCTGTCAGAGTCCGTCTCGGTCGACAGATGGTCGACCGAGACACCCACTCGGTCGAGCTTTCCTCGACCGACAGGCTCTCTGAGTGCAACGTTCACTTCCAACTGCCAACTAACTCATTTGCTAAGTCTAACGGCTACTTTAGGTCAATTCTCGGTCGAGAAGGTTGTCGACCGAGAGTGTCTCGGTCGAGGAGTGTGTCGACCGAGATTGACTCTGTTTCAATCTATCAATTAAGATACTAAGTGTGTACATGAGTGTGCATAATGTGATCCTATTAGAAGGGATGACTTGTCTAACTATGGTGTGTAGCTAGGGAAGATCCATTGCTTGATTTACATGCAATCTAGGTACTTGTACATTATATAACTGTACAAGTTTTTACAATAGTGATTACATTGCATGAAAATAAAACTATAAACTTATGATCTCCCGAGTTGCTTCGTCATCCACCATAATCCTGCACACTCAAGTAGCTCGTTAGATAAATAAGAATGAAATGTTTGTCATAATCAAAACAAAGGGATTTTATAGATGTCCATTTAGCCAACAGGAGTCATGGACTGAAAATTCAGCCCCAAGTAAAGTGCCAACTTGGTGACAAGACCACCAAAATGGATTGGAGCCTTCCTTGTGCTCCTCTTCACCGCCAGGACGCGCTGTAGCTAGAACGCCCCCCAGTTGCATGGTTGACGCTTCACGAGTGCGTAAAGGAATTACAAGTCACTCTCCTGAAACTTGCTCAAAGCAAGATCACTTCGAGCGAAGAATGTCAAGCTCAACATCCTATGCAAGACCCGGACGAACGGGTGCTCAAAATCTTCTACCGCTGCATTGTGGCAGCTCACGGTCTTCCCCGCCGGCACTATAACTAGCTCGGAGAAGATCTTTGCATAGTCGGTGCGGGAGTCCGGCCTTCGGTGATCATGTGGAGAATGGATCCAGTTGAAGATTTGATTGAACTGGACCAGTGTGAGATTGTAGTTGTTGTTGAAGAGTTGGAAGGACACCCTTCCCTTGATCCATTCCCGGTCTGATGCTACCACGTCGTTTGGTACGACGCAGACGTCGAGAGACGCCATGAACTCCGCCACCAGTTCCTTGTAGGTGGGCCATTTGCCGAAAAACGGCTGCCCATCCGCATGGTACTGCAGCTCGTCAGGGCGTAGGCTTCTGCTGGTGTTGCGTGCTTGTCCATGAAGCACATAGGCCAAGTTGGCCTCGAATCCCAACTCCTGGATCATGCCCCGGTCCACATACCAGGTTGGCTTGAACTTTCGCTTCATTATCTCCTCGTAGACCTTCCTCACATCCATGTTGGCATGAATTAGGCGTGGATGAGGGATGGAAGCGGTTGGGGGAGGAACGAACTCCTCGATCTCCATAGGGTGTGCGCTTGAGGACGACACTCCGGCGCCGTGCACCATGGTTGCGAGAAGATGGGATTAGAAGAAAAGAGCTCGGTGAATATGGAGAAGAAATTCTCCGCTCGATGAAGATCTCCGCTCGATGACGCTTCTCTTCAGTCTTGGAGGGCTCGGGGAAGTGCTCGACGCAAAGGAGGATACTTGCTCTGAAGGTGTGACGTCAAATGACGTTGCAAGTCCCCTTAAATAGGCTTGATCGGCGCCCCTGTTGACCCGTCGATACCATCGACGCGGGTCGATGGTATCGACACATCTCGCGGGTATCTGCCTACCTCGCGAGTATCGACGGCTGACGTTTGCTGGATCGAGAAACCCTGATTGCTGACGGGTCGATACCATCGACGGAAGTCGATGGTATCGATGCAGCACCCAGATCGCTGACGTGGCTGTTGCGATCGTCGTCGATGTCTGTGTGCGGATCGGTGACATGTCCGTCGATACCATCGACGGATGTCGATGGTATCGACTTGCTTTTATTGCGACACCGCCGTTTTGTTGCATTCAACCTGTGATGATGTCGATACCATCGACGAGGCCGTCGATGGTATCGAGTTGACTGAGCAAATTTCGTCTGAATATCTCCAGAGATCTCGATGGTATCGACTGGGGTGTCGATACCATTGACACTTTTATTGCGACCTGTCTGTGACCATGTCAATACCATCGACGGGGGTGTCGATAGTATCGATGCAGTGCGATTTTTGCTGGTGTCAACATGAACCCATGTCGATACAATCGACCAGTTTTTCGATGGTATCGACCCTGCCTGTGCCTGCACATTCAACAAACAGATCAAGGTATCATTTTTAAACTAAAATTTAAACAAAATAAAAGCAATCTATGACTAAAATTAAACTATCCTAATGTACCGATGGTTGGGTTGCCTCCCAACAAGCGCCCTTCTTTAGCGTCTTAGGCTAGACGTCTTCCCTTCATCTCATTTATGCACAAGTGAAATGAGTTTGACCTCATTCACTTTCCTCTTGTAATTCTCACCAAAATACAACTTCAAGCGTTGCCCGTTCACCAATAACGTGGCATCTCCATCACGCACGAGAATTGCTCCGTGCGGTCTCACTTCTTCCACCTCGAAGGGTCCACTCCACCGGGATTTCAGTTTCCCGGGATGCAGTTTGAGACGGGAGTTGAACAATAGAACACTGTCTCAATTCTTGAACGTGCGCATCTCAATATGGCGATCATGGATCAGCTTTGTGCGCTCTTTGTAGATGCGAGCATTCTCATATGCCGTCATGCGTAGCTCATCCAATTCATTCAATTCAAACATCCTTTTTCTCCTGGCCTCATCATAGCGCAAGTTCAGCCTTCTTAGCACCCAATGGGCCTTGTGCTCCAATTCCACCGGAAGGTGGCAAGCCCGACCATACGCCAGCCTAAAAGGCGTGGTGCCTATAGGTGTTTTGTACGCCGTTCGATAAGCCCAAAGCGCGTCCGGTAGCAATGCACTCCAATTTTTCCTCGTGGATGCTACAATCCTTTCTAAAATCTTCTTGATTTCCCTATTTGATACCTCCACTTGTCCTTGCGTCTGTGGATGATATGGGGTGCCAATGTTGTGCTTGACCCCATACTTCTTCAAAAGTGTCGCGAATTTTTGATTTCAAAAATGTGTGCCTCCATCACTTATGATCATTCGGGGTATCCCGAACCTGCAGAAAATGTTCTCTTTGACAAACCTGCACACTACATTCGAATCATTAGTCCTTGTGGGGATTGCCTCCATCCACTTCGACACATAATCTACAACAAGTAAGATATAAAGATTTGAATTTGAGGACACAAAGGGTCCCATGAAGTCAATGCCCCATAAATCAAATACCTCAACTTCCTGAAATACATTCAGGGGCATTTCTTGTCTCCTTGAGATGTTACCTGCGCGCTGGAACGGGTCACATTGCCTAACAAAATCATAGGCATCCCGGAACAACATGGGCCAATAAAGGCCGCTCTCCAACACCTTGGCTGCTGTCCGTGAGCTAGCATGGTGTCCTCCTATAGGCGACGCATGACAGTGGTGGAGAACACTCTCGTACTCCACCTCCGGCACGCACCTGCGAAGAATACCATCCCTGCACTGCTTCAAGAGAATCAGGTCATCCCAAAAATAATATCTCAATGAATGAAAGAATTTCTTTTTCTAACAATTCCGATAATGGCTTTGCGATTTTTGAAAAATCCTTGATAAATCGCCGATAAAACCCGGTGTGTCCTAAAAAGCTTCTCACCCCTTTTACAGAATTTGGTGGGGGTAGCTTAGAAATCACCTCAATTTTTACGGGGTCTACCTCAAGACCCTTGCTAGACACCTTGTGTCCTAGCACAATTCCTTCCGTCACCATCATGTGACATTTCTCCCAATTGAGGACCAAGTGTGTGTCCTCGCACCGCTGCAATACCTTATCTAAGTTATAAAGGCATTCATCAAAAGACGCTCCATACACTGAGAAGTCGTCCATGAAAACTTCAAGACACTGCTCCACCATGTCAGAGAATATGGCGAGCATGCAACGTTGAAAAGTCGCCGGCGCATTGCATAAACCGAACGGCATACGGAGGTAAGAAAACGTCCCATAGGGACATGTAAACGTAGACTTCTCTTGATCCAAAGGATCAATAGAAATCTGGTTGTACCCCGAATAGCCATCTAGAAAACAAAAATGCGACCGACCAACTAGACGTTCCAAAATCTGATCGATAAATGGAAATGGAAAATGATCTTTAAGAGTTGCGGCATTCAATCGGCGGTAGTCAATGCAAACACGCCACCCGGTTACCAATCGGGTGGTGACAGGTTCATTCAGAAGATTTGTAGTGACAGTGATTCCCCCCTTTTTAGGGACTACCTGTGTGGGACTCACCCACGTCGAATCGGATATGGCATAAATGATCCCTGCAGCAAGAAGTTTTATGACTTCCTTCTTGACAACCTCCATCATGCTTGGATTTAGACGTATTTGAGGCTGTATGACTGGCTTGGCTCCCTCCTCGAGCCGTATCTTGTGTTGACAAAGTGTAGGGGAGATCCCCTTGATGTCCGCCACAGACCACCCAAAAGCTCCACGGTGGTTCTTGAGCACTATCAGTAGTTGCTCCTCCTCATCCGCACTCAAGTATGCAGATACAATCACTGGTAACTTGTCCTCCTCAGCTAGAAAGAAGTACTTCAGATGCGGGGGCAATGGCTTCAACTCCAGATCAGGTGGGTAAATAAGAGATGATTTTAGCGGTGGAGGAAGTGCACCCAAATCTTCATAGTGCCTCGTGTAGAAACATGGAAGCATTTGAAGCATCTTGGCGCACTCCTTGAGTGAAGTAATCCGCATCCAATCATAAGTGACATTTAGCAAACACGCCTCCAAAGGCAGTTCCGGATATGCATCAAAGACGGAAGTAATAACCATATCATCCTCCCACAAAGGTGGAATGTCCTCATTCTCATCATTTGGAAACCCAACAGCCTTGTATAAAGAAACAACTTTCGTTTGCTCCATTAGGTCCACCGCTAAGGTCCCATTATCTATCCTGCTCATCACATGAGCCATATCCAAAAATGGCTTCCCAAGACAAAGTGAGATATTGTGTTCCACATGCTTCACCATGTTGCACTGTGCTTTTGGTTTAGTGGATGCATTGCTATTGGGCATGACCATCTCAAAGCGATCATCCGCAATGCCCAAGGTCAAGCGACCTCTCCCCATCTCCAGGATCATATCAGCTGTTGCTTGGAATGGGCGACCAAGTAGCAACTCATTGCCGTGCTCGTCCTGCATTTCCATCACAACGAAATCAGCCGGAAAGACAAAGCGGTCTACCTTTACCAAGACATCCTCACAGATCCCATACAGTTTCACCACAGAATTATCGGCCAATTGGATGGTCATGTTACTTGGCCTCGACTCCTTCAATCCAAGTTTCTTGAACGTAGAAAGGGCATCAGATTGATGCTTGCCCCGGAATCACAAAGTGCCTCTCCAAATTTGAACTTCCCGATAAAACAAGAAATATTAAAACAACCGGGGTCCTGTCTCTTTGGCGACAAAGTGCCCATAATAAAAGCACTCACTTGCTCCTTCAATACCACAACCTCAGTGTCGGGTATTTTCCTCTTCTTTGTGATTACATCTTTAAGAAACTTCCCATAAGACGGTATTTGCTCAATTGCCTCTAGCAAAGGAATATTCACTGATAACTTCCTAAAGCTGTCCAGAAATTTCTTAAACTGTGCATCCACCTTTCTTGCTTTTGCACTATTGGGATAGGGGACCGGAACGGTATGTGCCCTTTGGTGAGGTGGCACATAGGGAGTTAATTTCTGTGGTTCCTCCTCAGTGGCTTGTTCTTCCTTACCATCTTCAACTATGTCCTCAGTTTGCTCTATGACAGGTGCGGGCTGCTCTTTGACTGTTGCTTCTTCAACTGTGTCCTGCGGTGTGCTTGTGTCATCCGCCCTTGGATTTAACACTTTCTTACCGCTCCTCAATAAGATGGCCTTGGCCTGTTGGTTTCCCCCGGGAACATTGGTGTTCCCCGGAAAACTCGGATGTGCCGGCTTCTTCAAGCTTGCAATCTCGGCTTCCATCTGCGCCATGGAAGTCTCTATAGTTCTCATTTGAGCCCTGTGGCTCTGCAACCTCTGCCCAAACTGGTTCATGTATTCACCTTGTTGCTTTATTTGCTGCCCAAAAGTGTTCATCAACTCTTGATTTTGCTTTATGACTTGATTGAGCAACTCCGTGCTCTTATCCTCCGTGACCGGTGCAGGCTTGGCGTCCGGATCCTGCAGAAAGTTATTTAGATCCTTCCATGAAAATTTCTTGTCCTTCCGCCATGAATAATCGTTGTTCCTGTACCCCTGCTGTTGCCTCATGTACTTGACCTGAGCCTCATCCTCAGACTCATTGTCTTCCTTCTGCAGCAACCTCTTTGCGAGAAGATCCATCTTCTCGTTCAGCTCTCTCATTGCCTTTGACTCACTGGCAACTCTTGCTTGCTCAACTGGGCCTCTTTCTCTTTCTCCCCAAGATTGCTTTCGTGCCATATTCTTCAGTATTTCCCAGCATCTTGTATCAGTGTTATTTAAGAAAAATCCGGAGCCAGCCGAGTCCAAATTGCTTCTATCATGCTCGGAGAGAGCAAAGTAGAAGATCTTCACTTGGGTTTCCTTGTCCAGTCCATGGTGTGGACATCTCCTCAACATGACTTGGAATCGCTCCCAAGTCTCAGAATAAGTTTCACCCGCCTGTTGGGTGAAATTGTGGATCTTCCAGATCATATCATTGGTCTTCTCAGGAGGGAAGAACCTCTCGAAGAAAACCTCCACCATGTGATCCCATGATTCAACAAACTCATCGTCGAGGTTATGAAGCCACTCTCGCGCTGCTTCTGCCAATGAACTTGGGAACAACTTGAGATACAACGCATCTTGCGGAAACCTGTCGATCTTCACCATATCGCAATTTTCAACAAACTGACTAATGTGTGCCACTGGATCTTCATTTTTCATCCCGTGAAATGCGTTGGATTTGACCAAGTTAATCAGTGCCGGGTCGATCTTGTATGTCGGTATGTTGATCGCCTACTTCTTTATGGGCCCCTTTGATGCTGAGGAAGAAGACGCCTTGATCTTCTCCCATATTGTCTGTGCTTCAGCCATTTCTTCTTCTTGTTCTTGCTCAGATTCAGAATTTATATCACTTTGGTGTTCCTCCTCGTAGTAGTCCTCGTCCTCTGGTCCCGCAGATGGAACCTCAGGTGTGCGATTCACGTAGTCTCGACTACGTGTGTGCACCATGCAAAGTACCTGAAATATGGAAATAGGGGTTCAGTACAATGCTTTGAACGAGTCAACACAATTATAGAGAAATAAAGGAATTTTTGAAATTGTTTTAAAATAAAAAAAAATGTGGCCTAGAGTGGCCGCTCTTAGCACTCAAAGTGCCAATAATTTGCCGTATCCCCGGCAACGGCGCCAAAAACTTGACGTGTATTTTACTACGCGCTTAAACGCAAGTATACGCGTCGAGTAATATAGGCCTTTGTGGGGCCCGAGTCGAACTCAGGGATACGTGAATTATTGGAGACTTCTACTAACTAATCGCAATCAGCTAGGCCGAATAACAAAGTAGGGTTTTGTTGTTCAAATTAAAAAGAAAATAAAAATCAAACAAAGAAAACAATCAATTAAAGGTTAATTTAATCAATTTAAAAGGATATCTTTAGGATGGCGGTTTCACCGCGGGTCAACATTGTATTAGGTTTCATATAATTCCTCACACTTCTCTCTCTATCCGGGTAGTGGCCTGAATACAGAATTACCCACTGTCGTGGTGTAAGTCACTACTTAGGTTTAGGTTGATTCCACCGTCGTAGTAATCATTCCCCTAAACTAAGTGCATTATAAACGGTCCCTCAGTTCCCACCATTAATTTTACAACTCCTTTGTCAAGGGTTTTATTAATTGATGTAGATTTCGTCTCTTTTCAACCGTTAATCCTTCTGTCGAAGTGATTAAGGGTATTAAGTTATTATTATGGTGATCAAGCATAACAATAGAAATGGAGAAAATGAATCTATACCACGGATTTGAGAGAAAAATATGAATTATTGATATAAAAATGTCATACAATGCATTCCCGGGCTACTCCCGGTCCTAAAGATGGAGGGTTTTAGCCTCTCATGTTCATCTCACACGAATACATGGTAGAAATTGGGGAATTCGTAAGAAAAATGGGAAATAAATGGGAAAACCCCAGAACGGAGAAGAACCGGTGGATCCTTGGCGTAGAACACGAGCTTCCCCGCCTGTCGGTGGTGGAAATCGTCTTCGGCAGCGTCCGAATCACCCGGGATGAGCTTCTCGGCCTCCGTTCTCCTTTCTCTCCTCCTCGGCACTCGTGCAATAAAAAATGAGATGATGATCTCCTGTGGGCGGCCGTCATTAGGTATAAGTCCCTAATTAGGTCGTCAAATAATAACAGTCGTCCGATCGAGATCAAAACAGATCCAACGCATATCTGCCGGCGTCGATACCATCGACGCGGGTCGATGGTATCGACCCAGCGGATTAGCGGCAGCTTTCCTTTCTTTTATTCTGAGCGCCTGTGGTGATCTCGATACCATCGACTGGAGCGTCGATGGTATCGACTCCTGTAGCGTCGGTTTTGTCTTTTAGCGACGCTGTAGCTCTCCTTGTGTCGATGGCATCGACTTCCGTCGATGGTATCGACTTCATCCTCGCCAGCAGTCTGAAGAAATCTCGATGCCATCGACTTGGGTGTCGATGGTATCGACTCTGTATTGCTCTTCTCGGCTGACAACCTGTGGCTTGGTCGATGGTATCGACTTCCGTCGATGGTATCGACGGAAGCAGATACTTGTTTTTCCTGAAATTTCACAACAAGACCAAGTAAATCCACACAATTTATAATAAGATGATGAATAATGCTCAAAATAGTAAAACAAAGGGGATTTGATATAATATGATGGCAAAGACCAAATTAAGTGAATTATGCAATATTATCCATGAAAATGAGTAATTAAGGCACAAAACACATATGAAATAGGTCTATAAATGCGACTCAAAATCATCGCATCAAACTCCCATAAGCTTAAACATTGCTCGCCCTCGAGCAACTAATCCTTAGAATAGAATTGCAGATGTCAACTGAAAATCAACACACCACCCCACATCCCACATGACTCCCACTGGACGTTCTCAAACCGGCCTTTCCTAATCACAGAACAGTAATTACCCTACAGGCGACAATAATTATAAATAAGAGAAATTATCCTTCAAACCGATGAACACTATCACATAAGGCAGTTAACATAATAAAATTCGCCGATTCAGCACTGGTGCATCTTGTGATCGCCTACACTACGTTGCTCGCCCTAACTACCATCTACATGGAAGCAGTTCTCCTGAAAAACATGAGTGAGGAGAAAATCACGGTGGCCTACCAATCCGAGCAACGGGTGGATGGAATGGGTGGTTCATGGAAGAATTTGGAAGTATTACACAGTTTCAAAATGCATTAAACAAAATGCCCTAAATGATGTGAATGCACATTAAAAATGCCCTAATGCCTATAATTGGGTGGAATGATGCATGCACTAACCTTCCACCTCAAAAAGAGATAGAAATCTAATTAAGCCACATCATGTACTCAATTTCCTTGTTATGCAAGTGATATCATGTTCCTTTCTCCCTCTTATTCCATTTCCTTCTAAATTCTCTCTTTTTTTTCTTTTCTCAAAATTTTTCAGATTTTCAGAAATTTTTTTTTTAGCCCACATATCCATAATTGCTTAGAGATACATGTATAAGGCCATTTCCTTCATGATTGGAAATCTTTGTACTATTTCGAGGGTATGGAAAAGTTTAGATCACTTTTTAGGAAAAACTGAGGTACATGGTGTACTTATGCGTGAAAATCATGAAAGTTATGAGTGCAACTACATGACATGCACCTAAAGGTAATGTGCATGAATCACTATACATTTTTTTTTGTTTTATGCCAAAGTATGAAAATAACAATGCAAATCCTATCTACATGCTATGCACGCAAGAAGGAATTAAAACTGTACTTTACTTCCAATTCTTTGGTAGATTATGGAAAAATATGAAGTGGAATGATCACAAGATTAAGTTACTGAACCTTAGAAAAATATCATGTGTCCCTCCTTACTGACATGTGTAGTAGTTCAAAGGGTTCTTTCTCTTATATCCAATTAAGGTCTCATTACCATTTGATTAGGTTAGGCTCAAACAACCGTTACTATCCACTTTTCATGAGTCAATGGGGGTGTGGGTGTGACATATTGCTTCAAAGTTGACATAATCAATCATTTTCATAGGACAAGTTCCCCAAGGACAACCAAGTTAAGCTAACCAAAAGACACAGAAATTTTAAATTCCCTTAAATTTCCCATGAAAACAGCGAGATGACAATTTTTAAGACATCCACGATTACACTAGATAGATGTGGATCCTAAACAAACTAAAATTGCAAGAACAAATAACAAAGCAAAAACTAAAAACAACTAAAGAAAAGATAAAAGATAGAGCTGTTCCAGCCACCCCCCAAGCTTGAATTCGACTATGGCCTCATAGTCAAAAACCAACTT
The DNA here is from genome assembly GCA_963693085.1 of Alisma plantago-aquatica. NCBI lineage: Eukaryota > Viridiplantae > Streptophyta > Magnoliopsida > Alismatales > Alismataceae > Alisma > Alisma plantago-aquatica. Next base: position 642,890,859 of record OY856409.1, on the reverse strand, counting down.
AAGGGTGGAACAGTGATACGCTGATCAATCCTGCGGAGGCGGTGGTGGGTATTGCGGTGCCGTAGGATCCCAAGACGGGTACTCCCCCTGGAAGCTTGGATCATATTGGGTCCTCGGCGGAGGCTGTGGATAGCCTCCAAAGTAGTCTTGACTCCAGTAATGGTCGAAGAAAGGCTCATGTTGCGTCTCTATCCGCTGCAACCGGGTGTGCATTTGCTCTTGGTTGGCGAGGATGAGCCGCTCATTCTCGAACATAGCCCGTTGGTTGTCAAGTACCCAGCTCGTAGTCTCATGAATGCCGTGAAAACCTCTAGAGGGGGGGTGAATAGAGTTTTATAGATAATTTTAACAATTAATTACTCAAGCAACCACAAAGAAAATATTGGACAAGGAGACACAAGGGTTTAGAGTGGTTCCTACCTTAGCAAATACTAAGGTAGTCAGTCCACTACCCGGTTGCTTACCCAACCGGGATTTGAAAAGAAATTTATTTTATTACCTCTCAAGGAATTACATAAAATACAATCTCTTTTCCCTAAACCCTTCAAGCAGCCTTCACCTAGAAGTAATCGCCCAACTCGAAGCAGCCTTCCCTTGAAGTAGATGCACCAACTCCCGTTGCACCAGCCTTCTGAAGTAGCTTCCCGTGCGATAGCCTTCTTGAAGTAGCTTGAAGTCCCCTTCTCCTCCGAGAAGTCAACCCTCTCCAATCCGCAGCCTCCAACCCTAGGAGTAGCAAGGAGAGTACAAAGAATAAATAGGAACAAGAAAGAAATAGAGAAATTACAACTTATCCTTTAAGCCCGAGGCTTGATATGCCTAGATCAAGCGTAAGATCTCCTAGCCAAGTATGTGAACTTGTAATTGCTGTGGGTAGGAGAATCTAGCCTATAGGACACGAGATTGAGCTAAGAAGAAAGTAGGCCAATGATCACAGTGCTCAAATTGCTTGCAAAAGATTGCTCAAGTATGCTCAAGTGTATTCTCAAGTGTAACAAGTGAATTCTAGTGTCCTATGGCTTGTCCTATTTATAGGAATGGCCTAAATATGCTTGAGGACGTTCTAGACAACTTCTAGGGGTTTCTAAGTGCTTAACTAGCCGTTAGGTACAAAGTTGTTGCTTTAACAACGACTAATTAATTTATTCTGCAGTTCCTGTCAGAGACCATCTCGGTCGAGGAATGGTCGACTGAGACACCTACTCGGTCGAAGTTTTGTCGACCGACAGGCTCTCTGGATTAACGTTCATTTGCAACTGCCAACTACTTTGTCTGTTGTGTCTAACGGCTACTTTGGATCTTTCTCGGTCGAGGAGTTTGTCGACCGAGAGTGTCTCGGTCGAGGAGTTTGTCGACCGAGAATGATCCTGTTTCAAGGTTTCAATTTAAACATTAATTGTATGTGTGAGTGTGCAAAGGTGATCCAAATTAAATGGGATGACATGTCTAACTATGGTGTTTGGCTAGGGAAAATCTAACGCTTGATTTACATGCAATTCTAAGTACTTGTACATTATATATTTGTACAAGTTTTACAACATTGATTACATTGCATGAAAATATAACTAAGTAAGCTCTTGGATTTTCCCTTGCTACTTTGTCATCCTGCTTAGTCCTGCACACTTAAGTAGCTAGTTATCATCGAAACAAAGGGATTTATCATAATATCCAATTTATCCAACAATCTCCCCCTTTTTGAAGATGACAAACATTTCCTAAATATGAAATAAGGAAATATAAAGCATGTGAGTTTCATACCTGAAAATTTTCCTTTTGTAGCTATTTATGTTTTTCAAGTGAGTGCTGGCCAAGATGTGATGAAACTCATTTGTATTTTTATATTCTTTCTCCCCCTTTGTCATTTCAAAAAGATATCCAAGTTGAATGTTTTATTTTTCTTCTCCCCCTTAAGATAATGCTCCCCCTTAATTAGATATCCTATTAGGAACATGGATTTTTTTTTTTTAAATCTAATTTACCCACAATTTGTTTCTCAATCATTCGCAAAGGATGTTAAGCCTTGAAATGATATGAGATTCCCTTAAGCATATGATGAATGTATATTGATTTCTCATGTATCAAAGGATGTTAAGCCCTAGATTAAATGAGAATTCTCTAAGCTTAGAGTACATAAAAATGTTTCCATCAAAAAGCCCTATTTTGGGTAGATAATACCTGTAAATACAAGATACCATTTTCAATAAATTCATAAATTTCTTGAAAATTTTCAGCTACACATGGTGATTACAATATTTTTGTAAGCTTCTTCAATCAAATGGTCAAAGTTTTGATGCTCTCCCCCTTTTTCTTATGCTTTGCTCCCCCTTAGATAGATATCTCAAATGAAAGTTTGAATACTAAGCAAATATATAAAATGTCCAAGATTTAACAAAGATGTATGCAATTTTTGTCAATAAAAAAAAAACAGAAACCCAGTCGGTCGACAATTGCTCGACCGACAATGTTCTCGGTCGACTAGTTGCTCGACCGAGAATGTTTCTGGAGAACTGTTTTGCATTTGGAAATTCAATTACAATTGTAATAGTTGCCTGTTTTAATTATTATTCCCTTCATTTGTTATGCTCTACAATAATGAACTTGTGATCCATTTTTTTTTTTTTGAAGATGTCTCATATGCCAAAAAAAATAACCATGTGAATCAAATAAAAATGGCAAATTTCATTCAATAGCATGAAGAAGATTACAATCATATAGAATTTGACTAATCATTTTTATTACAACTAGTACAACTCCAACACTTCACAGGAAAGATTTAAGAATTACATCGATGTCCGGATCTTTCCCAAGGAATGGCTCGGCTCCATAATATTTGACCAGAGTTTGCCAATCTAAAGCACCTGTCATAGCCAATGCATATGCTTCCAGAAATGTGGGAACTCGGTCAAATCGGAAGTGAGCAGCTATATCTTGCAATTGTATGGAGGAAAATTGAGTATGTGCAAGATCCATTGATGGTGGAGGTGGAGGTTGATAATAGTTGTATGAAGGGTTAAATGGGTTGAGCATGCCAGGATTTAAAGAATGCGGATATTCATCGGTTTCAGCCGGAGAAAGATTTTGCATTCTTTGATTTAAGTATGTCATGGCATGATGGGTATAGTTGAGTTGGTTACTGAGATGATATTGGGAGCCAACAAGATAAGTGAGAGTATTTTGGATGGGATCAATAGAAAGATTAGTAGGAGGAGGGGGTGGTGGTATATCTTGATGTGATGATTCTCCTTCTACTCTAGCCCTTTTATGACCAAAGTCAATCCCCATCTTCTCTACGGTGTTCTTACTTATCTTTGGTGGTCTACGCTCCCATATGTATCCCATATCTTCAATGTTTAACTTAAGACAATGTTGAGTAATCTGGCATACAAAATCGGCATATGGTGGATTGCCAGAAAACTCAAGCATATTTTTAAGTATTATGCAAATGAAGTTGATGGGAATTTCTTTTATGATAGCATAAATTAGACACATACGGAAAATAGGAACTTCGGATTTATTGGCTCGTGGATGTATGTTGGTGGAAACAATGAGGTTTACTATCCTACATGCCGGTTTTAGGTTTATTGCATAATAGGTTCCCCTATCTTCATGACAAGTGGTATTGGCTTGAAATATGACTCTTTTTATTTCACTAAGGTTAGTGGAATGGTCATCATGGGATAATAAATTTAGTGGATTGCCGGTGGTAAGGTCAAGGAAATCTTGATATTCATCTATATCAATTTCTAACATATCAAGAATATCCCCTTCGGTAAACTTAAAACTATGCCCATTGACCATGGTGTAGAAGATTGTGGTTTCATTTTCGGTATGGGATATAAGATTGGCATAGAATTCGTTGACTACCTTAATGGAATAGGAAGGAAAGGATGGATTGATGAAGTCCTTCAGCTTTTGTACTCCAAAGAGATGCTCCAGGTCGACTATGTTGATGAAATCCATCACTTCGACCGGGCGTCGGGGAAGAGGAGCTTTAGAGGAAAGCCGAAAGTATCGATCTCCAGCATCTCCGTCGACGAAGGCGATATCGTTGATGATCGTCAATGGCGGAGTGGCTTCCCGAGCTTCTCTTCCTTTTCTTCCGGCGACCTTCTTCTTTCCACGGACAGCTGAGGATGAAGCCATTTGTGTTTCTTGAGTGTGGAGAAGAAGCAAGGAAGATTTGAGGGTAAGAATGCTGAAGGATTGTACAAAATTGCACTAGAGATGGACTATGGAAGCAAGGAAATGCAAGTGTGAGTAAGTGGCTCGTTTTTGCACTTATTTATAGAATTCCAGTGACCTGGTCGGTCGACGACTCGTCGACCGAGCGTCCGCAACGGTCGAGTTGCAGACGCGCCACTTAGTCCTCCAACGGTAAAGAAAACGGTCATAACGGTCGGGTTGCAACGGTCGTATCCAACGGCTATTTCTCGGTCGAGCACTCGTCGACCGACATTGTCTCGGTCGAGAACTCATCGACCGACAGTTCGTCCGATACTGAGTCTGTTTAGAATTTTTCGGTCGAGTGGGATGGGCTGACCGAGTGGTTCTCGGTCGACGAAGTCGTCGACCGACAGACTTACTGAGTTCAATTTTTGACTGTATTTTAATGCAAATCATAGAACATTTTTGTAGAGCATATATATGTATATTCCAAGGGAGTAATATTTAAGGCTTCTAATTACTACAAATGATTTAAGTTTTGATTTAAAAAATATGCTAAGATTAAGTTCAATAAAATAATGTCCAAATAAACAATTTTTTTTTATCAAAGTTTATTTTAGGTCGCCCTTAATTACGACCCTGGCGCCCCTTGGTCAAATTTTATTTTAACCAAGAGGCATATTCTGCAGGTTTCCAAAGAAATATTCATACGTGAAGAGTAAGTTCTGCAGATAGCTTATGAATATCAATATGAGGCTCATTAAAGTGTACAAATTATGAGAACTTAGTAAGGGCATCAAATATGATGAAGCATATTAAGTGATGCTTAGCACAATGAGTATTTTCAAAAGTCGATTTGAAACATTTTAATCATTGCAAGTATTTCTAAGAGATAAATTTGCAATAAGAGTATGATTAAATCAAGAATAATTTTCATACAGTAAAGAAAATTTACATCAGCTCAAAAAAAATAGTGATATGCTCGGTCTACAATTGTTCGACCGACATTTTCTCGGTCGACAACTGCTCGACCGACCTCGTTTCTGAAAACTGTTTCAGAAGTCTTTGCAATAAAGGTTGTATCTAATTCAATTATTTCAAAGATCAGTTTGAGATAAAACATATGGATATCAGAGTGATATCAAATTTATTATAAACTTGTTATCCCTATATGTTAAGTTGAGATAGACAAAAAGATGTGCAAATTTGAGACTTTGGTCATATCTCAACTTAGTCTAATCGAATCAATTTGGGGATTTTGGAACCCATACCATCTCAACATTCTTTTTCCTGTATGGGCATGAGAAGGAGTAATGTCCAAGACGTGAACAATAGTGGCAACATATAGAATCAACCTCATATCTCTTTCTATGATTTTGGTCTAGGTTGTTCTTTGGTACAAAAGTATATTTGCCTCTATGTACATTCATGGATTGACTTGCTTGTGTCCTTCTCCAACTAGGTTGTTGATAGGATTTCTCCTTAGGCTTATAACCTAGTCCTCTTCTCCCTATTTGATGATAGGAATTTTCTAATATTCTATCAAGGATTCCATTGTTGCTTAACTTACTAACTTCTTGTTGCAACTTAACGATCTCATCCATTCTTTTCTTGATATCTAATTTTGCTTGGTCTAGATTGAATGATAACATATTTCTTTCTTTCACTATATTGTCATAATCTACATGGGTGCACAATATAGGTTGTTTTTGAATATCATTTATCTTTGCAAGCAATTCAGTCTTTTCTTGACATAGAAGATCATAGTTAGTCTCTAGAGTGAAAATTTTCACTTCACTATTACTTAGAGATGATTTCAAAGTACGATTTTCAGACATAATGCTATCTTTTTCAAATCCAAGAGTATTCAATTTAGCATATAAATCGTCATTTTCGGATGTAAGCTCAAGAAATCTAGCATTTAGATCATCATTTTCTTTATTTGATTTCTTTAATTTCTTTTTGCATTCAACATATTTATTATGTGTTTCTTCAATAATAGTAACTAACTCTTCTTTAGGTAAATCAAGCAAGCTTACCTCTTCTTCTTCTTCCTCACTTATTGTAGCAACGAAACATTCTTTATGTGTATCTTCTTTCTTTGACCTCCATGGACATCTAGACATAGAGTGCTTTGTTCCTAAGCACCAATTGCAACTTGTCGCACATTGGTCCATGCTCCTTTTCTTGTGGTTGTAGTCACCTCCTCCCTTTATCTCTTCAAGACCTGGTTAGGGCTCCTTGAAGCCTGCTCTGATACCAACTGAAAACCTCTAGAGGGGGGGTGAATAGAGTTTTATAGATAATTTTAACAATTAATTACTCAAGCAACCACAAAGAAAATATTGGACAAGGAGACACAAGGGTTTAGAGTGGTTCCTACCTTAGCAAATACTAAGGTAGTCAGTCCACTACCCGGTTGCTTACCCAACCGGGATTTGAAAAGAAATTTATTTTATTACCTCTCAAGGAATTACATAAAATACAATCTCTTTTCCCTAAACCCTTCAAGCAGCCTTCACCTAGAAGTAATCGCCCAACTCGAAGCAGCCTTCCCTTGAAGTAGATGCACCAACTCCCGTTGCACCAGCCTTCTGAAGTAGCTTCCCGTGCGATAGCCTTCTTGAAGTATCTTGAAGTCCCCTTCTCCTCCGAGAAGTCAACCCTCTCCAATCCGCAGCCTCCAACCCTAGGAGTAGCAAGGAGAGTACAAAGAATAAATAGGAACAAGAAAGAAATAGAGAAATTACAACTTATCCTTTAAGCCCGAGGCTTGATATGCCTAGATCAAGAGTAAGATCTCCTAGCCAAGTATGTGAACTTGTAATTGCTGTGGGTAGGAGAATCTAGCCTATAGGACACGAGATTGAGCTAAGAAGAAAGTAGGCCAATGATCACAGTGCTCAAATTACTTGCAAAAGATTGCTCAAGTATGCTCAAGTGTATTCTCAAGTGTAACAAGTGAATTCTAGTGTCCTATGGCTTGTCCTATTTATAGGAATGGCCTAAATATGCTTGAGGACGTTCTAGACAACTTCTAGGGGTTTCTAAGTGCTTAACTAGCCGTTAGGTACAAAGTTGTTGCTTTAACAACGGCTAATTAATTTATTCTGCAGTTCCTGTCAGAGACCATCTCGGTCGAGGAATGGTCGACCGAGACACCTACTCGGTCGAAGTTTTGTCGACCGACAGGCTCTCTGGATTAACGTTCATTTGCAACTGCCAACTACTTTGTCTGTTGTGTCTAACGGCTACTTTGGATCTTTCTCGGTCGAGGAGTTTGTCGACCGAGAGTGTCTCGGTCGAGGAGTTTGTCGACCGAGAATGATCCTGTTTCAAGGTTTCAATTTAAACATTAATTGTATGTGTGAGTGTGCAAAGGTGATCCAAATTAAATGGGATGACATGTCTAACTATGGTGTTTGGCTAGGGAAAATCTAACGCTTGATTTACATGCAATTCTAAGTACTTGTACATTATATATTTGTACAAGTTTTACAACATTGATTACATTGCATGAAAATATAACTAAGTAAGCTCTTGGATTTTCCCTTGCTACTTTGTCATCCTGCTTAGTCCTGCACACTTAAGTAGCTAGTTAGATTAATAAGAATGAAATGTTTGTCATCATCGAAACAAAGGGATTTATCATAATATCCAATTTATCCAACATGCCGGTATACATAACCATGTGCTGCTGCTGAGTCTGCTGGATGTCTTGCAGCATGGTGTACATCCCCTGCATGGAATAGGGATCCTCGGTTGGCTGCTCGTGCTATGGTGATGGCGGCGGGGGCTGAGATGATGAAGATGCACCCGGATGCATCCTAGGATGCTTCCGTGGTGCCACACGTGCTCGAAGAGGTGTGAAAGCCTCCTCTTCCTCTGCAGCCTCGCCTTCTTGCTCGTCACCTCCGCCTTCTTCCTCGGAGGACTCGATGGCTATGATTGGCCACCGGAAGTGCTGCTTGCCCTCTATGTTGAAGACGTCGTCCGGTAGGGAGCTCTCCTGATAAGCTTGGTTGACGTGGCAATGAGCGTACGCCAACCCGTCCCGGAGAAGAATGAGGTTTGAACGGTGCAAGTGTTGCACGTTCACCTTGCTCCTCATAGAGATCGGAGTCATGGACTGAAAATTCAGCCCCAAGTAAAGCGCCAACTTGGTGACAAGACCACCAAAATGGATTGGAGCCTTCCTTGTGCTCCTCTTCACCGTCAGGACGCGCTGTAGCCAGAACGCCCCCCAGTTGCATGGTTGACGCTTCAGGAGTGCGTAAAGGAAGAACAAGTCACTCTCCTGAAACTTGCTCAAAGCAAGATCACTTCGAGCGAAGAATGTCAAGCTCAACATCCTATGCAAGACCCGGACGAACGGGTGCTCAAAATCTTCTACCGCTGCATTGTGGTAGCTCACGGTCTTCCCCGCCGGCACTATAACTAGCTCGGAGAAGATCTTTGCATAGTCGGTGCGGGAGTCCGGCCTTCGGTGATCATGTGGAGAATGGATCCAGTTGAAGATTTGATTGAACTGGACCAGTGTGAGATTGTAGTTGTTGTTGAAGAGTCGAAAGGACACCCTTCCCTTGATCCATTCCCGGTCCGATGCTACCACGTCGTTTGGTACGACGCAGATGTCGAGAGACGCCATGAACTCCGCCACCAGTTCCTTGTAGGTGGGCCATTCGCCGAAAAACGGATGCCCATCCGCATGGTATTGCAGCTCGTCAGGGCGTAGGCTTCTGCTGGTGTTGCGTGCTTTTCCATGAAGCACATAGGCCAAGTTGGCCTCGAATCCCAACTCCTGGATCATGCCCCGGTCCACATACCGGGTTGGCTCGAACTTTCGCTTCATTATCTCCTCGTAGACCTTCCTCACATCCATGTTGGCATGAATTAGGCGTGGATGAGGGATGGAAGCGGTTGGGGGAGGAACGAACTCCTCGATCTCCATAGGGTGTGCGCTTGAGGACGACGCTCCGGCGCCGTGCACCATGGTTGCGAGAAGATGGGATTAGAAGAAAAGAGCTCGGTGAATATGGAGAAGAAATTCTCCGCTCGATGAAGATCTCCGCTCGATGACGCTTCTCTTCAGTCTTGGAGGGCTCGGGGAAGTGCTCGACGCAAAGGAGGATACTTTCTCTGAAGGTGTGACGTCAAATGACGTTGCAAGTCCCCTTAAATAGGCTTGATCGGCGCCCCTGTTGACCCGTCGATACCATCGATGCGGGTCGATGGTATCGACACATCTCGCGGGTATCCGCCTCCCTCGCGAGTATCGACGGCTGACGTTTGCTGGATCGAGAAACCCGGATTGCTGACGGGTCGATACCATCGACGGAAGTCGATGGTATCGACGCAGCACCCGGATCGCTGAAGTGGCTGTTGCGATCGTCGTCGATGTCTGTGTGCGGATCGGTGACATGTCCGTCGATACCATCGACGGATGTCGATGGTATCGACTTGCTTTTATTGCGACACCGCCGTTTTGTTGCATTCAACCTGTGATGATGTCGATACCATCGACGAGGCCGTCGATGGTATCGAGTTGACTGAGCAAAATTCGTCTGAATATCTCCAGAGATCTCGATGGTATCGACTGGGGTGTCGATACCATTGACACTTTTATTGCGACCTGTCTGTGACCATGTCAATACCATCGACGGGGGTGTCGATAGTATCAATGCAGTGCGATTTTTGCTGGTGTCAACATGAACCCATGTCGATACCATCGACCAGTTTGTCGATGGTATCGACCCTGCCTGTGCCTGCACATTCAACAAACAGATCAAGGTATCATTTTTAAACTAAAATTTAAACAAAAAAAAGCAATCTATGACTAAAATTAAACTATCCTAATGTACCGATGGTTGGGTTGCCTCCCAACAAGCGCCCTTCTTTAGCGTCTTAGGCTAGACATCTTCCCTTCATCTCATTTATGCACAAGTGAAATGAGTTTGACCTCATTCACTTTCCTCTTGTAATTCTCACCAAAATACAACTTCAAGCGTTGCCTGTTCACCAAGAACGTGGCATCTCCATCACGCACGAGAATCGCTCCGTGCGGTCTCACTTCTTCCACCTCGAAGGGTCCACTCCACCGGGATTTCAGTTTCCCGGGATGCAGTTTGAGATGGGAGTTGAACAATAGAACGCTGTCTCCCTTCTTGAACATGCGCATCTCAATATGGCGATCGTGGATCAGCTTTGTGCGCTCTTTGTAGATGCGGGCATTCTCATATGGCGTCATGCGTAGCTCATCCAATTCATTCAATTCAAACATCCTTTTTCTCCCGGCCTCATCATAGCGCAAGTTCAGCCTTCTTAGCGCCCAATGGGCCTTGTGCTCCAATTCCACCGGAAGGTGGCAAGCCCGACCATACGCCAGCCTAAAAGGCGTGGTGCCTATAGGTGTTTTGTACGCCGTTTGATAAGCCCAAAGCGCGTCCGGTAGCAATGCACTCCAATTTTTCCTCGTGGATGCTACAATCCTTTCTAAAATCTTCTTGATTTCCCTATTTGATACCTCCACTTGTCCTTGCGTCTGTGGATGATATGGGGTGCCAATGTTGTGCTTGACCCCATACTTCTTCAAAAGTGTCGCGAATTTTTGATTTTGAAAATGTGTGCCTCCATCACTTATGATCATTCGGGGTATCCCGAACCTACAGAAAATGTTCTCTTTGACAAACCTGCACACTACATTCGAATCATTAGTCCTTGTGGGGATTGCCTCCACCCACTTTGACACATAATCTACAGCAAGTAAGATATAAAGATTTGAATTTGAGGACACAAAGGGTCCCATGAAGTCAATGCCCCATAAATCAAATACCTCAACTTCCTGAAATACATTCAGGGGCATTTCTTGTCTCCTTGAGATGTTACCTGCGCGCTGGCACGGGTCACATTGCCTAACAAAATCATAGGCATCCCGGAACAACATGGGCCAATAAAGGCCGCTCTCCAACACCTTGTTTGCTGTCCGTGAGCTAGCATGGTGTCCTCCTGTAGGCGACGCATGACAGTGGTGGAGAACACTCTCGTACTCCACCTCCGGCACGCACCTGCGAAGAATACCATCCCTGCACTGCTTCAAGAGAATCGGGTCATCCCAAAAATAATATCTCAATGAATGAAAGAATTTCTTTTTCTCTTGATAGGACCAATCCTCCGGGATGATCCCGCAAGCCAAATAATTCACAATTTCCGCAAACTATGGTTCTTTAGAATCAATTTTTAAAAGTTGTTCATCGGGAAAGGTCTCTGTAATGGGTATGTGCAAACCTTGTTCATCAACCCTCTCTAACCTAGACAAGTGGTCAGCCACCACATTTTCAATTCCCGACTTGTCCTTGATTTCAATATCAAATTCTTGTAGGAGCAAAATCCACCTAATTAGTCTAGGCTTCGCATCCTTCTTCTCCATCAAATACTTTATTGCAGCGTGATCAGTCCACACAACCACCTTAGAACCCACTAAGTACTGCCGAAATTTTTCAAAGGCAAACACGACGGCCAGTAACTCCTTTTCCGTGGTTGTGTAGTTCAATTGAGCATCATTAAGCGTTTTTGAGGCGTAGAAAATCACAGCAGGCTTGTTATCTATCCTTTGCCCCAAAACAGCTCCCACAGCATAATCGGACGCATCACACATCAACTCGAATGGCTTAGTCCAATCCGGCGTTTGAACAACCGGAGCTGAAATCAACTTTTCCTTCAAAACCTCGAATGCGTGAAGACATTTCTCATTGAAATCAAAAACTGCGTCTTTTTCTAACAATTCCGATAATGGCTTTGCGATTTTTGAAAAATCCTTGATAAATCGCCGATAAAACCCGGCGTGTCCTAAAAATCTTCTCACCCCTTTTACAGAATTTGGTGGGGGTAGCTTAGAAATCACCTCAATTTTTACGGGGTCTACCTCAAGACCCTTGCTAGACACCTTGTGTCCTAGCACAATTCCTTCCATCACCATCATGTGACATTTCTCCCAATTGAGGACCAAGTGCGTGTCCTCGCACCACTGCAATACCTTATCTAAGTTATAAAGGCATTCATCAAAAGACGCTCCATACACTGAGAAGTCGTCCATGAAAACTTCAAGACGCACCACTGCAATACCTTATCTAAGTTATAAAGGCATCCAATCATAAGTGACATTTAGCAAACACGCCTCCAAAGGCAGTTCCGGATATGCATCAAAGACGGAAGTAATAACCATATCATCCTCCCACGAAGGTGGAATGTCCTCATTCTCATCATTTGGAAACCCAATAGCCTTGTATAAAGAAACAACTTTCGTTTGTTCCATAAGGTCCACCGCTAAGGTCCCATTATCTATCCTGCTCATCACATGAGCCATATCCAAAAATGGCTTCCCAAGACAAAGTGAGATATTGTGTTCCACATGCTTCACCATGTTGCACTGTGCTTTTGGTTTAGTGGATGCATTGCTATTGGGCATGACCATCTCAAAGCGATCATCCGCAATGCCCAAGGTCAAGCGACCTCTCCCCATCTCCAGGATCATATCAGCTGTTGCTTGGAATGGGCGACCAAGTAGAAACTCATTGCCGTGCTCGTCCTGCATTTCCATCACAACGAAATCATCCGGAAAGACAAAGCGGTCTACCTTTACCAAGACATCCTCACAGATCCCATACAGTTTCACCACAGAATTATCGGCCAATTGGATGGTCATGTTACTTGGCCTCGACTCCTTCAATCCAAGTTTCTTGAACGTAGAAAGGGGCATCAGATTGATGCTTGCCCCGGAATCACAAAGTGCCTCTCCAAATTTGAACTTCGCGATAAAACAAGAAATATTAAAACAACCGGGGTCCTGTCTCTTTGGCGGCAAAGTGCCCATAATAAAAGCACTCACTTGCTCCTTCAATGCCACAACCTCAGTGTCGGGTATTTTCCTCTTCTTTGTGATTACATCTTTAAGAAACTTCCCATAAGATGGTATTTTCTCAATTGCCTCTAGCAAAGGAATATTCACTGATAACTTCCTAAAGCTGTCCAGAAATTTCTTAAACTGTGCATCCACCTTTCTTGCTTTTGCACTATTGGGATAGGGGACCGGAACGGTATGTGCCCTTTGGTGAGGTGGCACATTGGGAGTTAATTTCTATGGTTCCTCCTCAGTGGCTTGTTCTTCCTTACCATCTTCAGCTATGTCCTCAGTTTGCTCTATGACAGGTGCGGGCTGCTCTTTGACTGTTGCTTCTTCAACTGTGTCCTGCGGTGTGCTTGTGTCATCCGCCCTTGGATTTAACACTTTCTTACCGCTCCTCAATAAGATGGCCTTGGCCTGTTGGTTTCCCCCGGGAACATTGGTGTTCCCCGGAAAACCCGGATGTGCCGGCTTCTTCAAGCTTGCAATCTCGGCTTCCATCTGCGCCATGGAAGTCTCTATAGTTCTCATTTGAGCCCTGTGGCTCTGCAACGTCTGCCCAAACTGGTTCATGTATTCACCTTGTTGCTTTATTTGCTTCCCAAAAGTGTTCATCAACTCTTGATTTTGCTTTATGACTTGATTGAGCAACTCCGTGCTCTTATCCTCCGTGACCGGTGCAGGCTTGGCGTCCGGATCCTGCAGAAAGTTATTTGGATCCTTCCATGAAAATTTCTTGTCCTTCCGCCATGAATAATCGTTGTTCCTATACCCCTGCTGTTGCCTCATGTACTTGACCTGAGCCTCATCCTCAGACTCATTGTCTTCCTTCTGCAGCAACCTCTTTGCGAGAAGATCCATCTTCTCGTTCAGCTCTCTCATTGCCTTTGACTCACTGGCAACTCTTGCTTGCTCAACTGGGCCTCTTTCTCTTTCTCCCCAAGAATGCTTTCGTGCCATATTCTTCAGTATTTCCCAGCATCTTGTATCAGTGTTATTTAAGAAAAATCCAGAGCCAGCCGAGTCCAAATTGCTTCTATCATGCTCGGAGAGAGCAAAGTAGAAGATCTTCACTTGGGTTTCCTTGTCCAGTCCATGGTGTGGACATCTCCTCAACATGACTTGGAATCGCTCCCAAGTCTCAGAATAAGTTTCACCCGCCTGTTGGGTGAAATTGTGGATCTTCCGGATCATATCATTGGTCTTCTCAGGAGGGAAGAACCTCTCGAAGAAAACCTCCACCATGTGATCCCATGATTCAACAAACTCGTCGTCGAGGTTATGAAGCCACTCTCGCGCTGCTCCTGCCAATGAACTTGGGAACAACTTGAGATACAACGCATCTTGCGGGAACCTGTCGATCTTCACCATATCGCAATTTTCAACAAACTGACTAATGTGTGCCACTGGATCTTCATTTTTCATCCCGTGAAATGCGTTGGATTTGACCAAGTTAATCAGTGCCGGGTCGATCTTGTATGTCGGTATGTTGATCGCCTGCTTCTTTATGGGCCCCTTTGATGCTGAGGAAGAAGACGCCTTGATCTTCTCCCATATTGTCTGTGCTTCAGCCATTTCTTCTTCTTGTTCTTGCTCAGATTTAGAATTTATATCACTTTGGTGTTCCTCCTCGTAGTAGTCCTCGTCCTCTGGTCCCGCAGATGGAACCTCAGGTGTGCGATTCACGTAGTCTCGACTACGTGTGTGCACCATGCAAAGTACCTGAAATATGGAAATAGGGGTTCAGTACAATGCTTTGAACGAGTCAACACAATTATAGAGAAATAAAGGAATTTTTGAAATTGTTTTAAAATAAAAAAAATGTGGCCTAGAGTGGCCGCTCTTAGCACTCAAAGTGCCAATAATTCGCCGTATCCCCGGCAACGGCGCCAAAAACTTGACGTGTATTTTACTACGCGCTTAAACACAAGTATATGCGTCGAGTAATATAGGCCTTTGTGAGGCTCAAGTCGAACTCAGGGATACGTGAATTATTGGAGACTTCTACTAAATAATCACAATCAGCTAGGACGAATAACAAAGTAGGGTTTTGTTGTTCAAATTAAAAATAAAATAAAAATCAAACAAAGAAAACAATCGATTAAAGGTTAATTTAATCAATTTAAAAGGATATCTTTAGGATGGCGGTTTCACCGCGGGTCAACATTGTATTAGGTTTCATATAATTCCTCACACTTCTCTCTCTATCCGGGTAGTGGCCTGAATACAGAATTACCCACTGTCGTGGTGTAAGTCACTACTTAGGTTTAGGTTGATTCCACCGTCGTAGTAATCATTCCCCTAAACTAAGTGCATTATAAACGGTCCCTCAGTTCCCACCATTAATTTTACAACTCCTTTGTCAAGGGTTTTATTAATTAATGTAGATTTCATCTCTTTTCAACCGTTAATCCTTCTGTCGAAGTGATTAAGGGTATTAAGTTATTATTATGGTGATCAAGCATAACAATAGAAATGGGGAAAACGAATCTATACCACGGATTTGAGAGAAAAATATGAATTATTGATATAAAAATGTCATACAATGCATTCCCGGGCTACTCCCGGTCCTAAAGATGGAGGGTTTTAGCCTCTCATGTTCATCTCACACGAATACATGGTAGAAATTGGGGAATTCGTAAGAAAAACGGGAAATAAATGGGAAAACCCCTGAACGGAGAAGAACCGGTGGATCCTTGGCGTAGAACACGAGCTTCCCCGCCTGTCGGTGGTGGAAATCGTCTTCGACAGCGTCCGAATCACCCGGGATGAGCTTCTCGGCCTCCGTTCTCCTTTCTCTCATCCTCGGCACTCGTGCAATAAAAAATGAGATGATGATCTCCTGTGGGCGGCCGTCATTAGGTATAAGTCCCTAATTAGGTCGTCAAATAATAACAGCCGTCCGATCGAGATCAAAACAGATCCAACGAATATCTGCCGGCGTCGATACCATCGACGCGGGTCGATGGTATCGACCCAGCGGATTAGCGGCAGCTTTCCTTTCTTTTATTCTGAGCGCCTGTGGTGATCTCGATACCATTGACTGGAGCGTCGATGGTATCGACTCCTGTAGCGTCGGTTTTGTCTTTTAGCGACGCTGTAGCTCTCCTTGTGTCGATGGCATCGACTTCCGTCGATGGTATCGACTTCATCCTCGCCAGCAGTCTGAAGAAATCTCGATGCCATCGACTTGGGTGTCGATGGTATCGACTCTGTATTGCTCTTCTCGGCTGACAACCTGTGGCTTGGTCGATGGTATCGACTTCCGTCGATGGTATCGACGGAAGCAGATACTTGTTTTTCCTGAAATTTCACAACAAGACCAAGTAAATCCACACAATTTATAATAAGATGATGAATAATGCTCAAAATAGTAAAACAAAGGGGATTTGATATAATATGATGGCAAAGACCAAATTAAGTGAATTATGCAATATTATCCATGAAAATGAGTAATTAAGGCACAAAACACATATGAAATAGGTCTATAAATGCGACTCAAAATCATCGCATCAACATATGAATACATAATTTGATATGTAT
The DNA here is from genome assembly GCA_963693085.1 of Alisma plantago-aquatica. NCBI lineage: Eukaryota > Viridiplantae > Streptophyta > Magnoliopsida > Alismatales > Alismataceae > Alisma > Alisma plantago-aquatica. The sequence goes on along the minus strand of OY856409.1, from coordinate 642,874,253 downwards.
AATGTCTCACTAAATTATTTTTAGTATTTTATGTGTAACTCTGATTTAATTAAAATTTAGATATGACTTGTATATATGAAATGTGAACAATATTGAAAAATATTATAATTTTTCAAGAATGTTATCACCTGTTTGTCGGTCAAGATTCAAACTCGACCGACCATATTTCTAGATTGATATGGCGGTGTGGTAAGTGAATTATATATTTTTATTTGTATATCCAATTGATATAAAATTTTAAATGTAGTTAAAAAACTCTATTATAGACATACTATTAAATTTACATAATTTTTGGATTATTTTTTATCTCAACAAAGAGGGGTGTCGGTCGAGTTCTGTGAAGGACAAACTCGACCGACCATGCAGCAGACTGCAATGTAGCAATGTAGTATTTGATTTTTAACTATTTATTTGTAACTCCAAATTCTATAATATTTTTTTTGCTTATTATTATAAACTCAATTTTAAATATTGGGTTGAAGTTTCATAATTTTTGGACGATTTTTGAGTTCTAAAAAGTGTGGTGTCGGTTGATTTTATAACTCAGCCGACCAACCAGTCTAAGCAAAATAAAAATATAATGAAGGGCTTGTTTGCAATTGTTCTAATCACCTCAATTCATCTATATGACTAACATAACACACAATAATATCTCATAAATCGTAATTACTATCATAGAAATGAAATTCTTGAGAGAGAGCAGAGCTAGGGTTTTGAGAAGATAAAGTGGTGGAGATGTTGACCTAGGGTTTCTCTATCTAGGATATGATGAAATCAAGTAAGTTTAGCTTCTTTGTATAGAATTTCATGGTGAATCTTCTATCACATGTCAAGATTCCATCCCTCCTCTGATTTTATTCAAAATCACAACAAATCTCCCCCTTTTCTCACTCTTTCTCCTGTAATCCCCATTTCTAGGGTTTCTGAGTTGAGAGGAGAAAGAATTGGATTCATTTGCTAGAGTTTGATTGGTTTTCCAAAACTTCAGAGGTTGACCTACGTTTTTAAGGTGCTTGGCACCTGAGGTGAGTATTTTTATCCCTCCTAAGCTTTGTATTCATGTTGAAAGCCTAATTCTCTCCGGCTAAAACAATCATAAACTTTGTTTGTATATGTATGTGATTGGATTTGATTTGGGAAAGATATTGGGGGGATCCAATTCTACTGATTTTGATTATTTTCTCATTGATTGGAACTTGATTAGTTCTTGATATATTGATTGAGGATCCATGGGTATTCTTATGGGTATATGTATATGCTATTTCATGTCAATTTTGCCTAAAAAAACCCAATGGCCGATATGCTTGGAATTGAATTGACATGTATAAAATCATATTTGAATTGTATTAGATTGTATTATACAAGTGTATTGTTGAATGTTAATGGAATCAAATGACCACATATCCTGATTAGTATTTGTGTTGAGGAAGTGAATTAAATGAGTCAATTAATCAATGTGTACTTATGATTGATGAATGAAATGTGTGAAAATTAAAACTAGGGTTTCCATGTTTGTGAATAGCCCTAATGAATCCTTGAGTCATGATTGGATTACTGAATGATATGATTCTTATGATATGTTGAACTAAGGAATGACTTCTTGAAAACCCTAAAATTTTATTATTAAGACGATTATGAGTGATAAAGCTAGAACTTGTATATGATGTTGTAAATGTGATCAAATGCTGAAGTTGAAAGTATTAATACTTCAATTGAATATGATGAGTCTTACTAATATAATCTAAGTCTAATGTATTTGTTTTATTATAATAAAGAATGATCATTGTTGATTATGGGAATGACATTAGAAGTCAATAACATGGTACACTTATCTAAATATAAGAAATGATATGAAGAAAAATATATTGATGGTGATGGAAAGTTAAAGATGAAAGTAATGAAGTTATTATGATGAAGTCTTTAATCCTTTGTTTTAATTACATGTGGCTTAAGCCAAATTGAATGAAACATACTAAAACTAGACTTTGATGGATATCAATGAAAAGAGAAGTCTTGCATATCAAGTGAGTTAAAAATGATTGGTTTCGATAATTTAATGAACATGATTTGAGAGAAGTTGAGATTAATGAATATGAATTGAAGGAAAAAGATGAGAATTAGTAGACAAATTTAAGAAACAAACTCTAACCCTAAAATGTTGAGCTATATGGTGATAATGAATAACAATCTCAAATGAGGGATTAAGGAATGTACATAATTGTAGTTTGATTCAATTAAAAGATGAGGTTCAAGCATTTGAATTGATTTACAAGACTGTGTTCATGTATTGTGATTGTTTAATAGAATACTTGTACTATGAGAATGAAGTATTTTTATGGAATTAAAATGATAATAAACACGTGTTGATTAGTAACCCCATATGAAGAATGTGAAATAAAAGAAGATGAGAACTAAGTCTGTTATTCATGTATATTCATGAAATTTATTGGCATCTATTCAGATTGAATGGAACAAGCATATGTTGTATGATAAATCTATTCTGAGTATGAGGAATGATACATGATATCTATATGCTTTTACTATTGCTAGTTCTAATGCCTCTGCTAACATTTGTTCAGAACTTTGATATACAATGAACTGATAAGATTTATGTTGAAATTGAATTTAATATGCACTCCTTACATTGAGAAACCCTGATAAGTGTAAATGTTGCATAACGAGATTTTGTCTAGGGCTGAAAGCCCACTGATGATGATAAAACCCTGATGGGGTAAATGATGGACAATAAGATTATGTCTCGGGCTAAAGGCCCACTGTTGATGATTGCTATCAGATGAAGTAGAAGATAGAAATAATCATATGTGTTGCAATATGCAGATTTATTGTGATTCTTGCTTTGATCATTGTCCTTTTTGATAAACTTGACCTGTTTCATGTTTTTCTAGTTACGCGAGAATACACAGTTATGATATATGATGTTTTTAATTCTTTTAAGATGAGTTAAAGAGATTAATAATAAGTGAAATGATGGAACATCTAGTTAGGTGCCCTGAACACCATGAGTTTCCCCTGAGGACCACACTGGGGAAACAAAACAAATCTCCTTGTAGTAATCGATGAATTATGAGAAGGATTTTCGGAGTGTGGATTGAGACCTTAAAGGTTAGACTACTAGGATTTAGGAGTGAGTCATCTGGAGTGGCTCTGGCCCTAAATCCTTGTTTTGAAAGTCTATATCTAGATGGAATAGACTCTGATGAAATGAAATATGTGAAAAACTGTGATCTGTGATATACTGTTTTGTTGGTTCCTCTCTCGTGTACCTGAGATGAGGACGTGAACCTCTTTAGGAAACCCTGAGGTGGCCAGGGCCTGTTGTTGATATCTTAGGGTGGCTGGCTAAACCTTAAGATAGTGATGGTGAGTCGTTGACACAAGAATCAGGCGTGGTGACTTCTACTTGGTGAGATACAAGCCAATTAGTTTCAGGGCAAATGAATAAAAGACGATAAGTCGTGTAGAACATGATGTGAATGGTTGTTACATTCCTTATATTGCTACTTGATGATTTGTCATTATTGAGTACGCTTCTTGTTGTGAAAAGTAATCAATAATCATGCTGCTATGGATATTTTCTATTTCATATTATGATATGTCATGTTGACAATTTATAAATGATGGGATTTATATCCATTCTGAATATGAGTTAAATTGCTTTCTATTTGATCGTATTGTTTGGTAGATATGTATTATGAGTACTTCAGCTCTAGGACTACAGGATGTGTTCTTGGTCCGGCTAGTGGAGTGTCACAAATATAATGTTATTGTTATGTATTGATTCAAAATGCTTAGAACTTGACTTATTAGTCATGCAGTAGGATTCTTAATATGAACTAAAAAGTATATGATGATTTGTTCATAGACATGCTTTAAAAGATGTTTCAAAGTTATAATTAGTTTAAGTGATTACCTTATGTATAGGATTATATTACCATTGTAAGTTAGATATGACTTATGATAAAACTATCTATTAGAATTTTCAATATCTGCATGTTTTAGTTAAGTTTATTATACTTAATCTGATGCTGATGCATGTACCTAGCTTGAGTGGGAGGTATCCACTCACTGGGGCTCTATATGAGTCCCATGAAGTTATTTCAAATGTTTTTAGGTATAATTCTATCCATCGGAGAGGTCATGACAAAGAAGATATAAATGACATAATCTAGATAAACTAGAATGTCCTTGTACTCTCTCTTTCCTGGGATGGATTGTAAACTAAGTTTGTTCATCAATGTACATGTATCTGATGCAAACTGAACCGCATATGAGAACAAGATTTGATTCTTATTTTAATATAGTTGAATAATATTTTTGATATCTAAATGTGATGTCCATGATGTGACATTGATTTATGAATTTGTGAAGAAAGAAAAGCAAAAAGTTATTTGTATTTTTTGTATATTGTTTAATCCCCTTGGTTGAGAATTCATTTTTTAATTTCATAATCTGGGTTTATATTTAGGGATTATCTCTAATGGTTGGAATTTATGTTGATCAAAAGAGAGGGTCCCAACACACACAACCACTGATCAAGGTTCATTAAGGTCTCATCTATGACAATAAATAAGCCATAGTCCTTTAGAAGATCTCCCTGCAATGTGGTACAATGCTCCGTACTGGAGAGGTAGGCTCTCTTGAGATGAGAGATCATATGTGTGAAGCCTTTTCTACCCTCTCTACCATCCGAGAAATAATCAAGATTCTGAAAGGGATAATATAAGGCCCCTCTGATAGAATTCTTAGTAGGACACAAAGATCGTTGTTGATGACTGGATATGATTAAATCAATTATCATTTTCTTTTATAAAATTATAATAATTCATTGGAAGGTCAGGAATTTAAAGTAAGATATGGTTTAGAATAAAAAAAAACCATCCACTAGCTGGTATAGTTATCATAACGTAATTCCAATATATAAAATAAGTGATTTTTTATGGATTTTCCTATCTTTAATCTTGTAAAATTTATAAACTTAAAAATTAGAAATTAATAAATAAATATGTTTTAAAATCACAAAATTATAATCTATCAGATTGCATAATTTTCATAATTTAAGTCATTAATGATAAATCATGTTATTTTTATGGTTTCGTTTATAGTAGCCTAAACCCTAATACATATGAGTATTTAATAGGTAGATTTGGACCTTGGTTTGGATCTAGGATTTGATCCTGACTTTGGATACACGTTCTTGAGGTATGATGCTTCTCTTTATGAGTCATATTGAACAATAATTGTCTTCTCTCTCTCTCTGATTTGATTGTGGTATATTGCTTTGCAGATGACTTGGTTGTATATATCTAACCCAGTTGGGTCCAATCTCTAACTTTTTATCTTATGTCCTGTTTAAAATGCAATTTGAAACTCTCTTATTTAATCTTACTGATTCTTGTTCAATTTACTACCCTATTACATTATTCCATATTATTGTCCCATTTCATAATGGAAACTTTAAGTTGAAATGTTTTCTTGGATTCAAATATATCTTGCCTCTCTATTATATGCATGTTTGATTGTTAAGACCATTGTTATCTATTAGTGGTAGCACATTATGGGTTAGGACCTCATTGTACAACTTTTCTGATATTTGGGCTTTTGGTGCCCTCACCTGATGTATACATTATTATTTAGGATTGTGGGTTCTATCACCTCCTTCCTTGGCATAGAATGCAAAACGTTCTATCTGTATGATTAGATTGTCGTGGTCTACTATTTAATATGCATTCATGGAACATGATTATTTCTCTGATTAAGATTTAAAGGCAGGAATATTATTATTGTACATGTTATTTCATCATATAAGCTCTTTGTATTACTATACAAGAACTCTTTTGATATCCACTTGGATGATTTTGCCTCCCTCTTCATTGGGAAGCATGTTATATTACTTTTTATGTACTTTTCCCATATAAATATTCCAATCTCTATTATAAACGTGTACCAACTTTTGTTGATAATCTTCCACCTTGTCTTCTCTTGTCTATAGGGAAGGGGGAGTTCCCAACCCTTTAGTGGAGAAGATCTTGCTGTAGGTGACATTGAGTTGTATCCAGATCTAGAGTAGCTATTCTTTTTAGAGATAGATTGAAGTGGTTGGTTTACCCTTTATTGATCCTATGATATAGATTAGTTTTATTTTATGTACACCCTACATGGTGAAGAGCAATGGTAAACATAAATATTTTAATAGTTATATTTTATGTTCCACTGCTACACTTTTGGTGTTTAATACATTACATACTTGAATTATAGAATATGATCCTTTGTGAAAATGTATTCTTAAATTTGGCATTAGATGGCTTTCTATTATTAACATATTAGTAAGTGAGTGGCTCCCCTCTTCGATACCACTCCTTAAAGGATATGTTGGTTTCGAGAACAAAATCCTTTTGAAGGGTGGAGTCATGTAACACACCAACATTTATGTATCCTAACTCTATAAACCCTAAATCCATGATTAGGAGGTTAGTATGCTTTGTCCTTTAGATTTGACCAAATGGGGATAGAGTTATACCCTAATACAACTCTTTATAACACTAATGAATACAACTAATGTGTGTAACATGAATAAATCAAAGGCAAACCTAACATGTATAGGCCTTAAAGTATATATATCACAATAAGTGACAATATCATTTGTAATCAACATCACATATCATGATACTCCTATTAACCTAATAACCTGATTATGTGCTAACATGTAATTGAGTTCATGAAATATGTCACATATGCATTTTCTTATTAATACACATGCAATGTATTTAAGGTTCTTAATATCCATAAGGACAAATAACTGGACCTTATATGTGAATATGAATATCTAATGGGTATATATGAGTGAATTTTGAATTAATGGGACATAATTAGCTTACTAATCTTGTGTAATATAATATCATGAAACTCGATTTATAGTAATATAATGTTAACAAGAATCTAACAATGAATAATGAGGAAATATTGTTAAACCCTAATTGTACTAAAATCATACAATATAATCTTAAGATATAGATTTAGATTTAAAATTAGATTATTTGGGTCCTAACTATTCTAATGATCAATTTCAACACAATTATACAATGTTTGCTATCCCAATTTACTTAGAGAAGATAATCTTGAATGATACAATACCAACCTTAATTAGACTTTGGTTTATCAGTCTATTTCTCAAATTTTCACATCTTTAACTAAGTCTTGTTCTCACAACATTTTTTCATTTTGTATCCTATACATGGGCTCTTTAGGCCATCAAATCTACATTGTATGACTTTGAACCTTTCTTCTTCTTGGAGTTTGTCTCTGCCTAGACTCCACAGTCCATGTAACTTCATACTTATCCCCCACCACTCTCTATCCCTATTATCTCTCTTCTTCAACTCCTTATAAATTTATCAACATGTCTGTTGTGATGTTCCAATCTCATAGATCCCATACTCGATTGGGATTTTTTTGTCCCAATTCATCATATGCATGTTGGGCTCCTGATCACCATGCTTCCTCCTCCAGTTGAAACCTTTGCATCTACAACTCTTCACAGTTATATATAGTCATATCCCCATCTTTGCCAAACCCACATAAGCCTTTCCAAGATCTGGCTGCTCACCAATCCACTCACAAATATCTTACCCAACTTTACCTTGTTGTTCTATTTGAGGAAAGTTTGCCAACACATTCAAAACTGTTGAAAAATTTCCCAACATTGCATGCAATCTCAGAGTGTGTCTATGGATCTCCTTCCATAGTCATCAGAGCTAATTTGTGGTCTATCTCTAGTTCCCTCTTTTCACCCTTATCCTTCTTTTTGTTGTTGTTTGTGAGCTCTCATTAATCTTTGTAGTCAAACCCACTATTTTCTTCGCCTGAAGCTCTAAACTACTCGTTTAGATTTGTGTTATCTGTTGAATCACTAAGTTTCCACTGGTTTTGTAGTTTTGAATCTCACTTTTTCTCCATCAATGGCAAAAGGCCTGGTCAAAGGTTTGTAGACCTTGAGGCTTCATATTTGGGATGTTTGAGTCCACATGATCATCACAAACTATTGGTATATCCCCTAGTTTTCTGGTGTAATGATCTATGAGTTGTTCGTTGCCTTCAATTCTATTTATGAGATTTCTCTATGTGGGTTAAAGAATCAAAGTGAAGAAAAAGATCATTTGCAACATCATGTTTCTAGTCCTCATTTTCTATTTTTTTATTTTTCTACTAAGGACAAAATGTCCTTTCCTCTCAGTTTGGGAGGACACCCTGCTCATGGTATTTATCCTGGTCATTTTTTTCTTAGCGGGTGACTATTGGACCACCTTAGTGTGGGGTTTCACTACTAATTTTTGTTTTTGTTTTTAAGAAATTGGAAGCTTGAAATATCTTAGAAAAATTGTAGTAATTCATTGGTAAGTTATATATATATATATATATATATATATATATATATGAATTTAGAAAAATAATATCTACCCAATGGCCTAGTTTTAATCACCTAAATCCAACCTAATCAAAAGTCTATATTTTAGGGTTCACAATATACACCTTAAATAATGATTTATATACATCATGTGTTATTAGGTGAAAGTGCTCAATCTAGATCTAGGGTTTCAACCCGAACCTTTTCACACTCATCCTTGAGGAATGTTGCATCCCTTTTGAGTCTATGTTGATCAATTGTTCTATTTTCTCTCTATTTTGACCTAATTGTAAGATATAAGTGAAATGCGTCATTTGTTATCCATTTTTATTCTTTTGAGTCTCAAATTTTGAAATAGGTTGTATATCGACACTGCTAAATTGATATTGCACTTTGTCTTATAAGATTTGTGATCTTATTTATTCTATTTCCAATTGAACCCTAATTGGTGGATTTAAACTATATTATGCTATTTGTAAATTAAAACCCTAATTTTCTCATGATATACTCTTTTCCTCTGATGTTCTACTTTTTGGTTGGACAATCTTATTTGATCAACATCATGACTAAATTACAAGGGATTATAACTTGCTTTGATTTTTAGGGTTATGTGCCCTTTATGTTTTGGGATGGTGGTCACGTTCCCCATACCCAGGTTATGTGGCCACCTTTATATATTTGGGAGTTCGGTCATGTGACAACCTCTAGCTAGTTTTAGGGTTATGTACAATAATCACCATTATTTTATTAAATTCACTAGTATTGTTCTTATCTCACATGCATGCTGATTATTATTTATTATTGATGGGTCATGTACCCTAAATGCCTTGTGTATGCTTTGGAGGCATACTTTATTTTAATTTATGGAAAGTACCTCTTTTTATTTTCATTTGGTTGAATTTTTTTTTGACATCCACTTGGATGATTTCATTTCCCTCTTTGTTTAGGAAGCCTTATGGTATTTGCGGTCCTTTTTCCTATGGTTTCTCAATTCCTACTAATATGCACATATCGCATTTTTATGCTCATGATTTCCACTTTGCCTTCTCTTGTGGTGTATGCTTCCAAACCTTAGGTAGAGAGTAAGGAAGAGTGGACCAAAGTTGACCAAGACTTATTCAATGTAGTTGATCTTTCTTGGGAGATCGATAGAAGTAGTTGGCTAACCCTCTGTGACAAGTTTACTATAGTTTATTTTTATGTACACCCTACATGGTGAAGAACAATGTAAGAGATAAATATTGTAATAGTTAGATCTTTTATTTTCCAATGCTACATTTTAGTATCTTGAACACACCATTTGAATAATTTAGATTGTCATCCCTTATAAAATTTTTGGTATGATGTTTGGCATATGGGATGTTTCCTTCCAATTAATTCAAGGAGTGGATCCCCTCTTGTGTTTAACAACTTTGATCTTTTTATTTTCTTAATTTAGGTGCTAATCCATAGGACAACCTTGTATATTATTTTTGCATCTTGTTTTCATTTCACTCTCCTTGGCTTAAATAGGGCTTTAAGGTGGAAAGAAGAATATGATAATTAGAAGGGTTGGGAACCCCAAGCTTTTAGAGGGTGGCCAAGTCTTACTTATTTTTATCTTTTTGGGATCTTTTGATGTGGTGTAGAGGCAAGAACTACTGCATGAAAGTGGATGATGAGAGGGGTCACATGGTCAAGATCCCCATATAAAGTCTCTTACATGCAAGCTATTCCAACCATATTTCACAAGAAATGGAAAAACCATAATTAATGATCAATTATGGTAAACAACATTCTTTTTACAAGAATTGAATATCCCTAAACATCTATGGATTGCTTCAATTGCATTTCAACCAATCACATAATCATTTCACAAAAAGAGTGGAAAACATGCAAAAATTGAAACTTGTGATCATTTATAAATAATCAAGTCATAATGTGAGTGACTTTATCAAAGGTCTTACAATTCATCTCAATCCTTAAGAGATTAGGTTGAAATGTTCTCAAGGGAAATGAATTCCAAGGTTGGATAGATTCGGAAAAATGGTGCCAAAGCACCTCTACTCACATCAAGATCTACTTTACTAGGCAAGAAAAAGTGAGAAAGCAAATCCTAGCTAAAAACACAAAATAAATTAAAAAAAACTACATGCGGTTTACTATGATTGGATGTCATGTAAAAATGTATTTTTTTCAAAGTACAAAAATGTAAGAAACAAGTTACTTATTATGCAATGGTTCAATATGACAAATGAAAAGGAAATCTAGATAAGGGTGGGGGTTAGTTAAGTCAATCGATCATCTTAAAAAAAATATAGAACATAAGAGCAAAGAAAAAAGGATTACCAATTTACCACTCAAGATTTGAATTATGTTGTTCTCAACATGAAACAAAGGCTTCAAATAGTAGGGTGATAATCATGGATCTTTGGTTGCTTGACATCAACATTGTGGGACATGTATTTTACTCAAGTAGTGTAGTCCAAGATAACCATGATTGTTCTAAAGATAAGGGCAATTCTAGCTTTCATCTTGAGATAATAAGGCTTTCAACCCAACTTGATAATAACCACCACCATTGTTCTATGAAGTGAACATACATTCTATTTGTTTTCATGTAGATATCTAGATCATTTCAATAGTCTTATTATGTTAATATTGGATCATCAAATGGATTGGCTACTCCATAAGTCATTCTTATGGCTGTGTTCCTATTTTGAGACAAATCAAACACAACAAAAATATCTAGTGTGGTAAGTGTGAGTGTTTCTTAGAAATCATAAAATAGAAGTATAACTAAAAGTGAAAGGTATGAGGTCAAATTATTGCAAACCATGACGGGTAGCCTCCCATTGGAGCTAAGTTTCTTTCCTTCATCCAAGAAGAGTATTCCTTTAGTCATCCTCCATTTAGAAATCTCTTGGCCATTTTCTTAAAGTACATGGGCCCTCCTTAGCATAAAAGTGTGATCCTCATCCCAAAGGGAACATGTATCCTCATGTTCTCCTTTTCATCTTTGTCATCTCTTACCTCTTGTGGTTGTGAGATATTGAAGATATCATTGGTTATATGTCCTAAGAGCCATCATATGATGATTGTAAAAGTGGTAATTGTACTTGAGTTGATCATTCAGGCAATTCCACTTATTATGTTTATTTTGTATTGAAAAAATGTATAAACTTAATAATGTCCTAAGAGTGTTTTAATTCTTTGACATATGGTTTGGGTTGAGGACATGAGCATGATATCATATTTATAATAAAAACTCTCATTCTTGTTATGTCTCTAGTTGACTATTATTGTGGATAATATAAGTTGTGGATAGTATAAGACAACAATAATACACAACACTAGAACATACAGTGAGTGATGACTATGTCTTTCTTTTTTGGGTATGTCGGGAAGCTCTTTTTTTTTTTGGAATAAGGTAATAATATAGACCAAAAAGGTGGTATAGTTGAAACTATACAGAACAAGACAAAGCACCCTGGAAAAGGGCCCATAAGAAACTAAAACTGGGGGTCACATACAAAAACCCCAGTAAGTACGAGTATTATCATTCAGCCTATACAAAATGTCATTTCTATTCTTCATATGCCACTTGAGTTCGATGCCAAACTTGTTGATGAACATATTCTGGCTGGACTCCTTCTTCTCATGCATTCTCTTGTTGCTCTCATTCCATATAAAATAACTCAGCCCCGTTATACAGAGGTAGGTGTAGCTTTTCTGGTATTTGTCATGTTTAAACTCATCGTCGGCCCATTTGATAGCTTCTTTAAGATTATTGGGGACGTTCTAGCCCCAACCGTTTCTGAGGCACATGATACTCCAGATCTGTTTAGACCATCTGCAGTTGAAAAATAGATGTGTATTCATCTTGTTTGTATCTTTGCATAAAAGGCAAGTCTCGTCAATCGGAATGCCCCAACCGGCCAATCTATCAAGAGAAGGGAGCTTGTTTTGAATAGCTTTGTAACAGAAAACACTCCATTTGGGGTAGTGCGCACGACCCCATAAGTTAGTAGTCAACCCCATAACGGGAAAGCCTGTAGCAGTGTTGATCGGTGGTGACTGATTAGAAGACCAAACACCATTCACATCAACGCAAAACAGGTGTTGGTTGGCTACCACATGGGCACACATAACACGCCAAATTCGGGAGGGTCTGCTTCTCTCATCACAAACAAGATTAGAACCATATCTTTTCTTCATCCAAGCTTTCCAGCAGCACTGCGGTGAGTTGATAAATCTTAAGACACGACTGGCGTTACTCTTCTGCATGAGTTCCTCTGCATCTTTAATCTGCAAGCCTCCTTCTTGGAAAGGTTTAGCAATAGTTTCCCAAGCTATGGCGTGATTCAGCCCCACCCAAAGGAAACCGACTGTAAGAGACCTGAGAGAAAGCAAGATGGGGTTGGGTATAACACCCATAGAGGTCCAGAAGCGAAGCATACTTTGGAAAATAGATCTGATCAGCACAAGACGGCCTGCCATAGATATACGGAGCCCACTCCATTTCTCAATATTAATTCTGTACCTATCAAGACAGCCACAGAAGTTCTTGGATGTTATGTGACCTGCAATGAGGGGGAAGCCCAGATATATGGTAGGAAGACTGGCAACTTTCATGCCAATAACTTTCTTAAGTCTACCTCTTCTATTGTCGCAAGATTTGGAGAAGTATACTTGTGATTTTATGGCGCTCACATATAGGCCAGTGAGCTTACCAAACTTAAGAAGAAGGTGTTTGTATTCCTTGAGTCTTCTCATATTGCCTACTGTGAAAAGGAGGACATCATCTGCGAAGATGATGTGAGTCATCACTTTTGTCCCTTTGACTGTATAAGTTCTAATCAGGCCACTATCTTCAGCCGTATCAATCATCTTGGTTAAACCTTCCATCACCATTGTAAAGAGGAGTGGGGACAACGGGTCTCCTTGGCGAAGACCATTAGAAGATCTGAACATGCCATTAGGACACCCATTTATGAGGATAGAAAACGAGCACGTCTCCACGCATCGTTTGATAATGTGTGTCCAATTCTAATCAAACCCCATAGAGTACATCACCTGCCAGAGGTACTCCCAGTTTACATGATCGTAAGCCTTGCTGATATCAATCTTCATACAAGCTTTTGCATTAGATCTCTTCATATTGAATTCATTGAGAAATTCTGTAGCGAAGAGCGAGCAGTCTGACATGTTCCTACCTTTGATAAAGGCATTCTGATTTGGTGAGATAATATGGGGTAAAACCTCTTTCAGTCTATTAGCCAGAAGTTTGGAGATAATTTTAAATAACACTGAGCATCACGCTATCGGTATGAAGTCTGTCATCACCTTTGCGTTGTTGTTCTTGGGGATCAGTTTAATAAAATCATGATTAACAGCTCTAACCATCGCTCCACCGCTAAGAAGCCAATTCACAACAAGGCATATATCATGTTTGATTAAAGACCAAACCTTTTGGAAGAAATGACTATTAAAGCCATCTGGACCTGGGGCTTTGGAGTAGTGAATGGAAAAAAGCACTTTTTTAATTTCCTCCTCAGTAGCTTCCTTGCTTAGAGTAGCGTTCATCTCAGTTGTAACCTTCTTTGTAGGTAGACAGCTATCATCAAAAGAGTATGAATGATTGTTGTTGTACATGTTGGTGAAGTATTGAGTAGCAGTAACCACCAGTTCTTCACGTTTGTCAACTATTTCCCCTTTTTCGTTGATTAGTTCATAGATAGAGTCCCTCATTTCTTTTTTCCTAATGGCTGCATGGTAGATTTTGGAGTTCCGGTCTCCATCGGATATCCACTTTAGTCTGCTTCTTTGCCATAAGCAAACTTCTTCCGCTTTCTCACGTTTCCTGATTCTGTCCTCAGATTTGCCATAAGCTCTTTTATTTATCTTGCCTTCCTCTTGCAAGAAAATTCAAATCAGTATTACACTCACTAATGTTGTTTACAAAAATAAACACAGTACTACTACTACCATTACAAGACTCTAACTTTAGTTGATTACCAACACCAAGGGTGGGTTGATATAATGGAAAACTCAATGCATATTTTTAAATGATGCTTAGCTAGGGTATCCACAACTTTATTCTTATATCTACAAATGTAAATCACCCTCCAGATCACTCTCATCAACTTCTCAATTTTCAATATACAGTAAGCATATCTCGGGTAGGCAACCAAACTCTCATAAATAATCTTTATAGAAGTCATACAATCTCTATATGTTAACGTTCTTAAGATGTTTATCATCTATAAACTCCATCTCTAGATGAATTGCCACAATTTCTGCTTCTATAGCACCATGTATGTTATGCTTCCTTCCATATCCATCAATCCACCTACCCCTATTGTCCTGAACCACTATAGACAATGATGCTTCTTCATTATACGTAGCTGCATAAATATTGATTTTTCCATCCAAATTCCTTCTCTACTTTGTATTTAATCCAATCATTCTTGTGACCAAGCCTCTGCATGCATATTCATCTCCTTTGTGATGTGCCCAATCTGGTGCATTGAGTTCCTCATGATCTTATCAAACACATGAGTATTTTGACACTACCATATATAATCTCTAGTAAAAGGAACATCCTTTGAACATCTGGTAGTTTGGACAAGTAATGCATTTTGCATTCCCTTGAATCATTATAACTGGAGAAATTGCTCAGATCTAAAGTGTCCAAGATCATAGTCCAAAATGGTTTACAAAACTTACAATCCCTCAAAGCATGCATTATTGTTTCCTCACCATAATTGCACCGTACGCACCAGTCATAATCAATAATATGCCTCACTTCTCCTCAACATTGGTAAGGAGTGCTCATGCTCTACTATCCATGCAAACATTTAGAGTTTGCACACAACTTTGGCCTGCCAAATAAGCTTCCTATCACCATCAAGTGCAATGTCTCCAGATTGCCTCAATATTTTATAAGTAGACTTAGCCATGTATCATCCATTATTTGTACGATCCCAGACCTAAACATCCTCCCGATATCCTACAATAGGTATATTAACCTTTATGATAATAGTTTCATCATTAAACTAGTCTTTCAAGAACCCTATGTCCCAATTACCAGAAAGATCAATCACACTTTTGACATTAAGGTCCCTTAACAATGTTGGAACCAACTAGATAGTATGATCTTTGAGAAGTAAGTTAGATTTAACCATCATTCATACTTGAAATTAATACATTAGCCACTCGACGACATAGTTTGGCACTTTTGAGAATGAGTTGCTTACTTTTCATAGAAACCTTCCCCAATCTTGATAGCGTCTGGAAATTGTTATTGTTAAAATACTAAGATTTTGTCTACATTACTTTTCACCATAAATCTTCCCTTCCTCTTGTCTTATCCCAGATATTCTTCACTAGTAGAGCTTGGTTCCATTCATGCATATATTTAATCCCCAAAAAAACTCTTTCCTTTGGAATGGTCACCTTATTTCAAGACACAGGTGATATAGGATTGGCCTAATGATCTCCTCCTCAGATGAATTGACAAATAGTACAATCAATACAAGCACAAATCTTCACAGGTTGGGCATCTATTTACATCATGTGAGTGGGTGTGGAAATCAATGTGGATTTGGAAAGGTAGACTCTACCTCCAAGGGACATGCTTTATGCTGACCATGCATTCACTCTACTCGAAACTTTACAAAACACCTCAGAATTGCTATCTTTGTTTATTTTATGATGAATAATAGGAACTTTGAGATACTTCCCTAGGTCTTTTGTCACCTAAAAATCACTAATAGATTCCACCTTGTTGAGAGAAGAAGATCCTAGTCTTAGAAACCAAAATAGATTGTCTATAAGCCTTATAAAAGGTGTTGAAGCACTTTTATAATTCACATTTGTTCATAGCTTCAACAAATAGAAACAAGTCATGAGAAAAATACACGTGTGAAATTTCAAGATATGCTACACTATGCTTTACCGACTTTCATTATTTTTTTTGTACATTGTGATTGATCAACTGACTATGCTTGTCCAATTATAACACAAGAAGATAAGGTAAAAGGGGATCCCCTTGCCTAAGACAACATCTGAATTTGAATTTCTTGGACAACTTCCCCTTCCAAGCAATAGAGATCAACCCACCTAATAAAGAATGCATATTACATTTCAGTATATTAAAAGAGAGATTTACATGTATGAGGGTATCTTCTACAAACTGCCAAGACATTTGGTCCTAGACATCATCTTTTTACCCATATTTCTTTTCATATTATTCACAATCTCCTACACAAGAGTAATAATACCAGTGACTTTCCTTCCAAAAAAAAAATTACTTTGTTCCTTAGGAATTCATCTTGGCATAAATTCCTTGAGTCTTTCCACCAAAAATGTTGAGGTTATTTTCAGAACAACATTGTTAAGAGATATTGGTCTAAGTTGTTCACACTCTCAAGTCTCAACCTCTTGGGAATAGGAGCAATCGTTGCATTACACATGTATGCATATAATGCCACACCAACAATTACTTTACAAACAGTGCAAACAATAGAATTTCCAACCACATTTTAGCCCTTATGAAGAAAAAGGGCACTTACCCTATCTAGTCCCATAGAATTGCCTTATTTAGGCACATGTTCTTGCTCCATGAATATCTCAGTACATTAGTAAAATCCTTCACCTTGTACCAAGATGTGCATCTAATGAATCCGTTCACATTCAAAGACTTCTTTTAGATTTTCAACTAAAGTGGGAAGTGATTCGTGTACGTGCGCAGTATATTTTCCACAATAATGTCCACACATTGCTGAATGAAAATTTCATTTATGACTACTTGATCAATCTTACAACAACCCATGATTATAAGTATACTTCATCTATGAGTAACTCAAGACAGAGAGGGAAACTTCCACAAGAGTGTCACTGAATGGGGGCACCTCATGAAATTTGAAAAGATTGATGCTTAATTTTTTGTTACGATCTATCATGGTGTTAAAGTCACCCATAACCACACTAGGTACTTGGGTATTATTTCTCATTATCACTAGTGTCCCCACAACAACCTCCTTATAGAGATATTAGGACCAACATAGACTAAGGTAGTATCCAGGAATTGTTGATCATGCAAGAAATGAATTGTCTATTAATGTTTAAAATTTTGATGTTATAGACCGAAAGATCCCAACAGATCCAAATGCCGCATGTAATTCCCCTTGCTTCAACCCTATGATATTTCTTGAAGGTTAACCTCTTGATCATATTCTATGCATTCTTGTTGCTTATAGGTGGTTCTAGGATTGTGATGATCTTTGGCTTTCTAATCAACATAAAATCCTTCAGAGTGTTGCAAGTGTCATCATTCCCAATTCCCCACACATTCTAAGACATGATATAAATCATAAGAGTATCACTAGATGGAGAAAGAAAACTAGGTAATGCTTATTGAGATTGGTTATCCATCTTGATGAATATGTCTCTTTAGTTATGATATTGGATATCAACTCAGATGCATGGGTACTTGTTAGGAGATAAGTTGTACTGGATAGACCCACCTTGAGATTAACACATGGAAGGTAATGACATGTCAGAGTCATATCTCAATGTGACAGTGGTGATTGTGATCCTTAGACCTAAAGTCATTGCAGTAACAAATGTTGTTATGTGTACTTTGACACTAGCCCAATGTGCTCCAAAATAAAAGTTGCCAAAAAGGTGGTGATTGAGTACACTATGACACATGGGCATGTTGTGTCTACATGGAATTTCTCCCTCCTTAAGAGTGGTTTCCACTGGCACTTGATAAGTGAGACTATGAAATTCATGGCCATGCTTGTGTGAGTGCATATATGAAATTGAGCTCATATTATCTCAAATAGTCTTTTCTAGTTCAAGGAACATAGATTGAATGTTGAGAGGATGAAATTCCATGTCTTGAGTTCAATTCAGATGTGTGTGACAAATTTATTATGTGTTCATGGAAACATTGTTTAGTGTACAAGTTGTAGTTGATATCCAACTAATTCCTATTAATTGGGTGGAAATGATGTGTGGCTAGAAACCAATCTTTTCTTGTGTTGTTTTGAACATCACTACCAACATAATTAGGAACTTATCTAGTCACACACATACGGATGCATAAGGGAATTAAAGTTTGTAATCAACATATAGTTAGAACCATTTTGAATCAAAAATAGGTTGATTAACTATTATATAGAGCGATTAGAATGTATGATTAGAAGGTCATAATGTCTTATCAGCCAATCAGATGATTGGTTTAATAGATCAATTTATTGTGAATTGATCGACCAAGTGTTCCACTAAAATTCTAAGATCACACAAACTTCTTTTAAGATCGAATGATCACCATTCGATAGAGAAAGCCTTAGATTTCATATCCAGATTCAGACCGTGATTGGGCGATCTACTTCTGAGATTGGACAATCATGTACAGAGATTGGGTGATCAACTTTTGAGATTAGGCAATCTCAAATCTAATCCAAGTTTTTAGCATTAAACTATTTTTTTGGTAGGACGGGATTGGAACTAGGTTTTCCCAACCCCATGAATCTCCTCTATAATGGAGACATATCTCAAATAGTTAGACACAACTCTTGAGATAAATTGTGAGACAAGTTGGTTGTCAAACTTCTATCTTGGAGAGATAAAGTCACCTTAAAGGCTACTTCTCAAGATAGGAGAATAAATGGAGTTTTGAGATGCCTAGCACGTCAAACAATCATGTTTGTATTTGACTTGGTGACCAAGGTGGTGCACTATGTTCTCCCTCATACATGTGGATGAAGTATAGATGATGCATATGTATGGAGTTTTAGAGCACACATTCTATAAGATGACACCAAGTTGTTACTTGGTGGAAGATTTAGATCTATTGATATTCTATCCATATTTCTTGGTGTCCTTTCTAGATCTAGATGCACAAGATCGAGTTCTTCACTGGCATAAAACACGTCTACTTGTTAAAGACAAGTAGTGTGCACAAAGGTATCACCTTTATCCCCTCTTATGTCTTTCATTCACCTATATTTTATAGTTGCGATGGATGCAAAAACTTGGGTAGAAAGGGAAGGATTTTTTTATTCCATTACACCCCTTCTCCAAATATCAACAACGACATCAAAGCTGAAGTTAGATGCTTTTAACTCCAGTTTGGGTTTGGAACAATAAATTATTTATTAGATGAATAAATGTGCAATCTTCTATCCATGATATTCACCAAATATCATATATGATATGATATGTATTACACAAATTCATAAGAAGCCTTAAAATCAATTTTGTTTAGTGGATGTGGATATGGAATTAGATCATCATGGTGTGATTTAGAACATGTAATTTCAACATTTTGATTTTAATCAAACATCACGTAACATGTACATGGATTGAATTCCATGTCTCTCTCTATTCATTTTCTATGTATATTTTGATTATGCAATTAGAATATGATGATGTGATAACATCAATGGTGGACCACAACTGAGAGGAGGGATCAAACGCCCATGCCAAAGAGGATGGTCCTTAGAGGGTTTCTAATCAAGATGAGACGATGGATCTACAAAAAAACAAGGTTTACCAAATTAGGGACTTCTGATATACCAATGAGCTTGTCTAATCAGGCGATCAAGAACCCTAAAAAAGGAAACATTAGGACTAAATTTATATGTAAACCTCTTAGCTATTTTTCAACAATACTTGTTGGCTCGAGTTGTTGTACTACTTCCTATATCTTATTTTATGGCATGTGGTGATTGTTAAAGTATATTATATGTATAACAATGTATATGTAATGGTAATCGAGTACATAGAAATATGTATATAAATCCATTAAAATAATATCAATGCTAAAGATGCCTTCCAACTACAATACACATAAAAACCTTGTTTGACTAAGTATGGCCACACCAAGTGTGGTTCACTGTCTACCTTGAGGAAGTGTGATAATAAGTATGTAGGCCTGCCAAGAAGGGTGCATACTTATTGTATTTTCATTGGGTTGGACTTGACTAGGTTACCTTAATGAGATTAAGCACCTAGAGGTATAAAGGTGGCATATAATTCATATGATGAGTTATTGACATAGAGTTGTCCTACCATCTATCTAAGAATTGCATATGATGCAATTGGTAAAATTTTTACATACCTTAATAATTAAGTTATGGGTTGTCTTGATTATTTTGATCTTTGACCACTAGAAGATTTCACACTGTAATCTTCTAAATTAGTAGTAAGGGATATTCATTTACATAAAATGGTGGGAGTCTAATTAACTAAATTGAAAATTTATTTCATCAACCAAATTAATTTTCAATTCAATTGACTCATACAAAATGTATTATGTGTAGATCAATGGTGAACACCGAAAACAATTTTATGACTGTGGTCTATCCTTGAGAAAGAGAATTTAAATGAGAATAATTTTAACAATTGTTTTAGGATTATGATAATTTTTCTCACACATTAGTATGTCTTGAACACACTGGTACCTAATGAACCAACTCCTAATGCGCCTAGAGTGGAAATGGATTCTTACAAGAAACATTTTGATGACAACGTAGACATCTAATGCCTAAGACTTTTCTCGATGAATCATGAGCTTCATGAGTGACCCGAGAACATGAATGTCATTGAGATGTTAAACAATCTTTGGAACATGTATTAAGAATAAGCGAGGCAAGATATCGATGATGTCTTTAAGGCCCTATTTATGAGAAAGATGGTAGAAGGTGATCTGATTGGACCTCATTTACTCAAGTTAATTGGGATGTGGAAAGTCTTTCCAGACAAATATCTCCTTTAGGTTAAGAGTTTCCAAAGACAAAGTCCTACAATTATTTTCAATTTGATATGAGATATTTTTCATTAGTTACAACATGAATAATTTTGATAAACATTGACTGAGTTTTTGGCATGTTGCGAACTATTGGGGTGCAAATGAAAGACAAGCTCAATTCAATGATGATGGTTAAAAATGGGAAAATAAAGGGAAAATGAAACACTAAGAAAGGTTCTGAAGCTAGCTAAAAGTTTTGTTCACTTATGGCAAAAGGAGGATGGCTAAGGAAATTAATTGTCACCAGGATGGACATTGGAAGAGAAATTGTCAGGTCTACCTTGAGGAGTTGAAGAACAAGAAGAAGGGGGTAGGGATATATACTTCATGTATATATGTTATTGAAATAAACTTATATATGTTATTGAAATAAACTTATCTACTTATTCAACATGGGTAGTGGATATCGTATGTGGATCTCATATATGCTCAAAGTTCCATGATCTAAAAAGAAGTAGACACATAAATAAAAGGGAGGTGGAACAAGGCATTGCAAAAGGAACAAGAGTTGCTAGAACTCCAGTAGGCACATATTGTTTCTCTCTACCCAATGGGTTTGTAAAAGAGTTAGAGAACTAGTATTATGTACCTTCTATAAATAGAAACATTATATATCTATCTTGTTTGGATAAGAATGGTTTTGAGTTTCTAATAAAGAACAGTCATATTTCCATGTCCAAAGATGAGATCCTTTATGGAAGTGCCCCTATGTCTTATGGTATTTATTTATTAGATCTCAAGACAAATACATATAACATAAATATCAAGAAGTTAAACTCAATGACTCATACAAAATGTGTCATTGGCACTATTGTACAAGGCACAGAAATAAGAAGCACATTTCTAGACTCCATAAAGATTGTTATCTAGATTTCTTTTATTTTGAACCAATAGAGACTTGAAAATCTCATTGAGTAAGATGAAAAAAGCAACTTTAACTAGAAATAGTGAGAGAGCGAGTGAATTACTAGGAATCATACATATTTATGTGTGTGGACCTTTTAGTATATGTTTTAGAGGTAGATATTAAACTTCATCACTTTTATTGATGAATTTAGTAGATATGGATATGTGTATCTTATGAAACACAAATCAAAATCCTTTTAAAATTTCAAGGAATGTATGATGGAATACAAAACCAACTTGGTAAAAAAATTAAAGCACTTCATAAAGATCAAGGTGGTGAATATCTTAGATAAGAGTTTGAAGTCCTTTTGAGGGATTGTGGTATTGTATCAAAATGGACTTCACTTGGAACACCACAACATAATAGTGTATTAGAAAATAGGAATCTCACCATGTTGGACATGGCATTATCAATGATGAGTTTGGTTGATATTCCAATTTCCTTTTGGGGGTATGCTCTTGAAACCACCACATTTACAGTTAACTGACTACCTTCCAAATCTGTTGAAAAGCCATCATATGAGATATGGAATGGGAACCATCCCAATATGTCTTTCATGAAAATTTGGGGATGTGAAGCTTATGTCAAGAAATTTTTCAGTGAAAATCTTGGACTCAGATTGAATAAATGTAATTTTGTTGGATACTCTATGGAAACTAAGGGTTACTACTTCTATTCTTATATGAAAACAAAGTGTTTGTTTCCAAAGAAGTTCTATTCCTTGAAAATGTTTTATTTCTAGAGGAACCAGTGGGATACAAATGGAACTTGAAGAAGTTTAAGACCAACAATACACCATGAATCCTATGGAGATACTTAAGGAACAAGAAGAACCACATATTGTTGTGGAACCTCAATTCCCTATCACAACATAGGAACCTCAAAAGTCTAGCGGGGCACATCTTGAGACAGAGAGATATGTATTTCTATAACTCAATAAGATGAAGTGTTGGTCATTAAAGATGATGAACTAACTACCTACAACGAGGATAATGAGGGACTAGATCCTGAGAAATGAGTTGGGACCATGAGATCTGAGATGGACTCTATGTATACCAGCAAGGTTTGCAGCTTGGTGGATTCATCTTAAGGGGTGAAACCCATAGAGTGCAAATGAGTCCTCAAGAAGAAGACTGACATGGATGGTAATGTAAAAACCTACAAAGGAGGTTGGACACAAAAGCTTTCAAAAAGTTCAAGGTGTTGACTATGATGAAGCCTTATCACCATTTTCCATGGTTAAATCGATCAAGACCATGTTTGCAATTGCATCTTGTCATGACTATGCTATTTGGCAAATGGATGTTAAAACTACTTTCCTTAACAAGAATCTTCTACATGATGTGTACATGACAAAGCCTAAAGGTTTTATCCCTCTAACTGAAGCCAATAAAGTCTACAAGCTACAAAGATCAAACTATGGATTGAAGTAAGCATCTCAGAGTTGGAATATTCATTTTGATGAAATGGTAAAATAGTTTGGATTTACTCAAAATAAAGTTGAACCTAGTGTCTATTGGGAAATATGACATCATATATTGCAGATGAAACAATTTTTTTACTACCACATACTCCTTGAACAGTAGATCATGTCAACAACTATGTAATGGGAAAGAGAGTTGCAAGGTTTATACATGGTCATGGAGCAAGTCCAGTGACTATCCCTTGCTATAGTGTACTCCTTTCTCAAGTCGCACCTAGATGGTTGTCAGCAACGCCTCCTAATTGATCACCACAGATGGAAGTTGCATGCATCCTCCTAGAGGATGACAACAATTTCCTCGCCTCTATAGTAGTCCACACAGACCACTGTGAACTCTTGTCATTTTAGATGAACTAACAAGAAGGAGTTGTCCATTCTAGTCAGTGTGCAAAACTGACTCATTCTCCTAAATGTCTCTCCCTAGATATCCCTCCCTTTGTTGGGTAGGACTTGCTCGGGTTCTCATGTTACCACAACTGTGAGAAGACAACATTTGTTATATCTACTTGTATCTTTGAAAGGCCTCCAATACCCCTCTATTTATAGGAGGTTCATGGTCAAGACTTATAGTCTGAGCGGGAGTTGAAGAGGCAGAATTTCATGAATTTTTCGGAACCTACAAACATTGAACTGGTCGGTTCACTACTGAACCAGTCAGTTCACATGTGAGATGATCAGTTCAACTCTTGAAATGATCATTTCATGATGTTTTCCCATTTCAACTATATTGAAAATTAGTATTCGATTAATGCATAATATGATGCCAACATCAATGCTTGATCTAATCACATTGATCAAGCAAATGGTCAGTTCAGACATCTGATCCAATTAGTTCAATTGCTGAGCCAATCATTTTAAAATTTTGATTTCCAATGTTAGTTCAAAGTGACCTGACACTTGAATTGGTCAGTTCAACAATTGAACTGATTGGTTCACAGTACAATCAGTCAACTTTCAACCTTTGTTGTTTAAATTTAATGCCTAAACATCATTCATGGATAAATTCCTATTCTATGTGTATCCTATGCGTGTGACTCTATAGCTTCCAACTTATGTTGGTAGTGAATGTTCATAACTAACTTACAACATACAAGCAATGAGTGGTATCTAGCAAGACATTATTTCTACCAAGTAATTCAGAAATTCGAAGAACAACTTCAACCTACAATTTATGATCAACATTATAGTGATTATATTGTTCATTTGTCCCTGATATCCAGATTGAAATCGAGGCATGGAATCATCATCCTCTAAACGTTCAATCCATGTTCCTTGAACTAGAGTAGACTTTTTGAGATGTATGTGAGTTCAATATCATATATATTGACTCACATGTGCATGGCCATGCTTTTCTCAGTCTCACTTATCAAGTGACAAGATGTCAAACTCCTGTAGAAGGGACAAATCCCATCTACATCACTCATAGTCAGTACCCATATGTCATAATGCATCTGAGCATCACCTTTATGGAAGCCCTTATTTAAAGTCACGTTTTGATGATGTTAAAGTACATCAACCAACATGTGATGAGTGTAGTAATTTCATGTCTAAGAACCACAATTACCACCATCACTTTAAGAGCTGATTCTGAATACCATTCAATGGTTTCCATGTGTCACTCTCATGATGGACCTGTCTGATACATTGTTTTCTGACACATATCTATGTGTTTAGTTTGATGACACACATCATGACTAATGATATTCTATCATCAACAAACACACACTTTAGTCTTATGTGTTGTTTCTATCTATCAACCTTCCACAATAACATCTGACTAGGGACATAACAAGAATGCATATACTCTAAACATTCATATGATCTCATTTTTTAGGTCCTTAACCTGAAGACAAATATCATTGAGTAACATCATTCTTTCTACATTTATTATGTTACATCGTTATCTCATAACTTAATCAAACATAATAAATTGGAAGATTTCCTTTATTATTAATCAAATCGTATACAAGATATGCAATTACAATCATCATATGATTGTCTCTCTAGGCATATACCAGCATAATCCCATTTGTACTTAGAGACAATCACCCATGAACTTATTCCCAACTGATCTAACATGACCTTCATGCTTCTGATGCAAAAGTGCTTTTGTCAAGGGTCATCCACATTGCTTTCAATTGGTATTATGAAAATCTCACATATCTTTGTTGTATGATTCTCATATGAGAAGGAACTATCATTATATTTTCTTGGAACGCTGATGCGATTTGGGTTCCTTAGCTTATGCAATAGCTCCATTATTGTCACAATATAGCTCAATTGTATCACAAATGTTTGAAGCCACCCCAAGTTAAAAAATGAACTTCTTGATCCAAACAACTTCCTTTATTGCATTAGATGCAACAATATACCCATACACTATTGTAGAATCAACAACTATTTCTTGCTTGGAACTCTTCTAGCTTAAATCTTTGTTGATAAGGAAAACACAAATCTAGGTTGTGATCTATAATCATCTTTGTCAGTTTGGAAGCTTGCATCAATGTAACCTTTTACAAACAAGTCTTCCTCTCCACCATAGACAAGGAACCAATCCTTGGTTCCTCTCAAGTACTTAAGGATGTTCTTCACAAAAGTTTAGTGGGCATCACTAGGATCTGAGTGATATATTCTCATCATGCTTAGGGCATATGAGACATCAGAATGAGTAAATATCATTGTGTACATGTTAGATCCAATTGCAGATGCATATGGAGTCCTACTCATGTGTTCCCTTTCTTCACAAGAATTAGGACATTGATCTCTAGAGATAGTAATACCATGAGATACAGGCAACTTTCCTCTCTTTGAGTTATTCATGTTGAACCTCTTCAACACTTTGTCAATGTATGTGCTATTACCTAGTCCAAGAAGCCTTTTATATCTATATCTATAGATCTTGATCCTAAGATGTAGGATGCTTCACCAAGTCCTTCATAGAATATATTTCCTAGCTAGGTTTTTACCACATGAAAAAGAGGAATGTCATTCCCCATCAATAGTATGTCTCTAAGACCATTGACCTATGTTTTGGCCTAACCCTATTTGTTTTGCCTGATTAAGTGCTTAGAACCTTTCTCTAATCCTTTGAGATGCTTTTAAATCTTGAGGAGAGCTTAAATTTCCAATTTGAGCTTTTTGGATGATGTTTGTTCTTTATATGCTTGTTTTGAGTCAAATTGCAACTAACCCTATTGTGAGGGTTATATTGCAATTTGCCACATCTAGTGTGTACCTTCGCTCCCTTGACATCATGAGAGAGAGTTTGATTCTTTGGGGCACTTTAGTTGAGCCTTGGATGAGTGGTGACACCCCTAGAGGTGATTAGGGTTTCTAGGGTTTTTCTTGGTGTCGACCATGCATGCATGGTTGAGTGTAGCGACCCTTGTCTCAACCTTGTAGTGTGTTTTGGGGTGTGTCTCGACCAAGACATAGGTGGTTTTGTCTCAACCATGATGGTATTGAGTGGTTGGGTTCATACAACTGTCATCTTGTGGAGTGTATCGACCTTGAGTGTCTTGGTGACCTTTTGTCTCAACTTGGATATATATGATGCTCTTGTTTCGACCTCCTTAAGGTGTTGTGATTGAAACCAATGTGTTGGGGACCTAAGTGGTCGAGACTCAACATTGGTTGTATCACCATCTCGTGCATGCATGCCTTAAGTGGTTTCATGTGTGTTTCTTGGGTGGATAAGTGTCTTTTGGTGCCTTTAGGTGTTAACTCCTCATCTCCACCCTCCTTCTCTCCTCCTCAAGTATATAAACCCTCTTCTCTCCATGCAAGTGACCCTTTTTTATCCTCTTCCTTCTCCTTCCTTGCTTGCTCATCCTTAGAGTCTTGAAGAGCTGGAAGAACTGATCCTTGGAGCTTTGGTGATTGAGATCCCTTGCATGTGGTGACTTTTGGTCATCTTCAACCTTGGTAAGTGTTTACCTTTCTTTGGTGGCATTTTCCTTTGATATTCTACCCCATCTTCTTCTCTTTTCTCGGCCATAGACTGTGATCTATCCATGGTGGTCATTTTGGAGAGAAACTCCTCATCACAAGGGTCATAGACCATGTTTTGACAAGGTGGTACCCAACTGAGAGGAAGTTTCTTCTTTCTTTCTCCCGTATTCTTTTGGTTCAGCCTATAGTTTCTTATCCCATTTTTTGAGCAATATTTGACCTTGGTGTCTTCTTCTTCTTGAGCTGATCTTGTGGCCGGAAGTGAAACCTTTTGTTGATCCTTTGGTGGAGCTTCATCATCCTTGGTGATCGTGTGCTTGGAGTTGATCTTCCTTAAGGCGGGTTATATAACACTCTACCCTCTCTATTATTGCACCTTTCATTACATGCTTGTTTTTTTCTCTCTCTAAAACGTTCCCTTAACATTCTAGTAGACGATACCATGTTCTAGAACTTGAATGATGGTGGTTATCATGCTTGGTTTTCTTGGAATCGAAAGCCCTAATTCAAGATACCCGATTTTAGTGATGGTTGTGTAATGATGATTTTCTTCCTATCTTTTGACCTTGGTTGTGACCACATGCATGAGGTTCATGTACCTTGATGTATGGTAGAGTTTAAGTTCTATTTTGGACGTGTTAGGTGTGGGTTATCTCTTCTTTCATAAGGTTCTTTCATGGTGGTTTCATGACACTTGTGCTAGGGTTTTTGGTGGCCGATCTTGTGTGAAGTTTCTCTCCTTGAGGATGGTGGTTTTTCCTTGCTTGTAATCTTGTATTTTATCCATGTAATACTTCTATTTTCCTCTTGGTTAATCCCTATTATGATGATGGTCTTTTGCCTTGGTGGTAGCTTGACCTTGGTGGTTGCTACACCTTGATTTCTTCTTGGGTCGAGACACTTTTCTATGGTGTTTGGTCGAGATGTTGTTCCTATTTTGGGTCAAGACAAGTGCCTTAGAAAACTTTTTGTTTTGAGGTCAATACATCTTTTGTTTTAAAGTTGAGACAACTTTTGGTTTGAGGTTGAGACATGTGTTTTAAGGAGGGGTCTAAACACTAATTCATGAGATGGTTGAGACACAAGTTTGTGTGGTGGTCGAGACACCTAGTTGGTTGGAGTCGAGACACCTAGGTCTGTTGTGGTCGAGACACCTAGGTCTGTTGCGGTAGAGACACCTAGATCTATAGCAGTCAAGACACCTTACATGAAGGTGGTCGAGACACTTGTTCCATGGGTGGTGGAGACACATACTTAATCATATAATCAACACATGTATATGAGTAAGAAAGTAATGGTTTATGTATAGTGTTGTTTGAATGGTTGTTTGGTTAACCCTAATCATGTTTCCTAACTTTAATATGTTCCAAGAAAGTGGAAGATGGTGTACGTATGGTTTGGTGATTGAATATAACAATAAAATCCTAATTGGCTATACATGTAACCCTAACTCTAATGCTGGGAAATATGATGTGCTTGCTTGTCTCACTTGGAGTGGTTACCATAATGTGATACTTTCTCTCTATTATTTATGAATACCTAACCTTACATGTGAAATGAATGCCATGTCTTGTGTATGATGTGGTGATGATTATATAATACATGGTGATGTCTATAAGCCTTTATGAGACTTAATGAGATGATATTGATGTGATGGGTCCTATGAGATGGTGAAGGCTTGATGCCTATTGTGAGGTGATATCCTCTAGTGATATGATTGAGGGATTGATGTCCCATAGTGATGTGATATTAGTGATGGCCTTGTGAATAGGATTGCTACAAATATCATATGGTGATGATGTGACTTATCCACACCTTATACCTTTATATCTTATGGAGTTGCATCATTCCCTTATCTTTGTTGATTTTTTTTGGATTTGTACATTGTAACTTGATTGATGCTAAAAGACACTTAATTGGCATAAATATTCAAGTGGAACCTTAATCATGTAGGTTCCATGTGTGATAGATCCATTCCAGTGTTAGTCTTAGTGCTGGATGGTGAAATACTCATTCCCACGGGAAACTCAGAGTGCATATTTTTGAATATGCGGGGGTGCAAGTCGAGTATCTCCTTACATCCATAATTACATGATGTGTGAGACGTCCATGCATGAGTTGATCTCCTTATGATATGTGATAGAAAACAATGTAAATACATGTGATGCCTCTTTTTATAACGGCCATGCGTGATCCTGTTCTTCTAGTGTCGTTACCTATACCAAGGTGGGCTAGGTGTGATTATATAAGGATGGCCATGCGTGAGCCAATCCTTCAGCTTGACTATAAGGCATTGTTGTAGTTGACTAATATGTTTCTATGGAGAAGAGATGTTGGGGAGGTCGTGAATTCCAACTCTTTCATTGATCTTGCATGGCACCAATTTCGACGTAGCAGTGGTCGGTTGGATTTGGGTGGTACAACTCAAATCCTCTGGGCAATAATAAAATACTTAATACAACCATGTAGTATATTTGCTTAGGGTCAAGTGTGAATAACATTGGTTGAAACCTTTGCCTTGTATTGTAGTGCGCTAAGAGAAATCAACTATTATACATGTTCTTCATATTCCTTTTTAGAATATTGATTGTTCTACTGCTCAGTGATACCTTCCTAGTTTTTCTTAATCTACTTTATTTTTAGATACATGTCATTTAGCTAAATCTGCTCAACTTGCTAAGTATTTTATCTACCCTCTTAGTTATCTATGATTTAATAGACATTGGTGTAGTGTTATATCTCTCTCTTGGACATTTGGTCTCACCTTGTGGGTTTCCACATCTTTTAGGTGGTCATGTACAAAGAGGTAGAGATCGTGCAACTGGGGAAAAGCAACAACAAGAGCAGTAGCCGATAAGGTTAGATGTGTTGCTAGTCTTTGGTGATAGATTCCTAGATGTCGTCCCTGCACACTCAAGTCTTTGGGAGTTGTTCTTGATGTGTTTTGTGGTTATATTATTGATAAAAGGTTTTTGGATCGTGAGCCATGTATGTAACATATGGCATGTGTATATGTATATATGTGAAATAGGTACCTCATGTAATAGGTTGATGATAGGAACGACAATGTACAAAGATGTAATCACCTTGTGATATGATATGTAGTGCATGTGGTAGGCTTGTGGATTATATGCGATAAGTTTTTTCTTGTAGTGATTTTGCTAAATCGGTTTAATTTCCTATGTTTTCTGGTGATCTGCATGTTTATTTTTAGTTCCAAACTTTGGTTTGGAGAAATCTTTCTTTGTATGGCAATGGGTGTCACAATGTCATACACATAAAATATGATGAATACAATCATGCTCCCACTAACCTTATTATACACACAAGGTTCATCTTCATTTTGAGTAAAGCCAAACTCTTTGACTATCTCATCAAAACAAAGATTCCAACTCTGAGATGCTTGCTTCAATCCATAGATTGACCTTTGTAGCTTAAAAACTTTATTTGCATCCTTTGGATTTATAAAACCCTCAAGTTGTGTCATGTACACATCCTCTAGAAGATTCCCACTAAGCAATGTAGTTTTAACATCCATCTGCCAAATCTCATAGTCATGATAAGATGCAATAACAAGCATGATACTGATGGACTTAACCATTGCAATTGGAGAAAAAGTTTCATCATAGTAAACACCTTGAACTTGTCTAAAACCCTATATTCACTTATAGGTTTGTACCTTACCATTCATGTCGATCTTCTTCTTGAAGACCCCTACTTGCACCCTATGTGTTTTACCCCTTCAGGTGGATCCACCAACGTCCATACCTTATTGGTGTACATGGACTCCATCTTAGACCTCATGGACTCTATCCATTTATTAGATTCTGGTCTCTTAACAACTTCTAGGTAGGTAGTTGGCTCATCATCAATGACTAGCTCATCGCCTTCTTAAGTCAGAAGATAACGAAATATGTATGGCTCAAGGCGTGACCTACTAGATCTGTGAGGTTCCTATGTTACAAGGAATTTGAGATTCTACAATGACTTATGACTCTCTATGTTCCTCTTGTACCTCTGTAGGTTTAATGTTTTCTTGTTGGTCTCGAACCTCTTTAATTTTCACTTTTTGTCCCACTGATTCCTTTGGAAATTAATTTCTTTTCAAGGAATACACCAATCTTGAAAACAAACACTTTGTTGTCAGATGGAGTATAAAAGTAGTATCCACTCATTTCTTTGGTATATCTGACAAAATAACATTTATCTATTTTGGGTCCAAGATTTTTAGGAAACATTTTCTTGACATAAGCTTCACATCCCCTGATCTTCATAAAAGAAACCTCGGGACATTTCTCATACCATATCTCATATGGTGCCCTTTGAACCAATTTAGATGGTACATAATTAAGTGTTAACACTATGGTATGTAGAGATGTCCCCAGAAGGAAATCAAAAGATCAATAAAATTCATCATTGATTACACCATATATAGTAATGTGTGATTCCTTCTTCTGACACACCATCATGTTGTGGTGTTCCAGGTGGAGTCCATTATTATACGATACCACAGGTTTGCACAAGGTTCTCAAACTCTTGGCTTATGTATTCTCCACCTTGATCAGAATGAAGTGCCTTAGACCTAGTTTGGCCACCGTGATTCTAACTGCCTATATTTGATGCATGACATACATAGGGAATTAACATTAATAGTTTCCCATTCTGTATTTGTTATTTACAATTGTACATACGATTTAATAAAAGAATGGTAAGCATGAATGACACCAATAATGATAGGCTTTACAATTGTCAGTATGTGCTCCCCGTATCATGCATCCTACATGTCCTTCCCCAGTGAAGAACTGGTCTCTTTATCATACTTGCCTCAGCTGCTCTACCACCAAATACCAAAAACTATATAATTACATAGGTAACTACCAAGATTTCCAAAGTCTTTACCCAAAATAGGCCTTAATACTTTTACCAAGTTGGTTTTGTACTTTATTCATGAAATCCTTGAACCTTTCAAGGGCTTCTGACTAATGTGTCATAAGGTAAACATAACCATACCTACTGAAGTCATCAGTAAAGGTAATGATGTACTAATAACCACCTCTAGCATTTATTCAAAAAGGGCCACGCATAGTTTGCAGTCAAGTAGTTCCTTAGAGACATTATACCTTTCTTTCTTATCATGTTGTTTATGCAACTCATAGTTCATAAAACCCAACATAAGGTTCTTGACGTCTACGACATCATTAGCATGCTTCAAGTAAGCATCCATTTCAACCTTAGGATAATTGGGAGTGGGTTCCACAGGTAGTGGTGTTTCGGAGACATAGAGAACACTTATCAAAGTACTGAACCAATATGGAAATTTATCCTGTTTAGATTGTCCTTCTCAAGGAAGCAATGATTGTGTGTTTTCCTTTTATATCTATAACTTGCACTTTGTCAAAACACTTTTTCTCTGATTTGATAATATTGGCGATGTTATTGAGGCCTTTAAATAATTACCACTCCCACTATTTTATTCAAACTGGTAGCCTCACTACCAATTTGGAAAACTACAACATACAATCTTTTAGTGAGCCAAGATCCAAAACCATTAAGTCAATATCCAAACAACACTGGTGCTCATGACCAATTATTAAGGTAGACAACATTTGCCAATTTCATCTCACGCAATTCTTGGTTAGATGGTATGTACATCTCCTTGCCATAGTAGATCTCTATTCTTCTAGGCACTTAATCCTATTAAGGTCACCTAGTTAAGCCTGACCCATAAGCCAACACAATATAATATGCACTCTGCTAAGGAAACCCACATATGTATCATCACACTTCCACGAGATATATAGATGACACACCACGCTAGGGCGTGCCCACACTTGGTCGATCAAGCTTTTCATGTGTGTCCTAACCCTGGGAACTAGGGTCTGACTATACCCCCTCCAAAATGATGAATTTTCAGTATGTTTGAGGAATTTTATGTTTGTATATACATATACATATCCAATCACCACATAATTATAGTATATATCATATACATGCTATAACCACAAATGGAATATGCAATTAAATATAACATGAACGATGGTTATGGCCATTATATTGTATTTCCTTAGAACCATAAGGAATTACTATAACCTAAGGTACACATCATATGTACCAACCTATTGTTGATGGAGATCAGTGCTCAAACCAATATGGATCAACCACTTCAACTTTTGAATTGATTGGTTCGCCTCCTGGCCGATTGATGGGTCTCTCAGACTAGTCATCTGGTCTTTGGTCCAAGCAACTTATGGACACCTCTAATTGCTCAATTGGACTGCCAACCAATTGGTTCAGCTCCTTCTGTCGTCTGGCCTCCTCGATCCTCTAGCCGATCGGCTTGCCTATTGAAATGGGCTGTTCGGATGGTGCATAACGTCTTCTTTCCCATAATAGAAAAGAAAACTGTCCTAGTCCTATTTAACATAATACATGGTAATAATGAAACCTTGAGTTACATTCAATGGGAGCATAGGAAAGAAAGAATTAATACTTTTACACATGTAAAAGGAGATAGAGGCTCGGTATGCAAACTAAGATGTAAATAGGAATAACAACCATCAAACCAATCACAAAGGTTTATGGGTTTATTGGCCATTACCATGCTAACATCCACCATTGAAAACAATTTTAGGGCGACACATAAATTGCATATATATATATATATATATATATATATATATATATATATATATATATATATATATATATATATATATATATATATATATATATATATATATATATATATATATATATATATATATATATATATATATAGAGAGAGAGAGAGAGAGAGAGAGAGAGAGAGGTGATCTCTGTTGCCTGTGCGAGTAATAAAAAAGGATACCTATCACAGTGACACGGTGGCACATGTTCATAAATATTTCAAAATGAAAAAATGGCAGAACTTTGTGAGAAAACAAGAGGAAAGATAGAAGGCAAAAATAAAACCCAAATCACCTGTTCAGTTCCTCACTGCTCTGTGTGATTATTTGCTAAAACCACCATTGTCTGGCCAACACCCACCCCGATCCCCCAGTCTCCAGTTACTCCGTCGTCAGTGGAATATCAGTCTCCATCCACTTCACTTCTCCACCTCTGTTCTCTGTCTCTCAATTTCAGTCGAACGCATCTGCTCCGCTTCGCTGTTCAAACACGGTGAGGACGAAGAAGTCGTCTCAGAAGACCACCATGGAGAAAGAGACTAAAGCCCGTAATCATAACTGAAGATGAAGATTACTTTGTATTGAAGACTTACGAAGTCAACGAGCCGATGGCAAAAGAACCGGATGAGGCAGCAAAAGCACAGGCTGCGGAAGGGGAAAAAGAAGGGGCTCCTGCGATGGGAACATCTTCAGAAAAGAAAGGAAATGAACATCGGGAACATCTTTAGAACCTCTGCGTGATGAACCAGACAATGCGGCAAAGCACCATCTTCAGAAGGAGAGAAAGAAAAGGATACAAATCCTCCAAGGACTCCGAGAGGGAAGAAAGAAAGGGCGGTAACTACTCCAAAGAGACCATCTTCCGCAAAGAAAGGGAATGTCAGTAAAGAAGGTACTGGGACTGAAGAACCTCTGCGTGATGAAGAGGAAAATGAACAACGATGAGGTAATTTATGTTTGCATGTACATTACAACGAAACATAAATACATGATTTTGACTACAAAGTAA
Organism: Alisma plantago-aquatica; assembly: GCA_963693085.1. Taxonomy (NCBI): domain Eukaryota; kingdom Viridiplantae; phylum Streptophyta; class Magnoliopsida; order Alismatales; family Alismataceae; genus Alisma; species Alisma plantago-aquatica. Next base: position 642,839,011 of record OY856409.1, on the reverse strand, counting down.
TAATGTATGATAAAAGTGCAACTGGTATGACAAGTAGAGTAACTTGAAAATGCCTAGAGTAACTACAGGAAACATTGGAGTAACTATACAATAGGCTAGAGTAACTGTCTTAAAGATGGAGTAACTATTTCATAAGAAAAAGTTACTCATACTCTAGATATAGCAGTTAAACTGGAAAGTATATTTTGTTAAACTAAATAGTACATTTTTCGAGTAACTATGTTTGTATGAAGGAGAAGATAGGATAGTGTAACATCCCTGGCCTGGGTTATGCTTTAACCCTAGGTGTTTTGATTAAGAAAGATGATTATATGTTTAATCCCATCTTCTGAAAAGTAATTAGGGCTCATGAGGAACTTATGTTTCAATTTTGGTCCTGTTTGAACAATGTTGAAGCAATGATTTCTTATTTTGGACTAAAGTGAAAATTACCCAAGTTGAGGGGTTAACTTGCAAATTGCACATGATAAGATGTTCCTATGATGTTGAGACATCATAAGGACGAATATGATGTAGTAGTATGGTTTCTACAAGCCTGGACACCAAGATAGAGCTTGTTGGACAATGTTGTGCATTAAAACCTAGTTTTGGAGTAAAGTGTAATTTACCCAAAATCTAGGGTTCAATATGCAAATTACCACTTCAATAAGGTCCTTAATGTTTCTTGGCATCATGTATAGCAAAGAAAATGAGAGGGACTCCTCATTTGAACTAAGTTGGAGGAGAGAGAATCTTGACATTAAAATAATCAAGAATAATGCCTAATTGAAACCCTAATTCGATTTAGGGCAAAAATGAATAAAAATAATTGAAGGGCTTTCAACCAAAATGTTTTGGGTTGATTTTGAATAAGGATGGACGTTCCTTTGCTAATATAAGGAACGAAAATATCTTAAGTAGGTGAAATTCCACTCACCTTATTATAAAGAAAAGTAATTTCCACTCACATATGGGATATTAATATAATAAGCATTAAGGTGCTTAATTTGCTTTTCTTTAAATTGAGGATAATGAAGGGGAATAAAAGGCAAAGGAAGGTGCCTCGTATCCATGGAATTGAGGGGGAAGAGGCGGCCATAATTTTTGGATTAATTGGATTTTTATAAGGCATTTTCTCTCTCATCAATTTCCTTATAAAAGTGCCTTTTCCAAATGAATTGAAAGGCTTTTTCGGCCCTTTCTTCTTCCTTTGCTTGGGATGAGCTCAAGGGGACTTAGGAGCAACAGGAGGACGAGCCCCAACCTGTTGGTAAGCTTATTGACCCTCGTTCTTCATGATTTCATGGTGGAAATCGAAAATAAATTATGGATTCCTTCTTATTTCGATCTCCTCTTCAACCCTAGCCAACTTTTGCAATCAAAAGCTTGAGGACGAGCCTAGGGTGAGTTGCTAGAGCTTCATCCACCATTGATGGAGTGCTCTTGGAGCAATGGAGCTCAATTGGAGGTGTGTTTTATAACTTAAACCCTCAAACATTGCTATTGCATCAATCTTCTATGCTTTGTTGATTGATTTCTTCAATTTTATACACTTTTGTTTCTTTGCTGAAAATTCCATCAAGAACGGTTGCTGTTATTGGGTGCACGAAGGAAGATGATGATGACATCATCATAATCAAGCACCTCACCAAATATCTTGGGAGCAAACGATCTCAAAAGTTGGGACCAAACGGTTTCACCAAAACCGTTTGGTGACCAAACGGGTTGCAAACCATTTGGTGGCAAACGGGTTCAAACCCGTTTTAAGGGGTTGAGCAAGCGTTGAACATTTGGGAATATCTTTTGTAATTATGTAGGCTAATGACCCTCAAAAATTGAGGGGTTAACTCCAAAGGAATCATAGGTTGAAGGCCAATCAATTAGACAAATCGAATTGAATTAAGTGCTGATTTTCAACCTGAATAACTTGACTTGCTTGGGCAAACGGGTTCAAGACCGTTTGAGTGAGTTGACCAAGCGTTGACTGTTTGGGATTCCTGTTCATAATTATGTTGGTTAATGACTCTCCAAATTTGAGGGGTTAACGCCCAAGGAATCGTGAGTTGAAGGCTATTCAATTAGGCAAACCCTAATTGAAAACAGTGCTGAAATTCCAATGAGTTAAGTTGAGATTTTGGGTTGATTAGCCCAAACGGGTTCAAGACCGTTTGGGGATCATCCAAACGGGTTCAAGACCGTTTGGGGATCACCCCAAGACCGTTTGGAGGTCTGGGGTCAAGTATAGTTGATCAATTGAAGGTCCAAAGGTACCAAATCATACTGCAACTCAATGCTGATTTGTTGATCAACTCGATAGACCAATCCATGATGATTTTTCGCTAAAGTCCAAAGGTTGGATGAGACAAACGGTCTCAAGACCGTTTGGAGCTCATCCAAACGGTCTCAAGACCGTTTGGGGGTCACCCAAGACCGTTTGGAGGTCTAGGGTTGAGTATGGTTAAGCAATTGAAGATCCAATGTCACTAAGTTGAAGTGTAATCAATTGCTGATTTGGTGATCAATCCAATGAACCAAACCCCAATTGGATTGCTTAGATTTGAGTGATATGATGGGCAAACGGTCTCAAGACCGTTTGGAGGTCATCCAAACGACCTCAAGACCGTTTGGGGTCAGGTCATACCCAATTTGAATGATGGTTCAATGGTTTCAAAGTAACTAATCCTGCATTGATTAGTGTTGATGGATCATCGATTCCAAACCCTAAATCAGTTGATTCAAACCCTAATTGATGATCAATTAGGGTCAATTGAGGGTCAAATTAGTTGAAGGTTGACTTATCAAACTCAATTGAAGTATGAATATAGGTCCAATTGATGATTGGTTCCATGGATTCAATGATTGAAGGAATCAACATTGGAAACCCTAATTCAATTGGATACCTCATGTTATTGAAGGTCCAACTGATCAAACCTTTTTGGAAACCTAATGTAATTAGGTGAGAGATACCTTAATGGTACTAATTAAGAATGTTTAACAAATGCATGGATCCAATACATGATGAAAACCCTAATTGAGGTTGATTCCATGTATAACCCTAATAAGAGGTTGTCCACATGTGAAATCACTAATTAGGATGAATAGTAAACCCTAGTTGAGGGTGTATCCAAGTGAAACCCTAGTTGAGGGTGTATCCATGTGAAATCCTAATTGAGGGTGATTTCATGAGAAACCCTAATTGGGAATGATTAGTAAACCCTAATTATGGGCAATGTGATATGAAATCCCTAATGAAGGGTGATGCTATATACAATCTCTATTCTAAAGAAGGGAGATGGTATGTGAAACCCTAATCCCTAATTAAAGAATAGAATTCATACTTGAATATGATTTATGAGGTGAACCCCTGTGGCACAACCGTGCAAGGTAGCACGGCCGTGGTGGATTCACTTTGCACGACCATGCAAGGTAGCACGGCCATGGTAGCTTCATTGTGCACGACCATGTACGGTAGCACGGCCGTGGTGGCTTCCCTTTACACGGCCGTTCTTGGTTGCACGGCCGTAGTGCTCTATGTTGGACTTAGAGTTGATACGAAAGTGACCTAACATGGTCGTTTTGTTAATTCCCAACTTAAGGATGAGAGATAAACTCATACCTTGTGATGATAATCATTTAATGATACATGATGAGAGTAATAAGTATGAATGAATACTTATGATATCAATGAATGCTTCCAGAGGTGGGTAGAAATGAATTAGGGTTGGAGTGATAATACAAATATGAAACCCTAATTGATAAGAAAGGAAAATCCTAACCCTAGCTTTGGGTAAAAGGATGAAAAGCCCTAATTGATGGTAAACCCTAACCTTGGTAAGGGAATAGTGGTGTTACCCTGTATTGCATGATGTGTTGTGAACTTGATAAGTCTATTATCATGTGTGACAATCATGCAGGTCTCATGAGGTGATAATCATAGCTAGGTATGAGCTATGATGTCTATTTGATAAGAGTTGATTGGACATATGTGCCATTATGTTTTTGTTACTTAGAAAGAAGTAACAAGATTAGTATGGGCTTGTAAGCCTTTTCCTAGTGAGAGGTGACAAGATGTGAATGGCCTTATGAGACATGTGAATAAAGTTGTTGCCTAGTGAGAGGTGACAAGATGTGAATGGCCTTGTGAGCCATGTGAATAAAGTTGTTGCCTAGTGAGAGGTGACAAGATGTGAATGGCTTCTGAGCCATGTGAATAAGTATATGATGGAAGTGGTACATGTCTCTTTATGACATTTGTCTGAATAAAATATGTTTGAGAAATTGACTGGTGCTAAAAGAATATGATAATGTACTTAATTAATCAAGTGAAATCTATTCATGTAGTGCTCTGACCATAGATCCATCATCGTCAGGAATAGGTGATGGTGAAACAGGTTGCTCCGCGGCACATCCTGGATTTCATATATTTTTGAATATACGGGGGTCAATGTGCGAAAATATCCTTACGTCCTCTTGAAGTGATTGTGAGGAGGTAAACAAGAAACCTCTCAAATCCTTCATGAATAGGTCGGGATAGATGTATCACTAATCTCTCGATGATTGGGCCAGATGTTGTACCCATCTCCCAATGTTTTTGTTGGGTCGATGGAGATAAACATGAAATCTCTCGATTGCCGGCGAGAGTGCAGTTGATGCTGTAACTCTGTAGCGAAGTTGCCAGTATACCCTGGAAAGCTACGTTAGCAGAGACACGAGATGTCGTGCGTTTTGTCTCGCACTGACCGAGACGTGGGAGGTCTTGGAAGCCGACTCTTCCCTAGACCTATGTATGGTACCGGTTTCGACTTCGCAATGGCCGGTTGGAGTATGAGCGGTATACCTCATCTCCTCAGAGCTTAAATATGATTGAAAAATGTAATCAGTCGTATAACATGTTTGCTTAAGGATTGAATATGGAGATTCATTGGCTGATGTTGCATTTCTTTGTGCATTCCTTAGTGGATAAATGTTATTTATGTTTCTTTATATTCTCTGCAAAGTAGACAGATGAATTACTTATCTAACATGGGTAGATGCAATACTCTCCTTGAGAATAGGAGATTATCTTATTCTGTTCTATGATGAATAATTCTACCTGATAAGGTAAAAGTAACCCCTGCTCAGTTTTAATTTAATAAACTACAATAACAATGTTTTGGCAGAGAGTTATATCTCTCGCTGGGGCAATTTTTCAATTGTCTCACCCCCGTGGGAAACATTTTTAGGTATGCATGGGAGGCAAGGCAGGAAATCCCTAAGATCAGAAAAAGAGCAACAACAACAACAACAACAACAACAAGGACAGCAATCAGATCTCAGGTGGAGATATTGTCTGTCAAGTCATATAGATAGTAGTCCTATGTGTCGTCTCTGTACTCTCAGGTCCTCAAAGTTTTAAATGATTCAATCGGAGTTTTGGCATAGTGCCTCAAAGTTTTTATACCGCCTGTGTATATTTGTAACAGGGCAGTCAATGTTGTAATCCTTAAAAAGAAATTGTACAGGCTGTGTACTTGTGAACCAATATGAAATGGAAACACTTTGGTTCTTAGTTAAAGAGTTTTCCTGTGAATGGATCTCTTTGAAAAAGTTTTAAATTTTTAGTGATTTTCAGTAATTCCGCTGCTAATGATTTGCTTCCGCATGTTTTATTATTGTTAATGGCACTTGTTATCTTAACGATGGCGAGTGTCATTACAATTTAGTGGTATCAGAGCTCTAGGTTCACTGAGTCTACAGAGACATAGGACTAAGTTGTTGAGTCTGTATTAGTGTCCTCTAGTATACCCTATAATGATTTCTACTTATGCAGAGAAAGGGTAAAGTTTAAAATGACTGGAGAGCACAAGGAACACATTGCTAAGGGCAATGTTGTTGCACCAAGAAGAGGTGCAAGGGATCATGCAAGAATAGAATGAGTGCCTGAGAATCCCCATTAAGACCTGATCAGGATAGAGAATCCTATGATCATGCTCTTGTTGGGTAGATTAGGGCAACAGTAATGCATATGAGTGGACTGGATGCTAGGCTTATAACCTAGGTAATCAGTCCTTAATACAGAAAGCTTGATCTTAAAATGAGTTCCTAAATGACTTAGTCATGTTGGAACAAGGGAAAATATGGAAAAAATTAACTTATGGCAAGAAAGTAGACTCTGCCATGAGCTTAGACAGATAATAAATATGTGATGGTAGTGCCCAAGAAGGGGAAATAAGCTGAGAAGTAGGTGATGATCTCTATAATTTTAGAGACATTTGCCTAATGGTTCTAAAAAGCCAAGGTTTTTGGTACAAATAGTGCAATAAATGCCTAGTGTAACAGGGCAGCAGCCCCTAAGTAAGTGTAAAGGTCTTAACCTTTCACCTGTAAAATTCCATAGCTTAGTTTTTGCATCAGTAATAAGACTAATAAGACCATGATGTGAGGACAATGTATGTTATAAATGTGTATATGTTGAGTACACTAAACCCCTTTTGTTATAAAAAGGAGGACTGCTGATTTGGTTTTCCCTATTAGTTGTCATATAGGGAAGAAATGATGAGAATTAGAATTTGAATTCTGTTGAAGTATTCTTTTAAATGTTATATATTGATCTTACCTCTATGAAAGAGGAAGAGGTATAGAAGAGATGCCTGGATAAAATCCAGGGATGTTAAATCTTATGTTATGATAATATGAAAAACAAGAAATATGATAGCATGTAAGTGCATACTACTTGATCTCAGTACTTGTAAACCCTGATCAGGTTTACAACTATTGATGATAAAGTGAGTATGGAAACTCTTAGATTGATATCTTTTTGATTGCCCTGATCAAGCAATCATTATGATACAATCTAATGAGTATCATGAAATAAGAAATATGGTATGGATAAATGTATCATACCTTAAGTACAAGAAAGAAGGATCTGATAGGAATTCAGATCAATATGTGTATATGAGGAAGTAAAAGTATGACCCTCATATGATGAGAAAGAGAACAAGGGAGGTGATCCCTGTTCAATAAAGTTGTAAATATGATAAAAGAAAGATAAGAATATGATGTGTTTTCAACACATGTGACTGATACCAGGGTAATGGATTCTGGTATCTGAGAATTATCAGATGGTTTAGATTAGCTACCTGTAGTGGTCAACTATGAAATCAGTCTGATTATATAAAATGATATGAACATCATATGTTAGGGGTTTATGCTTTGCATAAACATAACAACTAAATATGTCTTTAAGATAAGATCTCAATTGACTCTATGAGAATATTGTGAGAAGGAACATTGTGTTGATCAAAGCTCTATGATGTCTCCATAACAATGAGGTGTTATGTAGAGACATGATGATATGATGAATGAATAATATATGATCCCTTTATCTGGGATTTCGGGGACGAAATCCTTGTTAGGGGTTTATAATTTGTAACATCCCTGGCCTGGGTTATGCTTTAACCCTAGGTGTTTTGATTAAGAAAGATGATTATATGTTTAATCTCATCTTGTGAAAAGTAATTAGGGCTCATGAGGAACTTATGTTTCAATTTTGGTCCTGTTTGAACAATGTTGAAGCAATGATTTCTTATTTTGGACTAAAGTGCAAATTACCCAAGTTGAGGGGTTAACTTGCAAATTGCACATGATAAGATGTTCCTATGATGTTGAGACATCATAAGGACGAATATGATGTAGTAGTATGGTTTCTACAAGCCTGGACACCAAAATAGAGCTTGTTGGACAATGTTGTGCATTAAAACCTAGTTTTGGAGTAAAGTGCAATTTACCCAAAATCTAGGGTTAAATATGCAAATTACCACTTCAATAAGGTCCTTAATGTTTCTTGTCATCATGTATAGCAAATAAAATGAGAGGGACTCCTCATTTGAACTAAGTTGGAGGAGAGAGAATCTTGACATTAAAATAATCAAGAATAATGCCTAATTGAAACCCTAATTCGATTTAGGGCAAAAATGAATAAAAATAATTGAAGGGCTTTCAACCAAAATGTTTTGGGTTGATTTTGAATAAGGATGGACGTTCCTTTGCTAAGATAAGGAACGAAAATATCTTAAGTAGGTGAAATTCCACTCACCTTATTATAAAGAAAAGTAATTTCCACTAACATATGGGATATTAATATAATAAGCATTAAGGTGCTTAATTTGCTTTTCTTTAAATTGAGGATAATGAAGGGGAATAAAAGGAAAAGGAAGGTGCCTCGTATCCATGGAATTGAGGGGGAAGAGGCGGCCATAATATTTGGATTAATTGGATTTTTATAAGGCATTTTCTCTCTCATCAATTTCCTTATAAAAGTGCCTTTTCCAAATGAATTGAAAGGCTTTTTCGGCCCTTTCTTCTTCCTTTGCTTGGGATGAGCTCAAGGGGACTTAGGAGCAACAGGAGGACGAGCACCAACCTGTTGGTAAGCTTCTTGACCCTCGTTCTTCATGATTTCATGGTGGAAATCAAAAATAAATTATGGATTCCTTCTTATTTCGATCTCCTCTTCAACCCTAGCCAACTTTTGCAATCAAAAGCTTGAGGACGAGCCTAGGGTGAGTTTCTAGAGCTTCATCCACCATTGATGGTGTGATCTTGGAGCTTTGGAGCTCAATTGGAGGCGGGTTTTATAACTTAAACCCTCAAACATTGCTATTGCATCAATCTTCTATGCTTTGTTGATTGATTTCTTCAATTTTATACACTTTTGTTTCTTTGCTGCAAATTCCATCAAGAACGGTTGCTGTTCTTGGGTGCACGAAGGAAGATGATGATGACATCATCATAATCAAGCACCTCACCAAATATCTTGGGAGAAAACGATCTCAAAAGTTGGGACCAAACGGTTTCACCAAAACCGTTTGGTGACCAAACGTGTTGCAAACCGTTTGGTGGCAAACGGGTTCAAACCCATTTGAAGTAGTTGAGAAAGCGTTAACCGTTTGGGAATCTCATTCGTAATTATGTAGGCTAATGACCCTCCAAATTTGAGGGTTTAACTCCAAAGGAATCATAGGTTGAAGGCCAATCAATTAGACAAATCGAATTGAATTAAGTGCTGATTTTCAACATGAATAACTTGACCTGCTTGGGAAAACGGGTTCAAGACCGTTTGAGTGAGTTGACCAAGCGTTGACCGTTTGGGATTCCTGTTCATAATTATGTTGGTTAATTAATCTCCAAATATTAGGGGTTAAATCCCAAGGAATCGTGAGTTGAAGGCTATTCAATTAGGCAAACCCTAATTGAAAACAGTGCTGAAATTCCAATGAGTTAAGTTGAGAGTTTGGGTTGATTTTCCCAAACGGGTTCAAAACCGTTTGGGGATCATCCAAACGGGTTCAAGACCGTTTGGGGATCACCCCAAGACCGTTTGGAGGTCTGGGGTCAAGTATAGTTGATCAATTGAAGGTCCAAAGGTACCAAATCATACTGCAACTCAATGCTGATTTGTTGATCAACTCGATAGACCAATCCATGATGATTTTTCGCTAAAGTCCAAAGGTTGGATTAGCCAAACGGTCTCAAGACCGTTTGGAGCTCATCCAAACGGTCTCAATACCGTTTGGGGGTCACCCAAGACCGTTTGGAGGTCTAGGGTTGAGTATGGTTAAGCAATTGAAGATCCAATGTCACTAAGTTGAAGTGTAATCAATTGCTGATTTGGTGATCAATCCAATGAACCAAACCCCAATTGGATTGCTTATATTTGAGTGATATGATGGGAAAACGGTCTAAATACCGTTTGGAGGTCATCCAAACAACCTCAAGACCGTTTGGGGTCAGGTCATACCCAATTTGAATGATGGTTCAATGGTTTCAAAGTAACTAATCCTGCATTGATTAGTGTTGATGGATCATCGATTCCAAACCCTAAATCAGTTGATTCAAACCCTAATTGATGATCAATTGAGGGTCAATTGAGGGTAAAATTAGTTGAAGGTTGACTTATCAAACTCAATTGAAGTATGAATATATGTCCAATTGATGATTGGTTCCATGGATTCAATGATTGAAGGAATCAACATTGGAAACCCTAATTCAATTGGATACCTCATGTTATTGAAGGTCCAATTGATCAAACCTTTTTGGAAACCTAATGTAATTAGGTGAGAGATACCTTAATGGTACTAATTAAGAATGTTTAACAAATGCATGGATCCAATACATGATGAAAACCCTAATTGAGGTTGATTCCATGTATAACCCTAATAAGAGGTTGTCTACATGTGAAATCACTAATTAGGATGAATAGTAAACCCTAGTTGAGGGTGTATCCAAGTGAAACCCTAGTTGAGGGTGTATCCATGTGAAATCCTAATTGAGGGTGATTTCATGAGAAACCCTAATTGGGAATGATTAGTAAACCCTAATTATGGGAAATGTGATATGAAATCCCTAATGAAGGGTGATGCTATATACAATCTCTATTCTAAAGAAGGGAGATGGTATGTGAAACCCTAATCCCTAATGAAAGAATAGAATTCATACTTGAATATGATTTATAAGGTGAACCCCTATGGCACAACCGTGCAAGGTAGAACGGCAGTGGTGGATTCACTTTGCACGACCGTGCAAGGTAGAACGGCTGTGGTAGCTTCATTGTGCACGACCGTGTACGGTAGCACGACTGTGGTGGCTTCCCTTTGCACGGCCGTTCTTGGTTGCACGGCCGTAGTGCTCTATGTTGGACTTAGAGTTGATTCGAAAGTGACCTAACATGGTCGTTTTGTTAATTCCCAACTTAAGGATGAGAGATAAACTCATACCTTGTGATGATAATCATTTAATGATACATGATGAGAGTAATAAGTATGAATGAATACTTATGATATCAATGAATGCTTCCAGAGGTGGGTAGCAATGAATTAGCGTTGGAGTGATAATACAAATATGAAACCCTAATTGATAAGAAAGGAAAAATCTAACCCTAGCTTTGGGTAAAAGGATGAAAATCCCTAATTGATGGTAAACCCTAACCTTGGTAAGGGAATATTGGTGTTACCCTATATTGCATGATGTGTTGTGAACTTGATAAGTCTATTATCATGTGTGACAATCATGCAGGTCTCATGAGGTGATGATCATAGCCAGGTATGAGCTATGATGTCTATTTGATAAGAGTTGATTGGCCATATGTGCCATTATGTTTTTGTTACTTAGAAAGAAGTAACAAGATTAGTATGGGCTTGTAAGCCTTTTCCTAGTGAGAGGTGACAAGATGTGAATGGCCTTATGAGCCATGTGAATAAAGTTTTTGCCTAGTGAGAGGTGACAAGATGTGAATGGCCTTGTGAGCCATGTGAATAAGTATATGATGGAAGTGGTACATGTCTCTTTATGGCATTTTTCTGAATAAAATATGTTTGAGAAATTGACTGGTGCTAAAAGAATATGATAATGTACTTAATTAATCAGGTGAAATCTATTCATGTAGTGCTCTGACCATAGATCCATCATCGTCAGGAATAGGTGATGGTGAAATAGGTTGCTCCGCGACATATCCTGTATTTCGTATATTTTTGAATATACGGGGGTCAATGGGCGAAAATATCCTTACGTCCTCTTAAAGTGATTGTGAGGAGGTAAACAAGAAACCTCTCAAATCCTTCATGAATAGGTCGGGATAGATGTATCACTAATCTCCCGATGATTGGGCCAGATGTTGTACCCATCTCCCAATGTTTTTGTCGGGTCGATGGAGATAAAATGAAATCTCTCGATTGCCGACGAGAGTGCAGTTGACGATGTAACTCTGTAGTGAAGTTGCCAGTATACCCTGGAAAGCTACGTTAGCAGAGACACGAGATGTCCTGTGTTTTGTCTCGCATTGACTGAGACGTGGGAGGTCTTGGAAGCCGGCTCTTCCCTAGACCTATGTATGGTACCGGTTTCGACTTCGCAATGGCCGGTTGGAGTATGAGCGGTATACCTCATCTCCTCAGAGCTTAAATATGATTGTAAAATGTAATCAGCCGTATAGCATGTTTGCTTAAGGATTGAATACGGAGATTCATTGGCTGATGTTGCATTTATTTGTGCATTCCTTAGCGGATAAATGTTATTTATGTTTCTTTATATTCTCTGCAAAGTAGACAGATGAATTACTTATCTACCATGGGTAGATGCAATACTCTCCTTAAGAATAGGAGATTATCTTATTCTGTTCTATGATGAATAATTCTGCCTGATAAGGTAAAAGTAACCCCTGCTCAGTTTTAATTTAATAAACTGCAATAACAATGTTTTGGCGGAGAGTTATATCTCTCGCTGGGGCAATTTTTCAATTGTCTCACCCCCGTGGGAAACATTTTTAGGTATGCATGGGAGGCAAGGCAGGAAATCCCTAAGATCAGAAAACGAGCAGCAACAACAACAACAACAAGGACAGCAATCAGATCTCAGGTGGAGATATTGTCTGTCAAGTCATATAGATAGTAGTCCTATGTGTCATCTCTGTACTCTCAGGTCCTCGGTGTTTTAAATGATTCAATCGGAGTTTTGGCATAGTGCCTCAAAGTTTTTATACCGCCTGTGTATATTTGTAACAGGGCAGTCAATGTTGTAATCCTTAAAAAGGAATTGTACATGTTGTGTACTTGTGAACTAGGATGAAATGGAAACACTTTGGTTCTTGGTTAAAGAGTTTTCATGTGAATGGATCTCTTTGAAAAAGTTTTAAATTTTTAGTGATTTTCAGTAATTCCGCAGCAAATGATTTGCTTCCGCATGTTTTATTATTGTTAATGGCACTTGTTATCTTAACGATGGCGAGTGTCATTATAGATAGCATCTGATGACAATACAAAAAAATATCTGCAAAGGAATGAGGAAGAAAATGCTACTGCTGATGAAGAAGAATTGCAAAGAAGTAAAAGGAAACAAAAGGGGAAAGAAAAGGCTGAAGCAAGCAGGGAGAAAGAAAAAGCTACTGCTGATGAAGGAGAAGTGCAAAAAGGTAAAAGAAAGCAGAAGGGGAAAGGAAAGGCTACTGGTAAGGAAGGATAAGAGGAAAGAAGGAAGAGGAAAGAGCAGGGAAAAGGAAAGGTTGATGCAAGCAAGGATAAAGAAAAAGCTACTGATCAAGAAGGAGATGAGGAAAGAAGGGAGAGGAAGGAGAAGGGAAAAGCAAAGGCTGATGAAGGTAAGCTTGTATGAATTTATAATTGTGTGAATTGGCTATTACTTTTAGAGGACACTTAATAACACTTACAGTTTAGAGACTTGCTATTACAATAATAATAGCTTTAAAATGTGATCAACCTATCATGTATAGTAAATTGTGAAAAATATACGAGTAACTGGACTAACTAAAAAGTAATAAGCAACAAAAAACCTAAGAGTACTTTTTGATATGTTTGCAGTTGGCATTAAAAGGATATACCACAGATGCTACATCAAGAGCTACATCACCATTAACAACAACATGGTGTTTACAAAGAATAAAATTAGAATGATGAGGTCAACGACTTTTGCAAACATGATAAAGATGCCAAATCTTATGGTAGACATAGTATTTTTGGAGGATTTAATAGCAAGATATGTGGAGGATGAAAAATTCTTGTTGGCAAAGGGAGTGGAAAGAAGAATGACAATTGTGGATATGGGGGTAATCCTAGGTATCCCTAGAAAAGGTACGTATATCATACCTATGAAAAACTCTGCAATAGTGAGCTCAATTTATCAAGAATTCACTAGGGCAACAAGTAGAAATAGAAATGAAGGTGAGACCTCAAAAAGGTTGAAGGAGAAGGATGTCCTGCACAAGGACAACTTGGAAAATCTTTGGAAACAATATGCCAAGATAGACGACCCCGTCGACAATCAAAACACGTGTCGGGCATGGATGTTGCACTTTCTTGTAACATTCCTACTCCTAGATACTAGCTATTGCACCCCAATTTACATCATGCACTACTTAGATGACGTAACTGCCACGGGGCAAATGAATTGGGAAAAGCTGGTTCATGGGAGTATCTTCAAGAATATGAAGATGTTGAAGGAGAATGTTGAGCTGAGGAGGAGAGGGGAGAAGGGAAAGACCACACTCTACACAATAGGGTGTGTCATGTGACTATGCATAAGTGAACAAATTTATTTTTGTCTAGATTGTTACAATGATGCCTAGGGACATTTACTTATGCATTATATTTTTCTCTATTACATGCAGGTTTGGGCATATGAGATGACAAAAATGGAAAAGCCAACCTTCCTTGATGCCAAGCCAAGGATAAAAAAGTGGGCTATGCCGGTTGAGAAAGTGATGGAAATAGGGAATGTAAACCCAAGAGATGTAAGGATATTTCTTCTTTGTTACATAGCTAATATACAACATAATCCTATATGTTTGAATTGTGACACATTGTTTGATTTATTTGGATAGGTTTGTCAAAGGATGAAGCTGGATGAGGTAGATGATTGGCGAGCTGCAAGAAGAGTGGATGACTTGCCCTATTACCTAGCGGAAAAAAGGGCAAAAAGTAAGCCAACGGCAGATAAGGCACCAACAAAGCCAATCATCGATGAAGGAGTAACTTCTCATAACTCCAACCCGGAGGGAAGAATCCATAGACTGGAGGAAGAGCTGAAGATGCAGAAGGAGATCAGCACAAAGATAGCTGTTGAAGCTTTTAGTGACCTGAAGAAGGAGAATAAGAGGCTACAAAAACGAATAGCTGAACTAGATGAATAAAATAGAAATATGAAGAGGAAGGTGGGAGATGAAAGTGATAAAGCACGGTCACCTACAGGTGGGTTCAAACAATTTGCTAAGGGGTTTGCCCCAGTAAATGTTGATGAACCCAAAGACATGTCTGAGGTGATTTGAAAGAAGGATATGGACATGCACGACAGAGAAGAGAAAGAAGGTGTGGAGAAGGGATACACACCGATAAAACCAAGCAAGTTGAGGCTGAGAAGAAAGTATGTGGAACAAAAAGGATCTGAAGAAGAGAGTTCTGATGAACAAACTGGTGTTGTAGAGAAAAAGCACAAAGAAAAATCTACTGATGGCTCTACCCAATCAAGATGTGCACGAGATGCAGTAGAAAAAGGCGAAGGAAAAATGGAACAAGCAAAAAAATCATGCGAAGAAGAAGAAGGAAAGAATGAAGAGCCCATAAAAAAGTTGACAAAGAGAAGGAAGATGAAAGATCCTATAATAGGGAGCATAGAGAAGAACATCAAAAAAATGAGGGAAGAAAAGGTAAGGTTGGATTTATTTTTAAGTATATCAATACTTGAGTATCTGTATGAACATAAAGAGTAACTATTTGAATTAGTAGAGTAACTATGTGACATAGAAGAGTAACTGTAGGAATATAAAGAGTAACTATATGATTGACAGAGTAACTATGCAACATAAAAATTAACTATATGATAGATAGAGTAACTATACACTTGATAGATTGACTATAGGAATGAAGATGGATTCTAACATTGAATGCACTTTGTTGTTGATAGCAAAAGCTGAAAAATTTCATAGGTTTTGAGCATTTCAAAAGAAAGGAAACCAAAGAAATTGTCCATCACTTCATGGACAATATTGAAGAAATGTATGAATTGGTTATTTTGTCAAGTGTACAAAATAAAACATTACTTATTCAATAGCTAACTCATATGTATCACATCTATGAACGATTGGCAGGTCAAAACGAGAGTGGCAATTCAGCGATAATGTTTGGTGTACAGGGAAGGACCTCGCTGCCCTATTATACAAAGATCAAATTACGCAATCACCTGTAAGAACCAAAATGTAGTGTAACTTTTTGAAACAATAATTTGGATTGCTAACGAAAAATCTAGTGGTTTTATTTCAGGTTCTAGATTGCTTTGTGCTCAAGGTGAGCACAAGCACGCAGAGGAAGAAGGGTTTGACATGGCACTGCATGAACACTTATGCTTTGGTAAGACAAGAAAACTTGGTATACAAAATTATATCAAATTACAAAATAGAAACACAAACTGAAACTTATAGATGTGCATTTTTAAATTCTGCATTTGTAGCAGAAGCTATCATTTGATGTTGAGAACATCACCCTAGAATAGATTGACATGCTATCTCCACTCTTCAATGTTCCGTTGAAAGATTGGGACACAATGGACTCAGTGTTCACCATACTAAACACAACAACCACTGACGCTTGTATGAAGCAAGCTTCAGGGATGGAGCGCACCGGTCTTATAACTCAATGAGTGGAAATAGCAAGTCATAAAAAGAATTCATTAGATGGGTAAGCGATGAAAAAATAACTCTTTTAGTAATGGGTTGAAAGGATTAAGGTTTGTTGATTAATAATTAATAAAAGTTGTGTTTTTTTCCTGCAAGTGGGTATTGTGCACAAATTCTTCAGGGGTGCACCAGAAAAAGGAAGCCAACTGTCAAAGTGGGAGTGGGAGTACCCACTGTGTCCATAGCAGCAAGAAGACTCACTTGACTGTGGGGTGTTCGTGATGAAGTACCTTGAATGCCTGGTCAATGAAAAGCATACATACTTCACTTACAAAGACATGCCAGCAATAAGGGATGACATTTTTCAAAGAATGATGGCAAGGGGGAAGCTACTGCCAGTACAAGAAGATGAAAAGAATGCAAGTCATGACACCACAGAAGGTCCAGCTGAATAACACAAGGAAGAAGCAGATAAGGATCAGAAAAAGTTAGAAGGAGAGAAGAAACAAGTAGCAGATACAGATGTGCAGGAAGAAAAAGGCACAGAGGAAGAAGCTGTTTCAAGCCTTGACAAATGGCAGAATTCAAGCTGAATACTGATTTATTAAGTGAAATGTTAAATTTGAACAATTTGGTTCTGGAGTCATGATATGTAACTGCTATGGGATACATTTACTTATGTGTTGCAAGCCTGTAAATACATTTACTCTAAATCATATTATAAATAGGAGTATTTATGGGTTTAATAGACAACGTTCTATGCTTTGTCTATGGTATTCTTGCATGAATAGCTGTTGTGGTTTTGTATGAAGATATATACTTCCAGTTACCCTATCAAAATAAACAAACTCAAGAGCAAGAGTGATGATCTCATAACCCATAAAGTAATTAAGAACACTAAGGGTAACTATAAGAACACTAAGAGTAACTGAAAGTACACTAAGAGTAACTGTAAGAACACTAAGAGTAACTTTGACAGTAGAGAAAAGTAACCCTGTGATTAAAAAAAGTAACTCTTATACTTTGTAAAAGTAACTCTAATAGAGGAAGGTAAAACACGTATCACAAAAACAATGTGTATGGAACATAAAGTAACATGGACATCTTGTAAGTAACTGTACGAACACGAAAGTAAGTGTTCTATTCCAAAAAAAGGACCTATATCAGAACTCACTAACAAATAAAAGAGATGATCTGGTCATTGATAAAGTATTTATAAGAACACCTAAAGTAACTGTAAGACCACTACGAGTAACTATGACAACATAAATGTAACTATGTGCATTCAAAAAGTTACTCTTGTGGAGGAAGGTAAGTCAAATAGACGAAACCAGTGTATGTGAATCACATAGTAACAAATTGACATTTTGCAAGTAACTATATAAACATGAAAGTAATTGTTCTAATCCAAAAATATAAGTATTTCAGAAGAAAGAGTATTCATTGGACACAAAGAAATCAATGTATACATATAGCTTCTGGAGCTCAAAAGGTAACACAAAAATAGATTCCAAACATAAGTCATAATACTAGAAGGATTACAACTCAATTTCAAATTACTACACAAGAACAACCCATTACAGATTTGAATATGCCTCACTCATGCACTAATAAACTACAACTACACTACAAAACAACCATCCATCAACAGTAGTAGCAACAACAGCAACTCCCACCGCATGATATAAAAAAAAAGAGCAGCACAATTAGTAGCACCAGGATGCTCCCAATCAACAACAACATCAGAAAGTAAGGGTTAGCAACACCAGTAGCTCGAAGAATAGAAATAGTAGCAGAAAAATAAGATATCAAATATACACGTCCAACATCAAAAGAACACATGAGTAGCACCAAAGATAATCATCGATCAACAAACAACAACAACACAAAGTCTAGAAAGAGTATCTATAGAGAATTAACTACTTCTTCATAGGGCAGTTTCTTCTATCGTGATTGACTCCAAACTCTAAGCAATTCTTGCACCGCCTCTCTCTTTTCGACTTAGCAATTTCAACTCCAAATTTAAACCTCACATCAGATGATTTGGGTCTCCCTTTAGTTTTGGAAATACTAGGGATATGGACCTTGCCAATAGAAGAAGTTGTGTTAGAAGCGGTAACACCAACACCATCACCACTATCAACAAGATCCAAATCTAAGAGCTCCTTTAACAAAGCTAACCATTTTTCATGGCAAATATCTATAGCATTGTTCCTACACGCTATGTTGACAATTGAATTGCAGACAAAAACAAGCTAAAGTGTCCTCCCAGTAGATGGATGCTTAACCGATGCTTTGCCAAAAATCAAAGGGTGTTCTCTATATCCTTTAGTCCACCTCTTTAGTATGTATGGCTCGGAAAGAGTGCAAAAGTCATGGCTCTTCAAATAAGGCAGAATGTGCCTGCACAGAATACCTTTGAATTCCAAAATGAAGCAATTGCAAGACACTATCTCACTTGATGAGTCTTTCTTCAAGATACGAGGAGATCGAAAACAACCGAAACGATACACCTCAAAGACACATTCTTCTGATGTTTCCTTTACATTGTACACAATGCTTTGATGAACCTCAGACTGAAAGATCTTAAAGATGGACTTGGTGTATATACCTCTCATTTTCTCCTCCAGAGGCCACAATGATGGAAAAGGAAGATTACTGTACTCGTAATCAAAATCTTTGAAATTTTCAATCTCCCGTACATGAGAGTAAGCAGTCTCTAAGGAACACACAAGTTCAAAAAGAGTCTTCCTACTATTCACATGGCTTCTAATGAATGCATTCATGCTCTCACTTCTCTGAGTTGTCCTCATGCCAGCAAAGAAAGAAGACTGCATATAACATGGAACCCAATCCCAACGCATCACATGCATATTAGAAAGCCAAGTAATGGAAGACATATTATTCTCTTAGACTACGAAATCCCACCTCTCTTAAAAAATGTCGACATCATCCACGTTCCACACATATTCATTCAGAGATCTTATGATCTAATCCTTGTTAGGAAGACAACCAAGCTTAGAGGGAAGCTTCTATAGGATGTGCTAGCTGCAGAAGCGATGCTTGCAATTTGGAAAAACAATAATGATAGCAACATTCATAGCAGGGTCTTGATCGGTTATGATGGAAACTGACTCTTTGCCAAAACAAAGTAAGTACTGTTTGAAAACCCATACAAAGGAGTCGTACTTCTCATCGACCAACAGAGCTGAGGCAAACAAGACTATCTTGTGATGGTGATCAATACCACCAAACATTCCAAAAACCATAGAATATTTATTGGTACGGTAAGTGGTGTCGAACACAATCGCATCGCCAAACAACTCACAATCTTCAACAGAGACATGATCAGCCCAAAACAAATGTGTCAAGCAACAATCATGATCATTTTGGTAAGTATAAAAGAATTTTGAATCCAAAACCTTCAACCTAGAAAAACGATCCAACATGATGTCAACGTCGTATTTAGCCGACTCTTTCCTCTTTCTACTGAGGTGTCCATGAGCTTGTCTACTAGTAAATGTCAAATTTTCATAACCACCAGACTCAGATGCTATCAATGCAATTTGTCTCAAAACAAGAATGTTTGCTTGACTCATGGTAGAAAGCATATCTTTTTGAGTTTCATCAAGAGATGAGTTACACTTCAAGTAATAGAGATGAGCATCATCAACAAGATCATGGTTGTGTTCATCAACAAAGGCAATCACAACCCACATGGATGAGGACTTATCTAGTATGAACCAGATCATGGCTCCACAACCACACCTCTTCATAGAATGCCTATTCTTCTTGGACAGATTATCCTGCAAGTTACCCACTTCATCATAAACGGGACTCAAAAGCACTCTAGACCTCTTAGAATGATTGATTTTACCCTGCTTGTCACAAACCAGATCTTTGGCCACCAGATTCTTAGTTCCTCATTCATACATGTTGTTGTCTTTCCTGATATTAAAACCAATCTTGCCAACATAACTAGAATAGAAGGAGATACCTTCATCTAAACTTCCAAACTGGAGACCAATTCTAGGGACTTGTGCTGGGGATATAGTGCAAGCAACAACACAAGGAGAAGAAGGAGGATTATCATTATCACATTTGACACTGGCATTAGCAACATCCGTGTCAAGACTGAGATCCATGATAGCTGTGTGAGAGTAACTCTACAGATAGAAGAGTAACCCTAAAACATAAAAGAGTAACTCAGTGAGTCATAAGAGTAACCACATATCACAAAAGAGTAACTACATGAAACATAAAAAGCATGTTTGACAGTTACTACTTAAAATAAAAAATCAAGACGCAAATTGGGTTTCCCACACAAAAGACAGAGATGAATACAACATGATGTGAAGAGAAATTATTGAGTAGAATTGATTGAAGTGGCGAAGAGTATACAAAATTACCTGGTTGTAGCTTGGACAACTACTACTCCTGAAATGCAGTAAGATGAAGAACTTCTCCTCCCCTTACGACGTCAGTTCCAGTAGCAGATCTGGAGCAGAGATGAGACCTGGTGAAGATCAATATCTTCTATTAAAAATCCGACGACTTTAAAGGAGATTCATATATATGCCATTAACTTTCATCCTCCTCTACACAACTGGGACAATAAAGCCCATTGTAGCTGTTCTCATCTGTAACTAACAACTACTGCTCCTAAATTGAGTAAGATGAAGAACTTATCCTCCCCTTACGGCGTCAGTTCCAGTAGAAAATCTGGAGCAGAGATGTGACCTGGTGAAGATCAATATATTCTACTGATACTCTGACAACGTTAAAGGAGATTTAGATCTATGCCATTAACCTTCGTCCCCCTCTGCACAACTGGGACAAGAAAGCCCATTGTAGTGGTTCAGATCTGTAACTGCATATAGGAGATTTAGATTTTAGAATAGAAATGTAGCATCGAAGGTCGACGCAGAGAAGGAATAGATAGCTTTCGTTGAAAGCATCTAGGCATCCAGTATCAAATAAACAAATAGAAACAATTTAGTAGGTCGACGGCGGAATATGCCGCGTGAAGATGGCGGTGGAAGAACATGGGTGAAGGAGACGAAATCCATTTGGTCTTAATTACAGGTTATACCACCACCATTATTTCATGAAGTTCATCCTTCATGGACATCTAGACGGAATCTGTTGCAGTTATTTACAACTGACTGCCACCACGCCACTTGGGCCTGGTAGCGAGAACACTATACCTGTGTGGGCAACAAACAAATTGCCATATATATATATATATATATATATATATATATATATATTAGTTGGGATTGTATGTGGTATTTAATCAGATATGTACATTAATCATTTGAAGTATTCACATCATATGCAATAAATGATGAAAGGATAATATGATCATTTAGATTAAATTCCAAAATATAGTAAATTGACATGGATCTGATCCACTGTTGGGAAATATGGCAACAAAAACAAAAAGAAATTACTGCCATATCCCCTGGAATAGTAGATCATGTCATTAATTATGTAATGCTAAAGAGGGTTTCAAGGTTTATACCTAGTCCTAGAGCAAGTCCAGTGACTATCCCTTGTTGCAACATGCTCCTTTCTCAAGTATCACCTGGATGACGGGTTGATCACCACAAATGATAGTTGACTACATCCTCCTAGCAGGTGGCAATGCCCTCCTCACCTCTATAGTAGCCCACACAAACCAATGGGAACTCTTGTCGTTATAGATGAACAAACAAGGAGGAGTTGTCCCTTCTAATCAGCGTGCTAGAACTGACTTTCTCTCCTAATTGTCTCTTCCTTGGTATCCCTCCCTTTGATGAGTAGGACTTTCTTGGGTTCTCATATTACCACAATTATGAGAATACAACAATTGTTAGTGCTTATTATTGTATCTTTGGAAGGCCTCTACTACCCCTCTATATATAGGAGTGTTAGGGTTAGGACTTATAGTCTGAGCGGGAGTCGAAGAGACAAAATTTCATGATTTGTCAGATCTTGCAAATGTTGAACTGGTCAGTTCATTGATGAACTGGTCCGTTCATTACTGATGTGGGCAATTCACATGTGAGCCGACCAATTCAAATCTTGAACAGATCATTTCTCAATGTTTCCAAATCATAATTGTATTGGAAATTAATATTCAATTAATGACATCATGACATCAACATCAATCCTTGATCCAATCACATTGATCAACCAAACAATTAGTTCACAACTTGAACTGGTTGATTCAAACATATGAGTCGATCAGTTCAGTTATTGAACCAATCATTTTTGAGATCTGATTGTATATGTTAGTTTCAATTGACCTGATGCTTGGATCAATGGATTCAACACTTGAACTGGTTAGTTCACATTTCAGTCAGTTAACTTTCAACCTTTTTTGTTTAAATCGAATACCTTAACATTTTAGTAATCAAGTTAAACATCAACATAAATAAACTCCTATTCTAGGTGTATCCTATGTGTGTGACCCAATAGGTTCCAAGTTACGTTAGTAGTGAATGTCCATAACCAACTTATCACATCACAAGCAATGAGTGGTATCTAAAAAGACATCATTTCTACCTAAGTAATTTAGAAAGTTAGAGAATAACTTCAACCTACAATTTATGATCAGTGTTATAGTGATCATATACTTCCTTTGTCCTTGATATCCAAATTGAATTTGAGGCATCAAATCATCATCCTGTCATCATTCAATCCATGTCCCTTGAACTAGAAGAGACTGTGTGAGATATATTTGAGTTCAATGTCATATATATTGGCTCACATGTACATGGTCATGCTTTTCTCAGTCTTGCTTATCAAGTGGCCAGGATATCAAACTCTTCTAGGGGGGACAAATCCCATCTACATAACTCATTATCAATCCCCATGTGTCATAATACATCCGATAATCACCTTTATGGAAACCCTTATTCAAGGTCACTTTTGATGATGTCAAAGTACATCAAACAACATGTGATGAATGTAGCAATTTCAAGTCTAAGAACAACAATCACCACCATCACTTTGAGAGCTGATTTTGACTACCATCCAATGGTTTCCATGTATCACTATCAAGGCGGTTCTGTTTGATACATTGTTCTCTAAAAAGTATCTATGTGTTTGGTTTGATATCTCATATCATGACTAATGCGATTCTATCATCAACCAACACACACTCTAGTCTTATGTGTTGTTGCTTCTTATCAACCTTCCACACCAACATCTGACTAGGGACATAATAAGAATGCATATACTCTTAACATCCTTATGATCTCATCGTTCATGCCTTTAAGATGAAGATATATGTCACTGAGTAAAATCATTCTTTAGACATTTATTATGTTAGATGATTATCTCATAACTGAATAAAATAGAATAAAATGGAACATTGCTTTTATTATTAATCCAATTGTTTTCAAAATTTACCATTACAATCATCATATGATTGTCTCTCTGGGCATACATACCAACAATGTCTACAAGAAGGTTAGTAGGTGAATGATTGTATTTCTCGTATTGTATGTAGATGACATACTATTGATGGGAAATGACAAACCTACTCTATAATTGGTTAAAACATGGATGGGAATACCTTCTCCATGAAGGATTTAGGTAGAGAATCCTATATTCTAGAAGTCAAGATCTAAAAAGATAGTTCTGATGGATTCTTGTCCTATTACAAAGTACATACATTGAAAAAGTGCTAAAGAGGTTTATTATGCATAATTCTAAGAGTAGAAAATTACCCATGTCTCATTGAATAAGTCTCTCTAGAACTGAATATCCCAGCTCTTTAGAAGAGAAGTACACATGAGTTAGATTCCATATGCCTCAAAAATAGGATCTATCATGTATGAAATGATATGTATGTGCCCATATGTCTCTACGCTTTGAGCATGCAAAACATGTACCAACCAAATCTAGGTGATGGTCACTGAATAGAAGTAAATGATATCTTTAAGTACTTTCAAATAACTAAAGATTATTCACAATTCATGGCGATGAGGAAGAGTAGTTGCAAAATATTATACTGATGCAAGCTTCCCAAATGACAAGGATGACTATAAATTGCAAATTGGATTTGTATTTTCCTAAATGATGTATTTGTAATCTTGACAAGTCCCAAGTAAGAGACTGTGACTGATTCTATAATAGAGTCTAAGTATATTATTGCCTCCAATGTAGAAAAGGAATAAAAAGGCATCAAGAATTTCATTAGTGAGCTTGGGGTGGTTCCAACCATTGAAGACACGTTATAGCTTTACTATGACAACAATGTAGCTATTGTTCTAGCTAAGGAAACCATACCACAATAGCATTCCAAGCACATACTCAGGCATTATCATATCATACATGAGATCATACAATTGGACATATAAAGCTTTATAAAGTTCCAATGTAAAGCAACGTTGCTTATCCTTTAACTAAAGTACTTTCACAGTAAAATTTTGTTTGCAATGTTAGATCTGTTGGACTTAGGTTCATGAGTGATTGAATCTTGTAATAGGAGGAGACTATTCATTGTATGCCTTGAGATCCATCATATAATGATGTCAATAGGGTTATTGGTACTTGATTTTATTGTTAATAAAAGAATATTCCACTTATTATGTTTGTTTTGTATTGATGTAGCCAATGAACATAATAATCCTGACAATGTTTTACTCGATTACATACGACTTGGGTTGAGGACCTGAACATGAGATCATATGTGTAATTAGTTTTCATTCTTGTTACATCCTTATTCAGCTATTATTGTGGATGGTATAAGACAACAATAATATCAGCTATTTTCATGGATAATATAAGACAACTATAATATAAAATACTACCATGTATAGTGAGTGATGACTATGCTCTTTAGTCATGATATTAGATATCAACTCAGATGCATGGGTACTAGTTAGAGAATGTATTGGACATATCCACATTGAGATTAATACATGGAAGTCATGTAGTCACAAGTCAGATTCATATATCAGTTTGACAGTGGTGAAAATGATCCTTAGACTTGAAGTCACTACAGTAACACATGTCTATGTAATTTGAGAATAGCCCAACGTGCAATGTGACACATGGGGCATGCTGTGAGTGATCTAGATGGAATTTATCACTCCTTTAGAGTGATATCTCTGGTCACCTGATAAGCGAGACTATGAAGTGCATGTCCATTCTCATGTGAGTCAATATATGATATTGAGCTCACATTATCTCAAATAGTCTACTATAGTTCAAGGAACATAGTTTGAATGTTGAGAGGATATTATTCCATGCCTTGAGTTCAATCAGGTTAATATTCCATGCCTTGAGTTCAATCAGGTTGTCTGTGATAAAGGGATATTATACAATCATGCCAACATTACTCACTTTATAGGTTGTAGTTGTTATTTAACTCATTCCTATTACTTGGGTGGAAATGACGTGTGGCTAGACACCAATATTTACTTGTGTTATTTTGAACATCACTACCAATATAATTAGGAATATACTGGTCCACACACACACACAAATGCATAAGGGAATTGAAATTTGCAATCAAACGTATCATTAGAATGGTTCCAAATCATAAATCATCTCATTAACTCTCAAATTAGGCAATCAAAATATCTGATTGACTAATCAGATGATTAGGTCAATAGATAAATTTATTTACAATTAATCGACTGTATTTTCCACTAAACTTTTGAGACTGGGTGATATACTTTTGATCATCTGGTGACCACGGATCAATAGGGAAAGTCTCATATTCTAGGTCTAGATCTAAACTGTTGTGATTGGGTGATTTTCTTTTGAGATCGAGAAATCATGAAATAAGATCGAGCGACCTACTTTTGAGATTAGGCTATCTCAAATCTAGTCCAAGTATTTGACACTAAACTATTTTTTGGATTGTGACATAGAAAGGTATTGGAATTAGTTTTTTGTAGGTCCATGCTCTCCTATATAAAGGGGGAATGTCCCAAGGGGTTAGATAAAACTCTTGAGACAACTTGTGAGACAAGTTGGTCGTCAAACTTTCATCTTGGATAGAAGAAGTCACCCTAAGGATTGTTGCCCTACATAGGAGAATAAAGGGAGTTCCGAGATGCCTATCATGTAGATAACTCATGTTCCTCTTTGACTTGTTGATCAATGTGGTACACCATGTTCTTACTCATCTATGTGGACAAAGTAGTGGCCGAGACATACATGCAAAGGCTTGTAGAACATGCTCTACAAGACGACAAATTTTGTTTGCTTGGTGGAAAAACTAGATATGTTATTATTATTTTTATTTTTTTGGATTTTTGGTGGTCATTTTGGATTAGATCTGGAGGATTGGGTTCTTCAACAACATGTATACTTATTAAACATTTAATGTGCCTAAAGATATCCACTCTTATGTCTTTTATTCACTAACATTTTATAGCTATGAAAGATGAAAAAACTTGGGTAGAAAGGGAAGAAATTTTTGTTATTCCATTGTGCCCCTTCCCCAAACCCAAAAAATATTGAGTCTTAACCTTGTGTTCATGAACGTGGACATCATCATGCACAACATGCACAGATGTTTGCATTGACTATAGAGAAGAATGGTCTTGCCAAGATAATGAGAATCGTCTTGCCCTAAGACTCCATATGAAGAACAATGCAATCCATTAGGAACATTTTTATTGTCTCTTTGTTAAGCATAACCAATACATCCACCATTCCCGTTGGCACATTAATGTATAATTTAGCCAATTGTAGTACAATGTTTTGGCTTCAATTTGCCTAAGCTCAATTCAAGATGGACACTATATGGCATGAGATTAAAACTAAATCCTAGATCAATGAATAATTTCTAGATAAGGTGGCCACCATTGTGATAAGGAACAAGAGGGCATCCATGGTCCTTTTTCTTCAATGGGAGTGCACGTTGGAATTTGGAGCTCACATGCACTATTATTTTGACTTTCATGGGCATATTTTGAGATACCTTACTCTTATAGGTACACATTTCAATGAGAAGTTCAGCATACACTCGATTATGCTTAATTACACAAAGTAGTGGAATGCTCACCTTAAATTTCATGAAGATTTCAAAAATCTCATTAGCGTATTTTTTTTATTGGATGAGGATGGTTTATTCAAGGCATCAAGGGGGGGGGTTACTTACACTTGCCATATTTAGAACAATAGGACTGGCTTAAACAATCATATGAATCAATTGGGGAACACTAGGAACTGGTGGTGGAATTGGGAATCAAAAAATCAAAAGAAAGAGTAGCAACACTTCCAAATGAAGCTTTAGGTGGAGCACTTGGAATCACATTGTTAAAAATGTGTCACAACATAATTTCCATTCATCCCAGTATCACAAAATATTATTATATAATTGAACTTCGAATCACTATAATAACATAGAAACTTTCTGATTTGATTATCTCAATGTAACCGTCATCCAAAATCTCATGACTCACTTAGCCCATAAGCTACTCAATCAATCTCTCAATCCTTAGAACTATCACAAAATTAACTTACTCATGGTGAAGGGGGGGGAAGCTTGTCATTTTTGTGGAAGATGTGGAGGTGGTCTTTGCTTTTGTGAATGAGATGGGGTTTGGATGACGTAGCTATATTACATATGTGCTTGCTCATTTTGAGGTGGAGGTGTAGCATGTTGATTTACATGTTCTTGCTGGTGTGGCTTTTGAAGTGGAGGAGGGAGCTGATACTGGTATTGTTGAGGTGAAGTTCATAAGGACGTGCGGGACCTTAGTATTGATGTACACTACACTTTCATTTATGTTCGGAATTAGATGTTTTGAGGAGCACCTTTTTGACGACCCACGTTGTTTAGGTTGACCATGGTTTGGGAAGGAAGACTCCCCTCTTTATTCCAGGCAAGTTTCAAGGACAACTAATCTAGTCTTTTCTCAACGTATTGATGTTTCACCCTTGAATAGACACATATTTCTTCACCTCATCTACAATTCTCAACCTAAAAAGTACTTACTCTTAAAATTTTGAGATGTACTTTTGGTCTTGATGTTGATGATGTGGTTTTGCGTGTGAGTCATCCCATTTTTTTCTCCTATAAAAATTTAAACGATTCCTCGCTTTAGGGAGTAGGATTGAGACAAGGGGACATTTGAATTTCTACTGCCAAAGGATTGAAGAGCTTTCACCTCTTCATTAGGTGACTCAATAGATTAAAATGCATTGCTTGAAGGACCTCCCACTTAGTTCTTTATAAGGCTCATCATATTATCTATAATCTTCATCATTTATGGTTTAACCTCATTTGAGATGGGAGGTGGTCGAGTAAATAAAGAAACACCAATGTTTCTATCATAGTTATTCGCTGCTTTAGATGCTCTCTGTCTAAAATTTTCCACTAAGAGGTCAAAAAGAGGCCAAATACTATAATATCTTTTTCCATACAAGTTTTATCACATGAGGAGTCAACCATTGTTTGACCCACTTGAGACAATCCAGAGTAGAAGGATTGCACAAGTTTCCATAAGGGTATCCATGGCCGAGGAAATCTCTCAACAACTTCGGAAATATTTCCCAACTCTCATGGAACTTTATCATGGCCCAATTGACTAAAGGAAGTAATATTTCTTCTCATTTGGGTGAGTTTGAATATGAGATAGAATTTCTTGTGGAGCACATTCTTCATGGCCTCCCATGTCATGATCTCAATTTTGAAGGAATACCACTCCTTAACCTTGTCTTTAAGAGAGGGGGAACCAATGTGAGGCTGATAGAATCGTTAGTGGTAGCTGGGTGTGGAAGGTAGAGTAGGTATTCAAGAAGGAATCTAATGATTTTATCAATTCCCATTGTCTAAACCATAGAAAGTTGGAATTAGTCCCACTAGCATTGTACAAGTGGAGAATACTTTCCCATGCATCTGTTCTACCATTGTAGTAGTAGGTGAAATGTAGTTTCTTGGCATAAAATAACCATGAAGAGGCCCTGGAATAGGTGGAGATTCAAGTCCCTCCTCATGCCCACAATTTAGAGGTGGAGATGGTGCATTTATTTTAGATATTTATTATTGTTCTCTCTCTTGGTTGCTTTAACTAAGCCTTTGCCTCCTTATACCTATTTTAGGGTCCTCAAAGAAGGTGGCCAAGGATAGAGATTGACAACCAAACATGTACTATCACATGCATGTCAGGAAACTAAGAAAAAGAAGACAAGTTAGGTATCTCAAATACAAAATTGAAAAAATAATAAAGAAAAAAAATGGTGAGGGCACTAAGAAAATGTCAAAAAGAAACTACTAGCTAGGTGTAAAACACAACTCCTTAGCAGTGGCACAAAAAGGCTTGATGTGTGCACACTTGGCTTATAAATCTATAAGTTTTAACCCTAATAAGCACACTCTATTACACAAATCCCCAAGTGTGTATGCTCAGATGTAGTATAGCAGGCAAGTTAGGGGTCAACTCATAAGGAGTGGAGAAGGCACTAGAGTTACATGTGTTTCTTTAGGTTCCTAGTGTGGAGTGTAGGGTTTGAATGTTTTAACTTGGTTTGGTTTGATAACACTAGGGTTCAATAAATAGAGGAACACAACATTGAAATCTATGTTACTCCTAGAAATTAGGATTAAATACCAATTTAGAAGAATGAGTAACACTATACTAAGAAAGAGAGAAATTGAGCTAAAGCTGAAAGAAAAAACAACGAACTACCCTTGTTTTAAAACTAAGAAGTAAAATCCTAATTGTCAACTAACAAGGAAATTGACTACGAAAAATTCAAGATTAATCTAAGAACTAACCAATATATAAAATTAAGTATTTACAACTAAGATTAAGTAACCCTAAAAAAAGAAATTTACCATTTACTAGACAAATTAACACTAAAAACCAAGAAAGTAAGATAAGTTAAGATTCACGACAATTAGGGTTTTAGCAAAACTAGTGTGGCTCAATAACTCCCTGTGAAGGGACCTGAGTTCGACCCTTGGAAAAGCCCCCTCAGAAATCAATTAGTCCTGTCACGTTGGTCGAACAATGATGCGCTTCAACTGGGTCCCATGTCTTGTGGGCGTGTGTGGGCCCCCCAGATTTTCCTTTCCAGGGTGGGTCACAAAGTGGCCAACTCTAAGGAGGGGTTCCCAATTACCAAAAAAGTTAGGGGTTTAGCAAGTGATCAGGGGAGTGGGCTATTTGGGGGTAATGTAACTATCAACCATGTTAAGGTCATATTCATGCAAACACGTCCAACAAGTATGCTACTAAACCAAACAACAAAGAGCAATGAGGTAGGAAATCTTACTATACTAGTTGGTGATGGACATCATAAGGTGTTTATAGGGGAACTAGTCTCTATAATCTCCTATCCACCCATAATATGCTCACTTGACTAGGGAATATGTAGATTACAATCGAGACCATTGTAGTCAAATTTTCTAGGAGTGACATTCATATTGAAATTAGTGGCAAGGGGTTGTATGGAGTGTAGGAGAAATGTGTTTCACCTCCTATTTCTCTCCATTCAATATGTCAATATGCTCTTTTCCAAGTATATCAAGAGAACAAAAATTCTATACTTAGATCTCACACCTAGGGTGATTAGAATTAATGGATTGGTGTGAAGAGAGAGAAATAGATAAGAATCCATGAATGGGACTTAAGAGTTTTACTGTCTTAGCCTCATATTCCCTATTTTATCTATGCCTTAGGTGTTTCTATACACCAATCACCATAGAAGGAGGTAAGAAATGAGAATAATCAAGAATATAGCATATCACAATGAGATCAAAGTATTCTACAAGAATAATTTCCCAACATTGTATAAAAGTTACATTCACCCCCAAATAGCCCAACAAAGCCGCTTAGCTACACATGAATAAAGTGGAGTAATAGGTTATGAAAGTTGAGACAGAATATTTTTTCTCATTATGGAGAAACAATAATCTCTCATTAGTCACTCCTACAAGGGTGGAAAGCATGGAAATGCTCAAAACCATAGAAAACTAAGGTTTTGGAGGGTGGATGATGGAATAGTAGGTGGGGGTAGGTAGGGTGGAAGACAAGGGGAATAAATGAGGTTATTAGGTGCTAACCCTTGACCCCTAGCCACCAATAGGCTTATATAGTGGGTGTAGTATGGAAAAACTAGTGTTGGGAAACACTAGAGTTTGGTGGATAGCATGGACGTTCTTGACAGAATAAGCACATCAGGTAGGTTGGGAACAATCATGGTAAATGAAAACAACTATGGTGGAGTGGGGTATATACCAAGGAAAATGAGGAGAAATGAGTGTAGGTAGCATGGCCATGGTATGCACCAAACCCATGGTATCATGAAGGAAGAATAACCATGGTGGGTATCATGACGATGGTGATTAGGTGGAGGGAGACCATGGAAAATGGAACAACTGTAAGGGGACTTGGATGCCACATTCAGAGCGGTTAGAATGACTGTTATGGTCTCCACTTGCCATAATCATTCTCACTAGAATGATCATGCTATTGAGGATGCTTTTCTCCTTTTTTTGTGTGCCTTGGGCTCATGTAGAATAGCCATAGTGGCATAGAACAACCATTTAAAGAACATTTTTATGCACTTGTGTCTTGAACTTGATCATCAATGGATCTTTTTCCTTCTATGTTTTCTTCAATCACTAGGGGCATGTTTGAAGGTAATCTTAGCCTCACTTTGGACTCGTCGAAGCTCATGGAAGCCATAAAATCAACATCCATATCTCCCTATCATCGGGTAGTGATCAAAGTGGCTAATAAAATTGCAAAAAGCATCCATAAGTGAACTTGACATGAAACACAATTTATTTGAGAATAACACACATTCTAAATATCTTGATGTAAATAATAAGAAAAAGGATAGAAGATTAAGACCCAAAAAATGGCTTCATTATTGGCTGGGTAGTTGATATGATATGATGTATCATGCTTTCTTTATTGTTTCATAGTATTTGTAATAGTGAATAAGTTTTTATCAATGTTCGACCTTCCTGAATATGAACCTTGTTAACTTTCACATGTTAAGATCAATGCATTTGAGTTGGTTATTTCATTATTTGGATCTTCTTTTTTGGCATGATATTTTGTTAGTCCTAAGTTCATACATAAGTTTTGTGGACTTTTATGATGATTTGGCTTATTTGGGGTATGTTTTTTGGGTTTTAGCTTAGGACTTTGAGATTTGTTTCTAGTCCAATTGGTCATACACATATATTATGACATTGGTTGTATCTGTTCAACTTATATTTTTGGAAAGTAAGTTTTGATTCAAAAATAAGAATGATGCTTGACTTTTCTACTCACTTTTCTATTGGGTTTTTGTTGTGTGCTAGTATAAGATGGAGTTTTATCTAAGGATTTATCCTAATCATCAATCTAGGGTTTTGATCATAAGGATGGTCCTTACAATATGGTATCATATAGTAGGTTAGTTGGTCTATAGAGACAATAAGAATTGGGATTAAATGTCAACCCAAGTGATGAACATGATATGAGCATGATGCATGTTGCTCTAACTCATTATTTATGTGCCTTAGTTTGTCTCTAAGTATTAATAAAGCGTTAGTGTGAAACTTTCTTTCTGTTAAATTTTTGGTTGCCATGGACAAGCAGTTAATTGTAAATCACCTAAGATCATAACAAGACGCAATACTATGATGAAAATCAAATGATGGTGAAAAATATGAAACATTATTTATGTCAGAAAATCTAAACAGAATAAATCTCACAACTGATTAAATGAATGGTAAAATATGAAACCAACTACTTTAGAAGAATAACTATTTATGTTTGATCTCAAAGATATTATGACGTACCACTGCCACAAGATACAAATTACATAAAATAGATCTTCATTAAGACCCAAACATTATCATTACCAAAAACTTATAATGTCGTAACATGGAACCATTTTTTTTAAAACAACAACACATAATATCAATAAGGCTCTTACAATATATTATTATTTCATAGTTATGGTCACATGAAACTTGATCTTTGTGACCTCTATCACATCTATTTACAAAAGAATAATGTGCATAAATATATACATTACAACTCTATAATAGCTACTACATACACAAGCATGCATGTCAAAATCTCAAGATGGGTATTACAACGTTGCAATACTTGTCAGCCATGATCTGGGTACATTGATGACTCTTATACTATCTAACTCGAAGACACAAATATTGCTTCTATTTAGGTGATGTTAACCATCATGGAGCACTAGGCGACACACAAACATTACCTGCCTTCGGACGACTAGCATCCTCTACAAGATTGGTCCTCACCACATCTACTAGGGAATCACGACCAGTCACCTAATAAAATGTGGAAAATCACAAAGTGAGAGCTCGAGTCTCAAATATATGATATGAATATGATATAATTTTTTAGTTACTATAATATTATAAGTGTTTAAGCATTACAAGAAAAATTTTGTTTATTGAGAAAGTACTATATCAAAAGTATAACTTTATCGTGATTATACATATCACATCTTGGGTGCCTTATGAAAAAAGTGATATATAGAACGAGATAATACATCATAAGAACATCTGTGATATTCACCAAATAAACCTAAATAGATATACTATACAACTTATTTATACAATTTATTGTACCATGGGTAGTTTGAGGTGTACCACTCAAACTACTAGATAGACACTACAAAGCCTCTCAATCAATCCATGTAAGACCTAAGGATATCTGGATTCCATTATATCTTTTCACTCATCCTTGGTTCTAAGTGAAGGTAGCTATTACGGCATAGTTCCATGTGTCCATGTATGATAATAAAGTAATTTATACATCAACATTGAAAACACAAATATTTTTCTCTTGAAAAATACATAAGATAAATAGTTTTACCCTACAGTGACTACAATGCTAAAGTACTAGATAAAAGAGGATCATAGAGGACACCTAGCCTTATGCTCCTTCTCCATTTAGTCTCCAATCTCAGCAAATATTCAACATGGGGTGCTCGTTCTGTCCATGAATTCCCAAATGGGAAAGAAACAACACATGGACCCAAATAAGGGAAAAATAGGCCAGTGAGGCTAGTACTATAATCAATTATTGAGCTATTTTAAAAAATAAAAATTTATGAGATCAAATCTAGGTAATCTTTCTTGGTGGACAATGGTAATAACAACAGGATAATCTGGTTACATATTAATTTCAAAATGTTATAGTGGTAAATAGAATCAATAAAGAGGTTATTCATAACTTGAAGGAAAGGGAAACCAATATCTTTGAGTAGTACAGGAGATTGAGATGCCAAGCTACAACATGACCTCGAAGGTAAAAGAGCTCAACATCATTGACAAAGGAAAATGAAAACTACTAGAGGGGGGGTGAATAGAGTTTTATAAAGATTTTAATAATAATTTAAACTCAAACAACCACAATGAAGATATTGGACAAGGAGACACAGGGTTTAGAGTGGTTCCAACTATAGCAAATACTATAGCCGTCAGTCCACTACCCGGTTGCTTACCCAACCGGGATTTGAAAAGAAATTTATTTTATTACCTCGCAAGGACTTTACATAAAATACAATTTCTTTTCCCAAACCCTTCAAGCAGCCTTCACTTAGAAGTAATCGCCCAACCTTGAAGCAGCCTTCCCTTGAAGTAGATGCACCAACTCCCGTTGCACCAGCCTTCTGAAGTAGCTTCCCTTGCGATAGCCTTCTTGAAGTAGCTTGAAGTCCCCTTCTCCACCTGAGAAGTCAACCCTCTCCGATCCGCAGCCTCCAACCCTAGGAGTAGCAAGGAGAGTACAAATAATAAAAAGGAACAAGAAAGAAAAAGGAAATTACAACTTATCCTTTAAGCCCAAGGCTTGATATGCCTAGATCAAGCGTATAGATCTCCTAACCAAGTGTGTGAACTTGTGATTGCTGTGGGTAGGAGATTCTAGCCTATAGGACACGAAATTGAGCTAAGGAGAAAGTAGGCCAATGATCACAGTGCTCAAATTGCTTGCAACAGATTGCTCAAGTATGCTCAAGTATTTTCTCAAGTGTAGCAAGTGTAAAACAAGTAAGTTTAGGTGTCCTATAGCTTGTCCTAATTATAGGAATAGCCTAATGATGCTTAAGGACGTTCTAGACAACTTCTAGGGGTTTCTAAGTGCTTAACTAGCCGTTAGGTATAAAGTTGTTGCTTTAACAACGGCTAATTAATTAATTCTGCAGTTGCTGTCAGAGACCATCTCGGTCGACAAATGGTCGACCGAGATACCTACTCGGTCGAACTTTTGTCGACCGACAGGCTCTCTGGAACAAGTGATTTGCAACGTCTTTCATCAGCTGCCAACTAACTTTTCTGTTGTGTCTAACGGCTACTTTGGATCTTTCTCGGTCGAGAAGATTGTCGACCGAGAGTGTCTCGGTCGAGGAGTTTGTCGACCGAGATTGATCCTGTTTCAAGGTTTCAATTTAGGCACTAATTATGTGTGTGAGTGTGCATAAGTAATCCTATTTGAATGGGATGACTTGTCTAATTGTGGTGTTTAGCTAGGGAGAATCTAATGCTTGATTTACATGCAATTCTAAGTACTTGTACATTATATTTTTGTACAAGTTTTTTACAACAGTGATTACATTGCATGAAAAATATAAATATGTAAGCTTGTAGATTTTCCCTTGTTGCTTTTTCATCCTGCACACTCAAGTAGCTTGTTAGATTAATAAGAATGTTTGTCATAATCAAAACAAGGGGATTTATAGATGGACAAAAAATTGAGTGTAGAAATGTGGACTTTGCTCTCGAGGAACCCTAGGTGATCGTGAGGGCGATCTCGAGACCGACGTTGACCGGCGGCGCCGCCACCCCAGTGGGACACTCCGTCCGCTGGGGGCTACCTTGGTTTCGGGGATTTGGGTTCTTGCCGTTCTCTCTTGATCAGCTCGCGGAGGATGCTCCACCATAGCGTGAGGGCAGAGGTTTCAGATAGAAGAAGAAGGTTTGCGTCTTCCCAGATACCCACTGACGCCGTTATTCAGGACCTCGATCATCTGTGGAGATCTGACTCAAGTGATCAGAATACCACGCACGACCACGGAGAACAGGGGCGCAGATCGACGACGATGTCCAACAGGGTTCATCAACGTAACAACCGGCTGGGGGGGACATCTCCGTTCCTTGTCCCGAAGGATTCTTGCTTTCGATGTTTGCGGAGAGGGCATTGGGCATCTCAGTGAAACAACCCTAGAGTCTGTTATCTTTGCAGAGAGACGGGCCACATCTCTAGACAGTGCCGCAGCAGGTAGGTTGCGCCGCCAAGACCCGATCTTGCTTCCCGTGTGGTCTTTCCTCCGTTGTCAAGGGGGACCTCACCGAGAGAACAATCCTGCCATGTCCCGAAGAGAATGATCGTGCATCTCAAACCTGATTTCCCTATCAGAAGTGATTTTATGAGATCCCTTGATCTCGCTCTTGGTGTTTCATGGGACGATAACCTAGCGTGGAGAGACCTTGCTGCCTTTCTCTGAAAAAGATGGCCGCATGCGATAGAGATCTTCAGATATGAGGAAAGAAGAGCGGTTGTTTACTTTGAATCATCATATGAGGCTTGGCGTCATCAATTGGTTCAGGCTGTGAAGATGAACGATTCCACGATCTCCTTTGCCTCTCTCAGAGACGGAGGCATGCACCACACGAAGGAAGCTGTCTGGTTCTGGGTTAGGAATATCCCTTTATTCTGTAGAAACCAAGAATCCATTCGGGAGATCATCAATTCCTTCGGCGATTTGATCTGGATATCTAACTGGCAGAAGGAAGAAGATGATGCTTCGGGTATCCTGCTTCTTGTCGAAGCCTTCAATGAGGATATACCTCAATTCATCGGCCTCTCGAACCTGGTCCACAGAAGTAATCTGAAGCTTGATATTGTTGCAAAGGGCCATCTTGGAGCAAACAACTACAAACTGACTGAGATCGGAAGAGACATGAACATCCCTCTGTCTGCGCTGCGCGTTCCTCCTAACGAAGATGCCCTAGATGTTCGATCTGTTGAGCCTGCTCAAGAAGATGTTGATCGCTCAGTCGTTGACAATGAGCTTAACCCTCCCGACGTCGGTCTGCTGATTGACAACTATGATTCCATTCCCAAAGGAAGAGAAGATGAACCAAGATCAGTTCATAGCGATAACCCAGGCACATATCGGGATGTGTTAGCTTCGGAGAACAGAACGATCACCGACGCTGAAGGAAGAAGAAGATTCCTAAGTCATAGAAATCTTAGTGACTTCATTGTGCCTGTCACAGCCGTCAATACGCGTAGAAGAGGTAGGCACATTGATAACTTCGATTCGAACACGATTGAATATGGTCTTTGGCAGAGAAGACATGATGATGATTCGAGTCTTGAAGACGGGTCAGACGATTTACATACTGAAGGCAGGTTGAAGACGAAGAGCTCTCTCCATAGCTGTTAGCTGAAGAGAACGTACAGCTTTTGAGTTGCAGATCGGTGTATCTGCATTCGTGGTGTAGCTTTTGTCATGCAAGATATCACTTTCCTTAGCTGGAACTTGAGGGGAGCGGCTAACAACCCTACTAGAAGAGTTCTGTCCAGGATTTGTGGAAGGTATCGGCCGCAATGTGTCGCCATTTTTGAACCGTTTGTCCATGCGGAGAGAGCCGCTGAGTTGATTGATATCACTCATCTCGATTGGGTCGCTGACAACGAGAACGAAAGGGGCAAGATTTGGTGTTACGTGGACAGCTGCCTTCGTCCTACTGTGATCAAGGTTCATCGACAGCACATCACGCTTAGACTAGAGCTGACGGGTGGTCAGTTTGTCTTCTTCACGGCCGTTTATGCTTGTTGCAACCTGTTTCTTAGGAGAGACTTGTGGCAAGATCTCTTTGACACCATGGACGCCGTAGGTGATTTCCCTTGGGTCATAGCAGGTGATTTCAACTCTATCAGATGGAGTAGCGAGAAAAGAGGTGGAGAGCAGCCAGTTTTCCAATCCATGTGCGATTTCAACAGCTTCATCCACGACTTACAGCTTACTGAATCCAGATTCACCGGCAGTAGATTTACCTGGGTAAATAAGCAGACTGGATCCCCTACTACTTGGGAAAGGTTGGATCGTGTCCTTCTTAATCATAGATGGGAGGCTCAGTTCCCCTCTAGTGTTTCGCAACACCTTACCAGGCTCAGGGTGTCGGACCATTGTCCTATCCTGATCAGAGCTACCAGCTCGCCCCCCATGCGCGGCGGTCATAAACAGTTTGTTTTTAACAACGCTTGGCTTGAGCATCCATCATTCCTTGATATTGTTGCGTCTGCTTGGATCGATGACACAGATGATAATCCTTCCTTCTCCTTCTTTTCTAAGTCCAAGAAGCTCAAAGCCCATCTCAGAAGTTGGAGTAACCTGCATTTTGGTCACTTGAAGCAACGCATCATTGATGTCGAAGATGTTGTCCATGTCGCTCAAATTGCTTTTGATGATAATCCTACTCTAGCTAACGAATCCTTGCTCAGAACCGTAGAAGAGGAGCTACACGATCTGCTGTCCCAAGAAGAGCACTTTTGGAGAGACCGTTCCAGGATTAGCTGGCTTACTGATGGAGAAAGAAACACGGCCTTCTACCATGCCGTTGTTAAGGCGAAAAGGAAAAGGCGCCATGTCCACAGGCTTGTCCTTGATGACAGGACCGTTATCACTGAGCCCTCTCTCATCGCGGTGGCTGCTGCAAACCATTATGAAAGCTTCTTCAAATCTGATAGAGATGACCCTCTGTGCAATGATCTGTTGCGGTTCATCAACCAGACGATTAGCATGGACGACAACGTCACCCTGACCACCTGTCCTTCTTTCGAAGAGGTCTTCGACACCATTAAGGGCATGGATCATATGACGGCGCCCGGTCCTGATGGTCTCACTGTTTCTTTTTATCGATCCGCCTGGAGCATCATCCGTCTTGACTTCATGAGGATGGTTGCTCAATTCTTTAGAGGTGAACCTTGTCATAGGAGCTTGAACGCGTGCAAGATTGTCCTCATCCCGAAGGTTGATGATCCGCAGAACATCCTGACTGATTTTAGGCCGATCGCCATCGAGAACGTCTCCTTGAGAATCCTCGCGAGGGTCATCAGTAATAGATTATCTATGCTCCTTCCGAAGATCGTTTCTAATGAGCAAGGTGCTTATGTGAGAGGCCGCGACATCACGCATCACATCAAGCTCGCGAAAGAGATCACTCACGATCTGAACTATGGACATATGCACCCAAACATTGTCATTAAGTACGACATGTCGCGTGCCTATGATAGGGTCGAATGGTCGATTCTCAAGTCGATTCTCGGGGCGTTTGGCATGAGCACAGAAGCGATCCATCTTTGTCTCAGGTTCTTCAGTGATGCTTGGGCGTCGGTAGTTGTCGGTGACCATTCCAATGGTTTCTTTCCTTTTGGGAGAGGCTTGAAACAAGGAAATCCTCTTTCTCCTTTCCTTTTTATTCTCTTCGAGGAACCCCTTTGCAGATATATTAAAAGCCTGGCTGATATCGGAGATGTTGTTACCTTCTCAGCTAGAGGAGCTGCCATTCCACCCCCTATCCTGCTGTATGCCGATGATTTG
The DNA here is from genome assembly GCA_963693085.1 of Alisma plantago-aquatica. Classification (NCBI taxonomy): domain Eukaryota; kingdom Viridiplantae; phylum Streptophyta; class Magnoliopsida; order Alismatales; family Alismataceae; genus Alisma; species Alisma plantago-aquatica. The sequence continues at coordinate 642,799,326 of OY856409.1, read as the reverse complement.
GTCATGTTTCTTAATGCAGACACCACCTCGATGCACAATCTAAATAATGCTCTCAACCTGTATTCCTCCTCGACTGGGCAGCAGATCAACTACCAGAAATCTTCTTGTTTGATCGGGAAGACGGATCCTTCAGTGGTGGTGAATATAGCTCGTATCCTGAACATTCCCATTGCTGATCGCACCATCCATTATCTTGGTGTTCCTCTAGTTGCTGGACCTAGCAGGCTCATCGATTATAACCATCTGCTCGAGAAAATTATGAAGAAGATTGCCTCCTGGAAGGCAAAGCTCTTATCCTTTGCGGGTAGGAAGCTTCTCATCAAACATACTTTAACCTCGGTTGCGTTATACACAACCGCGGCGGTGGGTCTGCCCGCAGGTATCATCAAGAGGATTGAAGCTATGTGTTCCAGATTCTTGTGGTCCAATAGAAAGAATGAATCCAGAAGAACGTGGGTTGCCTGGGATCGTCTTGCCCAACCTATTCAAAATGGTGGTCTTGATTTCAAACCGATTAAGCATCTTGTAGAAGCTTATGTATATAAAGATTGCTGGGAGATTACTTCTGGTTCTTCCCTTTGGGCGACCTACTGCAGAACCAAATACAGATCTCAGTTCAGGAATCACCAAGGTTGCTACCCCCCGTATTTGAAGCTTGGATCTAAGCCTTCACCACGATGGAAGATGATCTGGAGAACCTTTCCAAAAATCATGCCCCTTTCTAGATGGATGATCGGGCGGGGTGATGTTTCCTTTTGGGACTCCAGATGGTGTGAGCAACCATTACAGTTGCATGCTCTCAGTCAGCTTGATAGACAAAGAGACTTCATCGTCAAGGACTTCTGGCTTCCCTCTGATGATTGGGATTGGGAATCTATTGGGAAAATCATTAGTGATGATGGCTGTCTCCTTATTCATAGATCCCATTCCAGGATTAGTCTGCATTCAGATCAGCTCGTTTGGACCCCCAATCCTTATGGCAAATTCAGTCTTAGATCGACCACACAGATTATTAGCAACAATCACTACGACTCCAATTCTGTGTGGAGGTGGATATGGTTCGCTTCTACCCCTAGAGCCAGTGCTATCACGTGGAAGCTGGGCATGAAAGCGCTCCCAACTGATGATAGGATTGCGGCTTGTCACATTATGATTGTCTCTAGATGCGAGTGTTGCGCTCAATACAACAGTGAAGACGACGAGCACCTCTTCTTTCGCAGTGAACTCGCCATTAATCTATGGCAGAGAGCCTCCGAGTTGATGAGGGACTCTAGCTTTCCTCCGACTGATATTCAAAACCTTCTCTTGAAAGGTAGCAGACAAAGTAGGAAAACGCTGAGAGGTTGGTTAACCGTGGAGCTGTTTACCTTGATCTGTTGGCAGATCTGGAAGTCCAGATGTTCATCGAGGTTCGACAACAAGCCTCACGACACCAGAGGTATTTGGAAGAGCATTACGGAGATCATTAGATTCTACAGCCGTCTTCAATCCTTCAAACGGGCCAGCGACCATGACCTTTTCCAGCAGTTACTTGCAGAGGACATCATTCAGCCGAAGATTAAGATCAGGAAGATTAACGTTGCTCGCTGGAACCTTCCCGATATCAATTCCTTAAAGATGAATGTTACAACCGGGAAGTTTAGATGGATTGATGGATGCACGAGAAGATGGATTGCAGGGGTTGTCAGAGATAGGCAATGCAGAATTCGTTTAGCTTTTCGAACTTGGCTCAATGCAAACGACTACATTACGGCTTATATCTGTGGTATTTTGGTTGCTTTGAAGATTGCAGATGAACACAATCTGTCGATTTCCACTATGGAGGTGGATGATCCTCACGTCTACAACATCGTTTGGCAGAACGCCGTTGGTCCTTGGCACATTACTCACATCACCAGGGAGATCAGAGAGATCATGGATTATGAAGCGATTATGGGCTCCCTTTGCCCTAAGATCATCAACTCGATTCCGAGAGAATTGGGTAGATGGGGTTGCTCCTCCAATGAGAACTTCATTACTACTGATCAGGCAATGATCCCTCTTCAGGTCCGTGGTATGAACATCCTTGAAAGATCCAAGACTCCTTATCTTTTCTTCAGCTGGGACGACCTCGGTTAGGGTGGGCTTGGTCCTTGGCCTTGTTCTTGTTTTGGGTGTCTTGTTGTGCCGTTTTTTCGATCATCTTGATCGTGCTTTCTTGTTGCTTGGGCTTATGGGGGTTTGACCTGCATTTAGGCAGGAGCTGTAAAGCTTTCTTTGTTTGTGCCCACACGAGGGGAGTGGGGTGAATAGATGGTCCCCTGGCTTATTTTTAAAAAAAAAAAGGGGATTTATAGATGTCCATTTAGCCAACAATCTCCCCCTTTTTGAAGATGACAAACATTTCCAAAATATAAATAAAGGAAATATAAAACATATGAGTTTCATACCTTTAGATTACCTTTTGTAGCTTTTTCTCTTGTGTATAAAATGTGTGCTTATTATTCCCCATGAATTATGGAACATGAAATCCAGATCATTTGGGAATATAGCAACTTTTAATGTAAAGCCAAGAGTTTATTTATGAAACTCATTAATTGAGTTTGACTCAATGTTAATTTTATATTTATCTCTCCCCCTTTGTCATTTCAAAAAGATAACCGTTAAGAATAAAAACTCCCCCTTAATTAGATATCCCATCAAATCTAAAAAAAATGTCCATTTAAAAGCCAAAAATGGAAACAAGAGTTTTTGTTTAAGTAGCACAAATGTCAAAGAAAACATCCTCCAAAGGAGTGATAAGCAATTGCTTCCTAATGTTGTTAAATTGATCTAGTGGAAGCGGTTTTGTAAAAATATCAGCTAATTGATCTTCCGTATCAATATGGTGAAGGGAAACATGATTCTTGGAGATATGATCCCTTAAGAAGTGATGACGGATTTCAATATGTTTAGCCCGGCTGTGTAAAATAGGATTGTGTGCTAAGTTTATGGCGCTCGTGTTGTCACAAAAAATAGGTGTAGATGACAGATTAAAACCATAATCGCTTAACACCTGTTGCATATAAAGCACTTGAGCACAACAAGACCCAGATGCCATATATTCAGCTTCAGTTGTAGATAGGGCAACCGTATTTTGTTTCTTGCTAAACCAAGATACTAAAGCTCTCCGTAATAAGAAACAGCCACCACTAGTACTCTTGCGATCAAGTCGACAACCAGCATAATCCGCATCAGTATAAGCTTTAAAATCTAAGGATTGTCCTTTTGGATACCATAAACCAAAGCAAGTAGTACCGGCTAAATAACGAAGAATTCGTTTAACTGCTAGAAAATGAGAATGCATAGGTTGTGATTGAAATCGAGCACAAAGACCAACAGAAAACATAATGTCCGGTCTAGAAGCCGTTAAGTAAAGCAAACTACCAATCATGGCTCTATATAAGGAATCATCAATAGGTTCCCCATTTTCATCCTTATCAATTTTGACAGAAGTAGCCATAGGAGTAGTAGCATGTTTGCATTGATCCATCCCAAAACGTTTTAAGAGTTCTTTAGTATATTTTTCTTGGCTTATGAAAATTCCTGCAGGTGTTTGCTTAATTTGAAAACCAAGAAAGAAAGTTAGTTCACCCATGAGGCTCATTTCAAATTCTTTTTGCATAATATCACTAAATTGTGTGCACAATGAATCATTTGAAGCTCCAAAAATAATGTCATCAACATATATTTGCACAACTAGGAAATCAGATGTATATGTTTTGAAAAATAAAGTAGAATCTGAATTTCCAATAGAAAAGCCATTATCAAAAAGATATGTTTTGAGCCTTTCATACCAATTTCTAGGTGCTTGTTTTAAACCATAAAGTGCTTTCTTAAGTTTATAAACATAGTCACCTTTTTCCGGTATTTCAAAGCCAGGTGGTTGGGCAACATAAACTTCTTCTTGAATAATGCCATTTAGAAATGCACTTTTGACATCCATTTGATAGAGCTTAATGTTTTTATGGGCAGCAATAGCTAGTAACATCCTAATAGCTTCAAGTCTAGCTACGGGTGCATATGTTTCATCAAAATCTATTCCTTCTTGTTGATTATATCCTTGTGCTACTAACCGAGCTTTATTCCTTATTACTTCTCCTGACTCATTTAGCTTGTTCCTAAAAACCCATTTAGTTCCTATTATGGTTTTATCTTGTGGTTTAGGAACTAAATCCCATACATCATTTTTAGTGAATTGATTCAATTCTTCTTGCATGGCTATTATCCAATAATCATCCTTAAGAGCTTCGGATATCTTTTTAGGTTCAATGATAGAAACAAAAGCCATGTTTGCTACATCTTTGAAGGAAGACCGAGTTTTGACTTTATCATTTGGATCTCCAATAATCAGTTCTTGGGGATGATCCTTGATAAGCCTAGGTGTAGGTTGTGTTTCAACTTGGGGATTGGATGTAGTAGCTTTTTCATTATCATTTGGTATGGTTAAATTTTCGAATTGATTAGTGAGATCAGTAATTTCTAGATTTTCAGATTTTAACTCCTCATGAAAAGAAACATGAATGGATTCCTCAACTTTTCTAGAGATAGTGTTATATACTCTAAAAGCTTTGCTAGAAGTGGAATATCCCAAAAAGAATGCTTTGTGTGATTTAGAATCAAATTTGTCTCTATCATCTTTGGTATTTAAAATGTAGCATGTGGAGCCAAAGGTATGAAAATAGTCAACTCTAGGTTTCTTAGAATGTATGAGTTCATATGGAGTTTTCTTTAAATAAGAGTGAACAGTTACTCTGTTTAGCACATAGCATGCAGTGTTTACAGCTTCAGCCCAAAAGGTTTTGGGTGTGTTATGTTCAAGCATCATAGTTCTAGCCATTTCTTGTAGTGATCGATTTTTCCTTTCAACTATACCATTTTGCTGTGGGGTGCGTGGAGCAGAAAAATTATGAGTGTATCCTTGAGATGTACAAAACTCTTCAAATGTATGATTTTCAAATTCCCCACCATGATCACTTCTAATGGTACATATTTTATTTTGTAAGAGATTTTCAATCTTTGAACAAAATTGCATAAAAACATGAATAGTATCATCTTTAGTTGCAATAAAATGTACCCATGTATATCTACTATAATCATCAACAATCACAAAGCAATATCTCTTACCACCAATTGATTGTGTCCTCATTGGTCCAAATAGATCCATATGAATTAATTCTAATGATCTACTGGTGCTAAGTACATGTTTTGATTTGAAAGATGTTTTGGTTTGCTTTCCCATTGTGCATGGTTCACAGTTTTCACTTTGATCAAAAGATAAAGTAGGCAATCCGCGAACAAGATCATATTTCACTAACTTTTTGATAACATGTGAACTAGCATGTCCTAGCTTTTTATGCCATATTTGTAAGGTATTGTCATTTGCAAGCAAGCATTTTCCTACTACTGTTTTCATAGAGTTAGGTTTAAGAATATAAAGATTACCAACTCTATTTCCTTCATAAACAACTTTTGTAGTATTTTCTATTAATAACTTGCAGCAGGTTTTGTTAAATAACACATCATAAACACTATCACATAATTGGCTAACACTTATTAAGTTATGGTGCAAACCATCAACAAGTAGAACATTCTTAATTTCAAGGTTTGTACCAACATTACCTATTCCAACGATTTTTCCCTTACCATTGTCTCCAAAAGTGACTATTCCACTTTTCTTTTCTTCAAAAGTTTGGAATGCATCCTTGTTTCCGGTCATATGTTTGGAACATCCACTGTCAACCACCCATTCCTGCATTAAAATGTAGATTTTGGTACCCATGTGATGGTCCGATATGGTTAGAATCATTTAAATACAGATTTGTATAAAAGTTCTGAAACAGAAGTCCAGTCGGTCGACAATTGTTCGACCGACATATGTCTCGGTCGACAATTTGTCGATCGAGAAGGTTACTGTATTACAATCAAAGATACGCAGAACTTTGCTCGGTTGACCAATTTTCGACCGAAATAGGTGCTGTAAATTTTGATTTGTTAAAGTCATCCAGTCGGTCGACAATACTTCGACCGATCTAAAGCTCGGTCGACAATACTTCGACCGACAAGGTTTCTGTTTTAGTACAACAATGCAAAAAAAATAATAACAATATGCATGACACCTTTTGTTTAGTTGAGATAAGACAATGTAAATAGCAAAATAAAGCATTTGGTCATATCTCAACTACATTTCATTCTACTAAGTTTGGGGTTTTGGGATCCAAACTAAGTCAGACTCCTTAGTCTTGTAGGGACATGAAAAGGAATAGTGTCCAAGACGTAAGCAGAAATGGCAAGTAATAGAATCAACTTCATTTCTCTTTCTAGCCATTTTGTTCTTAGGTACAAACCTAGTTTGAGTTCTTTTGGGTTGATTTTTCTTTGGAGCATATCCCACACCTTTTCTTCCATTGTAAACAGTGCCAACTTTTAGTATGTTATCAAGTATATCTTTTCTTCTTAACTCATACAGTTCTCTTTGTAACATAGCAATGTCATTCATTTTCTTGTGTAGATCTTTTCTTGCTTGATCTAAATCAGAAAATAATGAGTCCTTTTCCTTTACAAGATTATTATAGTCCGAATGATTACACAAAATAGGCTGAGTTTGAAAATCTTGTAGTTTAGCTAACAATTCAGTCTTTTCTTTGGAAAGAAGATCAACATTTGTTTCTAAAGTGAGTAGCTTTCTAGTACAATCATCTAAAGATGTTTTTAAAGATAGATTCTCAAGATCAGTGTTGTTCTTTTCAGAAGAAAGTTCATCTAATTTGGCAATGAGCTCATCATTTGATTTTATAGCCTTCTTTAGTTTCTTCTTGGCATCAATATATTTATCATGAGTTTCTTGTAAATTAGTAACTAACTCTTCTTTAGGAAGATCAATTAGGCTTACCTCTTGAGAGTCTTCATTGTCTTCTCTTGCCATTAGACATTCCACCTCTTCTCCGCTTTCACTCTCACTTGACTCATCCCATGCAGCTTTATAGGCTTTTTCTCCTTTCTTCTTGTGTGAGCTTTTCTTTCCCTTCTTTGCTTTGGGACATTCATTTTTGAAATGCCCTTTCTTCCCACATTCAAAGCACCTAGGAGGGGTAGAAGAACTAGAATTTTTTTTAGTTTTAAACCTTTTGTATTTCTTACCGTTGACGATCAAGGCTTCTTTTCCTTCTTCTTCACTTGACTCCTCACTTTCTTGTGTGACGACTTTTGAAGCTTTGAGAGCCACATCCTTCTTCTTCCCATTTTGACGTTCACGTTCTCTTCTTTCTTCCTCTTCTAGATCTGCTTCATGAGCTTCTAAATTGCCGATGAGTTGCTCCATTTTGAGTCGAGTGAGGTCGTTTGCTTCTTCAATGGCTGTCACCTTTGGCTTGTATTTTGGAGGAAGTGATCGAAGGATTTTTGATACTTGATCTTCCTCAAGGACAGGTTTTCCTAGGGCACTTAAACCATTAACAATGATATAGAATTTTGAAAACATTTCACTAATAGATTCATTAGGATCCATACGAAAATGTTCAAGCTTCGTTTTAAGCAAGCTAATTTTGGAATTTTTGACTTGGACTGTACCCTCATAGGTTATGGACAGTCTATGCCAAATATCATAAGCTGTATCACAATTTGATATTCTATTAAATTCTCCTACCGAAATAGAACAATATAAGATACTTACAACTTTTGCATTCATTTGGGCTAGTTTTACCGTGTTTGCATCCCATTCCGCAAATTCATTTTGAGGGAGCATGTATGGAGTAGATACCATTCTCCATAGATCCCAGTTGATTCCTTGGAAATAGAATTGCATCCTTATCTTCCAATATTGGTAGTTTGTCCCATCGAATGTTGGGGGCCTAGCAACAAGTGTCCCTTCAATGTTGAGGTTGTTGAGCACTCCATCACCCATTTCTTCAAGACCTTGTTAGGGTTCCTTGAAGCCTTGCTCTGATACCAACTGAAAACTACTAGAGGGGGGGTGAATAGAGTTTTATAAAGATTTTAATAATAATTTAAACTCAAACAACCACAATGAAGATATTGGACAAGGAGACACAGGGTTTAGAGTGGTTCCAACTATAGCAAATACTATAGCCGTCAGTCCACTACCCGGTTGCTTACCCAACTGGGATTTGAAAAGAAATTTATTTTATTACCTCGCAAGGACTTTACATAAAATACAATTTCTTTTCCCAAACCCTTCAAGCAGCCTTCACCTAGAAGTAATCACCCAACCTTGAAGCAGCCTTCCCTTGAAGTAGATGCACCAACTCCCGTTGCACCAGCCTTCTGAAGTAGCTTCCCTTGCGATAGCCTTCTTGAAGTAGCTTGAAGTCCCCTTCTCCACCTGAGAAGTCAACCCTCTCCGATCCGCAGCCTCCAACCCTAGGAGTAGCAAGGAGAGTACAAATAATAAAAAGGAACAAGAAAGAAAAAGGAAATTACAACTTATCCTTTAAGCCCAAGGCTTGATATGCCTAGATCAAGCGTATAGATCTCCTAACCAAGTGTGTGAACTTGTGATTGCTGTGGGTAGGAGATTCTAGCCTATAGGACACGAAATTGAGCTAAGGAGAAAGTAGGCCAATGATCACAGTGCTCAAATTGCTTGCAACAGATTGCTCAAGTATGCTCAAGTATTTTCTCAAGTGTAGCAAGTGTAAAACAAGTAAGTTTAGGTGTCCTATAGCTTGTCCTAATTATAGGAATAGCCTAATGATGCTTAAGGACGTTCTAGACAACTTCTAGGGGTTTCTAAGTGCTTAACTAGCCGTTAGGTATAAAGTTGTTGCTTTAACAACGGCTAATTAATTAATTCTGCAGTTGCTGTCAGAGACCATCTCGGTCGACAAATGGTCGACCGAGATACCTACTCGGTCGAACTTTTGTCGACCGACAGGCTCTCTGGAACAAGTGATTTGCAACGTCTTTCATCAACTGCCAACTAAATTTTCTGTTGTGTCTAACGGCTACTTTGGATCTTTCTCGGTCGAGAAGATTGTCGACCGAGAGTGTCTCGGTCGAGGAGTTTGTCGACCGAGATTGATCCTGTTTCAAGGTTTCAATTTAGGCACTAATTATGTGTGTGAGTGTGCATAAGTAATCCTATTTGAATGGGATGACTTGTCTAACTGTGGTGTTTAGCTAGGGAGAATCTAATGCTTGATTTACATGCAATTCTAAGTACTTGTACATTATATTTTTGTACAAGTTTTTTACAACAGTGATTACATTGCATGAAAAATATAAATATGTAAGCTTGTAGATTTTCCCTTGTTGCTTTGTCATCCTGCACACTCAAGTAGCTTGTTAGATTAATAAGAATGAAATGTTTGTCATAATCAAAACAAGGGGATTTATAGTTGTCCATTTAGCCAACAGAAAAGAGGTGGTGTAGATGAAAAAGAGAGAGAAGAATAAAAGTAGGACCCAACTCCTTGGTTTGCTAAAGATCATTCTAAAGGGCTCATAATGGAAATCCTTTTGAAAGAGTGAAGACGCGAGCTGCCTTCAACAAAGAACAAGCTGAAAACACCTTCATCTCATAACTTGAGCCAAAGAACATGAAAGAATATTTTAAAGATGATGAATGGATCCTAGCTATGCAAGAGGAGTTAGAGAACTTTGATAAGAACAAAGTAGACCTTAGTACCAAGACCAAATGATAGGAAGATCATTGGCACCAAGTGAGTCTACCACAAAAAGATAGATGAAAGAGGAAAAGTGGTAAGGAACAAAGAAAGTTTAGTTGCCAAAGGCTAAAATCAACATGTAGGTATTGACTTTGATGAAACTTATGCTCTTGTTGCTAGACTTTAATTTATTAGAATGTTACTTGCCTTTTCTAGCTATAGAAACTTCTTGTTATAACAAATGTATGTTAAAAGTGCACTTCTAAATGGTAGAATAGAGGAGAAGTATATGTGGCTCAACCTCCCAATTTTGAACATGACAAGCTTCCTAACCATGTTTATTTGTTACAAAAATCTCTCTATGGACTCAAACAAGCCCCTAGAGCTTGGTATGATAAATTAAAGGACTTTTTCTCTAGATAATGGTTATGTCATGGGAAAAGTTGATTCTACCCTCTTTATTAAACATATTTCAAGCAACCTTTTAATCATTCAAATATACATTGATGATATCATATTTGGCAGAACTAATATTGATCTTGCAAGGAGTTTGTTCTCTTATTCCAAGTGAATTTGAGATGAGTATGATGGGGGAGCTTACTTTCTTCCATGGATTCCAAATCAAGAAAAAAAGGAAGGAAACTTCATCAACCAAGACAAGTATACAAGTGAACTCTTGGAGTGCTTTGGTATGGAGGACACCAAGGTTATAGATATCCCCATCTCAAGCACAACCAAACTTTATAGGGATGAGGAAGGTAAGAAATAATACCAGAAGCTCTATAGAGTTATGATTGGTAGCTTGTTATATTTAATTGCCTCTAGACCTGATATTATGTTTAGTGTTGGTTTGTGTGCTAGATTTCAATCAAACCCTAGAAAATACCATATTATAGAAGTTAGGAGGATTCTAAAGTACCTAGTGAAAACCCAAAATTCTGGACTATGGTATCTCACATCAAGGGACTTTACTCTTACTGCTTATAGTGTTGAAGATGATGTCGGATGCTAAATTGATAGAAAGTGCACAATAGGCACTTGCTTCCTCCTAGGACCATGCTTAGTTTTTTGGTTTTCTATGAAACAAGGCACATTGGATCTTTCAACTATCGAGGTTGAGTACATTGTAGCTGGGAGTTGTGCCCAATTCCTATGGATGAAGCAAATTCTCGAAAACTTTAATGTTCATTATGACACTTCTCCTGTCTTTTGTGATAAAACTAGTCCAACCGATATTTCTTAGAATCCTATATTTCATTGTAGAGTTAACATATAGAGGTCCACCATCACTTCCTTGGTAACCAAATTGCCAAGAAAGATATCTATATCACTCATGTAGACACAGAAAATCAACTTGTAGACATTTTCACTAAACCTCTAGTTAGAAAGCAATTTACATTCTTTACATGAAAATTGCTTATTACTTCCCATGATGATAATGATATTCCATCTAACTAGATGTTCTCTTACCTATATGTTCTTACTCATATGTTGCTCACCTTATGCTTGTTAGTGCTACTTATGCCTAGTTTTAATGCCTTATTCTGCTTGTTTTTTGCTATTTTTCACAAACACTTGTTTTATCACAAAAGAGTAGCCACTGATGAGTGAAAAGTGGCTTAATAAGTTCAAAATGCATGAATGGATAGAAAAATGAATTTATAGAGCACTCAAGTGGCCTAGAATTAAATTTCTTATGTTTTGGATATGCTTTCTTATCAGTTAAGATTGGTTTGGGGAAACTCAACCAACAACTGACCCAACCACTAAACACATAAAAGTGTCGGCCAAGTTTCCCAAATCTAAAAGTCAACCGAAAAAATTGTTGCAGGAATATATATATATATATATATATACATATATATACATACACACACACACAGATATATATATATATACATATATAATGTTGTTTGATTTTCTCCCTCTCAACTAGAGAAAACTTGATCGATTCATATCCCCTTCAGATCATACTTGAATGCTAGGTCTCTAAATCCCCTTTCCTAGCCCTATCCATCCCCATTTTGACCTTCCCCAACCTCTAACCTAGATTGGGTGGCCTGCTGCTTGAGTTCCTTTCCTCATTTGGCACCATCTTCAACATCTTTACTCTCAATGGCGTCCCTGTGGTGAAAGAGAATAGGTCCTTCTGGTGTAACTTCGTCTTCTACAGAGGTTAAGACACTCTTTTCTAACCAACGTCTTGATGCTCTTTGCTATGAATGTTGGACCTATAACAACTCTCTCTCAAGCAAGAAGGTGGTGCATGAGTTCTATGTAAATCTAATCTGGATCTACACCACCTTGGTGCCTCCTCCTAACACCAAGTTGTTTTTTCATCCATGATAGGGGGTCTTGTTTACTATCTCTGAGAAATCCATGAAAAATTATCTATCTTGATCCTCACCTAGTTGAATGACTCCCTATCCTACCTATAGAAACCTCCTTAATCCTAAAGCCTTCTACATGAGCTTTGACCCTAAGTATACTACATTTTTGGCCAATATCGTCGCTTCCCATAGCGTTATTTTTATTAGAATAACTGACCTTATAGACTATTGCATCAGTTTTATCATAAAAACCGACCTTACAGGATTCCCGCGGAAAAAATTCGTGCAATTTTGGCTTCTTGCCTCGATATGTAGGGTTGGTTTTTCCAAATAATCGATGCTATAGGGTCAACAAAAAATGCGGGCACCGCTTTGGAACTCTAGGGTCGGCTATTATAGATAACCGACCTTATAGATACTGACCTCTAGGGTTAGTTTTTTCAAATACCTGACCTTATAGATGGTCTACGAAATTTCGGGTACCACTTAGTATCTAGGGTCAGTTCTTTCAAATACCCGACTCTATAGACCCAACTTGTAGCGTCAGTTTTATCATATAACCGACCCTAAAGGTTGGGCTGATATTAGACCAAAACGCTAGCTAGCATTGTGTTTCAGTTCATTGTATTTGAGAGCACAGCACTAGAGACCCCTTTCTCTGTCATTGTGTCCAAGGAGCCCATTATCGTGCCCTTCCGAAGCCACCATCGTATCCAACGAGCCGAGTCGTGTTGTGGTCGCCGTGTCCAAGGAGCCGAGCCTTGTTGTGCCACTACTGCTGCCGCCGCCAACTGAAGGTCGCAAGGTACATATTATTTACCTTAAAATTGATCGCAAGTTTGTGAAACCCTGCCCGCCATCGAAGATCCCATTCTTAGTTGGAAAGAAGAGGTGGGGCAGGTGGGGGCTGTGGTGGACGGGCTGTTGTGGTCGGGGCTGGGGTCCAGCGGTGGGTAGTGATGGGTGCTACGGTCGGGGCTGGGGTCAATGGTGGGTAGCGATGGGTGCTGGTGGTAGTAGCACAATCATGCCATAACCATGACCATTTTTCTTCTTATTGTCATGCCACGATTGAGGAGAGGTTCAAAGTGAATATATTTGTTAGGTAGCACGGCCATGGTGGCTAAGTTGCTGAACTGCATTTGTTAAAATCTTCCTGCTCCTCTAAAATTGATGTATATTGACCTCTAATGCCTTACATTATAAGAGAATTGAATCGTGAATTTGTGTGGAAGGCATATCAGATTCATGCAAAGTAGTTATTAGCAATTTTAATCTAATAAATTGAATTGATCTATAGCTAGAGGTTTGTGAAAATGTCTAATAACTAATTTTCCATGTCCACATGTGTGATATAAATATCCTTCTTGGCAATGTGATCAAGAAGAAAGTGATGGTGAACCTCTATATGTTTATCTCTACTATGAAATATAGGATTGTAAGACAAGTTAATTGCACTAGTATTATCACAAAAGATAGGAGAAGCATAAAAATGAATGTTAAAGTGTTGGATCATTTGTTTCTTCCATAGGACCTGGGTACAACAAATCCCGATTGAAATTTACTCAAACTCGGTGGTTGATCATGGTGTTGTATTTCTTGGAGAAGCAAGACACCAAGCATGATCCTAGGAGGAAACAAGTGCCACTTGTGCACTTTCTATCAATCAAGCAGTCTGCATAATCCACATCACTATAGGCAGTAAGAGTAAAGTCCCTTGACTTGGGATACCATAGTCCAAAGTTTTGAGTTTTGGCTAGGTACCTTAAAATCCTCTTAACAACTATAAGATGAGATTTCTTAGGATTTGATGGAAATCTAGCACACAAGCCAACACTAAACATTATGTCAGGTCTAAAGGCAGTTAAGAAAAGTAAACTTCCAATCATACCTCTATAGATCTTCTCATCTACCTTCTCACCTTCTTCGTCTTTATCAAGTTTGGTGATGTTTGACATGGGTGTGTCCATCAGCTTGGTATTCTCCATCCCAAAGCATTTGAGTAGTTCATTGGTGTACTTTCCTTGGTTGATTAAGTTCCCATCTTTTGTTTGTTTAATTTGAAAGCGGAGGAAGAAAGTAAGCTCACCCATCATACTCATCTCAAATTCACTCTACATAATATCACTAAATTCTTTGCAAAGATCAAGGTTAGTTCCGCCAAAAATGATACCATCAATATAAAATTGATTGATACAATGTGACCCCAAAGGCAATCGATAGTGGGGCTTCGATGGCGACTGGTGGAGCGACTTCCATGGTGATAGGGGATGTGACTCAAAGTGGAGATGGTGGAGGTCTTTATCAGATCCAAATGATAAAGTATTAGGATGGGAAATACCCTAATACAAGATAATTTGATGAACTTAAGTAAGTTAAAAGTGATAAGGGAAGTGATACATCAATGCATGAAAAGTGTCACATCCAACACTCAAGGTTGATGCACCTTAAATCCAATTTATTTGGATAAGTAATACATGAAGTGTGTCATGTCAATGGTTACATTGAGATGTAATGAGTTTAATGTACTTTGATAAGTGTAGGCTAATATACCTTGAGAAAGGGTTAAGCCAAGTTAATAAAGTATGATGTAATCAATATCCTAGTAAGGATAAGAGAGAAACTCATACTTTGTGTTGATAATCATTTAATTACAAATGATGAGAATAAATAAGTATGATTGAATATTTATGATATTAATTTATGCTCCTAGATGTGTGGAGCAATGAATTAGGGTTTGGATTTGTAATATGAACTTGAAATCCTATTCGTCTATAAAGGGAAACCCTAACCCTAATAGTTGTTTCCTAGTGAGAGGTGACACAATGTTTAATGACCCAATGAGCCATGTGATTAGTTGTTGCCTAGTGAGAGGTGACAAAATGTTTAATGGCCTTGTGAGCCATGTGGTTAGTTGTTTCCTAGTGAGAGATGACAAGATGTTTAATGACCCTATGAGCCATGTGATTAGTTGTTTCCTAGTGAGAGGTGACAAGATGTTTAATGGCCTTGTAAGCCATGTGGTTAGTTGTTGCCTAGTGAGAGGTGACAAGATGTTTAATGGGCCTTATGAGCCATGAGAATAGTTGTTGCCTAGTGAGAGGTAACAAGATGTTTATAAAAGTCCCATGTAAGAAATAATAATGTACAAAATAAACTATGAAATAGAAACTTAGTAACATAATAATAATAATAATAATAAATGGATACAATAATAATAATCCAATCTTGATCATACATGCCTTATGCTTATAGCCAAATATGGGCTATAGTGTTTTGAATATGCTTAAAGGGGATAAAAGGAATACTTGTATTATATAAAGGATGTGTATAAGTATGATGTCTTGGCCAAGGTATAATGCCTAGTAAAGGTGATTTGGTATTCAGTGATGAGATGAACAAGATTGGCATAGTCCAATTCCTGCAATAGTTTCATAGGATTGGTAATAACCCAATGTCTGGCTGTTAATCACAGGATTAGTAGAGTCCAATACCTGGCTGTTAATCACATGATTGGTAATAACCCAATACATGGTTGTCACAGGATTGGTAATAATCCAATACCTGGATGTTAATCACAGGATTGGTAATAATCCAATACGTGTCTGTTAATCACAGGATTGGTAATAACCCAATACATGGCTGTCACAGGATTGGTAATAACCCAATGCCTGGTTGTTAATGACATGATTGGTAATAAACCAATGCCTAGCTGTTAATCACAAGATTGGTAATAACCCAATGCCTGGCTATTAATCACAAGATTGGTAATAACCCAATGCCTGGGTGTTAATCACATGATTGGTAGAGTCCAATAACTGGCTGATAATCACAGGATTGGTAATAACCCAATACCTGGCTGTCACATGATTGGTAATAACCCAATGCCTGGCTATTAATCACAGGATTGGTAGAGTCCAATACCTGGCTGTTAATAACAAGATTGGTAATAACCCAATACTTGACTGTCATAGGATTGGTAATAACCCAATGCATGGCTGTTAATCACAGGATTAGTAGAGTCCAATACCTGGCTGTTAATCACATGATTCATAGAGTCCAATACCTGGCTTTATAATCATAGGATTGGTAATAACCCAATGCCTGGCTATTATCATAGGGTTGGTAATAACCCAATGCCTGGCTGTTATCAAAGGATTGGCAAAGCCAGTACCTGGAACTGATTATGATGATGTACATTCACATGACTGGTACAATGCAACACCTGGATAGCAGATTGGATGAGGCCAACAGATAGAAATGAGAATGATTCATGGATGACATACCATGATAATGAACATCATAGGATAAGCTTGATATGTTGATATAGTATGATGGGTAAATGATATACATGTTCTTCATATTCCTTATAAAGTGAATAGATGATTTACTACTCTATCATAGATAGTTGCAATGTTTTAAAATATGAGAATGTTCTAAATTTCTTATCCTCTCCTCAGTTTAATACTATTTAACTGTGATAATAACATTGTTGGTGGAGAGTTATATCTCTTGCTGGGACAATTGCCTCAACCCGTGGGATCCACATTTTTTTAGGTGGACGTGCATGAGGGGGATTGAGACCGTACTGCAGAGAAAGAACAACAGCAATAGGGACAACAGTGACAACTCAGGTTGAGTGTATTGTCTGTCGTGTCTTGTAGATAGGAGTCTTATGTGTTGTATCTGTACTCTCAGGTCCTTGGAGTTGGTTCGTACTGGTTTCATGAATGATCTGAGATTTTGGCTTGAATGCCTCGAGGTCTTATGTTTCTCCAGTATGTATTTTGACAGAGAAACTGTTATATGTTGTCCTCAAAATGAGATGAAACAATGTTGTACAATGTAAATCATGATATGTATGAGTTTTGAATCTTTTAGTAAAAGTTTTATGGACAAGGATCTCCTTGCAAAAAAATGGTTTTAAATTTTAGTGATTTTTGTTAATCTGTTGTTTATGTTTATTCCTCTTAACTAGTAATGATTTGTTTGTCAGTTTGGTGACAGTCGTTTTAGGTTTTGGTATCAGATCTTATAGTTCGTTGAGTCTACAGAGACATAGGACTAAGGTGTTGAGTCTGTGTTAGTGTCCTCCAGTATACCCTATAGTAACTTATGATTATGCAGAGGAAAGGGTAAATCTTATAAATGACTGGGGAACATGAGGAATACATTGCTGAGAGCAATGTTGTTGCACCAAGAAAGGGTGCAAGGGATTAGGTAAGGGAAGAATGAATGCCTGAGAATTTCCATCATGGCCCAATCAGGATAGAGAATCCTATGTTTATGCTCTTGTTGGGTAGACTAGGACAAAAATGATACATATAGTAGACTAGATACTAGCAATACAACCTAGGTTACCAGTACTCAATACAGAAACGTTGTGCTTTGAAAGGATTCCTAAATGACATAGTCATGTTGGAACAGTGGAAAATGTGGGAAAGATTAACATATGGTGAGAAAGTAGACTCTGCCATAAGTTAAGACATATTGTATATCTATGACGGTAGTACCCAAGAAGGGGAAATAAACTGAGAATTAAGGAAATGTCATTACAATTCTAGAGACATTTGCCTAGTTGTTCTAAAAAGACAAAGTATTTGGTGCTACCAGTGCAATAAATGCCTAGTGCATCATGGTAGTAATCATTATGTAAAGGCAAAGGTCCTAACTTTCCACCTGTAAGAACCCATGGCTTAGTCTCTACATCGGTAATAAGACCGATAAGACCATGGTATGGGGACAAGACATGTTATAGATATGTACATGTTGAGCATACTAAACTCTTTTGTTTAATAAGAAGGGAGGAAATGACTCAACAACCGAGGCAGACTCAGTAGGGTTTACGAAAGTTACATCACAATAATGTATAAAGGCAAGAGTAACAACATGAAGTAACTAGACTCTATGTGTTGAGTCAACTTGAAGCGCTAAATGACTGCGAGGGGTAATAGTCAGATAAAGCTTTTTCATTTTGATATGCCTTCTCTTGATGTTATCTGCTAATCATAAGAAGGATTGTTGTTATTGACTTCCCTATTGATTGTCCTATGGGGACATAGGGAAGAAGTGATGAGGACTAGAATTTATATTCTGATCAGTATTCTTTTAAATGTTCTATAATTGCTCTTATTTGTGTGATAAAAAAAGATGAGATATAGAAGTGATTCCTGGAGAAAATCTAGGAATGTTAAATCATGTGTTTGTGATGGTATGAAAAGTAAGGAATATGATAGTACATAAAGTGCATACTACCTAATCTCAGTACTTGTATACCCTGTCCAGGTATATAATTATTGGAGATAGGGTAAGTATGGAACTCTTAGATTGTTATCTTTCTGATTACTCTGATCAAGTAGTCATTCTAAGACAATCTAGTGAGTATAATGAAATTGGAAAAATGGTATGGACATTTGCATCACATACTAAGTGCATTAAATGGAATCTGAGATGATCTCAGATCAATCTGTATGTATGAGGAAATGAAAAGTATAATCCTCATGATAAGAGAATGAGAACATGATTCCTGACAAGGAGTAATGTTTGGTTTCCTAGAAGGGGCAACCTTGTGATAATTCTAGTAGGAAAATCATATGTTAGGGGTTTATGCTCTGCATAAACATAACATCGATAAAACAATTATAAAATCATTGTGGAAAAATCTTATCAAGCTAAAAATAATTCCATAGAATACCCCTACCTAGATATGTTAAGGTAGCTTATACATAACATCTAAAGATACCTCTAAGATAAGTTCTTAATTGATAAGTAACCTCCCCTTATGAAAAGAGAATGTACAACTAATGAGATAGTTGGTACAAGTAGTCAGAAAGCTTAGTGTTGTGTCAGTAGATTGGATGGCACAATAGATGTATGATAAGACTTGTAGTCCCAAGAGGGTGACAGAACATAACTCTGGTCTTTCCTTGAAAGCGAAATGCTAAGCTCAATGAGGAGTATGGAAGACTATCCAGAATCAAGAATCTTGTCACATAAAGTTGCAAGTTAAGAAAGGTGAAAAATTAGTGAGGTTTGACACCTGAGTTAAATAAGGTATGTATAATGTTTCTCTGACTAAGAAAAATGTTACCTGACACAGAGTTGACTCTACAGTCAATAATGAAAAGGGCAATGGAGTATGTGTCCTATATGATAGATTCTATGATAACCCTGTGTGGAAGAACTTTGTGTTGATCAAAGTTCTATGGTATCTACATGAAATTAAGATGTTATGTGGAGACTTGATGATATGATGAATGAATAATATCTGTCTTCCTTTGCCTGGCATTTCAGGGACGAAATCCTTGTTAGGAGTTTATAACTTGTAACGATCCTGACATGGGTTATGAGGTAACCCTATTTGTTTTGGCTAATAAAGTTGCTTATAAATTTAATATAATCCTCTAAGGTGTTTTGTTATCATGTGACACACTTATGTTCCAAGTTTGGTCCTGATTGAATGTTGTTTGAGCAATGTTCCTTTATTTTGGAACAAAATGCAATTTACCCAAGATAAGGGGTTATAGTGCAATATGTCATATGTTTAACATGCATCATGTGATTTCACATAATTATAGAGAGAATGATGAAAGGTGGTGGCTTGTGGAAAGCCCAAATTCCAAGTTTGAACTTGTTTGAACAATGTTGGTACCTTGTGCACCAATTTTGGTACAAATTGTAATTTACCCAAAATGTGGGGTTGATATGCAAATAACCACCTCTAGAGTATCCCTAATCCGTCATAGTATCATGTAGAGGAGAGATAAAGAAGGAGACACCATGTTTGATTCCATTATGAATGGTGGTTATCTTGGTGATGAAATGACCAAGAAAAGGGTTGAATATGAAAGCTTAACTTGAGTTATATCAAGTTGAAAAGCTTGTATATGAGTTCACAACGGCCAAGGACCCATAAGAGGAGCCTCATATCATTTTTTGAACTCTTTTCAAAGGCCATGTCATGCAAATAACCTCAAGGAGGTGAGGTGTGTCAGGTTACAACTTCCTTAGTAAAGTTGTGACGAGTTGTGCATAAAGTGATGAATTAATTGATATATCTTAATCAAAGGGATATGTAATGGACGAATCTTTATACCTGGATCACCCTCAACTATTTTGCATGTCAATATAAATGTTTATGCATGCATGTACACGTGTCACCCATGCATGTACACGTGGCACCTACTAGCTCAAATTGATGACACCTCATTTTTACACTCCTTCATGAACAACAAGTATATATACCCCTAGTTTCACCCCTTAGTGGAATTTTTCAGATAGTACCACCCTACTTCCCTAAGGTATCATGCATAGGATCCCTGTATCGTGAAGGAGTGATGTGGTATCATGCATGGGCTTTGGGTATCACCCATAGCAAGTTTATATCACCCAAGTAGGTTGATATTGGACAAGAAGGGTGATATCGGCCATAGTGAAGTGTTTTTGGCCCCAAGTGAGAGGGATATCGGCCACAAGTGGTGGAATATCGTTGAAGGGTTATGAGTTATCATGCAAAGGTGCTGGAGCAATAAGGAGCTCAAGTCTTAACCCTAAGGTGAGGCCATGATCATCTTCAACCTTGGATTGAAGCATGATTTTTGGGTTTTGATCTTCCTTTCTTTTCTTCTTCACCAATTGCTTATCCATGGTGATTCCTTGTATATGAAGGAGTTGTGAACGAGCCTTGGCCTTTTTATAAGTCATATTCAACCTTAGGAACGTGGATCTTTGGAGCTTGGAGCTTTGAAGTTGTTCTTAAGGTGGGTTATATAACTTGAACTCAACCATGTTATTATTCATCACCTAAATTGCTATACTTAATGAACTACTTTTAATTCCAAAATTTTCTGGAATAGTTGATGATATTATGAGTTCTAGTAGTTTCTTATACTTGTTTCCATGAACTATAACAGTTAGAACAAAGGTCTAGAGCTTGAAGATGATGGTATCACTTTATAAAAGTGATATCGGGTACAAGCACACACACAAGCACCTCTAACCTGATATGATGATGCACCTACTTCGCTAAAACGATATGGATATGATTGTATACCTTCTTGCACGATATGGGGGGTGTAGTATACACCTCTTTTACGATAATAAGTCAAGTATAGACTCCATGCTCGATACAAGGGTAAATGAATACTTATAAGTTGATATGAAACCCTAATTTGGGTAACTCGATATGAGTAAAGAATAGCAAGTGCTATTGCACTATATGGTAACCCGATACACAACCCTAGTTGATGTCTAACCCGACATGGTGATGGCTTAATACCTCATGCATGACATGGGTAACACATACAAACACCGTTAGCCCGATATGAATGGTGTGTATATACTTCTAGCCCGATATGGTGAGTGCTCATATACTTACAACCCGATATGGTGAACATATGCACACTTCTAACCCGAGATACTTTCTAAAGGTGAGGGAAAAACACTCTTAGGAGTGATGAATATATTACCAAGTAAGGGTGTGGCTAATACCTTGATAAGTGAAACACCTAAAGTGATTGATAATGGATAACTTTATATCAATAGTGCTTCAACCTGAGATAAGTCCATATCAATTGATGATGGTTGGACAATTCAAATATGTGACTTATGACCAATACACTACATGATAAATGTGATACGTTAGTGGATAAAGTATTAGGATGGGAAATACCCTAATACAAGATAAGTTGATGAACTTAAGTAAGTTAAAAGTGATAAGGGAAGTGATACATCAATGCATGAAAATATCACATCCAACACTTCAAGGTTGATGCACCTTGATGCACCTTAAATCCAATTTATTTGGATAAGTAATACATAAAGTGTGTCATGTCAATGGTTACATTGATATGTAATGAGTTTAATGCACTTTGATAAGTGTAGGCTAATATACCTTGAGAAAGGGTTAAGCCAAGTTAATAAAGTATGATGTAATCAATATCCTTGTAAGGATAAGAGAGAAACTCATACTTTGTGTTGATAATCATTTAATTACAAATGATGAGAATAAATAAGTATGATTGAATATTTATGATATTAATTTATGTTCCTAGATGTGTGGAGCAATGAATTAGGGTTTGGATTGATAATATGAACTTGAAACCCTATTTGGCTATAAAGGGAAACCCTAACCCTAATAGTTGTTGGCTAGTGAGAGGTGACAAGATGTTTAATGACCCTATGAGCCATGTGTATAGTTGTTGCCTAGTGAGAGGTGACAATATGTTTAATGACCCTATGAGCCATGTGATTAGTTGTTGCCTAGTGAGAGGTGACAAGATGTTTAATGGCCTTGTGAGCCATGTGGTTAGTTGTTGCCTAGTGAGTGGTGACAAGATGTTTAATGGGTCTTGTGAGCCATGAGAATAGTTGTTGCATAGTGAGAGGTAAGAAGATGTTTATAAAAGTCCTATGTAAGAAATAATAATGTTCAAAATAAACTATGAAATAGAAACTTAGTAACATAATAATAATAATAAATGGATACAATAATAATAATCAAACCTTGATCATACTTGCTTTATGCTTATAGCCAAATAAGGGCTATAGTGTTTTGAATATGCTTAAAGGGGATAAAAGGAATACTTGTATTATATAAAGGATGTGAATAAGTATGATGGCTTGGCCAAGGTATAATGCCTAGTAAAGGTGATGTGGTATTCAGTGATGAGATGCACATGATTGGCATAGTCCAATGCTTGGAATAGTTTCATAGGATTGGTAATAACCCAATGCCTGACTATTAAGCACAATATTGGTAGAGTCCAATACCTAGTTGTTAATCAAATGATTGGTAATAACCCAATACTTGGCTGTCACAGGATTGGTAATAATCCAATACCTGGCAGTTAATCACAGGATTGCTAATAATCCAATACATGGCTGTTAATCACATGATTGGTAATAACCCAATACCTGACTGTCACAGGATTGGTAATAACCCAATGCCTGGTTGTTAATCACAGGATTGGTAATAAACCAATGCCTGGCAGTTAATCACATGATTGGTAATAAGCCAATGTCTGGCTGTTAATCACAGGATTGGTAATAACCCAATGCCTGGCTGTTAATCGCATGATTGGTAGAGTACAATACCTGGTTGTTAATCACAGGATTGGTAATAACCCAATACTTGGCTATCACATGATTGCTAATAACCCAATGCCTGGCTGTTAATCACAGGATCAGTAGAGTCCAATACCTGGTTGTTGATCACAAGATTGGTAATAACCCAATACCTTGCTGTCACAGGATTGGTAATAACCCAATGCCTGGCTGTTAATCACATGATTGGTAGATTCCAATAACTGGATGTTAATTACAAGATTGGTAGAGTCCAAAACATGGCTGTTAATTATAGGATTGGTAATAATCCAATGCCTGGCTGTTATAACAAGGTTGGTAATAACCCAACACCTGGCTGTTATCAAAGGATTGGCAAAGCCAATACCTGGAACTAATTATGATGATGTACATTGACATGACTAGTACAATCCAACACCTGTCTAGCAGATTGGCTGAGGCAAACATATAGAAATGAGAATGATTCATGGATGACATACCATGATAATGAGCATCACATGATAAGCTTGAGATGTTGATATAGTATGATGGGTAAATGATATACATGTTCTTCATATTCCTTATAAAGTGAATAGATGATTTACTACTCTATCATAGATAATTGCAATGCTTTAAAATATGAGAATGTTCTAAATTGCTTATCCTCTCCTCAGTTTAATAGTATTTAACTCTGATAATAACATTGTTGGCGGAGAGTTATATCTCTCGCTAGGACAATTGTCTCACCCCGTGGGATCCACATTTTTTTTAGGTGGACGTGCACGAGGGGGACTGAGACCGTACTGCAGAGAAAGAACACCAACAATAGGGACAACAATGATAGCTCATGTTGAGTGTACTATCTGTCATGTCTTGTAGATAGAAGTCCTATGTGTCATCTCTATACTCTCAGGTCCTTGGAGTTGGTTCGTACGGGTTTCATGAATGATCTGAGATTTTGGCTTGAATGCCTCGAGGTCTTATGTTGCTCCAGTATGTGTTTTGATAGAGCAACTATTATATGTTGTCCTTGAGATGAGACGAAACAATGTTGTACAATGTAAATCATGATATGTATGAGTTTTGAATCTTTCAGTAAAAGTTTTCTGGACAAGGATCTCCTTGTAAAAAAATGGTTTTAAATTTTAGTGATTTTTGTTAATCCATTGTTTATGTTTATTCCGCTTAATTAGTAATGATTTATTTTTCGATTTGGCGATGGTCATTTCACTTTCTCTCCAAATAGATTTTCTTTACTTGATAATGGTTCTGAAGCTGATGTGGGAATCCCAAAAGATGGAGTTGTCGGAAAATCCTCCACCTTTTTACCAAATGGTTAGTCCTGACATGAGTTTACTGTGCATAATACGTAAGTGAACGTATCGAAGTAATAAGGCCTTGTGAGGCCTGAGTCGAACATGGGGAAGCGTTTCTCTAGTAGACTACTACTAACTACAGTGAAATTAGCTAAGTCGGTTGTAAAAGGTTGATTTGGGTTGAGTTAATGATCAAATGCAAAAATAAAATGAATTTAAAAGTTGAATTAATCAGAGATGGAATGAAGTGCTTAGGACAATGTTTTCACCATGGATAACACTAATAATTGACCTCACACGCACTAACATCCATTATCTCAATCCCTAGATAAGGATCCTGTAGCCAGAATTACCTACTCCCATAGTGTAATTCACTACCTAATCTAATGCCAATCCCACTTCCACAGTTATTGGTTGATTAGTTAGATGCTTTATGATTATTCTATGGGTTTCTCCTCCTATCTACACTCCAATTTTCCCAATAAGCATAGTAGATGGGTAAATCTATGTTCTCTGACCCTCAACCTCTCTCCCGAGATGCTAAGCATCTATCAATCCACTCATGGTGATCAAGCACAAGTAGAACACACAACTTTCATAAATTTATATCCAGTAGAAAGAGATAAAATTGATATTAATGCATAGAAATCAATCACATTATTTATTCGAGATACTACGAGATCCTCAGGAAAAAAGGTTTTTAGCCTTGCATGGTTTTCATCAATGAATACATGGAAAGGAAGAAGAAAAATGTGGGAAACGTAGGAAACTAAGGTAACCCCTAAATCGCTGCATGTCCGAAAGATGCCCTCCGTCGTATGTGTGTTTTAGTGTCTTCCGATGACAGAATCATCCTCTAGAGGTGCTCAGATCTCCTCAATTGAAGCTTTTGGTCCTGAGTTCTTCTCTACGCTCTCTCCGGTTGTTGCGCAACAAAAATGGCTACCTCCCTTTTATTTGGCCGTCGTACCCCTAGGTCATAGAAGGTACTTAGGGTCCGAAATAACATCTAGAATTGGATTAGAGTGAAATCTACTGATGGCCTGATCGGGCAGACTCAGTAGTACCGATTAGGTGAGTCAGTAGTACCAAGTCACTTAGGTTTAGTCGTGCAATCCCGATCGTGTCGGTACTATCTAATGGACTCGATAGCACTGGGTTTTGTGATTTTCAAACTACATCCCTGATGTCCACTCGATAGCACTGAGTTTTCTCGATTCATGTTCGGTCTTACCTGATGTTGATTTAGTACCACTGACTTCGGGTGTCAGTAGCACCGACTCCGAGTGAGTTCCTAGGTCCATCACTGACATCATGTCAGTACCACCGACTATTACTAGGTTGGTAGAACTGAGTCTGTGGATCTTCCTTGCACCTGAAAATGCATAAAAACATCATAAGTATTTGGAATGCATAAAATATTACATAAAATAGTTAAAATCATATAATTTGATGCATTCAATAGAAACAGGTCAGATATGTCATTTCATGCATAATAAATCAAATAAATGACTAATCCACACACGAAATTAAGGACAAAAGTGTATTTAATAATGACTAAAAACACATCCATCAAACTCCTCTAAGCTAAAATGTTGCTTGTCCTCGAGAAATACTCTCTCAGATTTGTTTGACAATAGTTAGCAAGAGGACATAACACGTACATTCCCTTCTTAATCAAATCCACCTATCAAGCCCTAAACCAACCTTCACTGACCACTGAATCGATAACTGCTCTAAAGTTACCAAAAACTTCCATAAAAGATGCCCACCTTCAATCAATGAAACTATCAAGAAAGCAGTTAACATCATAATTAATTAGACATTCGCTTGGTGTATTGTGTGACTCCCTACACTAAATTACTCTTTCCTAACTACCAACTACTTGGAAGCAGATCTCCGTATAAGCTTGAATGAGGAGATAAATCATTAGAGTGGCCTACAAATAAGAGCAATTAATGATTCAAGACGGGTGGCAAATGAAAATTCATAAGTACATCCAACCTATTTATGCATAGAGAATAATGAACCTAGATGGATGAAAAGAAGGCCATGCATGAGTCCTAATGTTGTGCTTTTTTCTTTTTGTGAAATGATGCATATATGAACGAGTTGAGATTGTTTGACAACTCAAAAGAATGCACATGTGGATTAAGTCATCACTAAACATACGTGTGGGATATACTTTCTCCTTGTTTCTTTTGGACAATTTTGTTCTTCTCTTTTTTTCTTTAAAAAGAGGCTAAATAATTTTTTTTATGCTTTTGCCTTCATTATTATTTCTTTCTTTTTCTTTTTCTTTTATTGGAGGTATATCCCAGCAGATTAGCTTCATAACTAGAAATTAAAATCCACATGTTTAGGAAAATATGCATGCGATGTTGAAATGTATGAAACTACATGAAATGTGTTATGCAAGCTAAGATGGTATGCACTAAACTTAATGCATACAAATGTAATGTTTTTCTTTTGTTTTCAAATGCCAGAAAACTAACTAATATGTTCCTATCGTGCCATGAAATGTAATCAAGGAAAATAGCATGGATTACTCGTGAATTTTTGAGGTGGTGAGTAAAAAATGAATGGAAAAGAAATGGAATCACACAACTAAGAGACACTGCCTTTTATTATATTATGATGTGTCCTTCTTAATTGACCTATGTACAGGGTGATCTAAAGGTTTATTTCTTATATTTTCAGTTAAGGTCTCGTTATGGTTTGGTTAGTTTAGCCTCAACATCTTCATCATTCACATTCTCGAGTTGATTCAAATTTTCATGTATGTACTAAGTCCTAATGCTGACTAGTTCAAACACTTCCTTAGCTGGTGTTACATAAATATTTTGTAGTTTAAGCTTTTAAGGATATGACCATTTTCATGCAACAACACCGAGAGTAAAATTTATTTGAAAACAAAACCATGCATTTACTACTTCACAATTACACTAGATAGATGTGGATCCTACACTTGCACAACTAAAAATAAAACAAACAACTAAAACGTTAAAGATAAAAAACAAGGATAGAATGTTGTTCCAGCATCCCCCCAAGCTTGAATATGGCTATGTTTGCATAGTCAATACTCGCACGCAAGAGGCGGAATAGTAGTACCAAGGCTCAGAATGGAAGAGGTGGCATGTTGGGGTTGTGTGGAGGGAACATCCCCTGGAATGAGAGGTCTATAGGTGGCATTGGCGGTGGCTGTGGGTACTTCCCAAAGTATCCATTATTCCAATAGTTGTCAAAGAAAGGCTGCTGGTACTACTCCATCCTCTATAGGTGCATGTGAACATTCTCTTGGTTGGCCAAGAGAAGGCATTCATTCTCGTAAATTGCCTACTGGTTCTGATACAGTCATCCTTGAATGTACTGCATACCATCCAACGTCACCTGATGTTGATGTTGTCCAATCTGGATCTCTTGCAACATGGTATACATACCAGCCATGTTATATGGGTCTTTCTCATCCTGGGAAGGGGGTGGGGTAGAAGAAGTTGAGGCAGTGTAGGTGTGAGTCAGTTTGCACGGGACCGCTCTCCTAGTGATGGGGATGGTGGGCTCCACCTCCTCAACGTTGTCATTGTCATCACCGTTGTGCTCCTCGTCGTCGCCCTAAGTTGTGGCCTTGGATGGATCTTCTTCTCCCCCCTCATTCAGTGGCCAGCAAAGATGGTTCACTCCGCAAAGGTTGAAGATAGGGTCAGGGGGGCTCCACTCCTGAAATAGTCCTCGGTGAGTGCAATGCACATAGGAGCACATTGTGGTGGTATTGAAGAAGGTGCGCATTGCAGAACTGTAGGAGGTCCAACTTTGTTGTATCCTCCAATGGCTCGAGGGTGGACAAATAAAGGTATAAATGTAGAGCAATAGGGGTGATGAGACCCCCAAATAAAATTGGCACCTTCCTTGTCACATTCGCCTCACAAAAATCATATGGAGCAGAAGGAAAGCTCCAAAGTTAATAGTCTCCCCTTCTAGTACCCTGTAGAGAAAGTAGAGGTATGCCTTATGGACCTTCCCCTGAGCTTGACCGGATCAATAAAAAATAGTATTGGTGTAGAGGCAGTGAAGGATATGAGCAAAAGGATGCTCAATATCAGTAACAAAATTGATATGCCACTTTATAAGAAATCCCACCAGTTCCTCAGTGAACTGCTCCCAGGCCAAGTCATAGTCGAAGTCAGATGGGGCCGAGCGTTTTGGGACATGAGCCCCGTTAAAGATATGGTTGAAGGCCCTCAACATGATAGAATAGTTGTTGTTGAAGAGGCAGAAGTTGACCTTGCCTTCTCACCATTTGCCTCCTATCTTCTGCTCAGGGGATATGAGAACATCAAGAGACTCTAAGAACTCTAGGACAAGGTCCGCGTAGGTCTGCCAATCACTGAAGAAAGGATTATCCCCCGCCATTTCTAGCTTTTGACATACCCCTTACATGTTGTCAGTAAAGCCTGCTCGTTTGATCAATGTGTGATTGCCATATCGTGTTGGGATGATTTGCCTTGTCTGCAACTCTTCATATAGCTTTCTTATCTCTGAGGATGGGTGTTGAATGCGCGTTGGCTGAGGGACCAACTCACCCTATGAGGGAACAACTCCTCTCCTCAAAGCCATGTCATTGATGCAAGAAATAGGTTAAGAGAATAGAAGCTTGAGGAATACCATCAGTGCATGGTGCAGCCTTGCTCTAAAATGTAGGAGGAGTGGATGTTGAGGGTGTGAAGAAAATGGCGCCACCATCCCTCCTTATATAGCTGAATGCGACATAGTTGGTACTACTGACTTTTGGAGTCAGTGGTACTGAGTTGGCTAGCACAATTCATGGTCAGTTGCATCGACGATGTATGATTGACTGCCATAGATGGTGCAGATTGCCCCGAATCGATGGTGCCGACAAAGAGTCAATAGTACTGACTTGTGTCACAGATTGGTACCACCGACCGCTTGATGAAGCATGTCATGACCGTTGGATCGTGAACACCTGAATTGCTAACGTGGTGAGTTGGTAATACCGACTTTAGGGTCAATATTATCAAGTTGTTGAAATTGTCAGTGCTTTCAAATTTGTAGACTCAATATACCAAACCTGGGCAAATCCAAAATTTGGTAGTATTGAGTCCTTATCAGTGAGCACTCAAAAGATCTTCAGAGACTCAGTGGTATTGACTAGTCGAGTCGGTGATACCGAGTCTGTGCTATTGTTGTAGACAAAATACTGACCTCATTTCAGTGGCACCGAATGCTAAACTCGATGGTACCAACTTTTAAGCCATGCACACTTCAAAAATGAGTCAAGGTACCATTTTTATAGAAATTGAAGTACAGTAACAACTAAAAATGGAGATTGAACATAAAAACAATGCAAGAAAAATTGGGTTGTCTTCCAACAAGCATCATTATTTAACATCCTAGAGTAGACAGTCTTTTAGAGGAAGAATCTAATGAACAGTGCAAAGATGCACCTCATCTATCTGTGGCTCCACCTCCCCTCCAAAATAGTTCTTTATTCTTTGGCTATTTACAAGGAACGATATGTTCCCATCTACAATGTTCACAACACCATGGGGAAAGATTTTTTCAATCACAAACGGTCCACTCCACTTGCCTTAGCTTACCCAGATGCATCCTTAGCCTAGAATTGAAAAGAAGGAATTTCTAACCTAGGAGAAACACCCTATTTAGCATGTATCTATCATGAATTTTATTAGTCCTTTTCTTATATATCCTAGAGCTTTCATAAGCATACATCCTATGCTCATCTAATTCATTAAGCTCCAAAATCCTCTTTCTACCTACTTCATCAATGTTGAAATTCAGCTTCTTCATGGCCCATTTAGATTTATGCTCAAGCTCTACAGGTAGATGGCATGCACAACCATAGACCAACCTAAAAGGTGTTGTTTTGGGATTTGTAGGCGGTTCTATAAGCCCAAAGAGCATCACTTAGCACATAACTCCAGTTCATCCTATTGGTTAAAATTTTCATCACCTCTTTATTGGACACCTCACTTGCCCTTAAGTCTATGGGTAATATGGAGTACCCACTCAGTGCTTCACCCCATATTTGCTCAGTAAAGATCCAAACTGCCTATTAGTGAAGTGGGAGCCACCATCACTAATAATTAGGAGGGGGACACCAAAATTGTAGAAAATGTATTCCTTCACAAACTTGCACACTACCTGTGCATCATTGGTGTGGGTTGGAATTGCTTCCACCCACTTAGACACATAATCAACTACAAGTAATATATAAAGATTCGAATTAGATGACACAAATGGGTCCATAAAATCTATACCCCAAAGATCAAAAACCTCAACCTCCTGAAACACATTTAAGGGAATCTCATGTCGCTTAGAGATATTACCTGCACGATGACATGCATCACAACGGCAAACAAAGTTGTGAGCATCTTTAAACAAGGTAGGCCAATAAAACCCACTCTCTAAGACTTTAGTCGTAGTCCTAGAGCTCGCATGGTGTCCACCTATAGGTAGAGAATAATAGTGTGACAAGATGCTCTCTACCTCACATTTAGGTACACATCTTCTTAACAGTCCATCCCTACATTTCTTAAGAAGAATTGGGTCATCCCAAATATAAAACTTCAATGAGTGGAAAAATCATTTTTTCTCTTGGTACCCCTAATATGTAGGTAATTCCTAACAAGCTAGGTAATTAACAATATCTGCAAATCCAGGATCTTTAGTTTTAGTTGCAAACAATTTCTCATCCTGAAATTCCTCAATAATGGGGATGGCTATATCTTTTTCGTACACCCTTTCTAACCGAGACAAATGATCGACTACGGCATTCTCTACCCCTGCCTTGTCTTTAATTTCAATGTAAAATTTTTGAAGCAAAAGAATCCACCTAATCAATCTGGGTTTGGCATTTTTCTTTTGTATCAAGTATTTGATGGCAGCATGGTCAGTCCAAACTATCACTTTAGCCCCAACTACGTATTGGCAGAATTTTTTAAAAGCAAACACTACCACTAGCAGTTCTTTTTTAGTAGTAGTGTAATTCACCTGTGCATCATTCAAAGTCTTTGACGCATAATATATGACAGTTGGAGTCTTGTCTCTGCCTTGACCCAACACATCTCCTACTGCATAATCTGATGCATCACACATTAGCTCAAAGGGAAGGATCCAATCAGGATCCTGCACAATAGGTGCAGAAGTTTTTTCTTTAAGGATTTCAAAAGCTTTTAAACATCGTTCATCAAAGGAAAACTCAACGCCTTTCTCTAAAAGTTCAGATAATGGTTTGGCAATTTTTGAGAAATCCTTGATAAAATGGTGGTAAAACCCAGTGTGTCCTAAAAAGCTCCTTAATACTTTCACTGATGTCGATGGAGGTAGTGTGGAGATGACTTCAATCTTTACTAGATCGACTTCCATGCCTTTGCTAGACACCTTGTGTCCAAGAACAATCTCTCCAGTTACCATCATGCGACACTTCTTCCAGTTTAGAACTAGGTGAGTGTTCTCACATCTTTGTAGCACCCTGTCAAGGTTATATAGACAATCATTGAAAGATTCCCCATACATAGAAAAATCATCCATAAAACCTCTAAGAACTACTCTACCATGTCTGGAAAAATGGCGAGCATACAACGTTGAAATGTAGAGGGGGCATTACAAAGACCAAAAGGCAACTGTCAATATGTGAACGTGCCATAAGGGCTTGTAAAAGTGGATTTCTCTTGATCCTTAGGTTCTATGGAAATTTGATTATACCCGCAATACCCATCAAGAAAATAAAAGTGCGACCAACTAGATAATCGTTCTAATATTTGATCAATAAAAGGTAAAGGGAAATGATCTTTAGGAGTGGCTTCATTTGATTGGTGATAGTCTATGAACACTCACCATACCATCACTAGCCTAGTAGAAATCAATTCATTAGCCACATTAGTAGTGACTGTGATCCCCCCTTTCTTAGGAACTACCTGGGTAGGACTAACCCACATTGAATCAGAAATTGCATAGGTTATACCTATCGACATCAGCTTGACGACTTCCTTCTTCACCACCTCAGTCATAATCAGATTGAGATACCTATGAGGTTGTACAATTGCCTTAGCACCTTCTTTGAGCTGAATCTTATGTTGGCACAAGGTTGGAGAGATCCCTTTTATGCCAGCTACAGACCACCCAATTACAGCTGGGTGGTTTTTCACCACTGTGAGTAACTTTCCTTCCTCTTCACCACTCAAAGAAGATGATATGATCACTGGGAGATTTTCCTCTATAGCAAAGAAGACATACTTTATGTGTGGCGGTAATGGCTTCAGTTCTAGGTCCGGAGGGCTCAATAGAGATGGGACCAATGGTGGGGGCAGTGGTCCAAGGTCTTTAAAAATCTTGCATAGTAGCAAGGTACTACCTTTAGCATCAAAACACACTCCTTTAAATAGTTGTTATAGATGTTGTCCTCCATTTTATTCGTCAAGCATGCTTCTAAGGGTAGCTTGGGTGATAATTGTTTCACAGAATCAGCAATGGCTTCTTCTTTAGCAGTAGGGTCATAGTCCTCCCCCTCATCATCTAGGTAGCACATTGCTTGAGTCAGCAAGATCACTTTTGTATTTTCCAGGATGTCCATCGCTAGAGTTCCTCTTTCTACTTTGGTCATGACATGGGCTATATCTAGGAACAACTTCCCTAGAAATGGAGAAAACTTCCTATCCATGTGCTGAAGAATGTTGCATTGGACCTTATCTCTCGTGGCTTGAAAGTGCTCCGACATCTTGATCTCGAACCCGTCATCTTGGATTCCCATAGTTAGACGTCCTCTTCCAATCTCAATTATCATGTCTGCAGTGGCTTGAAATAGTCATTCAAGTAGAAGCTCATTGCCATGGTCATCCTGCATTTCCATTACTATAAAATCTGCAGGAAAGACGAACCTATCCACTTTTACCAAGACATCCTCACATATACCATATGGCTTAACTACAGAATTGTCTGCCAACTAGATTTTCATGCTACTCTTCTTGGATTCCTTAATTTTGAGCTTATTAAAGGTGGATAGGGGCACCATATTTATACTCGCCCCTAAATCACATAAATCCTCTCTATATTTTTTCTTGCCTATGAAGCATGTGATATTGAAGCATCCATGTTCCTGTCTTTTAGGAGGCAGTGTTCCCAAGATGAAGGCACTAACCTGCTCTTTTAGAACCATGACATCAAACTCTATTATCTTTATCTTCTTTGTAATTATATCCTTCAAATACTTCCCATAAGATGGTATCTTCTCAATAGCGTCTATCATGGGAATGTTCAAAAATAACTTTCAAAAATTATCTAGAAATTTCTTGAACTATCGGTCCATCTTCATCGCTCTCAAACTATTTGGATAGGGCACAAGAACTACAGGATCCCTCTGGTAAGATGAGATATAAGCATGAGGTTTATTACCTCCAACCTCATCAACTTTCTCCTCTACAGTCTTCTCCTGTGCTGACATGCCCGGTTCTTTTGTATCCAGTGGTATAGTTTGATTTGTAGCTTCTTCTCCAACTACACCATGTGAACCATCATTCAGTAGCTTCTTCCCATTGCACAGTAACACATATTTCACATGCTGATTCTCGGAAGGTACATTGGTGTTCGCCTAAAATCCTTATTGGGTTGGTTACTTTAATGCACTCACATCTACCGCTATCTGAGAGATTTGTGTCTCTATGCTACGAATACGTGCCCCTAATTTTGAAGATCCCTTTGAGTTTGTGCAATTTGCAACTCATTCTGACTTAACAGCTTGCCCATCATTTCTTCAATCTTGTCAATTTTCTACTGCTTTGGTTGATATTGTGTTTGGCCACCATATGACTATGGCTTTAGATGTCGTTGTTGTGCCTGTGATGGGTCCGGTTGGAAGTTGTTAGGATCCTTCCAAGAAAATTTGGGGTCCTTCCTCCAAGAATAGTCATTGTTCCTGTATTTCCCCTAACACACATACTTGCACTCTTCTTCTTCTTCTTCCTCAGTAGGAAGTCTGTCTATAGCACATAACTTCTTAGCAATCAAATCTAACTTCTCATTTAGAGTAGATATCACTTTGGATTCCCTGACACTCTTGATGGTTGATGGTGTCTCTCTTTCTTCTTGCCATGATTGATTTTCAGACATGTTCTTGAGGATCTCATGGCAGTGAGTGGGCTTGTTGTTGAGGAAGAACCATACTCCTGCACTGTCAAGAGTTGTTCTTTCCCCTTTGTGTAGGCCATAATAGAAGATATTTTCCTGCCCCAGTAGATCAATGCCATG
Organism: Alisma plantago-aquatica; assembly: GCA_963693085.1. Classification (NCBI taxonomy): domain Eukaryota; kingdom Viridiplantae; phylum Streptophyta; class Magnoliopsida; order Alismatales; family Alismataceae; genus Alisma; species Alisma plantago-aquatica. The sequence goes on along the minus strand of OY856409.1, from coordinate 642,764,694 downwards.
ATGATGCACTTTCCTCAGCATATTTTGAAACCTCTCCCATGCCTTTGAATATGAATCATCAGCTTGCTGTTTGAAGTTGTGAATCATCTTTACTAGGTCATTAGTCTTTTACGAAGGGAAGTAGCGCTTGAAGAATGCATCTATCATCTGATCCCATGTCTTGATGATCTCATCATTGAGATTGTTGAACCATGACTTTTCACTATCTACCAGTGAAGATGAAAATAGCTTAAGATATATTGTAGTGGTTGGGATCCTATCTATCTTGACCATATCATAGTTCTCCACAAATTTGCTAATATGCATCATTGGATCTTTAGAAGGATGGCCATGGAACGCTTGAGATTTGACTAAGGTGATAAGTCCAGGATCTATCTTGTAGATGCCCACATTAATGGCTTGCCTTTTGATGGGCCCTTTCTGGGTTGTAGATGACGAAACCTTTATCCTTTCCCATATTGTTAATTCTTCTTCTCCCTCCATTTATGTTGTTTCTGGTTCTTTTGGTGTCACAGGTCTCTCAAGTGGAGGAGTCGGTGAAAGGGTTCGATTAAACCTGTCCATAGATCTGCCAGACTCCCTTTCTCCTGATAAGAGCTCTACTTGTCCAAATGAGGATGGTTCTCTGTATTCTATGGCTCTGGTACACACCATGCACTAGTTTCCCTAAAATAGTAAAAAGTAGGTATTAACACAAGAAATTTATGATGTACTAAAAAGATCTTATAATTCAGATTGAAAAAATTTAAAAAGAAAGGAAAATAAAAAAATAGCCTAGAGTGGTCGACCACAACACTCATAGTGCTGGATGTTGCTTCCCCGACAACGGCGCCAAAAACTTGACATGATTTTACCGTGCGTAATACACAAGTGAACGTATCAAAGTAATAAGGCCTTTTAAGGCCCGAGGCGAACACAGAGAAGCATTTCTCCAGTACACTACTACTAACTATAGTCAAATCATCTAAGCTGGTTGTAAAAGGTTGAATTGGGTTGAGTTAAAGAACAAATGTAGAAACAAAATGAATTTAAAAGTTGAATTAATCAGAGATGGAATGAATTCCTTAGGACAGTGTTTTCACCACAGATAACACGAATAATTGACCTCACACTCACTAACATCCATTATCTCAATCCCCGGATAAGGAGCCTGTTGCCAGAATTACCTACTCCCATAGTGTAATTTACTACCTAATCTAATGCCAATCCCACTTCCGCAATTATTGGTTGATTAGTTAGATGCTTTATTATTATTCTCTGGGTTTCTCCTCCCATTTACACTCCACTTTTCCCAATGGGCACAATAGATAGGTAAATCTATGTTCTCTAACCCTAAATCTCTTTCTTGAGATGACAACGCATCTATCAATCCACTCATGGTGATCAAGCACAAGTAGAACACAAAGGTTTCATAAATTTATATCCAGTATAAAGAGATAAAATTGATATTAATGCATAGAAATCAATCACATTGTTTATCTGGACTACTCCTAGATCGTAAGGAATAAAGGTTTTTAGCCTTGCATGGTTTTCATCAATGAATACAAGGAACAGAACAAGAAAAATGTGGAAAACATTAGGAAACTAAGGTAACCCCCTGAATATCTTCCCATCTGGAAGACCCCCTCCATTGTACGTGCATTTTTCTATTTTCCAGCTACAGAATCGTCCTCCAGAGGTGCTCAAATCTCCTCAGTTGAAGCTTTCAATCCTCAGTTCTTCTCTTCTCTCTCTCTAGTTGTTGTGCAATAAAAATGGCTGCCTCCCTTTTGTTTGGTCGTCACCCCCAAGTCATAGAAGGTACTTAGGGTCCGAAATAACATCCACCATTGGATTAGAGTGAAATCTATAGATGGCCAGATCAGGCAGACTTGGTAGTACCGACTAGGTGAGTCGATAGTACCAAGTCACTTAGGTTTAGTCGCACAATCCCGATCATGTCAGTACTATCAACTAGACTCGATAGTATTGAGTTTTGTGATTTTTGAACTGCCTCCCTGACATCCACTCGGTAGCATCGAGTTTTCTCAATTCATGTTGGGGCTTACTTATGCTGATTTTGTACCACTGACTTTAGCTGTCGATAACACTGACTCTGGGTGAGTTCTTAGGTCCATCGCTGACGTCATGTCGGTACCACCGACTGTAATCATGCCAGTAGCACTGAGTCTGCGGATCTTCCTTATACCTGAAAACACATAAAACATCATAAGTATTTGGGATGCGTAAAATATTACATAAAATAGTTAAAATCATATAATTGGATGCATTCAATAGAAACAAGCCATCTATGTCATTTCATGCATAATAAATCAAATAAATGACTAATCTACACATGAAATCAAGTAAAAAATTTCATGTAATAATGACTAAAAACACATGCATCAAGTCCTCTGTCTATTATTACCTGGAACATGAGAGGAACGCTCACTAAATTCTCACAGATTAGGGATGCGATGGACCAGAATAAAGTAGATATCTATATCCTTCTTGAAACCAAGTTATAAGAAAAATATATTGTGGTCTCAGTTGATTATGTTTGGAGTGGTGCAAATTTTCTCTCAAACTATGAGTTCTACTCCTAAACCTGGATTCTTGTGTTATGGAAGAACTCTAATCTTAAGATCCCAAAATTATGGGTAAATGACCAAATTCTCCACTGTAGTGTTGCTCTTAATGATCATACTTTCTTCTTCTCTACTGTCTATGGGGATAATGCATATACTAATAGAATAAGTCTTTGGGATGGTATGGTTTCTTTTAGTATATGGGTATAAATTTACCGTGGTGTATTCCTAGCAATTTCAACACTGTTAGATTAAATGTTGAAAGGCTGGGAAAGTATCCTCAATCAGTGAAAAGCATAAAGGATTTCAGTAAAGTTGTTCTTGATACAGGTTTTCTTGAGGTTACTATGAAGGGACAATTCTTTACTTGGGATAGTCGAAGCAAGAAGGGTAACATTACCTTTTCTAAAATTGATTGAATCTTCTCCAACCTTGCTTTCCTGGATACTTTCCCTAATGCTTGGGGTGAAGTCATTAGCTCCCATGTTAGTGATCATTGTCTTGTTTCTCTTCATTTTTCTTGTTCTAAAAAGAAAAAAACTCCTTTTCATTTCATCAACAATTGGATAAATGAGGATGGTTTCTATGATATTGTGAAGAAAATATGGAATAAAGAGGGTTAATCTGGATAAATGAGGATGGGTTCTCTTCATGTTTTGTGTCTACTACAAGTTAACTGACCTCAGAGATGATCTGATTGCTTGGAATAGTAAAAAAATCCCTAACTAACTATTTCTAAGGCAAATCTTCTTGAAGCAGACATATTTGACCTGCAATGTAAGGTGGATAGCAATCCTCATGACTCTGTCTTCCAACTTAATTTGATCTCTATTAGAAAGAGAGATATCAAAGCAAAAGAAGAAGAGGCTTTCTTGAAACAAAAGTCAAGAATTCAATGGCTTAAATGGGGTGACATAAAATCATCCTTTTTCTATGCTTCCATTAAAACTAGAAGAATTTGAAATAGTATCAACTTCCTTATTGTGGATGACAAAATTACCTATGGCATGGTGTTATTGAGAACTCTATTGTGAATCACTTCAACTTATTTTTCAACTCTTCGAGTAACAATCGAGTTGACTGGGATTCTGATTGGAACCTTCCTCAACATTCTAGTGATAATATTAATTTCCTCAAAAGACGGGTTACAAAGGAAGAGGTGGAGACTGTTGTTAAAAATTTTAGTGATGAGAAGGATCCTGGCCCTGATGGGTATAACTCTATCTTCCTTAAAAATTGTTGGAATATCATTGGTTCTGATGTGACATCTACTGTCCTAAATTTCTTTGATGATGGGAAGCTTCTCAAGGAGTGCAACCGTACCTTCATTACTCTTATTCCAAAAATTCCCAATTCTTTTGGTATTAAAGATTTTAGGCTGATCTATCTTTGTAATTTGTTTTATAAGATCATCTAAAAAATCATGGCAAATAGATTTAACAGTGTTCTTAGAAGTCTTATTAGCCTAAATCGAGTAGCTTTTATTCGTGGTAGATCCATTAGTGATGCTATCCCAGTTGGAAAATGAGATGCTTAGTACTTTCCCAAATTCACATGGTCCTAAGTTGATGTGCGTGAAATATGATCTCACTAAAGCCTTTGATTATGTTTGTAGGGATTATATCCTTTTCATTATGATGAAGATTGGGTTCCCCCAGTGTTGGTTAGCTTGGATTGAGTGCTTCAATTTGGCTTCATTTTAGGTTCTCATTAATGGCTCTCCTTCTACTCCTTTTCATGCTTTAAATAGGGTCAGGAAAAGAGACCCTTTATCTCCCATCCTCTTTGTCTTCACTATGCAAGGGTTCTCTTATATTATGGAGGCTACTGTTTCAAAAAATCTCACTGATCAGTATTCCATTTCTACCAATATTGGTGTTTCTCACATTATTTTCACAGACGACCTTCTCCTTTTCACCAAAGCAAAATAGGAAGAATGTTGAAGCTATTATCTATGTTTTGAATCTTTTCTATGAGGTTTTTGGTTTAAGGTTGAATAATGATAAAAGCCACTTTCTCCTCAACAAATCATGTGATGATACTGACCTAGACTAGTTGTTGAATATCTCCACTTGTGATTTACTTATTTGTTATTTGGGCCTTCCTCTTTTTACAGGTCAAATCACCAAAAACATGTGTTTACCTATTTTGGAAAAACGAGATGCAAGCTTGATTCCTAGAAATGCAAGCTCTTATCCTTTACTGGGAGAGTGGAACTTGTAATTTCCACCCTCTCAACTTATCATATCTTTTGGTCCTTGACTTTTCCTTTGCCTAAATTTGTTACTAATGAGCTAGAAAAGATAATGAGGAATTTCATCTGGAATGATACTGTTGACAAAAGTCATATGCATACTATTTCTTGGAGCACTATTTGCAAACCTAAGGTTGAAGAAGGCCTTGATATTCGTTCCATCAAAAATTGATGTAATGTTGGCTCAATGAAGAATCTCTGGGACATTGCAAATGATAAGATATCTCTATGGGTTAGATGATTACACGACAAGTACCTCAAACATGATTCCATTCGGTCAGTTAGGGAGACTCATAACTCTTCCTGACTTTGGAAAAAGCTTCTCAGTAAAAGGACTATTCTTCTAAATAACATTTCCTTTTGTCTTGGGGATGGTTGCAAATTTATGCTTTGCAGATACCCATGGCTTTTAAAAGGATGTGAAATATTTGATCTTATTGATAGTCAACTGATGTTTTGTCTTGGCAAAGGGATTAAATACAAGCTGAAGGTTTGTATTAAAGAAAACTCATGATTTGTTCCGGACTTTGGAGGTTCAGATGCCCTTAAATCCATTCTTTTCTCCTCCACTCCACCTACTGGACATAATGACTCTAGGTTCAAAGATGGGTGCGATATCTGTAGACATACCCATCCTTAGTTTCCTTGGGGAAATTGGATTTGGGCTGAGGGGATTCCTATAAAATGTTCTTTGATTTAGTGGAAGTGCTTCTTGAATAGGCTCTCAACAGTTGACGTCCTTAAGAGTTTTGGTTTTTAGATGGCATCTAGTTGTGCTCTCTGTGAGTCCAGTGAGGAAAATATCTCACATCTATTCTTTGGATGCTGGTTTTTGAAAGATATATGGTGCATGTTTCAACTTCACTTTCAGATTTTGGCATCTTCTCTGAATGATCTTCTAAAGCTGAGTGGTGGCAGTAATATGGCGACTGGCTTCCTTTTCTACTATCTTTGGAGAGAAAGGAATTGAAGGATTTTCAAGGGGTGAAAGTCTAATCCAGAGAAGATTTGGAAATTAGTTTTGATTGATACCAATAGTTATTTTGTATAGATAGTTTTGTATAGTTTTCCTTTTCCTTTCTTTGTTTCTTGTTACACCTTGTAGCAAGTCCTTACGTTTTGGTTATTAATAGAAAGAGCCACGTATGGGTTCACCAAAAAAACATATCAAATTATTCAAAAGTGAAACAATTTATCCATTGGCACAATCAACCTAATATTTTGTCTTTGCTAGTGGCCAGGTGCTTAGTGGTCTCCCCTCTATGAGAGAACAACACTTTCACCTATGGGGTAACCAGTACTGGAGGACGTCTCATTGTTTATAATCCACTATGTAGGGTTGGGGGATATGACCCACTGAATCTAGTGAGCCAAATCTCTTAGCCAATATTTTGAGTTTTTTTGCTAATATCAAAATCAATCAATATTGTAATTATTCAACAATGTTTAACATTCAATTCAGTCATGGTGACCTTCAAAAAGAGGGAAAGGCTAATAATAAATTTAGTTTACCACCTTTGCAGGGAAATAAATAGTTCAATAAAAGAATCGAGAATTTAGTATCTATTATAATTAAGAAATTCTAATCAAGATGTTGTTGACTCCAAATATAATTGACTAAAACCTTATTTTCATGATGAATAACCATTCCACTTATATGTGTCTATGCTTCTATTTGAATGATTTTAGATTCGGTATAGACACACTCCAAAAGCCTAAATATGCATATCCTAACTTGAAGAAAGATAAGCCAAAATCAATGCAAGTGCACTTTTGTGGAAAAGACCTCATATCATTTAGAATAATGTTTTATAACACTTTTAATGATTGTATGACTTGTAATTAAGATTAGAAAAAATCAAGAGCACTTAAATCAAATGTTTAAGAACTTTTATGACACTTTACAAAATTCATCACAAGAACTTTTATTGGCCAAGTTTCACTCACATGAAACTTGACTGACAACCCTGTGTCAGTCTTGGTAAATGCCAGGTCAGCTGAGATTCCCCCGGAAAAACTCAACCGACACCCCTGCACATGCAAATTAATTTTAAGCCATCGGCCGAGTTTCATCTAGGATAAACTCAGTCGACAACTCAAAATTTCTTTGTCGAATAGTGCACCGCTTGAGTACCTTTATTGAAACTCAATTGAAAACACTACACAGAATGTGCCAAAAAAGTGTTTCTAACCATTGGAGTGTTAGAAAACTCAAACAAACATCCATTGCAACACCCTAAATGTCTAGAATTCATCCTTAAGTACTTCTACTGGCTAGTAGGCATCTTAAACTATAAATAGGACCCCTTGGGCTTCATACCATGGTTATTCAAGCACTATGAAGGACCCAATATTATTGTTGAGTGCCTCCAAGATACACCAACCACTCAATCTTAATCACTTGCTACATCCATTACAGTGAGTAGGAGATTTGTAAGAGAGGTAGTCCTACATGTATCTCTTGTGAGGCTCTCACTTCCTCTACCTCTCAATCTCTCTTTCTCCCATGAAGATGAAGGTTCTCTCTCTTGGATAAGAGAGGTAAATAAGAAGAAGGGAAGTATTCCATTGGTGAAAGCTTCTCCTTGGTGAAGGTGAAGTCAAAGGTGGAAGATCCGAGTCAAGAGTGGGTAATTCCTTGAAGGCAGAATACTTGTTGCAAGAGCGGGTAAGTTATTAGTGAAGGAGGGAGACTCATTACAATATTGGGTAAGTCATTGTCAAGGTAGAAGACTCTTGGTCATGTATAGGTAAGTCCTTTGTAAGGTTATTGGATCCCTTATCCTCAAAGGGAAGGCTAGATATCCTTGTCCTGGAAAAGGAAGGTCATATGTTGTAACTCTTATAATGGAATATAAGGAGTGAGACATGTTTAGAAAATCCTAGAGGTTGACCTCTCTAGTTAGAGGATTTACACTCTCCTAGGTTGTAGTTTGGAACCATTATAGTCTTGTGCTTATTCAATCTCTCTCTCCCTTGCTATGTATGTAAAGTTCCACTCAAAGTTCATATTTTCCATATTATCTTAGAAATATATTGAAGGTTTAATGAGTTTTTTTTAAGTGGTTTATAGCTCTATTCACCCCCCTCTAGAGTTTGTCATAGATCTAACAAGTGGTATCAAAGTGGGTCTTCTCCAAGCATACTTCCACAAGTAGGAGAAGATGGGCGATTATCAAGGTGGGAGATACTCCATCAACATTACAATCTTTGATGGGAGCAACTTCCTCTATTTGAAGAGAAGGTTACAATACTACATTTAAGGATTAATTATTGAGCTATGGAGAATGGTGTATCTTCCATACAGGCTAATGAAGATAAAGATAGAAGAATAGGATGAGGCTAACTTGAAGAAGGCAACCTTGAATGCAAGAACCATCAACATTCTCTATGCCTCCCTTTCCTCCACTGAGTTCAAATGAATTTGTTCTTGTGAGTTGAACTATGAGGCATGGACAAAGTATGTGTCACTTATGAAGGGAAAAAGCAAGTGAAGGAAAGTAGAGTCTATATTCTCAATGGACTCCTATAGAACTTCATGATGGGAATGAACGAAAGGGTAGCTGAAATGTACTGTAAACTCAACACCATTATAAATAGCCTTGTGGTCCTAGGTCACTCCTACAGATAGAGGAAAGATAAAATCAGAGATCCTTAGGTCTCTTCATAAATGGTGGGAATCAAAGGTGACTTCCATTGAAGAAACTAAGTCTCTTGGTGATATTCCTATTGCAGAGCTCATAGGAAATCTACAAGCCCATGAAATTAAAATTGACAAACAAGAGGAACAAGAAAGAGAAGAAGAGAAAGGGCTCAAGAGAATGAATAAGGCTCAAATGAAATCCCAAATTGAAGCTATTGTTAGTCAAGATTCTCCATCCTATCAAGTCTAAGAATGTACTATGTACTACGAAGGGAGACTTCACAAAGACAAGTCTTCTTCCTCCACCGGGTGCTTCAAATGTGGAAAGAAGGTCCACTTCAAGGAAGATTGCCCACAAGGTAGAAAGACCCATCATCACAAGAGAAGGGAAGAGAAGCACAAGAAGAAGGAGACATGGAACAAAATCTCTAGAGACTCCTCCAACTCAAGATCAAGTGAAGAATCTAATGGAGGATGAAGATAAAGCTCTAGTGAAGATGGAGAATGCCATTTTTCTCTCATGAAAAGTTTAAATGAAGATTCAAATGAGGTAAATCTAAAATATTTAGATAAACAATTTTAATTGCAATTATTCATGCTACTCCTTCCTCTCTTATGTCTACTAAATAGAAAAAGAAAAAGTTGGCAAGATTATTGATAACTTGCATGAAGAAAAGATAAGTTTGAACATGTTAATATTTTCTTGCAAGATGATGTTAACAATATCCAAGAGCATTATCTAAAACTAGAATCAAATTAAATAGTGTTGAGATTGAAAAAAATGCTTGTCCTAGACAAGTATATTCTCTTAAACTTGAAAATGCTAACTTACTTGATAAGATTAGATTTCTATAAGCTCAACCTCTTATTCCTAGTTCTAATGAAGAGCATAGTAATATTTTAAATTCTCTCATACTTGATATTGATGTTCTTAGAACTAAAAATGAGGAAAAATATTATGTTTTTTCAAGGAGAATCTAAAAATATTCTCTTTCTTTCTAAGATTGATTTGCTAAAAAAAGAAAATGATTCCTTACTTGGTAAAATAAATGTTCATGAATGTATGTATAGTTCTACTAGTAGAGAGAATAATGTTGCTTCCCTTCCTCTTGATAAATATTCTTATATGACTAATGATCTTTTCTTAGAAACCAATCTTTTTCATGCTAGAGATAATATCAATCAATTGTCTTCTACTATTGCTTCTCTTATGCATGATAATCATAGTTTGTAATCCTCTATGCAAAGATTCTTAGTTGATAAGAAGAATCTGAATCAAATCCTAGATCATACTACTAAACAAATGGGTAGAGATGGTATTGGACTTGATAATAGCCAAAGGAAAAACAAAAACAAAGGACCTTCAATTTTCAATGAAGAATCATCTAGTTGTAAGGCTGTGAGATCATGTAATCATTGCAATGATATTGGTAATTATTCTACATATTTCCCTTTAGGAAAGCACTCAAGAGTAATAGGACTTTGTCTGCTAAGCTAACCCCTCCAGACCCAAAAATATAATTGGGAACCATTTCATTTTTCTTCTTGTAGGTCACTTACATTTGGATTGACATGAGCTATTGATTTGCAATCTGGTTTCTCAATCCAAATAAAAGAAGAAAGGTGAGATGTGTATGGGGTGGAAACAAGTGTAAAAGAAATGGTAAGAACAAAGGTAATGTTACCATTTCTCATATCCAATCATTGTGTGCTTTTTCCAAGTTAGTATGCACTATACATATGATTTTTAGTCAAATTTGATATATTTTTATGCTCATCACTTTCTTGCTCAAAAACTACCCTTGATGCTTGTATAGTGCATTGCTAACTTGCTTATACATGTTTGGTATGGTTTATATTTCTTTTTATCTCTAGATATGATTTTCTAAAATATATGTGCTTTTTGACAACAATTGTTGCTGGACGAGTTTAATGTGGAAGAAACTTAACTGTCAAGCACCAATGTGTTGCAAATAGTTGTTATCGGCCAAGAAGTTCAACCCAAAAACTTGATCAACAAAACTTTGCACAAAACACACATATGGTTGTTTTGGGGATGATAATTTCCCTCTCAACTAGACTTTCTCAACCAATAGCCTTATTCTATGACACTCCCTTGGTACCTATATAATGTGCATATTTCCATGCTTTACATTTCCTATCTTGAATACAACTCTATCTTTCTAATTGCTATGAGTTAGTATATTTATATCTTGTAATTACTTATCTTGAGTTGTTATGCATGTTTTGATGATGATCTCTTTGAATCTCTTGGCTGTGATCTAAATTACTTTCGTTATGCTCTAACTTTCTACATATATCTAATTGTATGCATTGTTTTGATACAACCTTGAGCTTCTTAATGGTAATAATCTTTTGGTAATTATGAATATTTTGTAGTGAGTAATATACTTTCGTGCTTGTTAAATTGCATCTCTTTGTTTGTATATTCCTCTACATCTACTTATAGATTGTTCTTTAACTTGTGTATCTTTTGCTATGGCCTAGATCCTACTAGTAGTCCTAGCTTGTGATATCATCTACTAGTAGTTCATATACATGTAGTTCTAGACTTATTAATATTTTGGTATCTAACTATGTGCTATGATGGTATCCTTTTTATACATACTCAAGCATGTTCCTTGATTTTCTTATCTACTATCTTGAGTTTTCGACTAGCATAGCCTTACCTTGATTATATGCTAGAATTACATCATGGATTGTTCAAATGCATGTCTTGATTTGCTTTATATACTATGCTTGGGCAAGTTCCTAGATTTTACTCTTCTACTCTCCATTCTAACTTTTGGTATATCCTTTTACTAATAAGTTGTGTATTTATCTCTTCAACCTCCTTACTTTTTGAAATGACAAGGGGGGGAGAATACATGTCTTATGTAAAGGGGAGAACACATATATGTAGAACAAATATGAGTAGAAGGCATATTTTCTATAAATGTTATGGAAGATAACATGTAAGAGAAATAACATCAATCGAGGGGGAGTATGTTAACTCCATTAGCATCAATCGATGGGGAGCATACAAATTCAATAATATTGAAACCCCTTGGTTTCTCTAAAGGTATGTTTTTACTTAAATGCTTTTAATACATTTACGAAATAGTTTGTCATCTTCAAAAAGGGGGAGAATGTTGACTCCAAGTCTAATTGACCAAACCCTAGTTTTGATGATGACTAACCATTCCACTTATTTGTGTCTAATGCTTCTACCTGTGTAATTTCTGATTAGGTATAGACACACTCTAAATGCCTAAACTTGTGCATCCTAACTTGGAGAAAGACAAGTCAAAATCAACACAAGTGCAATTTTGTGGAAAAGACCTCATACAATTTAGAATCACGTTGTAAATCACTTGTAATGATTGTATGACTTGTAATTAAGATTAGAAAAAATCAAGAGCACTTCAATCAAATACTTAAACACTTTTATGGCACTTTCCAAAATTCATCACATGCACTTTTATCGGCCGAGTTTCACTCACATGAAACTAGATCAAAAACCGTGTGTGGGTGTTGCTAACTTTCAGGGTCAGTTGAGTTTTCCCAGGTCAAACTTGACCGATACCCCTACATCGAAAAATCAATATTAAGCCATCATCCATGTTTCGTCTAGGATAAACTAGATCAACAACTAAAAATTGCTTTGTTGAATGGTGCCATAGGTCGAGTTACCTTCATTGAAAATCAAATGACAACACTATACACAATGTGTTGAGAACATGTTTCTAACTATTCGAATGTTGTAAAACTTAAACAAATATCCATTACAACACCCCAAATGGTTATAATTTTCCTTAAGTGCTTCTATTGGCTAGTAGGCATCCTCAACTATAAATAGGACCCCTCAGGCTTCATCCCATGGTTAACCAATTACTATGAATGTCCCTATATTACAGTTGAGTGCCTCAAAGAGCCTCCAACCACTCTCAAGATTGTCTTTTTCCACATCCATTAGAGTGAGCATGATATTTGTAAGAGAGCAAGTTTTGCATGTATATCTTGTGAGGATCTCACTTACTCCACCTCCCAATCTCTCTTTCTACCATGAAGATAAAAGTTCTCATTCTTAGATAAGGTAGGTGAAGAATATGGGAGGGATTCCCTTGGTGAAAGATTCTCCTTGGTGAAGGTGAAGTCAAAGGTGGAAGATCAAAGTCAAGAGTGGGTAATTCCTTGAAGGCGGAAGACTTGTTGCAAGAATGGGTAAGTCCTAGGTATACTTGTCTTGTAAAAGGAAGGTCATATGTTAACTCATCGTTGTGGGTTTTGAGATTGGCTAAAAATGCATCGATAGGGGTTTTCAGATGAGGAAATCTTCCCTTCTTAGAGCGAAAGAAGCCCATTTCACTCGATAAATCAGACATGAAACAATGGAACATTCCTTATGCTAACGAACGTCCCCCTGGAGAATGATCGGAATGAGGGTCAAAGTTCAGCTTTGATCCACCACCGGGTTACTTTGAAAGGGGAATGCTTTTACTGACCTGCCCGAGTCGATATCGGAAAAGTAGGTATCAAAAAGCAGGGAAAGCATAGGTTCGGTCCGACCGAACCAGAAAGCATGGTATCTTCTTGTTAAAAGAAAATGATGCTCTATCCGGAAGCCCTACCCACCTCGTTTATTGAAACAAGGCTGTTCTGGCTTCCTATTGCTGCCCTCACTTACCACTCATTTTAAACTCTGAACCCTTCCCAACCTTTCCCTGCAGCTCGCCCCAACCGTTTCATTCCACTATTTGGAATGGTGTTAGGGGTGAGCGACAGAGACTTAGTTGTTCCACTGCTAGTTCTGGCTTCTCAAGGGGCTGGCTGCTACCTATAGTGAAATATAAGGAGTGAGACATGGTTGAAAAATCCTATAGGTTCACCTCTCTAGGTAGTGGATGTACAATGTCCTAGTTTGGAGTTTGTAACTACTATACATACCTTGTGTTCTTGTACTTGTTCAATCTCTCTCCCTTGCTATGTATGTTCAGTACACTCAAAGTTCATATTTACCATATTATCTTAGAAATACCTTGAAGGTCTAATGAATTTTGTTTAAGTGGTTTTTAGCTCTATTCACCCCCTCTAGATCCCATTATAATCCAATAGATGCACACAAGGATTCAAGGAAGCCAATTTATGATGAGTCTAGGAAGAGAGAATGTACTAGGGTTACTTGATGTTTCTTGGCTTGGAAATCACTTTCTAGATTTTTATTAGGTGAAATTACCAGCCCTTAGGGAATTTTACATTAAATAATCAATTTTAGTTGTTATAATCTCTCATATTGATTTCCTTAGTATGTCCCACGATTGTGACAGGTCAAATGGAATTATTTCATTCTGATTTGTCTACTTCTTATTTTGTATCTGTGCTATTAGTCCCGAGTGTGACACACTCATTTATCACTAGAGATGTGATATATAGTTGTGATCTACCTGTTATTCATAGATTTGAGAGCATGTGTCTAGATACACTATAGATTGCTTCCACCGAGTTGCGGGAAGTGTGCTCTTCTTGCGTTCTCTCATTCTCATGACATAATATTCAAGTGGATCTTTTTCCACTTGACATGTATGGGTTTGATGTGATCCTAGGAATGGATACCCTGGAGAAGTACAAGGTGATGATGGACTGTAGTTCCAAGATAGCGACATTTCATGATGGAGATGTCTTGTGGACCTTTCAATGTGATAGGAAGATTCTTCCCACATGTTTGATGTCAGCTATGACAACAAAAAGGCTGATGAGACAAGGATGTGAGGCTTTCTTAGATCATTTTTTGGATACCAAGGTGAGAGGTCCTAGTATCCAGGAGGAACCAATAGTACAGAAGTTTGAAGATGTTTTTCCTGACGAGTTTCCCAGTTTCTGGAACACAACCCATAGCATGGACACCATACATGATGGTACCGTCAGAGATGCAGGAGTTAAAGAAATAGTTACAATAACTGTTAGATAAGGGTTTCATCAGGCTGAGCACTTACCCTTGGGGTTCTCCCATATTGTTTGTCAAAAATAAAGACGGTTTCATGAGATTATGAATAGACTACAGACAGTTGAACGAGGTGACAATAAAGAATAAGTATCCTTTGCCAAGGATTGATGATCTTTTTTATCAGTTGAGAGGTTCCACTGTATTTTCAAAGATAGACCTCAGGTCAGGTTACCATTAGTTGAGGATTAAGGCTAATGACATACCCAGGTCAGCTTTCATAACTAGGTATGGGCATTACGAGTTTGTGGTTATGCCATTTGGGCTAACTAATGCACCAACAACTTCTATGGATTTGATGAAGAAGGTGTTTAAACCTTATCTTGATCAGTGTGTGGTCATGTTCATAGATGGCATACTAATATACTCTAAGGATAGTCAGCAGATAGAGAAACATCTTCACCAGACGTTGACTTTGTTGGGGCGGCACAAACTATATGCCAAATTCAATAAGTGCAAATTATGGTTGTCTAAAGTGTCTTTTTTGGGACATGTGATATCTACTAAAGGGTTTTATGTCGACCCCAAGAAAGTGGAGTCTATTATAGAATGGGAGCAACCTAAGACACCGACAGAGATTTGTAGTTTCTTAGGTTTGGCAAGCTACTACACGATGTTCATTAAGGACTTTAGTTCTGTAGTGTTACCCCTAACTAGGTTAACCAGGAAGGATTTCTGTTTTTCTTGGAATGACAAGTGTCAATGTTCTTTTCAACTGTTGAAAGAAAAGCTGACCAGTGCACCAGTGTTAGTGTTGTAAGAGCAAGGAAAAGGCTACATTGTCTTCTATGATGCTTCGAAGAATGGGTTGGGATGCGTGTTGATGTATGATAAAAACATGATTTCTTTTACTTTGTGACAACTTAAGAAACACGAGGAGAATTACCCAACAAATGATTTAGAGCTTGCAATGATGGTCCATGTCTTAATGATCTAGATACACTACCTTTATGGAGAAAAGTGTCATATCTTCACCGACCACAAGAATTACAATATATCTTTTCAAATTAGGAGTTGAATATGAGGAAGAGGAGATGGATGGAGCTGATTAAGGATTATGATTGCATGATAGATTACCATCCAAAAAAATAAAATGTGGTAGCTGATGCATTGAGCAAGAAGTCATCTTCATCATCATCTGCAGACAATGCACAATTGTATTCCTTGGTGTGCCATAAGAGAGATATGCTAGTGTCTCTTCTCCAGATGAATGTATGGTTAGAAGTTTATTTACTGGATGGTCTGTTGGTAAATTTACAAGTCAAACCTACCTTGAGACAATAGATCTATGATGTACAATAGAATGATACAATGATATAGAATATCCAATCAGGAATTGGTAGTGAAAGTATGATGGCTTCCATGAGGCAGATGATGGTAGAGATTGTTACCACAAAAGGACAATAGTTCCTTATGTTGATGGGTTGAGAAATATGCTACTTGAGGAGGCTCACTCCTCGATGTATGCAATGCATCCTCGAAGTACCAAGATGGACCAAAACTTGAAGGACTTGTATTGGTTTCTAGGCATAAAAAGTGAAAGTTTATTGCCAGATGTCCAGTTTGTCAACAGGTGCAGGCTGAGCACCAGAAGCATGCATGGATATTACAACCCTTTCCAATACCACAGTGGAAATGTGATCACATTACCATGGACTTTGTGGTTGGTCTTCCTAGGACAGACAAGGGTCATGATTCCATATGGGTTATAGTAGATAGATTGACTAAGTTATCTCACTTTTTGCCATTCAAGAAGTCATTTACAGTAGAGAAGTTGTCACAAGTATATGTTGATGAAATAGTCTATGTGCATGGCATTCTAGTGACTATAGTTTCTGATAGTGGTCAAAACTTCACAAGTCATTTCTAGGAACGTCTGCATTCATCAATGGATCACAACTGAGGTTCAACACAACTTTCCATTCGTAGGCAGATGACCAGTCTGAAAGGACTGTTCAGACTTTAGAGGATCTCTTGAGGGAATGTGTGTTGCAGATGCTTGGGAGTTGGGATATACATCTCAGTTTGATAGAGTTTTTCTTATAATAGCAATTATCAGAGAAGAAAATATGATTGTTTATGAGGCTTTTATGAGAGACATTGTTGACCTCCACTTTGTTGGTATGAAACTGGTGAGTATTAACTTTTCAGTCCTGAGCTTATACAACAGACTACAGAGAAGATTAAAGTGATACAATAGTAGTTCAAAGAAGCCCAAGACAGACATAAGTCTTATGGAGACAATCATCATAGACCACTTAAGTTCCAAGTGGGAGACAATATATCTCAAAGTCTCTTCTTGGAAAGGTGTGCTGAGGTTTGGGAAGAAGGGTAAGTTGGTTCCTAGATTTATGGGACCATACCCTATCTTAGCTCATTATGGAAAGGTGGAATACAAGTTGGAGCTACCACCAGAGCTATACAAGTTATGTATTGTCTTTCTTACCTCCATGCTAAGGAAATACCATCCAGATACAGAGCATACAATCCAATGAGTAGAGGTTGAGTTAGATGAGGATATATCCTATGTTGAGAGTCTTGTGTTGATCCTAGATAGAAGAGTGAAAATTTTGAAGAAAAAAAATTTTGTGTTAGTGAAAGTTTTGTGGCATCATCATGGTGTATAGAAATCCATGTGGAATCCAGAGGATGAGATGCGTAGGAAGCACTCATCTCCTTTTGTGTAGGATTTTGGGGACAAAATCCTTGTTAGGGGTTTATAGCTGTAAGGCCCCTAAACTTGCTTAGAGTGTTGAACAAGTTTATTTATCTTAATTTAATGCTTATAACCTTAATCTAACCTAGTGGTATGATTTGAAATCATAATACAAGCTTATTATTCAAATTTGGTCCAATTTGGACATTGTTTGAGCCAGTTATGCAATTTTATGTACATTTTGGGATTTTCTGCAATTTACCCAATTGAGAGGTTTTCTTTGCAAATTTTCAAATCAATTATGTTCCTTATATATTATCTAATCATTATTGATCTAGTTGAGCCATGGGGTTCTCAATTGTACCTTGGTTTGGAGGAGTTCCTTTCTATGTTGAATAAGGGTTTACCCCCCTTCCCCCCCCCAGATGAGCCACCTTCAAGGCTATCAAACGATGGTTGTAGTGGTTTGGGAAACATATGGTGGCCAAAAATTGATGGAACATCCGATGGTGATCACTAGAAGGCTCTAGGTTGATGGTTTATACTGGTTTGGTTCACTTGAACCAAGGTTCACTTAAAAGGACGATCAATCGGGTGTTCAACCACCTTTTGACCTAAACCATGAACAAACAATGGTACCTTCACCCAACAGATAGTAGTGGACCTGGGAGACCATCAACTGATTGACCATGTGTTGGTTGTTTACACTAACGAGTTTCAATCCAAGTAAAGGATAGTTTACTCAACTTAACCAAACTCCGCAAGTATATAGAGGTAGTATAGTCAAGGTCGAACACAAGGAGCTTAGTTAACTTAATTGAGAACAACAATACTAAAGTTCAAAAATCTAGACTGATATTAAAGAGTGGAGAATATTTGTCTAAAAGCATAAAATTCAGATTTTAACTACATGAAATTCAGATTTTAATTAGCAAGCAAGAACCACAAAAAAGAAGTTCGATTTCAGAATTATTAGGAATCTTGGACATTAGGATTTCATTCACATATCATAGCAATCAAGGGAACACAATAATTTAAACATACATAAGGTCATGTTTCAATGAAAAGTTGTGCTACATTTCACCTCCCGGTGCAAATGCAACGATCATAAATCAAAACAACACTCTCGTGTATGAATTTCGTTTTTGATCACAAACAGTTCCTCAACTCATCCCTCTCTACTCTCGTAGAAGAGGAAGAGTTGCCAGGAAGAGCACCTACTTACATTCCTACTTATCTTCTCAGATCAAGCAAGAAGGCAGAAAATATGCACATAAGATGGCCAACAATACATGCAAGAAGAAGAGTAAACCGACACTTTCATGGTTAGGAAACAAGAAAAAAATGTATTTAGTATGAAATTACTTGTTCCATACATGCTATGGCATGGGAGCTACTCTCCCATGCCCAAGAAAAAGGAGTCTACTCATCCATAATGATGTACAACAGATCTTCTATAGAAATTTCAGTTCTAGACATGGTTTAGAAAGGAAAAGACAAAGATAACTAAATATGTAATCAAAAGAAGGAAGAATTCCGGATTGAGGATGAAATTCCCCTTCTTTAGCTGTTCCAAAACAGACTAACTCCTCTCCCAAGAAGCTGCTCGGAGTTGGGGAAGCTTAGCTGCACCTTAAAGAAGACAATGGAGAAGTGGAGAAGAAGAAATGGTCTCCTTGTGCAAGAAACCACCTTGGATCTCTTCGAATTTGCCTTCCTCTGCTCTCCTCTGGCTCTGGGACAAGAGAAACTCTTCAAAATGATCGAACGTAACTGTCCCTTGCCTTCCCTCCTTGTTTTAAAATTGAATTTTGAATTTTCGTATTTCTGAAACTGCCAGGTGCACGCCGTGCACCTATAGTGCAGTTTGCATCGGGCTGATCCGTGCACGGCGTGCGACTTTCCAGGACATTTCTTTAGCAGCTTGCGTTCCAGGTGCACGCCGTGCACTGGTGTGCACGTCATGCGTTCGTCCTTCTATGCGCTTCTGGAAACTCACACGCCGTGTGTTTTCTCTGTGCACGCCGTGCATTCTTTTGGCTGAACGAACCGATTTTTCTCTGGAAAGGTGCACGCCATGCATTTTGACTTGCACATCGTGCATTCTGCTGTTTGAGAGAACCGGTCTTTCTCTGGAATGGTGCACGCCGTGCATTCTACTGTTTCAACAGAAATAACATCCGAATTCAGTTCTTTTTGTGGTAAATCTGCAATGCAAGTTATGGAATAAGTAGAATAAAAAAAAGATGGCAAAAGTAATATGAAAAGAGACTAAATTATATCAGAATGAACCAAATTTGTGTGTGATAACATGTGAAAAGATGATATATAATTTACACAACAAATCCCCCTAAGCTTGAACTATTGCTTGTACTCAAGCAAAAAGGAACATGTCTATATTTAAGTTGGAAAAATTTGTTCATGCATGAATAAAATGAAAAGAGAATATGCATTCAGCTCAGTCAACTATGTACCTTGTGCTTGTGTTCATCGTTATCATCTCAAATTTTTCAACATCTTAGATAGAATATTAAGTTCATCATAGTTGGTTTCAAATCAAACGAAAGGTTCAACAAGACAACACCAAGTAGAGTTTGGATAAACAAGCCAAACAGTCAGTGCATGTACATTACAAACTTTCAGCTAGTATGGATATAAGATGATCAAAACGATGTTAACATTAACAAAACTTAGCTGCACTCTTTTTCATATGGATATGATGATGAGATTTTTGGGTTTCCGACATTCGGCTGCTAATTTAGGCTTATGCTCACGAGGAATGTCGGTTGGGGTGTTGTTTTTACCCTCTTTTGATTTTTCATATCACCTAACCATTGTTGCCAGATCAGACTCACACTAGGCCAGCATAATATGTGGGCCATATGCCATCTTTTATTGGGTGAATATAAACTGTTGATTGTGCAACACCAAAGAGTCAACTAGAAAGTTAAAGTTAGCAAGATTTTGATCATTCTTTTGAAAAATTTTCACTGAAAAGTTGATTTGCAAATGGACTAAAAGTTTGGCAAGAATATCCCATATTCTAAAAAATGTTGCAAGTTAATTATTCCGCAAGAATTTGAAACCATTACATGTATTGAGTAGTCCAAGAAGTAAAAAAATGAGATATCAAACTACAAACACAAATCACATCAAAGTACATGGGAAAATTCAACTTTTATTTCATTCAAACATGCTCTTAATTTTTCTCTCTTAAATATAGCCAAAACATAAAGAGGACAGAAAATTTCATCATTCTAGAGGGGGGGTCATTCTTAATAAGATAGTCTCAAATCATATAAATATTTCCATCAAGGAAAAGAACATGGAATAAAATGGAAGAAATGGAAAAACAACTGATACTACTGACTCTAAAAAGAAAAATGTTGAATGACTAGCACTACTGGCCGGTTGTGCCCCCCCTAAGCTTGAAATCAGCAGTGTCCTCACTACTTCAATCAAACGTATGGAGTTCACAACCGGATACCTATCATGAAGAAATCAGAAAAAGGATCCGCCGCCTCCCTGCTCAGGGAAGAACTGATTGATGATGTCAGGGATGTCCATCGGCGTGGTGGATGAGTCTGGATACTGCTGCTGGTCCTGTTGTGTCTATTTCTGAGGGAAATCGTGCTGTGGAGCTTCTGGAATTGTGGTCTCCTGGCGGGGAGGAGTCTGGAAAGATTGTGGTGTAGGGTAGTGGCCTTGAGAGATGTGCCATGCATCCATCCTGTTGACCATGTCGTACATAGTAGTGTATTGTGCACTCAAATGGTCAAACCAGGTGTCGTACTATGCGCCCATCTGGTCAAGGTGGGTGTCTAGGTGATCAAATCTCCACTACACATAGCCATAAAGGTGACTCACGTCCGACATTGTCCAACTGTACTCTGTCTGAGTACTGGTGGACGGTGGCAGAGTAGGGGCTGCTGGAGTAGGCCCTGGTGTGGAGCTGCTGGCACCCAGGATGGGTGTCTCCTTGTCAGTCTCTAGCTGTAGCTCTACCTTCTAGGTAGCCTTGTTCCTGATGTCATTCTAAGCTGCATCAGAGATGGTGATGAACAACTTCTTTGTGATAAAAACCTTGAACTTAGATGTGCTTTTGCCATGTCTAGAGATCAGACCACAAGAGATGAGATAGTTGATATCAACAAGGTTCTTCCCCAGTGTAGGTTCTAGGGAACCTACATATAAACCCAACTACATTGCAAGGATGCTTATTAGCCCGCCACACATAATGTCACCTGCCTCCCTTTTCTTTTTCTTTTTTGTGTCAAGAAGTTTATTAATAATGTAGTATCCAGAACTTATTTGCTCATTGTTCACCAAGCACCATAAGAAGAATAGATCAGCCTTTCCCACTACACCTTGAGTTTCATTCTTGGAAAAAGGTCTTGTGCTAAGAAGACGATGAATAACTCAGAAAACAAGATTGTGGATGCTTGAAGCTCGAGCATTCCTTGCTCTATGCACTGTTTCAGATGTGATCTTAGACTAGAACAAATCGCTATTGAAAGCGGGAGGATAATCAGTGTAACCTCCGAAATTACATTTAAGCAAAACACAAAATCGCTGAAGATCCATATTAAACAGTTTGTCCAAAAGGCGAATACTAATTTTCTGATAAGGTGTGCTGCGGTGATGTGGGTAATTCTCAGCCTTGAAAGTAGTGAGAAACTCATAGACAAGGTGGGGATAGGTTTTAGTAACTCGGGTATAGAGGTAGTGTAAACCCAAAAATGTTAAATGATCTACTACCTCATTTTTGAAACCCAATTTGGTAAGGGCTTCATCGCACATATAGCAGGAGGGAAAAACATGCCTTGTGATGAGGAACTAGTAGTTGGCGCCCTCCCCGGGCTTGACCCTGAATTGAGTTGATGGTACAAACGTCGCAGGTGCTGGTGCGGAAGGTGCTGCTTCAGTTGTGAGAGGTGTAGCAGATGAGGAAGTTGTTCCATGGCGTCGGCCTGAATTATGTTTGATTGGCGCCATTCAATCTGCAATGGTGCACAGTGTGTATAAATGATGCACAATGTGCAACTGTACTGGTCGTTTTCTTCAGATAGCTAAACGCACAACGTGCAAAGTGAGTGCACGGCGTGCACCTGCAGATTTGGGGCAAATCGGAAATCTGCACAGACTACTGTGATTTTTGGCCAAGGTGGGTGCTGCCGGCGCTCGGAACCAGGCGATGGTTGATGTTGCTAGTTGATGCGTCGTCGAAGAAGAAGTTAGTAGTAGAAAATGGCATCGGTGTGGCTGGATGCGGGCGGTTGCTAGCTGCTGCTGCTTCATCGACGGTGGTGACGAGGTGGATGGCGACTGGGCTGCGGATGTTGTTGTTGTTGTGACCAAGCTAGTAGAAGACGGCACAACTGTGAATTTTGGTGCAGCTGTGAAGGCGGAGAAGACGGTGCATGGCTAGAGGCGAGGTAGTCGGCGGGTGGATTCTGGAACGCCGAGATGGAGAAAAAGACGGCGGCGGTGTGTAGCTGGAGGAAGAAGAAAAAGGCGTGCACGGCTACTGGAATGTCGTGCGTTTGCTCTGGCTCTGGTGGGCGGCGGCTCGCACGACTGCTAGGGTTGGAGTGCACGACTAATAGGGTTGGATTGATTAGGTCGTGCACTCCGACCCTTTCTGTCTAAATTTTACGAGTAAGTGTACGACGTGCATTTTGGAAATGCACGCCGTGCAAGTTTTCAGAAAGTTCACAGAATTCCATCGCCCAGGTGCACGACGTGCGTTTTGTATGTGCACACCGTGTGAGTTTCCAAAAGATTTTGAGAAATTGTCGAAGACCAGATACACGACATGCATGTTTAAAATGCATGACATGTACGTTTCCAGAGAGTTGTTGAGATTTTATTTCCCAAGTGCACAACGTGCATGTTGATAACACACGGCGTGTCAGTTTCCAAAAAAATTCCGGGTCTTCAAATCTCCAGCTACACGTCGTGCATATCAATAACGCACGTCATATGAGTTTCCAGAAACTTTTATGTAGATCTTTCATACCAGGTAAATGGCGTGCGCCGAGGATACACTACTACAGAAATGCCTTTTAGCGTCGGTTGTTTAACCCGCTTTGGCGTCGGTTTCCGAGCGACGCCTATGTGGGCGCCGCTAAAGGTCTAACACTTCGGCGTCAGTTTTTTTAACTGATGCCTATAGTACTAAACACGACCGTGCAGGGAAGCACGACCATGTCGTCTTGAAGTATGGCGTCAGTTGTTTATAGAAAACCGACGCCAAAAGGGTTCGCACCACAGAAAACGACGTCATCTAGGACACATTCTGCGTCGGTGTTTAATTGGTAACCGACGCAGAAAGTGTCCTAGATGATGCCGTTTTCTTTGGCGCGAACCCGTTTGGCGTCGGTGATCAACTAAACAACCGATGCCATACTTCAAGATGACACGGCCATGCTTCCCTGCACGGCCATGTTTAGTACTATAGGCATCGGTTTTATATGAATAAGCGACGCCTTTTCCACCACGGCTGTGTTTTCCTGCACGGTCGGGTTGTTTGTAATATTAGGCGTCAGTTTTTATCCAATAACTGACGCTGTATGTCTTTGCTGACGGTTTTCTGTAAATAACCGACACCTATATCTTTTTTTTTTCATATCAGTTTGCAGGCCTGCTGTGGCTGGTCAGCAGGATGAGAACCTACAGTTTAGTTTTCTGAACTGCAGGTTTACAACATCCATTGATATCAGCCTACAAACAGGCCACAAACCTACAAAAGTCCCAAGGAAAATTTCACACAAGTAGATACATTCAGACATCAATTCAATTCTCACATTCACACATATAGAAACATTCAAATACATGTATTAACATTCAGAAATATTCATTTACAAAGTATCATTCATTATCGCTATCCACATCCCAATTATATCTTACAGTTGCCACTGCTTGTATGGCTTTTGCCTATTCTTCTCTTATTTCATCTAATGCTTCCATCGTATATGGAGAATGTATATTTTTAAGCATTTACCTATAGTGTGGTCAGTTTTAAACACCTGCAAAGAGAATGATGTATATATATAAGTAATAATATAAAAATAAGATTGATATATTTCATACTAACTAATGATACTATATATAATACCTCATGTATGTTGATGATGTCCAATGCGGCATGTCGGATAATCATCTGCATAAATCGCATCACATAGTATGTGCATGCCCAGCCGTTGTCTTGTGTAGCGCACTATAAATTGAAACATACAAAATAATACAACTAAGCACAATTCACATCAATAATATATACATTGGAGTCGGGAACTTACTTGTACATTCTGCCAATTTATTGGCTGGTTCTTTTTCCTTGGGACCGTTCCTTCAGACTTTTTGAATGCATCTAAACCCCTACATGTTAATATAACACAGTAAATTGCATAAGTAAATAGTAATGTAATAACAGATGTTAACGGATACAAAAATGAAATATTTCTCACCAGAATAATGACATTCTCATTACGTGTCTAATTTTAGTGTTTAATGTACTTCCCGCGGGATCTGGATAATAAACAGTGAACGTCCCGGGGCAATAACTAGTAACTCCCAATGTTTACCGCTAGAGGTAAAAAGTTAACAATTAATAACTCAAAATGCACAATAAAAATGGAATTTTCTTAAGTCCAAATTATAAATAAAGTAAACTTACTTGACATTGAATGGAGCTATTATTATCGTCTTCTTTTGCTGACCAAAAATTGTAAAAGCATATATACAGTATTGTTGTACACTATCGGGGTCTTTAGCTACCATACTAATCAATGATGGAATCAAAAATCTCACATGATCAAATGCAGATTGTTTATATTGATCTTCGACTAAGTAGCTGCAAAACATGTATTACGTATGCATTAATATATAAGAAACCAGATCACCGAATCTTACACAAGGTATATGGATGTATAAACAAGATCTCACATTATCCATGTCTCTATCATTGATGTATTCAGCCAAGCATACATAAACAGCTCAATAATATCTTGTATAAATAAAGAGCTATCGTATGATTGACCTGCATAATCTGCATCTAAAGAAACAATTATAGGGCAATGTATATTATGTGCCCGTAGCCAACATGCCATTACCCTACAAGAAGGACCTAACGGGTATGTTAGGTCAGTTGGAACCCAACTTGGTAATGCGGGAAGTGGAGGTGGAGGCCTAGGTGCTCCTGGTGTCTTCTTTTTAACATGTATATATAATTTCAGATCAGTTGACCTCATATATACACATTAACAGTCTAAATCAATGTAAATTTATCTTACAATTTCAGTAGTGTAGACGACATCTGCTTTGGGCCACAATATGACCCCACTTTCTGCCTCAGCAAGTGTATCAATATCCGGGTGGGGATATGGCAATGTAGCTTCCCTCCAATCGGGTAACACACGTAATGGGCCCACACGAACGTAGCCCTGTGGCATTGGAGTCCCATGAAACCTTTCCCCAGGAAGGGACGGGTAAGCCTGCGCCTCTGCAACAACATAGTCTTGTATTCTTAAGCGGCATGGATTCAATGCCTACAAATTTACGTAAAGAATGTTATACATATATACATATCATCTTGAAAACATATCATCTTGAAAAGACTAGCTACAATGTCATAAAAAATACTTACAGCAGACGTGTTAGGCGATGGGTCTCCAGGATTACTCGCAGTTTGTGCATCAGGAGAAGAGTGGGTCGCCATAGGCTGATTGGAATCCTGAGATGCCTGCCACTGCAGCAATTCTTCCTTGACCTTCTCAGCAACTACATCGTTGACCTTTTTAGCAACTATATCCTCGACTCTCTTATTCTCCTATACATGGATAAAAGAAACATTAGCTTCTTATTATTGAATTTCCTTTTGCAGTAACATTCTAAAAAAAGAATAGGTTACCTCTTCTTGAGAAAGTCCCGCTCTGGGTTTGCACTGGGATGGCCCAAAGAATGCTTTGATGCCCACACCAGCGCCTGCACCCCTAACACATCTAGGATGCTCTGGGTTACCCAGAGAAACTGTCAATTCATCCCTTGTTCCTTGAGGGATGAACGTGCCTTATTTCCTCTGCTTGTGCAACTCCCACTAATCACCATCAACAGAAATTGGTAAGTTAACACCACAAATAATCAATATTAAAACGATTGCTCTAAGAGTTGTATTTTACCATTTTTGCAGCCGCCTCAGCAGTTACGGGCTTCTTTATTTCACCCTTCTTGTTTTGCCTCCCAGCTATCCAGACATCATGGCGAGGCATGGGTGTGGCAGACTCCTGAGTAGGAGCAGACTCTTGAGTAGCCGCAGACTCCGCCTGTAGTCTTTGGCAAACGCTTGCATAGCCTTTTGGACCCATAGTGTGGTCATGCACATTCAGTGCATGCCTTGCTTTTTGTGCATCACTGAGGGCCTAGTTAGTATGCACATTAATGATTTGGTTAGTAGCACTAAATGTTAATCTTGAATAGGTGAATACAATGTATATTAATTAAATTGGGAGTGACGCCTAATACCTTGAATTCTTCAGATTTTCTTGAAGTAACAAAATTGTCCCAATCTTCTTTGTCCAAGAAGTTCCATTGTTCAAGGGCTGACTTCTTCTTCTTATCACCCTCTTTTATGTATTCTCTATTCAGATTTGTCCTATAATTCCTAAGCATCTTTCCAGCACGTTGCATCACACTTTTACGATGAAACTTCTCATCCAATGCAAATAGATTCTGTAAAATAGAAATGTTATTAACTAGTATCCAAAATAGAATTGCAAATAATAGAATTTGTAATCTACAAAATAGAATTGCAAATAATAATAACTCACGCATAAATCCTTCCATATCAAGTCTTTTTCCCCTGAGGAACTTTATGCCAATTATCATACTTAACACCACAATGGCTCCGAGTGGTACACCCAAGATAGTTTACAAAATTATTGCGGTTCACTCCAATTGCATTTCCTCCATTATCAAACTCCACAACCAATTTGGATCCACTGCCACTTAGCGCTAATAACTTCTTCAACAGAGTGATGCCCTTTTTCTTGTTAAGTGTTTGGTGTTGCGCATCAAGTTGCTCCAGTGCTTCAGTGGGTACATGTGCATCATCAACCTAAAATTTGACAAAAATAAACACACTGAATTAGCCCGATATAGAAATATAGGATATATGACATAACTAGAAGATAATGAATTTTATAGAAATATAGGATATGCTTTTAGAACTTACATTGGTATCCTCGCCATGCTCGTCATGGACAACATGCTCATCATGGGCTTCATGCTCATCATGGACATCATGCTCATCATGGTCAGCCATCTGAAAATGTCATTAAAAAGGAAAACATTTAGCATTTGTATTAACTAGAAAAAGGCAAACATTTAGCATTTGTATTAACTAGAAAAAGGCAAACATTTAGCATTTGTATTATCTAGAAAAAGGCAAACATTTAGCATTTGTATTAACTAGAAAAAGGCAAACATTTAACATTTGTATAAACATACATGTCTCTAAAATTGTGATCTTTTATCAATTAACAATCCTTCATTGTGATCTCCGTGCACATATAAGTCATCATTAGCTTCAATATTTTGTGGAGTTGGCAACCCAACTGAGAATGGACTGGAGTCATCATACTTATCATAGTACTCTTCTTCATCTATAGGATCTTCAATGAACTGTCTTTTACCATGAAGAACAACCGACCATTTATCATTCGCAGGATCATCGATATAGAATATTTGTTTCGCCTGTGATGCCAATATGAATGGTTCACCCTTCTCGCCAATCTTTTCAAAGTTCACCAAAGTGAAACCCAATTCATCCACTATAACTCCTTTGGTGTTATCAACCCAATTACATTTAAAGAGTGGAATTTTGAAATCTATGTAGTCAAACTCCCAAATGTCTTCAATGACACCATAATATGACATTTTAGCTTCACGTGGACTCTTATCCTTTGCACTTGCAAAGTACATAGTCGACGCTTGAAGAGTGACCCCACTATTTTGGACGACACTCTTATCATCTTGGAGCTTTGTGTAATATGTGAATCCATTAATGTCAAACCCTTCATAAGACATAACATTCGGTTTTGGTTTAAAGGCGAGGCATTTGATAGTTTCTATAATATCATTTGGTGTTTGAGATAGTTGATGTAAGACTTTATCTTCAAACCACTTAGTAAAAGTCTTATTATGCTCTCTAGCAAGCCACATTGAACTTGCTCGAGGATGTTGTCTCTTTATGAAATTGGTATGTTCCTCGATATAAACACTCACTTCATCCATATTGTGTAAAATATACAAGTGAGCTTGTTCCAACTGCTCACGGCTGATTACTTTCACCCGTGATCCCAAAATTCCTTTGCCCTCCTCAATATTCTTGTCATTATCAAGAGTGTCATTACCACTGAGAAAGTCATTGCAAAAATCCATAACCTCTCTCGCCACATAACCTTCAATAATACTCCCTTCAGGTCGATAACTGTTTCGAACATCACCTTTAAAAATGCTCATGTATCGTTCAAAGGGATACATCCAATGCAAGAAAACTGGTCCCAACATTTTCACTTCCCTAGTCAAGTGGACAATAAGATGTACCATGATATCAAAGAACGAAGGAGGGAAATACATCTCAAGCTGACATAGGGTAACAACCACTTCTCTATGCAAATTATCGAGAGTATCAGGGTCAATAACTTTGCTGCATAGACTGTTGAAAAAGAAACAAAGTCTGGTAATTGCAAACCTTACATGCTTCAGCAATATAGATCGAATTGCCACAGGCAATATTTGTTGCATTAGAGTGTGACAATCATGAGATTTAAGACCTATCAACTTCAGATCTTTCATTGATACCAATCTACGGATGTTGGATGAGTAACCATGTGGCACCTTAACATTTACCAAGCATTCACAAAAAGTTTTCTTCTCCTTTATAGACAACGTGTAACAAGCGGGAGGTAAGTATGTTCTTTTATTACCCATTTCACGTAATTCTGTTAATTCTGACCTTATTCCCATTTCACGTAGGTCCAGTCTGGATTTTATCCCATCTTTAGTCTTACCTGGTATATTTAACAGAGTACCAATGATGCTATCACAGACATTTTTCTCAACATGCATTACATCGATACAATGCCTGACTATCAAAGAACTCCAATAAGGAAGATCCTAAAATATTGACTTCTTCTTGAATGAAGAATTGTCACTCCGTGTGGCCATACTACATTGTGATTTCTTACCAAATTCATTGACAATGTCTTTTACTCTTTCATAAACAACATCCCCTGGTATAGGTTTAGGTGCACTCCGTTCATCATTCCATCCATTGAATGCTTTGCGCTTCCTACGATACGGATGGAATTTTGAAAGAAACCTTCGATGACCAAGATATACAGTCTTGCCGCCATGTTTTAGTCTTATTGAATCAGTGTTTTCTTCACATATAGGACACGCTTTAGCTCCTTTGACACTATATCTAGACAAATTCCCATATGCTGGAAAGTCATTAATAGTGCAAAACAACATAGCATGCAAACGAAATGTCTCTCTTGCTGAAGCATCATAGGTCATCACACCTTCAGCCCAAAGTTTCTTTAAGTCATCAATCAAAGGTTCAAGATAAACATCAATATCATTTCTGGGTTTTTTAGGGCCCGATATCAACAACGACAACATAACGTACTTATTTTTCATACACATCCAGGGAGGAAGATTGTATATAACAAGCATGGCTGGCCAAGTGCTATGTTGGCTGCTCAATGTCCCGTACGGATTCATCCCATCTGTACAAAGCCCAAGTCTTAGATTCCTATCTTCTTCACCAAATTTGGGGTATAATAGATCAATCTTCTTCCACTGTGGGGAATCAGACGCATGTCGTAGGATCCCATCATTATTTTTCTTAACATCTGCATGCCACCTCAAATTCTTCGCATCTTTCGGATTTGCAAACAAGCGTTGAAACCGTGATATTATAGGTAGATACCACAACACCTTGGCAAGAGAACCAGTTGTGGACTCCCCCAAAGTCGTGAATTTATACCGTGACGCACCACATTTTGGACAATCTTTCAAATCTACATAGTCCTTTTGAAATAATACACAATCATTCGAGCATGCGTGTATCTTCTTGGCCTCCATTCCCATTTGGCACAACATTTTCTTTACCTGGTATGTTGAGATTGGCAGCTCGTTTCCTTCAGGAAGCATTTCTTTCAACAAAGTCAACAATGAAGTGAAGCTTTTGTCACTCCATCTATTGTTAGATTTCAACTTATACAATCTCAACACAGCGCTAAGCTTCGTAAACTTAACACAACATGTGTATAACAGTATCTCAACATCATGCACAATGTTTCTAAAGATAGGAGGTGGATCGGTGTGCTCTACCCTACAACTATCCAACATCGCATCAACGATGTCTGCTGGAACTGGTTCGTTCACATTTACGTCATCGGAGGCAATTTCTTCTTCCACCCAAGCACTGCTATCGACATCTACGGGTTTCAATTTTGAAATCTCTCCATGTCAGTGCCATTCTGTATAGCCTTGTACAATCCCGTTGCACATGACATGACTTTTGCTTTCCTCACCAGTGTTGACTTTCAAGTTGTTACCGCAATGCCTACATGGACAGTAGAACCTATCTGTAGGTTTTTTCCTATGTTCCTCGGCAAATCTAATAAACTGATCAAGACCAGATATAAACTCTGGGGTGCAATGATTACGAATGGACATCCATGATCTATCCATTCTATGATCAAAGAGAAAACAAGTATATATTAGGAAACAAGCATATATTAGGAAAAGATTAGGGTATACACTTACATCCTAAGTGTATAATGTGATGTCATTCTTATATATAATAAATGTGTACCACCTATCCCATCCTTGAACACCTAATCTCACTAGTAAGTGTATAATGTGTATTGGGTTTTCAAGAAAATTTCGGTAGCATTTCCCCGTTGTTCTCTAAGTACATATGTACTTAGAGAACAAACGGGGAAATGCTACCGAAATTTTCTCAAAAACCCAATACATATTATACACTTACATCCTAAGTGAGATTAGGTGTTCAAGAACAGTCCCAAACTGGGGACTATCCAAGATTTACTCCTAATGAGTCAATCTTGGACAGGTTTCTAGGCCAACAAACACAATAATATATATCTACAATGAAGCCGGACTCCATACAAACATTATATAATTTAGTGATTGTTCATTCTAATTTATACCAATGTACAAGTAATATAAAGAACAATGATTGTTCACTTTCTAGGCCAACAAACACATGTGATGTCATTCTTATATATAATAAATGTGTACCACCTATCCCATCCTTGAACACCTAATCTCACTAGTAAGTGTATAATGTGTATTGGGTTTTTGAGAAGGGGGCGCGGAGAAGGGGAAGAAGGCAGCAGCAGTGGCGGCGGAGAAGGGGGCGCGGTGGCTGCACGGTGGCGCTGTCGTGGACGAAGAAGGAGCTTTCATGGAGGAGAAATCATTGGCGTGGTCGGGCGACAGCAGAGAAGAAAAGGGAAATCGGCTCACAATGAAACAGAAGAAATGGGAAGAGTCGGGCGATCGCGGGATATTAAGTTCCCAAATGGCGTCGGTTTTTTCAAACAACCGACGCCTAAACTCTTTAGCGTCGTTTTTTTGAACCAACCGACGTCCAATTGGATGATATTTTCACGAAATTGTTTGGTGGGAACCACTTTCAGTGTCGGTTTATAACAGGTTAACCGACGCTGAAAGTGACACTTTTCACGCAAATTTTTATCACGCATAGGCATCAGTTTCTATCTACATAACCGACGCTGAAAGTGACACTATTTTTTTTGCTCGAAAATTGGATTTTGCGAGCGACTTTAGGCGTCGGTTTGTTATTAACAACCGACGCTGTATTCAAAGCGGTACCCATGTCTGGCTGGTCTTCGAATATAGACGTCGGTTTTCCTAAATAACCGACGTCTAATAGTGTAGGCGTCGGTTTTCCTAAAGAACCGACGCCCAGAAAAGCGACACTGAATGTTGTTTCTGTAGTAGTGATATGCACACCGTGTCAATTTCTAGAACATCTTTCTGCTATATTTTGTATTGAAGTGCACACCGTGTCTTCAAAAGACACGCCGTGCACTTTGTGATTTCTGCAGAAAATTACAGTCAGTCAGCAGTAAACTATGCCGGATAGAGTAGAAATCAAGTCTAGATTATTACATTCATCCATGACAAGCTTATTAACATAATTAAAGAGTTTTTTGACTTGAAAAACTTAAAAGAAATCTATCCTAATGTGGGGTCAAATCCCACGAGGTCCTCCATTTAGAGTCCGGAGTTAGACTTCTTCTAAAACTTCCGGCATCTTGGAGGGAGCAAGAAGCTCCTTTCTCCACTTCTTCTCCGCAACAGTAGCATTTGCAACGTTGTCCATTGACTTTTAAGGTTCCATCTTTGCCTTGGAGTTCTACTGCTCCATATGGAAAAATCTTTAACACTAGGAACGGGCCGGACCACTTGGATTTCAACTTTCCTGGAAAAAGCTTTAATCTAGAGTTGAATAGAAATACTCTATCTCCTTCTTGGAAGTCTTTCCTATGAGTTCTTTTATCATGCCAAGCTTTTGTTCTTTCTTTGTACAATTTTGCATTCTCATATGCATCAAGATGAAGTTCTTCAAGCTCCTATAGCTGCAAAAGACGTTTTTCTCCTGCCCTCTTCATATCAAAATTCAAGAACATAATTGCCCACAAAGCACAGTGCTCCAATTCGAGCGGAAGGTGACATGATTTGCCATTTATCAACTTGAATGGAGTAGTCCCAATGATGGTTTTGTAGGCTGTGTGATATGCCCATAGTGCATCATCTATCTTTAATACCCAATCTTTCCTTGAACTAGAGACAGTCTTTTCAAGAATGTTCTTCAGTTGCGTATTTGAAATCTCTACTTGCCCGGATGTTTGAGGGTGATAGGGCGTAGAGATCTTATGAGTCACACCATACTTTGAGAGAAGATTGTTGAATTGTTTTTCAGTAAAATGTGTGCCTCCATCATAAATAACGACACATGGGACTCCAAACCGAGGGAATATAATCTTTTGAAAAAGCTTAATTATAGATTTGGCGTCTGGTGCTTGGGTTGGAATGGCTTCAACCCACTTAGATACATATTCACAAGCAACAAGAATGTATTGATACCCGTAGGAAGATGGGAATGGTCCCATGTAGTCCACTCCCCATACATAGAACACCTCAACCTCTAAGATAGAGTTGAGTGGCATGTCGTCGCGGTGGGATATGCCTCCTGTCCTTTGGCACCTATCACAAGATTTGACGAATAGATTGACATCTTTGAATAATGTGGGCCAATAGAAAATAGCTTGAAGTATTTTTGCAGTAGTCTTTTCTCCTCCAAAATTTCCTCCATAAGGGGAAGCATGACATTCAACAATGATATTTTTCTAAGATCTCAGTCAGTTAGTCGGGATGTTACTCTCTCTCTAGGATTCAAGCTCTACCTTCTCTCTAACCCTCTCTATGGTTTTCTCCGCTTGGGGGAGGGGCGCCGCTCTGCTGGGTGAGCCCTCCCCCTGGCCTTCTCTACCCCGATCTCCCTTCTCTACCCCGCTCCTACCCTCTCTTCTTCCCCTAGTGGTCCTCCCGGTGACCCCTAGTGGTTGTGGCTCAGTGGCTTCCCCGACAGCCTGCTTCTTGCCTTGCGGCTTGCTCGTGACCTGGGTGGTGTTGTGCCCAGGTCTGTCCACCCCGTGGTGGATCCGTCGAGTTCCTAGAGTGCATGACTTCTCGACGCTATTGTGGCTTCACCGCTCCCACCTTCTCAGCTCTAGACGGTGGTCTAGGGATGCTCCCCCGACGTTGCTCCTCCTACAGTGGTCTAGGCTTGCTTCCGCCCTATGGTTGTCATGTGGTGTTGCTGTGCGGCCCTCCGTGGTAGCTGCTCTTCGGCTCCGTGGAGTTGTGCCTTGCTTTCTGGCATGTGGGGGCTTTCCTCTTCTTCATCTTGGTGGTTTTCTTCTCTGCGTGTCTCTTGGCCTTGGACGGTGGTCCAGGCTTGCCCATCGACCCCCGGGTGGCCCTAGTGGCCCCCTCGCTCAGCTCTCTGGTGGTGTTGTTGGCTTCCTCGGGGGCCTATCTTCTCTGCGTGGTGGTCGCGTTTGGGCTTCACCGGGCCTTCTTGGTGATCTGGCCACCGCCGCGCTGTTGGCTCCGTGGTTTTTCCGCCGTGGGGTTGTTCTATTGACCCTCTGTGCTCCTTCACCGCTGCCCGACTTCTCTGGTGGTCGTCCTCACCCTTGCGGTCCCTTACTCGACGCGCTATGCTCTTCTCTACACATGCCTGCTGTGTGCTGCTCTCATGGTGGTGCGAAGTAGCTCGACAGCCACTGCGGCCTTGACTCGCTTGACGAGCCTTCGGCTGCCGGGTTTCTTGGCACCCTAGCTTTGGTCGCTTGAGCGGTGGCTCCCTCTTTTTGGTCTGTGTGTGCCTTGTGTTTCAGGTGGGTCTTCGTCGTTGCTCACGGTGGCGGTGCCGTGTCCTCCGTCATGTCACTGATGGTCGCGTGCTTGTCACTGCCTTGGCAGCCCCGTGCCTGGTGGCCTCGCTTCCAGCCTAGCGGCGTCACGGTGCTCCAGTGGTCCTCTTGACGACACCCTGCCCTGGCCTGATGTCACCATGTTGTTCTGCTGATGTCCCTCCTGCTGTGCTGCCTCGGCAGATGCACCGGCTAGCGTCAGGGCTTCCTTTGGCGTGCACATGGTCTACTCGTGGCCTTGGTGGGGCATCTCGGGCAGGCGGGTCTCTGTGCTCTTGGTGGACTAGGCGGTCTGGCTCCTGCTGAATGATGTGGCTTTTGGATGCACTACAAATTCACTCGGAGTTTATATCCCCGAGCTTTTACCAAAACCAAGTGCAACAATACCACCCGCAAGCGGACGGATCTTATCGCAGTATAGTTTAGGATCGAACCCAAAGGACAACGTTTTTAAGAATCTTTGTCAGTTAGATCTAGCTCAAGTAAGACTAATATTTAGAACGATAGGTTGATTTGGGTTTGATTAAACTAATTGCAAGAAAGTAAATGTGGAATAAAAGATGAGTTTAGATCAATGGTATGGAATCGCTGGGATGGTACCGGGTTTGACCACCGCTACACACACAAACATACTCTATTGCAAACAAACCAGGCACGATATAACACTCCAAGTAGAGCTGCTGCGGAACCCCCCATACGGGCGTCAGGTCCGCGTAAGCGTCACCATAGGCAGCCGATTTCTCATCGCCATCCGGATCATACGTCTTACGGCTCTGAAGATACAGAAATCCACGGAAGTTGTGAACCCCCCATACGGGCGTCAGGCGCACAGAAGTGTCACCGAAGGTTAGATGGCTCGTCCCCTCGCGGATCATACACTTACGACCTCGATGAAAACCCATCCTATTTCTAGTTTGGGCGTCAGCTGCGTTAACCCATAAACAAGCAAGAAGATGATATGCGAGCAAACACCGACGTTTAGCGAGATGATACAAAATCCAACTGAGGTTGTGAACCCCCCATACGGGCGTCAGGCGCACAGAAGTGTCACCGGAGGCTAGATGGCTCGTCCCCTCGCGGATCATACACTTACTACCTCAAGGAATCCCCTCCTATTTCTAGTCGGGAAGTCAAACTCGTCAAACGACGTTCCAACCCATGTCTTGAAGTTATCGCAACATAGGAACCCATGCATTGAAGTTATCGCAACATAGGGAGCACAAAGATGAAAGCAAGCATATAACCAACCTACAAGCTTAACGATAAACAACAACATGAAGAGCTATATACATTGCCATGGAAAGTTTAACAAGAGAACATGGTTTGCATGGGCAGCGGGGCTAGTCCCCGCACCCCAGCGAAAGAGGACTACTCGCTCATGATGCGAGGTACAAGAAAGATAGAAGAAGAAGATAGATCCACCATAAGCTCGGTGCAGAGGGTGGACGCAACCCGGTGAAGAAGATGCGCTCCTTGCTCCGTCTTCTTCCTCTTCTTGGCCTCCTTGGACGCAACACCAGTGGTAGATGGAGTGGAACTTGATCGGTGTGGTGCTCTGGCAGCCTTTCGGCGTCCGGAACCGATACCTCAAAATGGGGACCCTGGGGGTCTATTTATAGTTTCAGATCTGATCCCAAACGGTTTGGATAAGTTGCTGGAAATATCTTCTCCAAATGGTTTGGAGACCGTTTGGGCGCCAAACGGTCTTGAGACCCCTTGGGCACCAAACGGTCTTGAGACCGTTTGGGCATCAAACGGTTTGGAGGTCGTTTGAGCGCCAAACGGTCTTGCTTTGATCGGTCCTGGCTTTGGCGTGGTCGCGCGGCTTTAGTTCTTCAATCGATCCTTGCGCTTGCATCGAACGGTCTTGGGACCGCGCGGGACCAATCGGTCTTGGGACCGTTTGGGACCAAATGGCCTTGGGACCGCATGGGACCAAACGGTCTTGAGACCGCATGGGACCAAACGGTCTTGAGACCGCATGGGACCAAACGGTCTTGAGACCGCATGGGGCCAAACGGTCTTGGGACCGCATGGGACCAAACGGTCTTGAGACCGCATGGGACCAAACGGTCTTGGGACCGCATGGGACCAAACGATCTTGCGACCGCATGGGACCAAACGGTCTTGAGACCGCATGGGACCAAACGGTCTTGGGACCGCATGGGACCAAACGGTCTTGGGACCGCATGGGACCAAACGGTCTTGAGACCGCATGGGACCAAACGGTCTTGAGACCGCATGGGACCAAATGGTCTTGGGACCGCATGGGACCAAACGGTCTTGGGACCGCATGGGACCAAACGGTCTTGGGACCGCGTGGGACCAAACGGTCTTGGGACCGCGTGGGACCAAACGGTCTTGGGACCGCATGGACTTCTTAGGCAACTGGTTTCGTCTTGTTCTTTGTGTATTCCAGCAAACGGTCTTGAGACCGCATGGATCCAAACGGTCTTGAGACCGTTTGCATGGAGTTGCCTGCTACACCTGCATAAAATGAAAGATATTTAGTTAAAACCTTGATTATTGAATCACTGAGTAGTTTTGTGCATTATGATTCATATTAGGGTGAAAAGACGTGGAATAGATATTAAATTGTTCCAAAAAGGTAATTGAAAATCATGATGAGTATGCACTCATCAAAACACCCCGAACTTAAATCGTTGCTCGTCCTCGAGTAACATAAAATTTGAAACTGTTGCCTGATGGAATACTTTCGATCCGTGTGATTTCTTCATCTTCACATCACAAATGTTTTCTTTTTTTCTCAGTATGAGTGAGTACCTCAACTTCCTGGGACCACGAAACACGTCTTTCCATAGCTTCGTTCCTGAGTTCGTTTCCCAACAACGCTTCCTCCCCGCCTTTTCCAACACCAAGCATGTCGAAGAGTTTTGTAGGAGTTCAGAGATACCCGTAGAATCGACAAGTATGCATTTGATCTGACACTGGTGTAGTTCAGGATGGTAGGGGATGTATTGTGCCCTTAGGTAGAAAAAGGAGTGAAAGGTGGTATGGAAAGAAGAAGTAAATCTCTCCTCTATTCGACTCGAGATTTTTATTTGTTTTGCAATTTCATTTATTGCATTTTTTTGTGTGCACTATGGCATCTTTTATTGCAGATCTCTCCTCTATTTGACTCGAGATTGCATTTTCTTTTTATGTGCACTTTGGCATCTTTTTGTTGCAGATCTCTCCTCTATTCGACTTGAGATTGCATTTTTGGTGGTACGCCCCTATTTATTGGAAGGGGTATGGAAGAAGCGGATACGGGGAAAGTGGCGTGCCACCCCGAACTTAGGGTTTGGCACAAGTTTGGCTATTTTGGTGGTATTGATGGATGGAGGGATACGAAAATGATAGAAGAAGTGTAGAAGAGAGTTCAGATCGGAATGCAATTTGATTTACAATTCAAAACCGGGTTATTCTCTTCGTCATACTCTGCTCAAATAATGACTTGATGCGGATCCAGTGAGGTTTCCGAGCCATTGTTCCACTAGCCAGTTAGGAAGCACGACGTGTTTGATCCCTATCAGTTTGACAGATACTTATCATTTTGTAAAAAGTATTATGATGTTAGGAATCATAAGTTTCACAGGATGGTTTCAGGCAAGAGGCAAGTTTCAAAAGTCAGTCCTCTTGAGGATTCACTTCGGATAAGGAGGATGTTATGATAGAAGATGCAAGCAAAAAATTATATTTTTATCAACAAAAGTCAAAATTTCATCAGGTATCTGTTCAAAATTTTGAAAATTTTTATGATAGAGACATATTGAGTATGAAAAGAGGGTGTGTATGTGGAAGTGGAATACGTACCACCCACCCTCCACCCCCGAACTTAGAGATTTGCTCGTCCTCGAGCAAACCCTAAATTCAAGATGGAGGGGAAAGGAGACACCAGGTATGACTGCCGAGAATGATTTCGTTCTGATCAGCGCCACTCCGATCTCGTATCCTGAAAAAGAACTATCTTGTAAGGCAAATTTTATTTAAGGAAATTTTAACTATGAGGTAAGAAACAAAATTTTGAAAAGGAGAAGTAAAACAGATTTATTGGTCGGGTTGCCTCCCGAAAAGCGCCTTTGTTTTATGTCATTGGCTCGACAGAGTCTTTTAGCATCATGGTGGGTCTTTTGGATTTGCCAGTTCTATCGTTGTATCAGCGCCAATGTCAGTCGAGGTAAAATATCTCTTCAATCGGTGGCCGTTTGTTATGAATTCCCTTGTCGCTTCACTCCATAGAGAGAAGACACCGTGTGGTGAGATGTTTTTGACGATGAAGGGTCCGGACCAGCGGGAATGGAGTTTTCCTGGGAATAGCCATAATCTTGAGTTGAAAACCAGAACTTGATCTCCCACTTGTATGTCTTTTCTTTTCAGATGTCCATCGTGCCAGAGTTTGGTACGTTCTTTGTAGATTCGTGCATTCTCATAAGCTGTCATTCTAAGTTCATCCAACTCGTGGAGTTGCAGAATTCTGGCTTGCCCTGCTTCTTTCATATCAAAATTCAATTGTTTAATTGCCCACCATGCCTTGTGATCTAGTTCGACTGGCAGGTGGCAAGCTTTTCCATATATCAATCGAAAAGGAGTAGTCCCAAGGGGAGTTTTATAAGCAGTGCGATAAGCCCATAAGGCGCCGTTGATTTTTGTTGACCAGTCTTTTCGATTACGTCCAACGGTTTTCTCAAGGATAGCTTTTAGTTGTCGGTTAGAGACCTCTACCTGTCCACTAGTTTGTGGATGGTAAGGTGAAGCTACCTTGTGTGAGACACCATATTTTCTCAGTAAAGCTTCAAAGCTTCTTTCAATAAAGTGGGAGCCGCCGTCAGATATCACGATTCGCGGTACTCCAAACCGTGGGAAGATGACATCTTTGAATAGTTTGATGACTGGTGTGGAATCGCTAGTGATGGTTGGTATGGCTTCAACCCATTTGGAGACGTAGTCTACCGCCATTAGGATGTAAGAGAATCCATTAGAACATGGGAATGGCCCCATATAGTCCACTCCCCAGACGTCAAATATCTCGACTTCTTGCCATAGATTCAGTGGCATCTCGTCTCTTTTGGTTATGTTACCAGATCTTTGACAGCTATCACAGGATAGAACAAAATGGTAAGAGTCCTTGGATAAAGTTGGCCAGAAAAATCCACATTGCAAAACTTTTAAGGCAGTCTTTTTGGAGCTCATATGTCCACCCACAGGTCCCGAGTGGCATTGTTCCAGAATAGATCGAGCTTCTTCTTCGGCGATACAACGTCTATACAGACCATCATCACAAAGTTTAAAAAGATATGGTTCATCCCAATGGTAATGCTTCACATCGTGCATAAACTTCTTCAGAGTGTTCCCGGTGTACTGGGGATGGATGACTCCCGCAGCAAGGTAATTTACATAGTCAGAATACCATGGTACTGCTTCCGAGACGCTCATGAGTTGATCATCCGGTAGGGAGTCATTTATCGGGATCCCGTCAGCATCCAGAGTGTGGATGCGACTGAGGTGATCTGCAACAACATTTTCCGTCCCTTTTTTATCTCTTATTTC
Organism: Alisma plantago-aquatica; assembly: GCA_963693085.1. Taxonomy (NCBI): domain Eukaryota; kingdom Viridiplantae; phylum Streptophyta; class Magnoliopsida; order Alismatales; family Alismataceae; genus Alisma; species Alisma plantago-aquatica. The sequence goes on along the minus strand of OY856409.1, from coordinate 642,724,462 downwards.
TAGGTCAAATTCTTGTAGAAGGAGTATCCATCTGATCAGCCTTGGCTTAGCATCCTTCTTCGCCATAAGGTAACGGATAGCAGCATGGTCTGTGTAAACGATTACCTTCGAACCAGTAAGGTAGGATCTGAATTTATCGAAGGCATAGATGACTGCCAAAAGTTCCTTTTCAGTAGTAGCATAATTTCTTTGAGCTTCATCGAGGGTTTTCGACGCATAATAGATCACATAATGTTTCTTCTCTATATATTGTCCTAAGACCGCACCCACCGCGTAATCACTGGCATCACACATAATTTCAAAGGGGTGGTCCCAATCGGGAGCTCTAATGATGGGGGTAGTTGTAAGGGCTTTCTTCAGCGTATCGAAACTTTTGACGCATTCTTTATTGAAATTGAAATCAGCATCTTTTAAAAGCAGATTGGTCATCGGCTTTGTTATCTTGGAAAAATCACGTATAAACCTTCTATAGAAACCAGCGTGGCCAAGGAAAGCGCGAGCTTCTTTCACATTTGTGGGAATTTCCAATTTAGATATGACTTCTATCTTGGCTTTATCAACTTCAATTCCTTTGTTGCTAACCTTGTGGCCCAAGACGATGCCTTCCTTTACCATAAAGTGGCATTTCTCCCAATTTAGCACCAGATGTGCTTCTTCACAGCGTTTGAGTACCATGGAGAGATGCTTAAGACAGGAATCAAAGGAGTCCCCGTATACAGAAAAATCGTCCATGAAGACCTCCATAACAGTTTCAGTAAGCCCTGCAAAGATGGCAGTCATGCAGCGTTGAAAAGTTGCGGGGGCATTACACAAGCCAAATGGCATCCTTTTAAAAGCATATGTCCCGAAGGGACAGGTGAAAGTTGTTTTTTCTTGATCATCTGGATGTATGGGAATTTGATAGAATCCAGAGTAACCATCCAAGTAACAGAAATATTCTTGATGGGCCAATCTTTCTAAGACTTGATCGAGAAAGGGCATAGGAAAATGATCCTTTCGAGTGGCTTTGTTTAATTTTCTATAATCAATACACATCCGCCACCCAGTGACCGTTCGAGTGGGGATGAGCTCATTGTTTTCATTTCTTAAAATAGTAGTACCTCCTTTCTTGGGTACCACATGAACTGGGCTCACCCATGGTGAGTCCGATATCGGGTATATTATTCCAGCTGTAAGGAGTTTGATGATCTCACGACGGACCACTTCCTTCATATTCGGGTTCAACTTTCGTTGATGCTCGATCGTTGGCTTATGGTCTTCCATCATGGGGATTCTGTGCATGCACAACGCTTGGCTGACTCCTGTGAGGTCACTCATTTTGTAGCCTATGGCTTTCTTGCTATCCTTTAATACTTCCAGAAGTTGCTCTTCTTGTTTGGTCGTTAAACCAGAGTTTATAATGACAGGACAAACTTTGAGATCATCTAAAAACATATACTTCAGCCCTTCAGGTAGGGGCTTCATTTCAGGAGGTTCTGGTTTTTCACTGATTTCTTCTGGGGTTTCGGTAACCTTTAATTCTTCATAGGTAGCTTCAGGATTTCCTTTAGTAGAGTCGGGAGGTTCGGTACAGTCCTTATCTTGTTGGTCAATAGGTTCATCATTAAAAAGGTCGTATAGAGAAGTTTCCAAGGGATCGCATGATTCGTGATATTCTTGAGTAAGCTGTGACATCTGCTCAACACAATCTATTAGATAGACCTCCTCCTGTATACTTGGTCTTCTCATGCTTTCAAAAACCTTGAACTCAAGAGTTTCTTTACCTAACCTGAGAAGTAATGTTCCAGCTTCAACATCGATAAGGGCTCTAGCAGTGGCGAGGAAAGGGCGACCGAAGATGAGAGGGTATTTGGTGTCTTCTTTTATGTCCATGATGACAAAATCACATGGGACATATGCGTCCTTGCCTACTTTGACCGGGATGTCTTCGAGAATACCTAACGGTCTTTTTACTGAATTGTCCGCAAGTTGAATTGTCATAGCAGTTGGAAGCAATTCTTCGAACCCTAATCTCTTGCATAGACTCAACGACATAATAGAAATACTTGCGCCAAGATCTGCCAATCCTTTCTTGCATGATGAATCACCAATGTGACATGAGATTCCTAAGGATCCTGGATCTTTTTGTTTTTTTGGCATCTTGCTTAGTATGATATCTGATGTGGTAGCAGCCAATTTTACAGTTTCATATTCTTCAGTGATGTACTTCTTGGTGAGGAGCGACTTTAGATACTTGGTCCAGGCTGGTATCTCATTAAGAGCATCTAGGAATGGTATATCAACATGGAGTTTCTTCATAGCCTCTTTAAATTTGATGAATCTAGTGTCAAGCTTGGTTTCCCTCAGTCGGGATGGGAAAGGAACATGAGGCTTATATACAGGAATATCTGGTTCAGGTGTCTCTACTCCTTCATCGACAACTTTTTCAGAACTTCCCTTATTAGTCTTGCTTTCCTTTGATTGCAATTCCGGTGCTGTCAAGTTTTGGTCTGTCATAGGTTCACTCTCGTCAGAAATAACCACAGTTGTCTTTGTTGGGGGATCCAAATAACTTTTCCCTGATCTTGTAGCGATAACCTTCAGCTGCTCCAGATGTTTCGGATTGTTCTCAGGTTGTCCGGCGAAGACTCCAGCTTGTGGCTTAATACTAGCAGCAAGTTGAGCTAGTTGAGTTTCAATAGCCTTCTGCTGGGCCTGTTGATTGGCTATCATCGTTTTTTGTGTTTGCAATAACTTTTCAATGGTAGATAGCTTGTCATCAGAAGGGATGGATCCTGTTTGACCCTGTTGTTGGTTCAAGCTTTGATACTGAGAGTTATTCTGATAATTATTATAGTTTCTGTTCTGAAAGTTTCCCTTGAAGTTTCCTTGATTCCCAAAGTTCTGTTGCTGGTTAAACTGATACCCAGATGGGCCTCTTGGTTGATTATTCGGAACAAATTGATGCGAGTTCATAGCTCCTGAAGGATTTCCGTACTGGAAGCCTGGGTGATTCCTATTTTGATTCAGATTGTAATAGTTCTGCCCAGGGTTGGTGTTAATAGCATTAAGATTTTCCATCTGGCAATTATCTCCTTGTCCACAGGCATTGCTTAAAACAACATCATAGAGAACATTGCATGATAGTGTGGAATGGTCAGTGCCTTTGCAGGCTTCACAAAACAAAGAAGTGGTCTTGACTTGTTCTGGTTGCCTAGTTGGAGAATGTCCTCTTCCAATCGCAGCAAGGGATGATTCTATGTGATCTTGCTTTGCAACCAAGACTTTCAAAGTTTCGACTATAGATTTGTATTCTGGGATAGCGTCAGCCATAGCTACTTTTAAGACTCCTTTACCAACAGATGTACCCCAGTTGGCTTGATTTTCTGCTCCCAGGGTGACTACTCTCCATGCGCTGTCGTAACTTTGCCGCATGAAGTTCCCTCCAGACGAGGAGTCAAGGAACATCTTAACATCATCCTCCACACCCCTGTAGAATATTTCTATCAGCTGATTCTTAGGAATTCCATGGTGTGGGCATTTGCATAGGAGCTCCTTGTATCTATCCCAAGCTTCGGAAAGAGTTTCTCCTGGGACTTGAGTGAAATTTGTGATTCGTCCCCTGATCTCATATGTAAGAGATGGGGGGTAGAACTTTTCCAGAAAGGCATTTTGAAGCTGCTCCCAGGTGGTGATGGATACATCACTCTGTAGTGAGTTGTACCAACTAATGGCTCTATCACCCAGAGAGTACTTGAAGAGACGAAGTCGAATAGCATCATCAGAGACTCCATTTTGCTTCGTCATAGCACACAGGTCAATAAATCTGAGAAGATGACCTTGGCTGTCTTCGGCTTGTTTACCGTAGAAGGGGTTGTTTTGAAGCAAGGTTATCCAATGTGCTCTAATCTCAAAGTTGGCAGCTTCGATGGGAGGAGGCTGCACCGGATGATAGACATTCGTGGCCTTTGGGATAGAGAACTCTCTAAGATCTTTCTGAAGTTCCGCTGCTTGCGCTGTTGCCTGTGCTGCTAAGATCTCTTGTTGAACCGCAGCTCTAGCTTCTTGCATGAACCTTTCTCTCTGCGCATTGATGGCTTGAGCCACCCTACGGGCTACTTCTTCTTCTTGTGCCATTCTGGCTTGATTCTCTCGGATCTGATGATGGAAGGTTCTATCGATTTCGGGATCAAAGCTCGCAGTCAGTCCGAGACTATCCGAACGGTGCATGCACTAATCGTCAAAGAGCACCTGAAATTTGAAAAGGTTTGAAAGTGAGATCCTTGAAGTAGAATAAAGATCAAATAGATGAGCGATAGTTTCAAAAAAGAAAACAAAATCCTAGATTAGTCTTAAAAGAACTAGGTTTGACTGAATGATTCCGTTGTCCCCGGCAACGGCGCCAGAATTTGATGTGGCTTTTGGATGCACTACAAATTCACTCGGAGTTTATATCCTCGAGCTTTTACCAAAACCAAGTGCAACAATACCACCCGTAAGCGGACGGATCTTATCGCAGTATAGTTAAGGATCGAACCCAAAGGACAATGTTTTTAAGAATCTTTGCCAATTAGATCTAGCTCAAGTAAGACTAATATTTAGAACGATAGGTTGATTTGGGTTTGATTAAACTAATTGCAAGAAAGTAAATGCAGAATAAATGATGAGTTTAGATCAATGGTATGGAATCGCTGGGATGGTACCGGGTTTGACCATCACTACACACACAAACATACTCTATTGCAAACAAACCAGGCACGATATAACACTCCAAGTAGAGCTGCTGCGGAACCCCCCATACGGGCGTCAGGTCCGCGTAAGCGTCACCATAGGCAGCCAATTTCTCATCGCCATCCGGATCATACGTCTTACGGCTCTGAAGATACAGAAATCCACGGAAGTTGTGAACCCCCCATACGGGCGTCAGGCGCACAGAAGTGTCACCGAAGGTTAGATGGCTCGTCCCCTCACGGATCATACACTTACGACCTCGATGAAAACCCATCCTATTTCTAGTTTGGGCATCAGCTGCGTTAACCCATAAACAAGCAAGAAGATGATATGCGAGCAAACACCGACGTTTAGCGAGATGATACAAAATCCAACTGAGGTTGTGAACCCCCCATACGGGCGTCAGGCGCACAGAAGTGTCACCGGAGGCTAGATGGCTCGTCCCCTCGCGGATCATACACTTACTACCTCAAGGAATCCCCTCCTATTTCTAGTCGGGAAGTCAAACTCGTCAAACGACGTTCCAACCCATGTCTTGAAGTTATCGCAACATAGGAACCCATGCATTGAAGTTATCGCAACATAGGGAGCACAAAGATGAAAGCAAGCATATAACCAACCTACAAGCTTAACGATAAACAACAACATGAAGAGCTATATACATTGCCATGGAAAGTTTAACAAGAGAATATGGTTTGCATGGGCAGCGGGGCTAGTCCCCGCACCCCAGCGAAAGAGGACTACTCGCTCATGATGCGAGGTACAAGAAAGATAGAAGAAGAAGATAGATCCGCCATAAGCTCGGTGCAGAGGGTGGACGCAACCCGGTGAAGAAGATGCGCTCCTTGCTCCGTCTTCTTCCTCTTCTTGGCCTCCTTGGACGCAACACCAGTGGTAGATGGAGTGGAACTTGATCGGTGTGGTGCTCTGGTAGCCTTTCGGCGTCCGGAACCGATACCTCGAAATGGGGACCCTAGGGGTCTATTTATAGTTTCAGATCTGATCCCAAACGGTTTGGATAAGTTGTTGGAAATATCTTCTCCAAATGGTTTGGAGACCGTTTGGGCGCCAAACGGTCTTGAGACCATTTGGGCGCCAAACGGTCTTGAGACCGCTTGGGCACCAAACGGTCTTGAGACCGTTTGGGCATCAAACAGTTTGGAGGTCGTTTGAGCGCCAAACGGTCTTGCTTTGATCGGTCCTGGCTTTGGCGTGGTCGCGCGGCTTTAGTTCTTCAATCGATCCTTGCTCTTGCATCGAACGGTCTTGGGACCGCGCGGGACCAATCGGTCTTGGGACCGTTTGGGACCAAATGGCCTTGGGACCGCATGGGACCAAACAGTCTTGAGACCGCATGGGACCAAACGGTCTTGAGACCGCATGGGACCAAACGGTCTTGAGACCGCATGGGACCAAACGGTCTTGGGACCGCATGGGACGAAACGGTCTTGAGACCGCATGGGACCAAACGGTCTTGGGACCGCATGGGACCAAACGGTCTTGAGACCGCATGGGACCAAACGGTCTTGGGACCGCATGGGACCAAACGGTCTTGGGACCGCATGGGACCAAACGGTCTTGAGACCGCATGGGACCAAACGGTCTTGAGACCGCATGGGACTAAACGGTCTTGGGACCGCATGGGACCAAACGGTCTTGGGACCGCATGGGACCAAACGGTCTTGGGACCGCATGGGACCAAACGGTCTTGGGACCGCATGGGACCAAACGGTCTTGGGACCGCATGGGACCAAACGGTCTTGGGACCGCATGGGACCAAATGGTCTTGGGACCGCATGGGACCAAACGGTCTTGGGACCGCATGGACTTCTTGGGCAACTGGTTTTGTCTTGTTCTTTGTGTATTCCAGCAAACGGTCTTGAGACCGCATGGATCTAAACGGTCTTGAGACCGTTTGCATGGAGTTGCCTACTACACCTGCATAAAATGAAAGATATTTAGTTAAAACCTTGATTATTGAATCACTGAGTAGTTTTGTGCATTATGATTCATATTAGGGTGAAAAGACGTGGAATAGATATTAAATTGTTCCAAAAAGGTAATTGAAAATCATGATGAGTATGCACTCATCACTGAACCGGGCGGTCTGGCTCCTGCTGAACCGGCTCGGTCTTGGTGTCTTGGGCCTGCTGCTTGTGCTGCTCTTTTTGTGAATGGTGGTGTGTGGTTCTTTTTGTGGGCCGGTTGGGCCTTGTTATGTGTGAACTTGTGATGGGCCCTTGGCCTCTGTTACGACCCCTGCCCGGGTCGAGTGGCCCGACCTGGTGCCGGGTCCCCTGGTGCCCTATGTGGCTTTCAGGCTTCAACCTTCCTTTGAACCCCTGGTTGGGTCCTCGCCTCTACGTGGGTTCGGGCATCGGAATTGTACGCCCCCCCTCTGGGCTTTCGACGTGGTGGGTTAGCCTTCGTGTCTCCCTTTGTCTTCTGCTTGGGTCTGCCCAGCCACACTGGTGGGTGACGTCAGGGTCTCCCCCACACGCTCAGTATGGGGTCGAGGTTTCTGTCCCGTGGTTGTTTCGTCTTACGACCGGTGGTTGGGCCACCCTTGTTAGTTTTTACATGTTCGTTGGGTGGGTGTTTTTTGCACCCTTTAGTCACGGTGTTTTTACCTCACTGGTGGCTGGCTGGAGGGACCCTGCTTCTGGTGTGTAGGGGGCCTGACCAAGCTCCTGCCTTATGATTGAGGGTTCTTTCTACCGTTGCACTAGGCCCTTTGGGGTGTGGTCTGGTGAGTGGGTACATACTGAGCGACACTTTGGCGTCATGGATGAGCGTTGGCTGGGTTGCCCATTCAGGTTGGGGGCTTGCCCTTCCCTCTGGGCTTCCCTTATGGTTGGGTTGGCCTTTGTGCCTCCCCTGTGTGTCCTACGTGGTGGTTTCTATGGCGGAGTCTCCCCCTCACTTGCGGTGAGGGGTCGAGGGTAACTCTGTGGTTTTCCCAGTCATGTGCGAGTGCTGACAGGTCTCCCCCTCATGTTTGGTGAGGGGTCGAGTTGTAACCATGTGCGAGTCCGGGCCTGCCTCTTCATGAGGCCTTCGTCGTGGTTGGACGTTTGGGTCTGCCCAGTCATGCTGGTGGCTGATGACAGGTCCCCCTTCCATGCTCGGTGAGGGGTGCTGTTTCCACCCTGTGTGTTCCCCATCTTACGACGGGTGGTTGGGCCACGCTTATGGCTTCTCACGCCCGTCGGGTGGGTGCCTTGTGCACCCTCTAGTCACAGTGTTCTCCACCTCACTGGTGGCTGGCTGGAGGGCCCCGCTTTGCTGTGTGGGTGGCTGGTCCGAGCTCGAGCCTTACGACCGGGGTGGTTTTCCTGTTTCTCTAGGCCCGTGTGTTCCTCGCTGGGGTTTTGGGGGCCTTCCCCCGCGTATCGTTGACCTTACCCACCTCACCCCCCCCTTCTCGTTTCGTCTGCCCCTGGGTGCATGGTGGCCTTTGACGCTGGGGCCTGAGTGCTGAGCGGTCTGTCTACGCTTTTGTACCCTGCCTGGCTGGGCTGTTTGGGTATGTCGAGTTGTTGAGCCTTTGGCTACATACCACAACGGGGTTGGGTGGGTAGGACTGGCTGATCCGTGTTTGGACATGATGCCCTCCTTGGTCTTCGATGGAGTGGTCTCTTCGGAGGGGTTTCCACTCGTTCTTTGCCATTCGTTGAGGTACCTTCTTCTCTCTGTAGGTATCTCAACCCTTTTGGACCTCCCTCTAGGGGCAGGTTGTGGCGTTTGTAACCGTGGCCTTGGTACGGCCATGGTGTGGCCTGGGTGGGACTAGTCACCCTGCCTGGGATGTAGAGCGCTTGACCTGCACAATTCTCTGCTCGGGTTTGTGGCACCCCGGCGGCTTGGGGGAGCTTGGGGCGGTCTGTGCTGGTGTGCGCCTCCGGGTGCCCTTGCCTTCGGGACAGTGGACCCCCCCTCCTTCCCCCTTCTTGGTCCTGTGACCTTGTGGTGGTCATCCCTTGACGCGTCGGTTGAGGCTCCTACTGCTTCTTGGGCCCCTCGGCCAAGTGGGTGCAGCCTGTCAGTTCCAGCTTGTCATGGCAACAAGTGGTGAAAATAGGTTGCTCCCTTCTCCCTGTTTACTTAGATGACCCCTGCGTGGGTCCTACCTTTGTAAATTGACCCCTGCGAGGGCCTTTCTGTTCCTCGGTTCAGCTAGGGGTCTGTCCCTTTGTGGGCCCCCGATGATACTTTCTGAGTGTAAGGTTTGGCTTCTTGTGTGGAGCCGTTGGGTACAGATGGGTCATGGCGTTTACCATGCATCCCATGTCATGTAATCTTTAGAACCAGGGTTCCACCTTTATGGTGGTCTCCTCATCTAATTACCCGCCTTGTAAAAGGCCATTCCGATGGCATTCAACAATGATGTTTGGAACCTCCTCTTCAACAACACACCTCCGGATTAGCCCATCATTTACATGCTTGAATAGCAATGGGTCATCCCAATAATAGAATTTTACATCATGAAAGAATTTCTTCTTTTGTTGATATGTCAAATCCGGTGGAAGTTGTCCAGTAGCAAGAAAATTAGCGATATCTGCAAACCATGGTGTTTGAGTTGATGACAATGCGTAGAGTTTTTCAATAGGCAATTGATCCTCAATTGGTAATAGATCTTCAGCCTCCGTGGTCAATCTAGAGAGGTGATCTGCTCGGTACCTTTCTTGTCTCGGATTTCAAGATCAAACTCTTGCAGGAGTAGTATCCAGCGAATAAGGTGTGGTTTGGCATCTTTTTTATTCAGCAAATACTTAATGACAGCATGATCAGTATATACAATCACCTTTGACCATACCAAATATTGTCAATTTGTGTCAAATGCATATATAATTGCAAGCATTTCTTTCTTTGTGGTTGTATAGTTGATTTGTGCTTCATCGAGAGTTTTGCTGGCATAATAGATGGCATGAAGTTTCTTCTCTCTCCGTTGTCCCAAAATAGTTCTTACTGCATAATCGCTTGCATCACACATTAGTTCAAAAGGAGAATCCCAGTCCGAAGGTTGAATAATTGGGGCTGAAATGAGAGCCTCTTTGAGTTTGGAAAAGGCTGCTTGGCAATCGTCATCAAACACAAATTCTGTATCCTTTGCAAGTAGAGAACACAACGACTTTGCAATTTTTGAGAAATCTTTAATGAATCTTCTATAAAAACCTGCATGTCCTAAAAAACTGTGAATGTCTTTAACTGAAGATGGAGTAGATATTTTCTCAATTGCTTCGACCTTTTCCCTGTCCACTTCAATACCCTTGTTAGATACAACATGTCCTAGTACTACACTGGATTGTACCATGAAATGGCACTTCTCCCAGTTCAGCACTAGGTTAACCTTTTTACAGTGGGCTAAGACTAGAGACAGGTTCAATAAACATTGATCAAAAGAGTCACCGCACACACTAAAGTCATCCATAAAAATATCCATTATAATTTCAATAAAATTAGAGAATATGTCCATCATACACTGCTGAAAAGTAGCAGGAGCATTACAAAGACCAAATGACATACATCGATAAGCATATGTTCCATAAGTACAAGTAAAAGTGGTTTTCTCTTGGTCAGGAGGATAGATAGGAATCTGAAAAAATCCGGAATACCCGTCCAAGTAACAAAAATAAGAATACTTGGCAAGACGTTCAATCATCAAATCAATGAAAGGCAATAGAAAATGATCTTTGCGGGTTGCCTTGTTCAAACGCCGGTAGTCAATACACATACGCCATCCGGTAACCATGAGTGTTTATATTAACTCATCATTGTCTCCTTTAATGACAGTTGCACCCCCCTTTTTAGGTACCACATGAATGGAACTAACCCAGGGGCTGTCACTTATTGGATAGATGATTCCAGCATCAATTAACTTGAAAATTTCTTTCTTTACCACCTCAAGCATATTTTGATTTAGGCGTCTAGGTGGTTTAACAGTTGGTTTGGCATCATATTCCATATTTATTCTATGCATACAAATGGAAGGATGAATGCCTTTCAAATCTTCTATGGAATAACCAATGACGTCTTTATACAAACGCAATTCGACAAGCAATTTATTTTCTTGATCATTGGTTAATTCATTATTTATTATAATAGGAGATGTAGAATTTGGGTCAAGAAATGCATACCTTAGCTCAGGTGGAAGGGCTTTTTGTTCTACCTTTTTGCTTGTTGTACTTTCATCAACTTTATCTTCAACAAGTGGATCATCTTCATTGATAGCTGCTGCTTTAGAAAAAAGAAAGTGCTCCAGAAATTTCAGAATTGTTGATTATAGTTGCATCATCATCATAAAGATTAACCATCAAATCAACATCATCTTCATTATCATTCTCAATAGGATCAATAATATCAAGCAAACATATTTCTTCAACACGTGCAAGTGCTTTCATAGCTTCATAAATAGAGAATTCCATAGCCTCTTCCCCAACACGTAGAGTAAGCTTTCCTTCCCGAACATCAACAAGACATCCGGCAGTCCTCAAGAATGGTCTCCCAAAAAGAACGGGGTTGGACGGAACTTCCGCCATGTCAAGAACAACAAAATCACAGGGTATACAGAATTTCCCGATTTGTACAAGTACATCTTCCACCATACCTTTTGGATATTTAATAGAATGATCAGCTAGTTCAATAGCCATCCTTGTGGGCTTCAAATCCCCAAGATCTAGTTCTTTCCATAAGGTAAATGGAATGAGACTAATACTGGCACTGAGATCTACTAAACCTTTATCAAAAGTGGTGTCATTAATCTTGCAAGGCAGTGTGAACGCTCCCAAATCATCAAGCTTTTGTGGAAGACGATTTTGAATAATAGAACTCACTCGTTCAGAAAGCATTACTGTTTCTACTTGATCAAATTTTCTTCTTTTAGTCAAAATGACCTTAAGGAATTTAGCATAAGAAGTCATCTCAGCAATAACTTCATCAAAAGGAAGATTTACATGCAATTTGTTTATTATGTCCATAAATTTCTTGAATTTTTGGTCTTCCTTCTTATTGGCTAATCTTTGAGGAAAGGGTGCATTGGCTTTGAAAGAAGGTGGTATTTTAGATTTACCTTTCTCCTTACTAAAATTTGGGGTGTTGGCCTCCTCTTCATCAGTTTGCTTCATGTTCTTCTCCTCGGATGGAGAAGGTCTTTCAATCTCAGCTCCACTTCTTAGGATAATTGCATGAGCTTGCTGCCTTGGGTTCACTTCTGGTTGGTTTGGAAGAGAACCGGATTGTGGAGTCCTTTGTTGATTTAGAGCTTGTTGTGCTATTTGGTTTTCTAACATCTTGGTGTGGGTAGAAATTCCATCCACCTTTGTAGAAAGTTGCGCAATAGCATCTTTTAAAAGCTTGTCATTCTCCGGAGTTCCTCATTCTGTTGCATTTGTGTAGATATAAATTTCTCCATCATAGCTTCTAGAGAAGAACCTTGGGGTTGTTGTGGCTGGTGGTAATCCCTGTTGTTGAAACCCGACAGATTTCCTTGACGGTTAGCATGTTGTTGTTGTTGCTGTCCTTGCTGGAAGTTTTGAGTGTTGCTTGCATTCTGGTAAGAGAAATTAGGATGGTCTCTCCATCCGGGATTGTATTGGTTGGAATAAGGTTTGTATTGTTTATTTCCTTGCATCCCAACTGCATTAACCTGTTCAAAGTTTCCTTCTATTGCATTAGGGGCAAAACAAGAATAAGAAGTATGTCCTACATTACCAAAAGCTTCACATGTTGCTTCAGCGGATTGAATTGGCAAAGTGGTCATCTTCTCAAATTTCTGTGTAAGAACATCTAGTTTTGCAGCAATAAGATCAACAACATCAATAGTGTGTTTTCCTCCTTGTTTTCCGGTTGAAGAGCTTACTGTAGAGGTTGATTTTGCTCCTCTATCTCCTCCCTATTGGCAGTGATTGAGTGATATATCTTCAATGATATCATAAGCCTCTCTGTAAGACGTGGTCATTAACGCACCGCCAGCTGCAGCATCTAAAGTCAACCGGGTATTATAAAACAGTCCATTATAGAAAGTTTGCAGCAGAAGCCAGTTTGTCAAACCATGGTGCGGGAAAAGGCGTTGAAGATCTTTGAACCATTCCCATGTGTCATATAGGGTTTCTCCTTCACTCTGAGAGAAATTAGTAAGCTGGTTCTTCAAATGGGCTGTCTTGCTTGGTGAAAAGTACTTTGCAAGGAAAGCATTAAGGAGTTGATCCCAACTTTTAATTGACTTCTTGGGAAGAGACAAAAGCCACACCTTGGCTCTATCTCTTAAGGTGAAGGGAAATAACATGAGTCTAATTCCATCAACAGATACCCCATTAATCTTGAAAGTGTTCAGATATTCTAAGAATTCAGCAACATGAAGACTTGGGTGTTCATTGGCTGCACCTCCAAAATGATTCTTCTATATCATTTGCATCATAGAAGGAGCAATTGAAAAGTTATTTGCTTCTACAGCAGGTAAATCAATGGCTCCACAGATGTTTGTGGCAACTGGCATCACAAAGTCTTTTAAGGGACGATCATCCTCCATGACTGAAATGCTTGGTGTAGCTACTACAGAAGATAAAGAAGACAGTGGTGGTGATGATGGCGGTGGTGACGGTGAAGTACCTCCAAATAGTGATTGTTCCACTCTTCTTGTTCTTCTCAAACTTGAAAGAGTTCGCTCTATTTCAAGGTCTAACAAAGCGGATGTTTGAAGACCTCGTTGTGAGCGACGCATACAACCTGAAAAATAACAAGAGAAATTAAGAACACAACTAAGAGGTATATGGAAATTTGAAAATTATGATTGATGATCTAGTCTCGAATACTAATTAGTACTTATTACTCCAATTAAATTACTGTAGCTCCCCGGTAGCGACACCAAAAACTTGTTGGTTGTTTACACTAACGAGTTTCAATCCAAGTAAAGGATAGTTTACTCAACTTAACCAAACTCCGCAAGTATACGGAGGTAGTATAGTCAAGGTCGAACACAAGGAGCTTAGTTAACTTAATTGAGCACAACAGTACTAAAGTTCAACAATCTAGACTGATATTAAAGAGTAGAGAAGATTTGTCTAAAAGCATAAAATTCAGATTTTAACTACAGGAAATTTAGATTTTAATTAGCAAGCAAGAACCACAAAAAAGAAGTTCGATTTTAGAATTATTAGGAATCTTGGACATTAGGATTTCATTCACATATCATAGCAATCAAGGGAACACAATAATTTAAACATACATAAGGTCATGTTTCAAGGAAAAGTTGTGCTACATTTCACCTCTCGGTGCAAATGCAGTGATCATAACTCAAAACAACACTCTCGTGTATGAATTTCGTTTTTGATCACAAATAGTTCCTCAACTCATCCCTCTCTACTCTCGTAGAAGAGGAAGAGTTGCCAAGAAGATCACATCCTTACATTCCTACTTATCTTCTTAGATCAAACAAGAAGGCAGAAAATATGCACATAAGGTGGCCAACAATACATGCAAGAAGAAGAGTAAACCGGTACTTTCATGGTTAGGAAACAAGAAACAAATGTATTTAGTACGAAATTACTTGTTCCATACATGCTATGACATGGCAGCTACTCTCCCATTCCCAAGAAAAAGAAGTCTACTCGTCCATAATGATGTACAGCAGATCTGCTATAGAAATTTTAGTTCTAGACATGGTTTAGAAAGGAAAAGACAAAGAGAACTAAAGATATAACCACAAGAAGGATGAATTCCTTCTTGAGGATGAAATTCCCCTTCTTTAGCTTATCTAAGATGGACTAACTCCTCTCTCAAGAAGCTGCTCGGAGTTGGGGAAGCTTGGCTGCACCTTGAAGAAGACAATGGAGAAGTGGAGAAGAAGAAATGGTCTCCTTGTGCAAGAAACCACCTTGGATCTCTCCAAATTCACCTTCCTCTGCTCTCCTCTGGCTTTGGGACAAGAGAAAATCTTCAAAATGATCGAACGTAACTATCCCCTGCCTTCCCTCCTTGTTTTAAAATTGAATTCTGAATTTTCGTATTTCTGAAACTGCCAGGTGCACGTCGTGCACCTACAGTGCAGTTTGCATCGGGCTGATTCGTGCACAGCGTGCGCTGAGGATATGCATGTCGTGAGACTTTCCAGAACATTTCTTTAGCATCTTGCGTTCCAGGTGCACGTCGTGCACCGGTGTGCACGTCGTGCGTTTGTCCATCTATGCGCTTCTGGAAACTCGCACGCCGTGTGTTTTCTCCGTGCACGCCGTGCATTCTTTTGGCTGAACGAACCAATTTTTCTCTGGAAAGGTGCACACCGTGCATTTTGACTTGCACGCCATGCATTCTGCTGTTTGAGCAAACCAATCTTTCTCTAGAATGGTGCACGCTGTGCATTCTGCTGTTTTAACAGAAATAACATCCGAATTCAGTTCTTTTTTTGGTAAATTTGTAATGCAAGTTATGGAATAAGTAGAGTAACAAAAGATGGAAAAAGTAATACGAAAAGAGACTGAATTATATCAGAATGAACCAAATTTGTGTGTGATAACATGTGAAAAGATGATATATAATTCACACAACACCATGAGTCCTCAACATATAGTGAACCTACTGCTTGCTCGTCCATGGAAGCTTTAAGCCATGGACACATGGAGAGCTGCTTGTACACCTCATGCTTCTTCTCTACCTTATCCTCTAAGATTTATATACCCATCCTTAAGCTCCCAAATGAAAGTTTTACTCTATACCATTTCCCTCCTACTAAGAGATTTGTCTTCCCTCTGTTCTTCTATGTAGGACCTGTCCAAGGAAGAAGAAGTTGTCGACCTTGTTGGTGGAAGCTCCTAGGGTTTTGTTTTGCATCCTTTATGGTTTCTAAAGCTTCTTCTTGGTGATCTTGACCTAAATGAGTAAGTATCCCCTCCTTTACTCCACTTCTTTCTATGTTATTCTTCCTCGTACCTTTCTCCATGTCTTAACTCTACTGTTCCATGGTATAAGTTTCTCTAGAACTCAAAAATCTACCTTTCTTGCTTCTTCTTCTAGGGTTTTGCTTCCTTGTAGAGTAGGATGCCTACTTGGCCGAGTTCAGATCTAAAACTTGGGTTTTCTTGCTTTATTTGCTCGAGTTTCTTGCTGATAGAAGTATGTTCTTCTTAGTAGAGGAAACTTTTATAACCTTCTTCACTTATATTGCTTACTAAAATCTTGTTAGTTCATGTATATGTTTAAAAGTTATGATCTAAGCATAAAGAAATCATGCTTGCTTAGGGTTTCAGATTTTATGGTATTTCCTATTCTGTTCCAGTTCTGAATGAACTTGTAAATAGGTGTACACCCTTCCTAAGGTATAATATGAACTAGGAAAAGTTGGTAACACAACCAATGGTGCTAAGCACCTAACAATTGATGGTCCAAATTAGGGTTTTCAAGCTATTTCCTTCACTACTACATGACCAAATGGTGATATCATGCAACAACCGATGGTGTTGCAATCATGACAACCAATGGTGGTGACCAAGGGTGCCAAATGATGGTGACAACTGATGCTCACCCCTTAAGTTTGGTTTTGGTTCAATTAGAAGCTTGATGATCAACTACTAAGTACCTTAATGATGCTATCAATTAATGATGACATTAGCTTAATGTCTGATGATGTTAAATGAATATAGTGTTGATCTAATAACCGATGGTGACTTAATGATCACAACCAATGCTTGATCAGGTTATCACCACCAATGGTGAGTTAAATATGGAACTGTAGATTCAATTAAGCCCTAAACCAATGATCTCTTGGTTCAATTGATCTAATGTTCAGACCTATATCCTAATTGATGACTTAAAATAATGAACCCGATCCAATGAATGAGATTGGATGCTTCAAAATCCAATGGATTAGAATGAATCCCTTAATACTATATGTGGGTCCTAGTGATGGTAATTTTGATGATTTAATGTCTTTAATTTTTAGTTACCTTTGCCCTCATATCAATATATTTGATAAATCACCATAACAAGTGGATGTGTACCCTTAATGAAATGTGACTTGTTACACCAACTCTAATATGACTAAATGATGGTGATTGGTTATAATTATACCTCCTAAAAGAATTATGTGACAATGTATTAAACTCTCCTTGTGTTGAAACCTCAATGTAGTACTAATTGAATATCATAGTGCTTTTCTAGGTTAAAACCTATGGGATACATATGTGTTGATGATCTGTTGAGCCTTGTTCAAGGCCTATAATGATAATGATGATCTTGCAGGGATTAATGTGATGGTCTTAATGACCTTTGGGCATGTTTGAGCCTTGATTGAGGTGAAATCTTCTTCACGTTCCAATAAGGGTTGAAACCCTAGAACTTGTGATGAGAAATTGGTACCTTATAATTGTATGATGACAAGTGTGGTCTATTAATTTGCAATGAATGATAGTATTTGGTAATGTGATTAAGATTTATTCTGCAAACATTTTATATCTTCTGAACTTGCAATACACATACTCTTTCTAGAAATGAATTAGGGTTTGCATGTCCATTTGTATGATGAAGCCTTAATTTACCCAATTGGCAGTAACCAAGAAAGTGTAGCCCTAATCATGTAGTACCTATGTTGTTGAACCATCTTCAGTGTCATAACTAACTGGATGGTGATCATGAGTATTCCTAAGGGAAACTCAGAGCACGTATAGTTGAATATGTGGGGTGCTTTTCACCCTAACCTTAAATGTTAGGGAGGATGAATGGTGTCATACCTAGCCCTCTTTTTGAGAACTACTGTAGTCGTGTCTCAGTATATGTGGAATGTGATTGAAGGACAACTACGGTTGTTACTCCATGGTAGGGTTTTGCTTTCATACCCTGTAGTCTAGTGCCATGACCTATACCAAGGGAGGACTAGTGGTTAGTAGCTTGACTATATGTTGGTGTAGTGGTATCTTAATAAATACGTCACTACCTTTTTGGCCCATACTGACTGGGTAGAGGAGAGATCTTAGGATACCAAAAATGCTAGATCTTATACAGAACTAAATAACACTTTGCAATGGTCAATTGGACTTTGAGTGGTACATCTCAAACTCCCCAGAGCATAGTAAAAGATGTAATCCAAGCTGTGTAGTATATCTGCTAGGGTTAAATGCATTTCACATTGGTTGAGTAGCCCTTATCTTTTCTTTATACTACACAATACATACATGATGAAAATTTATGAAATTTGGGTAATGATACTTGTTGCTAAATCTTAATTTCTTAACTGCTTAGTATCCTTAAAGTATTCAATATGCTTAAATTGTTTATTCATGACCTTATCTTCTCAGTTTATTTATTGTTTATTAATCTATTGTAATTAATATTTTTTGGAGAAATTTATATCTCTTGTTGGGACTGGGTCTCACTTGTGGGTTACCACATCTTTTTAGGTGGTAGGGGGAATCGTGGAAAAGGTCATTCTATAGAAGAGGATCAACCTGGTGATCAATAACTAGAAGGTTGGTCAGTTGTAAATGTCAGTAGTAGAGTCCTAGTGTCGTCCCTGTACTCTCAGATCTGGGTATGGGATGTGGTTTCTAGATGATGTACTTGTATCAACATGAGATTTTTGGAAGTATGCCAGTGTATCTATATATGGCATGAACATGTAACTAGTTCTTTTGTATATAGGATGTGGCTGAGGCCATTGAGAACAAATGTAAATTCATGTTATAATATATGAGAAGGGAAAAGATGGACATTTATTTAAATGCTTCAGAACTAGTTCATGATGTGAATTTTGGTTTAAATTATTCAATATTTTTGACTATGTGATTAATTAGAAGTTTATCATGTTTTGTGTTTTGAGTAATATCATTTAATGTGTTGAGGTGTCACAGTTAAGTTGGTATCAGAGCTCTAGGTTTGATGAGTCTATAGGGACATAGGACTTAGGTTTGACTATGTTATTATGTATCCAACATATCTGATCATAGCTCGTGCTTATGCAGATACATTTGGAGGACATGGAGAACCCATAGAAAGTAGCTATGTTGCACTAGGAGGAGGTGCAATGAGGTAGGAACACAATGAGAGAGTTCCAGAGATAGGGCCAGAGCAGCCCACAATGCCTTAGATAGACGCAAAAACCATAACCAATCCTAAGTTTTAGTCTATGTTTAGACAAATGATGGTCACGATTACACATATAGAGGACAGAACACCAACACCTCAATCTAGGGCACCTATCCCTAATGTGGAGTCACAGGGTGTCGGGAAGACATTTAAACATCTAAGACAAGTTGGGGCGATTGAATATGTTGGTACATTAGATCCAACAAATGTTGACACGTGCTTACAGAGCTGGAGAAGGCTTTTAAAATCCTAAGAATCCATGAAGAAGAAAAGTAAAGCATGTTGTCTACTTGTTACAGGGCACTTGTGAGCCATAGAGGAGGAAAATAGGATATGAGTGGTGATAGGGTGGGAGGAATTTTAGTAGGAGTTTGTCAGCAGATACTTCCCAGAGACATTTCTAGATGAGAAAATCTATTAGTTTGTGAAGATTCAACAAGGAGCAATGACTATTAATAAGTATGAGTCAAAGTTCATGGAACTTTGAGTTTCTACCCTCACATGGAAGCTACTTATAAGGAAACTATTTGTAGGTTTGAGAAGGGTTTAAGTACAAAGTTTACTACAACAACATTACCTTTAGATAATCGGGAAATGTTTTCTACCTTTGTGGAATGTGTAAGAAGACATGAGAGGGCTTCCATAGAAAAGTGTGAAGATAATGCTAATAAACAACTGGCTCAATTCCAAGCACAATCATCTAGAGGCTTTAAGAATCCAAGGTTCTTTCTGCCTTAGTCACAACCAAGGTCAACCTTCACTGAACCAAGATCAGACACACCATCACAGTGGACCCCGAGTAGGGGTAGAGGTCATAATTTTCCACCAATAGGAGCTCAAAGCACACCATCAGTTTCATTGATAGGGCCATTTATACCACAATGTGATACTAAGGCCTTTTACATGTGTGGATAAGTGGGACATATTATGTAGAAATTCCCTATGAAGAGTGGGGACGTGAACTAACAACCAAGGAAAAGTCAACATGGTTCACAATAATGACAGTTTAGTAGTAGCAGTGGAAGAGTATGCAGACATGTGCTACAAAGAGGCTCCTCTGGACAAGCTAGCAAAGGACATGGGTGGCAGTAGGTGATGGCTAGGTTCTATATAATGAGCCAGCCATAAGCAGTAATCAACCCACGAGTTGTGACAAGTTGAATGGAATTATTTCATTCTAATTTGTCTACTTCTTGTTTCATATATGTTCTAGTAGGTCGGGTGCGACACACTCTTTTATCACCAGAGAGGTCATAAATAGTTGTTATCTACCTGTTTGCTATAGATACGATAGCCTGCGGCTAGAGACACCATTGATTGGTTAGCCGAGTTGTGAGAAGTGTACTCTTCTTGTGTTCTCTCATTCTTAGGACGCAACATTCAAGTGGATCTTTTACCACTTGACATGCATGGGTTTGATGTGATCTTAGGAATGGATATCCTGGAGAAGTACAAGGTGATGATGGAATGTAGTTCCAAGATAGCGGCATTTCATGATGGAGATGTCTCATGGACCTTTCAAGGCGATAGGAAGATTCTTCCCACGTGTTTGATGTCATCTATGACAACAGAAAGGCTGATGAGACAAGGATGTGAGGCTTTCTTAGCTCATGTTGTGGAAAGCAAGGTGAGAGGTCCTAGTATCTAGGAGGTACCAGTAGTATGGGAGTTCAAAGATGTTTTTCCCAACAAGTTTCCTAGAGTTCCCCCTCTTAGAGTGATTGATTTTGAGATCAATCTAGTTTTTAGAATACAACCCATAGCACATACACCATATAGGTTGGCAACGAAAGAGATGCAGGAGTTAAAGAAATAGTTGTAGGAATTGTTATAGAAGGGTTTCATCAGGCCGAGCACTTCCCCTTGCGGTGCTCCCATGTTGTTTGTAAAAAAGAAAGATGGTTCCATGAGATTATGAATAGACTACATACAATTGAAGAAGGTGACAATAAAGACTAAGTATCATTTTCCAAGGATTGATAATCTTTTTGATCAGTTGAGAGGTGCCACTATATTTTCAAAGATATACCTCAGGTCAGGTTACCATCAGTTGATGACTAAGGTTGATGAGATACCCAAGTCAGCTTTTAGAACTAGGTATGTACATTACAAGTTCGTGGTTAAGCCGTTTGGGCTAACCAATGCACCAACAACTTTTGTGGATCTGATGAACATGGTGTTTAGACCTTATATTATTCATTGTGTGGTCATGGTCATAGATGACATCCTAATATACTCTATGGATAGTTAGCAACATGAGCAACATCTTCGTCAGGCGTTGACTTTGTTGAGGCAACACAAACTATATGCTAAGTTTAGCAGGTGCAAATCTTGGTTGTCTAAAGTGTCTTTTCTGGGACATGTGATATCTGCTAAAGGTGTTTTTGTCGACCCCAAAAAACTAGAGTCTGTTCTAGAATGGGAATAGCCTAAGACATTGACAAAGATTCACACTTTCCTAGGTTTGGTAGGCTACTATAGGAGGTTCATTAAGGATTTAGTTCTGTAGCATTACCCCTAACTAGGTTAAACTAAGAAGGATGTTCCTTTTGCTTGGAATGACAAGTGTCAATGTTCTTTTCAACTGTTGAATAAAAATTTGATGAGTCCACTAGTGTTAGTGCTTGCAGAGCAAGTAACAGGCTACATTGGATTATGTGATGCTTCCAAGAATGGGTTGAGATGTGTGTTGATGCAGGATAAAAACATGATTTCTTTTACTTCATGTCAGGTTAAGAAACATGAGGAGAATTACCCAACACATGATCTGGAGCTTGTAGTAGTGGTCCATGCCTTAAATATCTGGAGACACTACCTTTATGGAGAAAAGTGTCAAATATTCACCGACCACAAGAATTATAATATATCTTTTCAAAGTAGGAGTTGAATATGAGGTAGAGGAGATGGATGGAGCTGATTAAGGATTATGATTGCATGATAGATTACCATCCATGCAAAGCAAATGTGGTAGCTGATGCGTTGAGAAAGAAGTCATATTTATCATCATCTCCATACAATGCACATTTGTATTCCTTAGTGTGATATAAGAGATATTCTAGTGTCTCTTTGCATATGACTATAAAATTAGAAGATTATTTGCTAGAATGTCTGTTGGCACAGTTACAAGTCAAACCTATCTTAAGAGAGAAGATCTATGATGCACAATAGAATGATACAATGATACAAAATATCCAATCAGGGATTGGCAGTGAAAAGTATGATGGCTTCCATGAGGCAATGGTACAATGTTTTACCAAAATAGGACAATAGTTCCTAATTTTGACGGGTTGGGAAAGATGGTACTTGAGGAGGATGACTCCTTGATGTATTCAATGCATCATGGAAGTACCAAAATTTTCTAGAACTTGAAGGAATTGTATTGGTGTCCAGGTCTAAAGCATGATGTGGCAGAGTTCATTGCCAGATGTCCAGTTTGTCAACATGTGAAGGCTGAGCACCATAAGCCTACAGGGACATTACAACCCTTGCCAATACCACAGTGGAAATGGGGTCATATTACTAAGGACTTTGTGGTTGGTCTTCCTAAGACAGCCAAGGGTCATGATTCCATATGGGTGATAGTAGATAGATTAAGTCATCTCACTTTCTTCCAGTCAAGATGACATTTACAACATAGAATTTAGCAAAGTATATGTTGATGAGATAGTCCGTCTACATGGAATTCTAGTGACTATAGATTCTAATATATGTCCATAGTTCACAAGACATTTTTGGGAACCTCTGCATTCAATAATGGGAACACATATAAGGTTCAACACAACTTTCCATTCGCAGACAAATGGCCAGTCTGAAAGGACTATTCATATTTTAGAGGATCGTTTAAGGGTATGTGTGTTGTAATTTCTTGGGAGTTAGGATATACATCTCAGTTTGATAGAGTTTGTGTATAATAATAGTTATCATGGAAGCATAGATATGGCTTCTTATGAGTCTTTGTATGGGAGACGTTGTCGGTCTCCACTTTGTTGGTTTGAAACTTGTATCAACTTTTGGGTCCCGAGCTTGTACAACATACTACAATGAAGATTAAAGTGATACAACATCAGTTGAAAGCAACCCAGGATAGACAAAAGTCTTATGCAAACAATCATAATAGACCGCTTGAGTTCCAAGTGGGAGACAAAGTATATCACAAAGTCTCTCCTTGGAAAGGTGTTCTGAGGTTTGGGAAGAAGGGTAAGTTGGCTCCTAGATTTATGGGACCATATCCTATCTTAGCTCATATTAGAAAGGTGTAATACAAGTTGGAGCTACCACCCAATCTACACATGTTACATAATGTCTTTCATATGTCCATGCTGAGGAAATGTCATCTAGATATAGAGCATGCAATCCAATAAGTAGAGGTTGAGTTAGATGAAGATATGTTCTATGTTGAGGGTCCTGTGTTGATCCAATATAGAAGAGTGAAGAAGTTGAAGAAGAAAGATATAGTGTTAGTGAAAGTTTTGTGGCATCATAATGGTGTAGAGTAATCGATGTGGGAGCTATAATATGAGATGCATATGAAGTACCCATCTCTCTTTGCGTAGGATTTTGAGGGAAAAATCCTTGTTAGGGGTTTATAGTTGTAAGGTCCATAAAATTGCTTAGAGTGTTAAACAATCTTAATTATAAAAATCTAATTCTTATAACCTTAATATTACCTTGTGATATTCTTTGAAATCATAAGAAAAGCTTAAGTTTCAAATTTGGTTCAATTTGGACACTATTTGAGCAAGTTATGTAATTTTATGTACATTTTGGGCTTTTATGAAATTTACTCATTGAGAGGTTTTATCTTCACTTTGTCACATCTATTATGTTCCTTAGATGTTATATAATCATTCTTGAGCTTTTTGAGCCATGTGACTGCTCAATTGTACCTTGGTTTGGAGGAGATTTCATTTTATGTTGAATTAGGGTTTACCCCCTGGATGAGCCACCTTCAAGGCTATCAAACGATGGTTCCACTAGTTTGGGCAACATCCTCTAGACAACAACTGATGGGACATCTGGTGGTCATCAATATAAGGCTCTAGATTGATGGTTCATGCTAGTTTGGTTCACTTAAAAGGATGATCAACCAACAGTTCAACCATCTTTTGACCTAAACCTTGAACAAACAATGGTACCTTCACCCAATAGACAGTGGTGGACCTGGGAGACCATCAACCGATGGCCCAGAAGTCCCAAACAGTTGGTGAACCTACTTCTTGCTCTTGTATGCAATCTTTAAGCCATAGTCACATGGAGATCTTCTTGTACGCCTCACGCTTCTTTTCTACCTTATCCTCCAAGCTTTATATACTTATCCTTAAGATCCCAAATGAAGCTTTTTCTCTCTACCACTTCCCTCCTACTAAGAGATTTTCTTCTCTTGGTTCAATTGATCTAATGGTTAGACATATATCCTAATTGATGACTTTGAATAATGAACCCAATTCAATGAATGAGATTGTATGCTTCAAAATCCAATGGATTAGAATGAATCTCATAATATTATATGTGGGTCCTAGTGAAGAGAATTTGATGATTTAATGCCTTTAAGTTTTAGTTTTACCTCTGCCTCATATGAATATATTTGATAAATCACCATACAAGTGGATGTTTACCCCTAATGAAACATGGCTTGTTACACCAACTCTAATATGACTAAATGATGGTGATTGGTTATAATTATACCTGTTGAATGATTAATGTGACAATGTATTACACTATCCTTGTGTTGAAACCTCAATGTAGTACTAATTGAATATCTTAGTGCTTGCTATGTTAAAACCTGTGTGATACGTATGTGGTGATGATCTTTGAGCCTTGTTTGAGGCCTAGAATGATAATGAAGATATTGTAGGGATTAATGTGATGGACTTAATGACCTTTGGGCATGTTTGAGCCCTGATTGAGGTGAAATACTCTTCACGTTCCAATAAGGGTTGAAACCCTGGAACTTGTGATGAGAAATTTGTACCTTGTAATGGAATGATGACAAGTTTGGTCCATTAATTTGTAATGAATGCTATCATGTGGTAATATGATTAAGATTTATACCTCAAACGTTTTATATATTCTTTTGTTGCAATACACATACTCTTCCTAGAAATGAATTAGGGTTTGTATGTCCATTTGTATGGTGAAGCCTCAATTTACCCAATTGGTAGTAACCAAGAAAGTGTAACCCTAATCATGTAGTGCCTTGTGCCGTTGAACCATCTTCAGGGTTAGAACTTACTGGATGGTGAAAACACATATTCTTAAGGGAAACTCAGAGAACATAATTTGAATATGCAGGGTTCTTGTCACCCTAACCTCAAATGTTAGGGAGGATGATTGTGGTCAAACCTATACCTCATTTTGATAATGACTACGGTCATGTATCAGTATATGTGGAATGTGATTGGAGGACAACTATGGTTGTACCTCAGTGGCATGGTTTTTCTTGCATACCCTGCAAGTCTAGTGTCATGACCTGTACCAAGGGTAGACTAATGGCTAGCATCTTGAATGTATGTCCCTATACTTGTATCTTGATTGATACATCACTACTTTCTTGTCTCATACTGACCGGGTAGAGGAGAGATCTCAGAATATCAACACTCCTAGATCTTATACAGAGAGACCCCTAACCTTGATTAAAGTGTTGAACAAGATTAATTATCATAATTTAATTCTTATAACCCTAATATAAACTTTTTATATGCTTTTAAATCGTGATATAAGCTAAAGTTTCAAATTTGGTCCAAGTTGGACACTGTTTGAGCAAGTTATGCAATTTTATGTACATTTAGGACTTTTATGCAATTTATCCAATCAATGGGTTTTCTTTGTAGTTTTTCACATGAGTTATGTTTATTAGATGTTATCTTATCATTGTTGATCTTTTTGAGCCATGGGGCTCCTGGTTAAATCCTGGTTTCAAGGTGTTTTCTCCAAGGCTATTTTAGGGTTTACCCCTTCATGGATGAACTACCTTTAGTAGCTATCAACTAATGAATTATTTGATTGTCTTGGAAATTATACAAAGGATAGATAAGTAGGTCTATATGATGGTGGGGTTTCTTCTTGTGTGTGTTCTTGTATATTCTTAATAGTTTAAGGCCATGGACACTTGGAAAGATACTAGAACTTCAACTTTTTCTTTTTCTTTATCTTAAAGTTTTATATACTTATCCCTAAGCACCCAAACGAAGCATTTTGTGTCCACTAATTCCCTCCTTATACAAACCTTGTTCTCCCTATGTGATATTGTGAAGTTCCGATCCAAGGAATAAGAAAGTGGGGATCTTCTTGGGAAAAAAGCTCTAGGGTTGCAATTGACTTCCTTTTAGGGTTTAAAAGGCTTCCTTCTAGTGATCTTGTCCTAAAAGAGAAAGAATCCCCTTCTTTCCTCCATTTATTTCGTTCTTATCCTTCCTCCTACCTTACTCCAGGTCATAATTTTTTTGTTCCATGGTAGAAATTTCTCTAATGATTTAAAACCCTTCCTTTCTTGCTCCTTATGCTTAGGGTTTGCTCATTTGATGAAGAAAGGTGCTAGATGGATGAGTTCATAGCTTATGCTTGGATTTACTACCCTACATTCTCGTGTTTTCTTCTATTTGGAAGTTTATCTTCTAATTATAGGCAAGTTTTATAATTTGCTCCACATTTATTTCTTACCATAAGCTTGCTAGTTCATGTTCTTGCTTGAAAATGATGATCCATGCACTAAAAAGGTATGCTTGACTTGGATTTCAAATTTTATAATGCTCCCTGTTCCGATTTCAGTTATTGTTATACCTATATTTATGTGTACATTCTTTCTAAGGTATAATATGACTTGGATCAGGTTGGTTTGACAGCCTATGGTGCTAAGCACCTATCAACCAATGGTCAATTTTAGGGTTTAAATCTGGTTTCTTCTATAAACACATGACTCAATGGCGGTACCATTGCAACAACCAATGGTGTTGTCTTCATGACAACTGATGGTGGTGACTAGGGGTGTCAACTAACGTTCACCCCTTAGGTCAGGTGTTGGCCTAATTATAATCTTAATGATCAACACCTAAGTACCCTAATGATGCTATCGAACAACCTACATTGACTTAATGGTCACTAGTGATGGTAGATCAGGTCCCCACAACCTATGATGAGTTAAGCATGTAGATGTATAATCAATTAAACCTTAAACCAATGGTTTCTTGTGTCATTTGATGCAACAATTGGAACTATACTCCAATTGATGGTTTTAATATATGAACTTCACCCAATGGTTAAGATCTAATGATTCTTCATTCCAATATGCCTAATGTAATATGTTGGTCCTAATAAAGTGATTTATATGGTCTCCTTTATGAGATCAACTTAAGAAGCTCATTTATTGATGACTTGTTTTAAATAAACAATCACTTGTGGGTTTTACCCTACTCTCAATGGAAATTTTTATGTTGTTAATCAAGGGATGTCTAGGGTAAAATGGTGATTGTTTCTACAACACAACTCAATGAATAGCTGGTTTGTTCAAGATGTTTACTTATGTAAACTACCAATGGCTTTACCTTTTCGACATTTAATGGTTATAAGTTGATGCTTCAATATTCCTATTGTTTTGGGTGAAGCATGTAGTGTAATGTTATGTTTTTGATGATGGGAATTTGATGGTTCAATGCCTTAAACTTGTAGTATCACCCTTGCCCTCATATGATTATGATTTATAATCACCATAATAAATTAATGGGTAACCCTAATGAGGTATATCTTGTTATATCTAGCTTTAATATAACTAAATGAGGGTAATTGGGTATGAATAGTCCTTGAATGACTAATACAATCATGGAGTACTCTCTTATTGTTGAAGCCCTAGTATGCTATAACCCGATGGTTGCACCTTGATTTATGTGTGGGTTCATACTTGAAAATAGTATGGAATGTGATGGTGATGTTTCACCGTATGCATCCATGATCCAATGGGGATGTTGTGAGTTAGGGTTTGGGTATGAGTGTTGATTAGTAACATTAATATAATTTATCTTGTTGAACATAACTCTAATGCAAAAAGATAAAGATGATTATTCATGTTTATATAATGGCATGATGGTGAAATAACCTCCTTAATATTATCAAAACCTTTTTTTTTTAAGGGGGCGGGAAACCCAATAGGTGGGATCCCCGAAAAAACTACTATTAGCCAAATAAATCAAGGTTCACAAGCGATAACAGGTTTGGAGGGAAAGAATGTGAAAAAGAAAACCTAGCTACTTGACCTCTACGTGCTAGATTGGCTACCTCATGAGAAACCCTATTTCACCTACGATTAACATAAAGTAAACTACAAGAAGTAAACTGATGTTGTAGTGCTTTGAAATCTTTAGCAATCTCTCCTAGGTAATCCCAATGTGGCTTCTTGTTAGTGCATGCATGGACTACCTCCAGAGAGTCCGTTTCCACTTCTATTATGTCATATCCCGCTTTCTTTGCCCATAGCAATGTTGCTCTCACTGCTAGCATTTCGGTGATGACGACGCCTGTCCCTGAGTTGATTTTCTACCCTACTATGCCCACCAGACGCCCCGTTTCATCCCTCTCTACCAATCCTGTGCCCACCCCTTCATCCCCACCCACCGAGCCGTCCACATTAATTTTGATTCTGCCCTGCGTTGGCTTCCTCCACATGCAGCGTCCCTCCTGCGCCATGTTGTTGTTCTCCCCGTCTCCTCCCTGGTGAGCACCTGCTTCCCCGTGCCCCACCTACTGGACTTCGGAGTCTCTTCCTCCTCTCCCTTCAAACCTTTCCTCCCTATGCAACATTTGCTGGGCGCCGTCTTCCCTCACATCCCTCGGTTGTGCGTCATCATCGCCACATCGCTGCTCCTGCATGGTTCTTCCTCAGCCTGTCCCTTCCCCCGTCTGAGCTTGGTGCTAGCCACCTCGACGCACTGTCGTCAGTGCGCAACGCAGTAGGTAGCCATTGCGTACGTCATTGCTTTGGAAGGTCCGTATGCATCTAGCTTTCCACGTCGTCCACATGCCCGCCACTATATGTTCAGTCTCGTGCACTGGCCTCCCCTCTAATGTAGCTTTCAAGGATGAGATGATATCTTCATCTCTAACATCATCCACCCATGTTTGCACAGCTCTCGGCATCTGCTCCCACACTTCCACCTCATTGGGACAGCAGAAGAACATGTGTGGAATTGTTTCCTTCTCAGACCCACACAGCATACATGTGCCCTCCTCCACGCAATGTCTGTCAAAGAGATGCCCCCTCATCGCTAGGCTGCTCGTGCTTGCCCTCCAAAGAAAGTGGGCTGTCTTGGGACTCCAACCATCATGCCATATGTGTTTCCATAGAGAATCCCCATGCTAATATGCAAACTTCCTCCTTTCCTCCTTCCCCAGTAGCCCCAACTAGTAAGAAGATCGAACTGTGAACTCCCTATCCCTTGAAGGCCACCACATCAATGTATCCTCTGGGTTTCTCATATTGTGGTGTATATCACATATTCTTCTAACATAGCTCTCTGGAAAACACTCACTGATTCTGTCTGCATCCCATTGAGTACCATCCTCTGTCATAAGCTCCCGTACTGTGTTAAAATCTAGTCCATTCTCCCTTTTAAAATGTGCTAGCGTTTCCTCCTCTTTAGGCAACCAACTATCTTCCCAAATATTCACCTGAGTGTCGTCGCCCACTCTCCACTGTGTTCCTTCTTTTAAAAGTGCTTTTTCTCCCCACATGCTCCTCTAAGAGTAACTAGGATTATGTCCCTGTCTCGCTTCCCATATGGTCATCCTTGGGAAGTACCTGGCTTTGAGGATTCAAGCCACAAGGGATTCTGGATTGTTTGCTAACTGCCCCAACTTCCTTGCTAGGAGGGCTTGGTTAAAGGTGTGGAAATCCCTAAAACCAAGACCCCCTTGTCGCTTTGGCCTACACATGTTCTCCCAACTCATCCATGATATTTTCCTTTCTTTGTCTTTTACTCCCAACCATAATCTAGTAACCATCCTCTGTATCTTAGCTATGGTACCCACCAGCAGCTGGAAAATGCTCATGAAGTATGTGGGAATAGCTTGAGCAACCGCTCTGATGAGTACTTCCTTCCCTACTTTGGACAATATCTTCTCCGACCACCCTTAAAGATTCCTCCAAATCCTGTCTTTAATGTAGCTGACCACCTGCTTTTTTTACCTTCCCACGGCTATCGGGAGGCCCAAATAGCTGGCGTGTCTGTCCACTACTCTCATTCCTAGGAGCTGCCTCAACTCCTCCTATTTATCTACCGCTATCTTTTTGCTGAAAACGACCTCTGTCTTTGAGAAATTTATCTTTTGACCTGATGCCTGTTCATATTGGCTGACTATCTCAGCTATCTTTAGACATTCAGTGGTGGTAGCTCTAGCAAAGAGTATTCTATCATCTGTGAAAAAAGATGTGAGATATAGGGTGCCCCCCTCCTTGTCTTTATGCCATGCAGGAGGTTTTCACGAGAAGTGGTGGAAATCAAAGTTGAGAAAGCTTCCACACACAGAATGAAAAGATAGGGGGAGAGAAGGTCACCCTGGCGAAGTCCACGTGTAGGCATTCTACTTTGGGTTTTGTCTCCATTGAAGGTGAACGTGTGCTTGACGGACGTTATGCATTCTTGGACCTTGTTCCTCCATTTCAGCCCAAACCCCAACCTCTCCAAAGTGACATCTAGAAACCTCCACTTCACTCTGTCGTACGCTTTTGACATGTCCAACTTCAAAGCAAGGCTGCCTTTTTTCCTTCCCTTATCTCTCTTCATAGAATGGAACACTTCATAAGCAATGAGGGCGTTGTCTGTAATCATTCTTCCTTGCATGAAAGCACTTTGGTTCTCTGATACAATGTTGTTCATAAGCAGCTTCAACCTATTCGTCAGGACTTTGGATGCTATCTTGTATACCACATTACAAAGACTAATAGGTCAGAATTGTCCTATTGTCTTTAGCGTATCAGTCTTTGGAATAAGAACCACCAGAGTATCATTTACCTCCCCTATACTTTTCTCCCCTTTCCACCACCCTTTGATGTAGCTCTCCAAATCCTTCCCAACAATGCCCCAATAGTTTTGGTAGAACATTGCCTTCATACTGTCTGGGTCGAGTGCCTTATTTGGATGCATCTATTTTAGAGTTGTCCATATCTCCTCATCCACTATATCGCCCTCAAGATCCTCCTTTTGGGTCTCTGATATCATCTCCCGCAGCCCCTTTGTAGCCTCCTCAAAACCCCTAGGATTGCTAGTATGAAACATCTGTGCAAAGTGTTTTATAATGATTGCTTTGATGTCCTCCTCCTGTGACCTCATGACCCCTTGCTCATCCTCCAAGCATTCAATTCTATTTCTCCGCCTCCTGTTTGAAGCTTTTTGATGGAAACATGTAGTGTTGCGATCTCCTTCTTTCAGTGCTTTTACACGTGCCCGGGCAGCCCAGTATTCCTCATTCTTCTGTAGCCAATATTGGAGTTCTTTTGATTTTTCCTCCGCCCTGTCCAGGTTTGTTTTGTCTGGGGGAAGAGCTTGCAGCCCCCTAAGCTCATTCTCGAGCTCCTTTACCTTCTTTCTTTTTCTCCAAACTTTTTGGATGTCCATGCTTTTAGGCTCACCTTACATCTTAGCAACTTTCTTGTCAACTCGCTCCCTTCATCATCTTCCCAAGCATCCTTAATGATAGTGGCACAACTTTCCTCCCCCACCCACATTAGTTCAAACATGAAGTGCCCTTTTCTGTTCTTATTGTTGTCCCTCCTATCCGCCTTTAGAACAATGGGTGCATGGTCCGACTCGTATATGGGCAGATGAAAAACTTTGCAGTATGTGAAGGTGTTTCTTCATTCAAGATCGGGAAGGAATCTGCCAAGTCTCTCCTGAACTAGAGTTCTTTCAATAAGGATCCTTTTCCATGTGAAGGTATTTCCCTCAAAACCAACGTCCATCATCTCACATTCATCTATCACATGTCGAAATTCTGCATGAATTTTTCCTCTCTGGGTGGACCCCCTTTCTTCTCAGTATTTGACACAATCTCATTGAAATCCCCGAAGAAAATGATTGGGACCTCTGCCTCTTCCTTTATCTTCCTCATAAGCTCCCAAGTCTTACACTTATTTGCCTGTTCCGCCCATCCATAGATACCCACCGCTCTCCACATTATGCCATTGATGTTATCTTTGACCGCAACTATCACATGCCTTCGAGAGTAGTTGATCACCTCCACTTCAGCATACTTCCACCATAAGCCCAAACCACCTGCCCTCCCTCACTAGAAATGCACAAGCCATCAGTAAAGCCACAACTCCTCTTCACATCTTCCAGTTTCCTATCAGCGATCATAGTTTCCATCAAGAAAACTATGTTTGGACGTTCTCTCCAAACCCAAGCTCAAAGAGCCTTGCACGTGTCAGGGTCTCCCAACCCCTGACAGTTCCAGCTGAAGATTTTCATTGTCCTTTGTGGGATTGGGCTCCGCCAATCTCCACTACTTGAGTCCTGGTGACCCCAAATCTGTCCAGTGCCTCTTCGTTGAACATCCTGTATCTTTTTCCTCCTGAGTCATTCATAGGTAGCTCGTCAAGGTCCATGTCACACACCTCTCCATTCCTCCCCCTCTTTCGTGTTGTTTGTTCCCACACCACCTCCTCTTATGGAATTCCCAATCTCGCCCCCCTACTCATCTTATAGACCCATGGTTGATGTCTTTTTTCCCCTTGGCCTGTTTGTTCCCATGTTTCATTCTCACACCTGCTTCTTTTCTCCTCTGTGCCCTCGTTACAACTCTTTTTGGAGCGTTGATAGTGGCTGTGTTGCAATCTTCACTGAGTGGTGGTTCTTGCCCATGCAATTTCTCTTGTTCCTTTGTTTTCTCTCCATACCTGACTTGGGCTGTTGCCCCCTCATGGAGACCGATCACTGTCTTCTTCCTTTCCCTCTGTTGGCATTCTCGTACGCGAGAAGACTCTCGCTCCTCACCAGTTTGTTGTTCCCTTATTATCACATGATCATCGTTTCCTGGCACTACATCATCTGTTCCCAAAGATTATGTCTCCGGTGAAATCTCATCGATGCGTACACCTCCTTTCAGCCCCAAGAGATCATGCTTAGTATAACACACCGTCGACTCCCTCCTTGTTATCCCCCTTACTGTGATGTCATCGGCCTGCCGTTGAGACTCACTTGCCTCCTCTACGGTAGTATCAGTTGTGTCCTTCCTCCTGTCTGTGTGGAATGCCATAGCCTTCCCCCTCACTGTCAGTGTCGTGCTTCCCATCACCTTTTCCCACTGTCCCCCTCTATCCGCCTGATGCCTCGTCTGCTGTCATCTCTCGTGCTTCCCCCTCCCTCATCCCTACGATGCCCCATCGCCCCTGGTGGTGCCTCAGCCCTTCGTTCCATGCCTTGCCTTGCAACTCCCTCCCGTCCTCCCCACCCTACCACTTGCTCTGATCGATGCCCTCCTCCTATTTGTCTCCCTCACTCCTCGTCCCCCCTACACTACTCCCTTCTTCATCACCCTCTATTTGACTCCCCCTGTTGATCCCTTCCCCTTGAATGTCAGCTTCCTCCTTATCCCTCCCCTAGCATCCTCCCTGTTATTCTCTGTTTGTTGTTGTTTCCTTGGAGACGCACGTAGCCATCTTCCCCAGCGTTGTTGTTGCTCGCCTCCTTCCGCATAGCTGTTGCAGTCCCTATCAACATGGCCTATCATGCCGCAATTGAAGCAGAACATAGCTAGCCTCTCATATTTCATGTCCACTTCAACGATGCACCCACTTTTAACCTTGAGCTTTAGGGTTTTCCTCAAGGGGCGGGTCACGTACAACATCACATGAATGCGGACTGAGGAGTCCCACCCCGATCCGTCTCTGTCCGTTGCCACCACATCACCTATGTGTCCCGCGATTTTCTGCACCATCGTCTCCCCTTTGTACCCCATTGGTAGGGTGTAGAGGCGCACCCAAAAGGGCGTCTGGTTAATTTGCAGGTGCCCTAGTTGTTCCTCCTTATCCACCTCTTTGAACAGCAATAGACGCCCATCGAATTTCCATGGGGCGTCGTCCGTAACCCATTATTTGTCCCACCAATGTGAGAATTGCATTACAAAGGTGTCGCCCTCCAGCTTCTTGAACAACACCGTCTCCCAAAGACTCCATGCCTGAGTCAGTGTCCTTTCCATAGCCTTTAGGTTGTAGGTGCGATCTGTGAGGAGGCACCCCACCAACGCCAGTTCGGTCTGATCTTCCTCCTCCTCCCCGCTGCCTACCAGGTTGCCGTCAATCGGTTCTTCCTCCTCGTCCAATAGGTTCAGTCCTGCATAACGGTCTGCTAGTTCTGACGCCATGAAGCCAAGACCCAAAGCACACCTCAACGCTTGAACCTGTAAGGGAAGACCCTAATATAAGGGGGTGGACGTCCACAACTTGTGTAACCCTATTCGTTAGAGTGAGAGGGCGCAAGGGGACGAGTTTCTTTTTAATATTATCATAACCTTAATGTGTTAATTGATGGTTATCATAGCCACATTGTTGATGCTTTCTTATGCTAAACATGTGCATTATGAATATGATGAGGGTTAATCATATCTAGATTCCTTGCATGTTGATGTAATAAAGGAATGTTCTTAATGTTAATATAACCCTGCTATGATTGTTTATGAATATCTCCTAGCTCATTAATGCAATATTGTGCTGATCCGGTTTATTGTATGTAAGTGATGTTGTTGAGCCTTGTTATAAGGCATGCAAAGATAATGATGATCTTGTAGAGAATAGTATGATGGTCTTAATGACCTTAGGGCATGGTTGAGCCCTGAATGAGGTGTAATCCTCTTTTATTAATAAGGGTTTATACCCTGTGATATTGTGAAAAGGATTTATATCTTGTGATAGTATGATGATTAGTTGTAGTCTCATGAATGGAAAGTGAATAGTACCATGTAATGATAAGATAAGAAATTATGTTTCACACATTTTATATCTTTTGAAGTTGTAATATTTATATGCTTTTTAGAAGTGAATTAGGGTTTGTATATCCTCTTGTTTGATGCATCCTTAATTCACCGAATTGGCATAACTAATCAAGTGCAACTCTAATCATGTAGTTCCCTATGCTATAGAGCCATCTTTAGTGTCAGAACTTGTTGGATGCTGAAATGAGTATTCCTAAGGGAAACTCATAGCACATACTATTGAGTATGTGGGGGTGGAAAGTTGAGGATATATCCTTGTCATCAACAATGTAGGTTATGGAGAATGGCTATGGTCATGCCTCAGACATTTGATGTGATTGAGGACAACTGTGGTTGTACCTCAGATTAGAGGGTTTTGTATACCCTGGTTTCTAGTGTCGTGACCTGTACCAAGGGCGGACTAGTGGTTAGCAGCTTGACTATATGTCACTGTAGTGGAAGCTTTGCCTGATATGTCACTACCTTTTTACTCGTACTGACCGAGGGGATGAGATCTTAGGATACCGATACTCCTAGATCTTGTATGGAATTGAATTACCCTTCGCAGGGGTCGGTTGGACTTTGGGTGGTATGACTCAAACTCCCCAGGGCATGATAAAAGATTTAATACATCCATCTAGAAAATTTGTTTAGGGTTATACACGACGATTAATATTGGATGATAACCCTTGTTGTTCTATGTACATAGATATATGTTTAATGCATTAAAAGATAGTAGATATTCTTATGTTGTGGATATGCTCATGTTATAAATGTGTACATACAATAGTCAAGTTTAAGTTGATAGAGATATTATTACTTGTCTATGATTATGACATTCGATATCACATGTTGTTAGCTATGCTTATATTGCTAGCTATGCCTTTGTAACTGGAGATGCCTATATTGCTAATAATGCTTATGCATATAGTTGTGCTTATATTGTTAGCTCTACTTATGATGTTGATATGTTCAACTTCATAGACATGCTGATGTTGTTAGCTATGCTTATGATAATAGACTTATTCATAATGTTAGAGATGCTCATGCTGCTAGACTCCTTATACTATTAATAGGTGTAATGTTTGGGCCCACTACCCAAGGCTCTAGTAGGGTTTCAAGAATGATGAATGGCCGCACAAACCACCACTAGCCTTAACTGCGTGCTTTTCCTTCACTGACATGCAAGCCAGGGTCAACTTCTCCACTGATCACCCATCCTAGTACTACTCCATGCCGAGCATGCTTAACTATGGAGTTCTTTAGTGATGGGCTCCCAGAAAAGGAGTGCACCTTGGTGATATGGGTAGTCAAATCATTCCTTATAAGATCATTGTATCTGAGGCCTCAAATCCTGGGATGTTACAATCTCCCCCACTTAGACTCTTGACGTCCTCATCAAGGCTCAACTATATGGCCTCATAATATCACCCTATTTCAGTGTAGACCTAGAATGGCCCATGCAAACCCATCTCCCGATCACAGAATACCAGCATAAGGGTGGCTACGTCAACCATGGACAACCCTCTCCAACATGCCTGGACCACACGACTCAAGACTGGCATGCCACATGCCCATGTGGGCCCCACCTACTAGAGGGGTTATGGATCTGATACCATTTGTAATGCCCAGGCCCACTGCCCAAGGCTCTAGTAGGGTTTCAAGAATGACGATTGGACCCACAAACCACCACTAGCCTTAACTGCGTGCTTTTTTTTCATTCACACGCAAGCCAGGGTCAACTTCCGAACTGGTCACCCATCCTAGTACTACTACAAGATGAGCATGCTTAACTATGGAGTTCTTTAGTGACGGGCTCCCGGAAAAGGAGGTGCACCTTGGTGATATGGGCGGTTCAATCATTCCTCATAAGATCATTTTATTTGACGCCTCAAATCCTGGGATGTTACAATAGGGATATGAGAATAGTATGGATAATGAAGATAGTTATTATCTGCTCCTTTATGTTTTTTCTTAATCATCAGTTATATTGAGCTTATTTGTTATACATGATTAAACTGCTTTAACTATCTCATTACCTAAAAATATTGGAATCAATAAATGTTGTTGGAGGTTATATCTCTAGCTGGGATATGGGTCTCACCCTTGTGGTTCACCACATCTTTTTAGGTAATCACAAGTGACGAAAACAAACATGTGGTAGCAAAGAGGAGCTATAGTAATGAATCTTTGAGAAAGTTGATGTGATGTCTAGTGTGTCCCAGAGTCATCCCTATACTCTCAGGTTCGGGCATGAAAAGTTTGTATATGGTGTTTCAAATGAATCAAAATTTTGTTATCATGTTAATGTTTGTTGTGTGTCGTATATAAATATTATTCTCCTATGTATATATGTTGTAGCTAATGTGATAGAACAATTTGTATCAAATTCTTGGCATAGTACGGATCACAGCTCAGGAAATTGGTATTTGGTTTAC
Organism: Alisma plantago-aquatica; assembly: GCA_963693085.1. Lineage (NCBI taxonomy): Eukaryota > Viridiplantae > Streptophyta > Magnoliopsida > Alismatales > Alismataceae > Alisma > Alisma plantago-aquatica. Next base: position 642,687,290 of record OY856409.1, on the reverse strand, counting down.
AGGCGGAGAGGGCACCGAATAGAGTATATGCGGAATGTAGAGTATATATGGGAATATATACGGTTTTGGAATTCATTAATAAATTATTATATATAGTGACTAAATGATACAATAAACTATATAAATTCATAGATTGCATACTAATATATACATTGCATATAAACATTCTTGTATGATATGTTTATACATGTATATATGTCTATATATGGAATGTGTTTGTGATATTTGTACAAATATTAATATATGTATACAGATGTACTAAAATGTGTAATATGAGTGTATAAATGTGAATAAATGAAAATGTATACATATATGTAAAAATATATGTTTGTAAATGTAGTTATAAATTATATTCATGTATACAGATGAATATGTTAAAAGGCATTCATATAAATGTACAATTGAGTGTTAAAAAAATTATATATATTACAACATACATATATATTATTGGATATATATTTAATTTTAATAAAAAATAAAGTATGTGTATATGTATGTATGTATGCAATGCATGGAAATTAGTTGTGGCCTTTTCAAAAAGTGGAGTTTAATCAGCCGCTTATTCGACCAAGCAGGAGTATATGCGGCCCATGACCGCTTAGTGGACTAATTAGCAATATGCGGTGTGGTAGGGTGACCGAATAGGCATAAGAAGGAGCATATGCGGCCATGTAGACCAATTTCCCAAATAGTACTATGGATATAAGAAAGATGTTGGGATATTATGCAAATGTTTCTGAGCGGGTGCTAAAATTGAAATCAGTTTTAATTTACCCATAATTTTGGGTATGTAGTTAATTGGTGATTGATTGTGTTTTATGTTTTGAGTAATCTCGTTTAGTGTAACAGGTTCTAACAGCAGTGGTCAGTTGGAATTTTAATGGTATGACTCAAAATCCTAGGGCATAATAAAATATGTAATCCAATACGTGTAGTATATTTGCTAGGGTTAAATACATTTCACATTGGTTGAGTAGTCCTTGTCTTGTCTTTATACTAGACAATACATACATGATGCAGATTTATGAAATTTGAGTAATCCTACTTGTTGCTAAAGATTATTTGCTTAACTGCTTAGTATGCTTAAACTAATCAATCTGCTTAAAAGTTTTATTCAATACCTTGTCTGTTCAGTTTATTTATTGTTAATTAATCTATTGTAATCAATATCTTTTGGAGAGATTTATATCTCTCACTGGGACTGGGTGTCACCTGTGGGTCACCACATCTTTTTCGGTGGTCGTGGGCATCGTAGATGAGGTCGTGCTATAGAAGAGGATCAACCAGGTGATCAATAACCAAAAGGTTGGTCAATTGTAGATGTCAGTAGTAGAATCCTAGTGTCACCCATGTACTCTCAGGTTCGAGTATGGGATGTGCTTTCTAGATGATGTACTTGTATCAACACGAGATTTTTGGAAGTATGCCAATGTATGTATTTATGTCATGAACATGTAAATGCTTCTTTTGTACACAGGATGTGGCTAAGGCCATTGAGCACAGATGTAAATTCCTATTATAATATAGGAGAAGGGAAAATATGGACATTTATGTAAATGTTTCAGAACTTTTTCATGATGTGAATTTTGGTTTAAATTATTCCGCATTTGTACTATGTGATTAATTAGTAGTTGATCATGTTTTGTGTTTTGAGTAATCTCATTTATCATGATGAGGTGTCACAAATTCCATCCATTCTAGTGATGTAGTACCTCCATGGTGGGTACTAGATAAATTCTGCCACCAAAAGTTATAGGTGTGATGGGCAGCTCATACTTTCCAATATATTCTGAGTTCTTAAAACCTAATCCTCAACTTTCTCCACTATGTCATATTCACTTTCCCCTTTAAACTCAAAATGTTTCATCTTGAGGAAGTCAATGAGGGTAGGTTCCTTGGGCCCACCACTTGTGTGAATGAATCCTTCCACGACTGACCCCAAGATTGATTGAAGTTGGGCCAGCTGGTTAGCTGCATTATCCTTTAGGGGTGAAGGGATTCCCTCATGGTGAGTTAGGGAAGAAGGTTGATCTCTCTTTGGTGAGGGTTTATAGTAAAACATTTCTTTTATAAAAAAAAGGGTATATGGTACCTTCTTTTCTTCTTTGATGAGGGGGTATGTTGCTTTCTTTTCTTTTCCAATGAGAATGTATGATGCTTCCTTATCTTCTCCAATGAGGGGGTATGATGCTTTCTTTTCTTCCTTGATCAGGGTGGGGAGGGTGTATAGTACCCTTTTTTGTTAAAATTTGGTATCTTGGATTTAGGTTTCTTAGAGCCAAATAGGTTACCTCTCCTAGACATGAAAAAAACTAAGTATTAATAAGGGATACTATAGAAAAGCCTAATTCTAAGAAAAGGTAGATGCACGATTGTTGATGGATCTGATACAATTTCATGTGATGACATAGTTTCACACCATGAGTTCATGTATGATAACAAAGTAATTTATACATCATCAATTGAAAACACAAATATTGTTTTCTCGGAAAATACATAAGATAAAGAGTTTTGTCTTCTAGGTACTAAAATGCTAAAGCACTAAATAAAAGAGGATCACAAAGGATGCCTAGCCTTACACTTGTTCCATTTAGTCTCCAATCTCAGTAGTATAATCTTCAATGTGGGGTGGTCCTTTTTTCAATGAATTTCCAAATAGGAAAGAAGCAACACATGGACCCCAATAAAGCAAACATAGGTAACAGAGGCGGGTACTAAATTCAACTATTGAGCTATTTTAAACAAATAAAGATTTATGAGATGAATTTTAGGTAAGCTTTCTTGGTGGACTGTGGTAATAATAACATGATAATATAATTACCATATTATTTTCAAAAGGACACAACAATGCAAAGTAGTAACTACAATTAATAAAGCATTTTTTAAAAACTAATATCAACATATCAAATTATTCAAAAATGAAATGATTTATCTATTTGCACAATCAATCTAATATTTTGTGTTCGCCAGTGGCTAGGTGCCTAGTATTCTCCCCGCTATGAGAGAACATCAATTTTTCCTGTGGGGGTAACCAGTACTGGGGGACCTTTAATTGTCCATTATCCACTATGCAAGTTTGGGGGATATGACCTACTAAATCTAGTAAGACAAATATCTTAGCCAATATTTTGAACTTTTGTGCCAATATTAGAATCAACCAATATTTCAATTATTCAACAGTGTTCAACATTCAATTTATTTGTGGTGAACTTCAACAAGAGGTAAAGGCTAATAAGAAAATTGGTTGACCACCTTTACATAAATGAAACTCAAGAAGGAGATAAATAGTTCACTAACAGAATCGAGAATTTAAGATTATTATAATTAAGAAAATCCAATCAAGATGCCTACAAGAACTCAAAGATACCAATGTATAATGAATCTAGCAAGAGAGAGTGTACTAGGGTTATTTGATGTTTCTTTACTTGGAAATCACGTTCGAGGTTATTATTAGGTGAAAGTACCAATTTTCCCATTAGGGAGTTTTATATTGAGTAATCAATTTTGGTTGTAATAACATCTCATATTGATTTCATTAGTATAGTAGTCATCTTTATATTTGTAGTAACATATGATATTCAAATTATTATTCATGCCCGATGTATATATATGATTTCATAAATTGACGTTACATAATACCTATATTGCAACACACTAGTATATGTCACATCTAATGACACATGTTTGCATTATGAAAGGGTAAACATCTAGTAGGGATTTAGAGTTAGTGTTTTAATAAATTGAATTTAACTTCCCATACTTATTTCCTAACATCCTCATTTTTATTTATATTCTAGGAGTTAATATTATTCCATGATGACATGTTTGATTACCCCACACTTTTGCATTCATAAGTTATACATTACATGATACCCCTTAGTATCTATATTATGTGATGTATTACTCTATGTAATAAAAGGTAAATTATTTACAAGGGTGTGGTTTCCATATTTTTAGAGTTTGTCATAACAGTATAGTTAAAAAATACCAAGTTAAAAATTTCTAATTGGTCATTATTAGATTAATACTTTCATATACAACATGAGATTAGTCACATTGATGTCAATTAGTAATGGTTAAGTTGAATATAAGTCAGGGTTTTCGTGATTACATATGTCTCCAAATGAGAAACTAAGCATTTAAAGAATATAGCCTATGATAATAGGTTGTATTACTTAGCTAATAATCTAGGTTTTATTCAAGTTTTATATCTTCATTGTATACTTCCTATTACTGACCTATAATAACGTGTATACATATTTTGTATCATTAGACAATTGTTCTAGTTAGCATGGGTGTGTCACCATGTGTATTATCAAATCAAAAGGATGACTGGGTGCGGATGACAACTCATTGCTACATTTGGTTTTTGGTTTTCTAATTCCACATGTTGGCCGATATATAGGAGAAACAATAGCGGGGGTTGAGGATGATGTACCTAGACTGTATCCCAGTTTGGTTGCCACCCCCACACCCATCTTGCCCTGGGTCGTAGTCCTCATCGTTTTGGAGTGGTGGCTACCAGATGTCATGGTGACTAGTGAGGCCCAACACAGGTTACCCACATAGGGGTGTAGTGGTCTGAGATCCACTGAGGAGACAATAGCATTGGGTGTCATATCAGTAGCAAGGACGCCCAACGACCATTGATCTTCTAGATTGAAGATTGATAGAGGAAAGGATACGACCAAGGTAACAATACCGGGTAGGTTCTGGTCCAGAGGTAGTGGGAATAATAAGAGAAGGAACAAAACGATGATAGGTGCAATTTTCATCGTCTGGAAGAAGATTCAAGTTCTTACAGGTTTGTGCCACATGCAAGTCATGGGGTCTATGGGTTTTATAGTTAGGACTTTCCCTATTAGAGCATGGGGGAGTAAGGTCATGGCCAATGCCCCAGGAAACAAGAGGTAAAGATGATTGTCTATTGTTTCCCCAGTGATTTGCAATGCACAACGTGGACAATGCTCATTTCAACTGACTGCTCTTCCTCTGATCATACAAAGGGTCCAACGATAGTTTCATTGCCCTTCATTTCATCCAAAATAGATAGAGGAGGGGGAGTACTTAGGAGTTATCCTCTTTAATGGCAACCATGGAAGAGTTGGGGTAGGGTTAGCATGGGTTACAGGTGGGTCAACACCCGTTTGACCACTTAATGCAGTGTGAATTTTATTTCCTTTGTCTATGTATTACTAATTTTCCTTCACAATTTTATATCTGCCAATCCCTATATCCATTTTCTTTGAAAATTTACACACCCATATAATATTCATTACTCTACATCTCAAAAATAGTAACTCCCTTTATTTATCGTTTTAACATGGATAAAAATATACTCTCACATTTAATTCAAAAATGAATATCTAGAAATCATTAATATATTTTAATGTGATTTCAAAGTCAAGAATCTACTATTGAGTTCAATTTATCACTTGTGGTCCCCAATGGGATAACTCGTTCAAAATGAGGACAAATTGCATTTAGGTGCTAAAATTTTAGGATAATTTAATGAAGTGTAAATATGAATGCAAATTTAGGAAAAGAGAATTTCAATTTTAGAGGATTGCGTACCATAGCTCAAATAATTAAATTTAGTACCGAATTTTGGTATGTTACAGTAGTGAAAGGTAGAGTGCAAAAAGGTTGAATCTATTGTGGAAATTTCTTGAAAGTGGATCCACTAATCACATGTCCATCCTAGGTACACATGCCATGACACCAAACATTGGGTATTTAGACCCACAAAGTCAAGACACAAATATCCCCATTCTCCATCATGTCATATATCATCAGACCATTATTCTCAATTGAGTCAAAATATATAAAAAAGAATTACAGTATATCAACCCTAATCATCCCCCTATACCACTAATATGTGGATAAAGGATATCTTTTCACAATTTTTAGATTCTTACAAGATTCACTTGTTCAACTATTTCCCCTAATTACCCAGGGAAAAAGTTATGTACACTCAGTGAACTAGATGATCATGGAGCATTTGAGTAATTAGGTTAATTATTGGTTTTATGACTACAACAATTGAGTTACATACAATCATAAACAACACGATTAAAATATTAATCAACCCTTTTAAACTGCAAAAGATATAAAACAAATTGATATACAATTCCATCTACCCAAATAGGGTGGTGCACTGCGATGCCTCTAGGTTTTCTATAATGCATAAAGAAAAACAACAATGACCAATCCTTTCAAGGACATTACATCAAGCCATTTCAAGATAATCTCACTCAGAGACATCATAGTCATATGAAAGCTTCTTGTATCCCCATGAGCAATTAAAAAACGTCACTTAAGAAGGTATAAGTGGTTTACTAATTTCATATCAAAGTATAAAGAAAGCTAACTGCCAGCATAGATAAGCCATTTCTACATATCAGATCTACTTCTGTGGATCTTTGGTAGCACACCAATTTAGTAGAAAGCTTTAGTAACACTTTGGTGAGGTTCTCTAGCATTGAGGGATAACATATTCAATTCGATTCATATCATGGAGCATAAAAACATTATAAAGGTACAACCTTTAAGATCAGTTTGTATCATTGAAGGTTTCAAAAGATAGGGATGAACATGCAAGATGATATCCCCTTTTTATATTCTTAGTTAGCATAAAAATTCCTTCATTCATCATATTATAGAGATTATAAGTAAAATTAGGATTTTCATGTTTTGTTTTGGCACCAAATTCATTATATATTATATCACTCTTCTCACAAAATGTGAAACAAATTCCACATGTCAATGGAGACGAAAATCCTTGAGCTTTACTCTTACAGTTCCAAGAAGATTTGATCCTCAAGCAAGCCATGATCTTTTCAAAGATTCAAGGTTTCTCACTTCAAGGCTCGCAACATCCCAACTCCATGACCAAAAAGAAACTAAGTTTAATAAATAAAGGAACATGGTTTAAGATTAGCAAGATTGAAACCCTAGAAGAAAATCACCAGAACAAGGCTCAAGAAAGGAGACGATGAAGGGTCATCAAGATAAGAATAATAAATAAGGTTCACTCACATGGATGTAGATCTAGATGATGTAAGGAGAGTGTGGATCCTTGTAGAAGAAGGAAGAAGGGTAAACAATAGGTTTCTCTAAGTTCAATGAAAGCATGAATCTCACCATTTGTCATCAAACGATGATGACTCACTGCAACACCAAACCAACAAATGTAACTCACAACAAGCACAAATGAATAGTATCAGTAGGGGTATTTATATCCCTAGAGGAAAAAGAAGAAGAGAGAGAAGGACATATTTAAATATCTCAAGTTGTTGATCTTCACACCCTTAGAATAATCAATCAACAACACCATCAAAGGATGGCCTCTATCTCCCATTATTATATGATAGCTAAAGATCCATCAATCTCCACCATTAATTCCTATAATGGGATCTCCATCAATGCGCATGCACAATAGGTTCATCAATTCATATTATCAGACTCTTCATTGGACAAAAGTTCCCAATCATCTCATCAGTTGGTGAAGACATGGAGCCCATTGGTAGTGGTCATCAGATGGTGTCACTATGACTTTCATCACTTTTCTATCAATGAGAAGTCAATACCCACTACCACCCAGACTCATAATGAATAGCTCACTGAGGGTCATTGGTTGATTACAAACATAGCTCCATTGGTCTCTACATAACAGATCCATCAATTGATGAGAGAATAAAAGATAAATAGTCAACACTTGCACTAGATCCAATCACTCATGAATCTAATTCCAATTGATCTAACATGACCATCATGCATATGATGTGAAAGTGCTTTCTTCAAGGGATTACCAACATTTCTTTTAGTTGGTACTATGCAAATCTTCATGTCTCCTTGTTGTAAAATATCTTGTATAATATTTTAGAACCATAGTAAATGTCTGGAACATGGATGTGATTTGGGTTCCTTGGATTATACAATGACTCAATTATTATTGCATCATAACTTTTATACAATGTCATTATATGGAACCTCTCTTAGTTCAACAATGAATGTCTTGATTTATACAACTTCCTTTCTTTGCCTAGAGGCACTAATGTACATGGCCTCAGTTGTAGGATCATCCATTATTTCTTGTTTGGAGCTTTTCTAGGTCACAACTCCATCGTTGAGGGGATAAACTTGATTGTGATCAGTATTCTTCCTTATTTATTTGGAAGCTTGTGTTAGTGTAACCTTTTACAACCAACTCTTCCTCACCTCCATAAATTAGGACTTGATCCTTAGTTCTTGTCAAGTACTAAAAGATGTTTCTTAAAGTAGTCTAGTGACCTTCACTGTGATCTAAGTGATGCCTACTCATCATGTTCAAAGCATACAAAATGTCAGGATGTGTACACAACATTGAATACATGATGCATCTGATTATGGATTGTATATGGAATCTTAACCATGCTTTCCCTCTCTTTCAAAGAGTTGGTATTTTGATATCTAGAGAGACTTATTCCATCCGACTTGGGTAAGTTTCCTTTCTTAGAATCTTGCATGCTGAACCTTTTCAAACATTGTCAATGTATGTACTTTGAATTAGACAAAGAAGCCTTCTAGATCTATCTCTATATATCTTGGTTTCAAGTTTATAGGATTATTCTCCTAAGTCCTTCATGGATAAGGTATTTCCCAACCATGATTTAAGCAAGTATAGAGTTGGGATTTCATTCCCAATCAATAGTATGTCATCAACATACAATATGAGGAATAGAATTATGATCACAATAACCTTCTTGTAAACACAAGGTTCATATACATTTCGAATAAATCCAAACTATTTGAATGTATCATCAAAATAAAGATTCTAGTTCTAAAATGCTAGCTTCAATCCATAGATTGATCTTTTGTATCTTACATGCCTTTTGGACTTCATTTGGAGCCATAAAACCTTTGGGTTGTGTCACGTACACATCCTCAAGGAGATTTTTTTTAATGTGGTTTTAACGTCCATTTTCCAAATTTCATAGTCATGATAAACTATAATGGCAAGCATGATCTAGATGGACTTAACCATGAAAATTGGTGAAAAAGGTTTCATTATAGTCAATGCCTTGAAATTGTTTCAAACCTTTTGTTACCAATCATCCATTTTAGGTTTGTACATTACCCATGTTGGTTTTCTTCTTGAAGACCCATTTTAACCCTATTGAATTTTCCCCTTTAGGTGGATCCACTTGGGTTCATAGCTTCTTGATATACATAGAGTCGATCTTAGATCTCAGGGCTTCTATCTATGTAAAATAATATGGAAGGATAATGATATAGTTCTTATGTGTTTGGAGATTATATGCTAGTGTTGATGGTTGATTAACTCAAATAGTCTCAAGACCATTTGGAGATCACCCAAATGGTCTCAAGACTGTTTGGAGGTCAACTAAGACCGTTTGGAGGTCTAGGGTTGAGTATGGTTGAGTAATTGAAGATCCAGAGATATCAAATTGAAATGCAATCAATAGCTAAATTGATGATCAATCCAATGATCTAAACCCTAATTGAATTTCATATATTTCAATGATGGATGGGGAAAATAGTCTCAAGACCGTTTGGAGGTCATGCAAACGACCTCAAGACCGTTTGAGGTCAGGTCATATCATAATTTGATGATGATTCATTGATTTCAATGGAATTAGTTCCACAATGTTAACAATTGATGGTTCCTCGATTTCAAAAACCTAATTGAAGGTTTCTTGATTATAAATCCTAATTCAATTGAGTTTAAAACCCTAATTGATGGTCCCATTAAAGGATGATTCAATAGTTCAATTGATGAATGAATCAAGGATTCAATTGATAGTCGGTTCATTGATTGAAACCTTGAATTGTTTAAGGGTTGAAAGACCTTTTTGGTCCATTCGGTTTTGATAGGGTTTGGACCAAACGGTCTCAAGACCGTTTGGGTCCAAATGGTCTCAAGATCATTTGGGTCCAAACGGTCTCAAACTGTTTGGAGACCCAAGTCCAATCAGTTTCAACACATTTGTTCCCACACGGTTTCAAGGGCAATTTTCCCAAACGGGTTCAAACCGTTTGAATTCTGAGAGACCAAGACCGTTTAGGGTTTAAGTAATCAAAACCATTTGAGGTTCAACATGGTTAATCCATTTGGATATCTAATGTAATTGAAGACTTAATTGGTTGATCCACTTGGACACCTAATGTAATTAAAGATTCAATTGGTCAATTCATTTGGATACTTCATGTAATTGAAGGTTCAATTGATCAAATCTTTTGGACACCTAATGTACTTAGATGATTGATACCTTAGTGGGATTAATCAGTGATGTATAATGATGCAATAATTCAATACATCTCATGCTAACCATAAATGTATGTATTTGAATAAAGAGTAGGCTCAATCTAATCAAGAATTGAGTAGTGGACATCCTAAATAGGATGAGAGAGAGATTCATACATGTAAGATAATCATGTATCAATCAAGCCTAAAACCTTCAAAATAAGTGTGGTATACAATTAGGGTATGATCCTTGATAAAGAGATCATAAAACCCTAATTGAGTTGATTGATGAAGTCAAACCCTAATTTAGGGCAATTCTGAGTGAAACCCTAATCTAGGTTAACAATGTAACCCTAATTGTGGGTTATTGAATGTAAACCCTAATCTAGGGTGATATTATGTGAAACCCTAATTTAGGGAGATGTGATATGAAACCATGATATATTGATGTGATGTGGAACTCAAATCCAGGATGATGTTATGTAATGCTATCTGAAACCCTAATCTTGGGCAATATGGTGATAAACCATAATCCTGGTCTGGGTAATGGGATGAGTATTCCCAATTGACATGAAATGGGAAACCCTAAACCTAGTGAGGGAATAGTGGTGTTACCTTTGAATTATAGTGATGCCATATTTGTATTGCATGGTGCTGATATGTAATTAATGTAATTATTATTATCTGTACTAACCATGTAGGTATCATGAGATGATGAGCATAGCCAGATATGAGCTATGATGCTTTATTTATTGAAAGTGTTCAATAGGTCTTGTGAGCTATTATGTGCATTGTTACCTAGCGAGAGGTGACATGATGGGCTTGAAAGCCATAAGGGATGCTTTTATAACAAGTGTCATATTTACCTTGGTCAGATGACTCGAAGGTATCAGTTAACTGACAAGTGATAACAAGTGTTCTTTAATGAACTGAAGGTTTGAATACCCATATTTGCTAAACACTATAATGAGATGATGAGGGATGAGAATTCCCAGAGCAGAGATAAGGGATTGAGATCCCAATGTTTTGTTAAGCTTTAAAAAGTACTTGTTGGGAGTATTACACATTCTTTGTAGAAATTGTTATAATAATTTATGTTTCAAAGTATGACTGATGCTAAAAGAATATGGTAATGTACTTAATTAATCAAGTGAAATCTTATCATGTAGAGCCCTGACCATAGATCCATCATCGTCAGAAGTTTGTGATGGTGAAACAGGTTTTCCTTCGGGAATTCCTAAGGAACACATATTTTTGAATATGTGGGGGTAATGTGCGCTAATACCTTATGCCCTGATGAAGGGATTGATGTGAGATAAGCAATAAATCCCTCAATCATTCATTATTTGTGTCGGGATGGATGTATCACGAATCTCCCGATGATGACGAATGTCGGGTCGATATGAGATAAACATTAAATCTCTCAATTGTTGATGAGAGTGCAATTGTTGTTGTAACTCTGTAGTGAAGTTGCCAGTATACCCTGGAATGCTATGTGGAGTAGTTGACATAGTCCTTCTTGTAGTCTCGCACTGACTGAGATGTGAGAGGTCATGGAATTCAAATCTTCCTTTGACCTTGTATGGTACCGATTTTGACTTCGCGGTGGTCGGTTGGAGGATGAGCGGTATACCTCATTTCCTCAGGGCATAAATATGTTTGTAAAGTGTAATCAAACGTGTAGCATATTTGCTAAGGTCAAAATGCAAGAATCATTGGTTGTTGTACAATACCTAGTATATCCTACAAGAATAAATGATATACATGTTTCTTTAATATCTTGTTGGATAGTAACATGCTACTTTATCAAGTCATATATGAATTGCTCTGAATACGCATATTTCCCTAATAAGTTTAGATATTAATTAATCTTCTACTGGATATATATATGATTCTTCTTCTCAGTTTATCTTTATTAAACTACAATAATAATGTTTTTGGTAGAGAGTTATATCTCTCGCTGGGGAAATTTACAAATTGTCACACCCCCGTGGGATCCAACATTTTTTTTTAGGTGGACACAGACGAGGTAGAGGCAGAAATCCCATAGATAGGGAAGAGCAGCAGCAATAGGGACAACAGTAATACTACAGGTGGAAATATTGGTTGTCAAGTCTTGTGATAGATGGTCCTATGTGTCGTCTTTGTACTCTCAGGTCCTAGGAGTTAGTGCTTTTAATAAGTCGATCTGAGATTTTGGCTTTAAGCCTCGAGGTTTTTATACTACTTGTGTACAACTAAGACAGAGCAGTTGATGCTTGTATGTCTCGAGAAGGGATGATACATGATATATATATATATATATATATATATATATATATATATATATATATATATATATATGAACCAGGATGTAAATGTCATACTTTGGTTCTTGTTTAAAGAATTTTCTTGAGAATTGATCTCTTTGTAAATGGTTTTAATTTTTAGTGATTTTTAGTAATCTGCTACTAATGATAGCTTCCGCTGAGTTAATTACATTTTATTTGAATGGTTTGTCATAGTATAAGGCAAATAAAGAGTGAAACAATGTATGCACATGCATTTAGAGTGAAAAGGACATCTAGAAAGCTTCATGAAGGTCCTTTGGTCAATCTTTAAGTGTTGTCATTCCTATTAGGGTCGAAAGAGCCTGTTTTGAAGCAACTTGTAAGCTTGATAAAGTTGTATGTTACCTTAGGTAGAGTCACGAACTCCAAAGTTGTTGTAGCAGTGACTGAGTTAAGCAATGACAAAAATGGCTCATGTGGGATATAACTTGGAGGATATCGATCAACATTTGGTTATCATGAAACATTTTTAGATATCCCTCTATGCTTCTTAGGGTCTTGGTTTTACATGGGAAGGTCCATGGTGACACTAGGAATCAAAAGAGTTTAAGGTTCAACTCAAAGGAAATGATCTCATCGACTAGGGTTTGTAGAGGGTAAAGTCCTATCAAATATAGGATCAAAATTTGAGACAGATGAATGTATGATGAGAATCACATTCATATCATGCATAATCTAGTAGAGAGAGGGAGTGGAATACAGAGTGGCTCCATGGTCTATAGAGTCCCAAGGGTCATGGACTTAAGGTGTTAGAAAGGTTAGTAATCATGTGATGCAGATCTGACAGCTCAGATTGAGTCCATAACTTGGCAAGCAAGAGTGCACAAAACTTTATGCGAGATTAAAAAATCAACGTGTGGCTGAAAATAGGAGAAATTAAACAAAATAAACAAAGTTTCTTTGATAGTTAGAAATGCATATTTATGCATTATCTTATCCAATTAATTTGGGATAGCTAGCATTATCTAATTAATTTGAAACTTGACATATAAACTAATTGGAACCCAAGAAATCTGATCATACATTTTTATTTAACTTTTATATTTATTTTATATGTATAAAATTAGGGTTTAACTCAATTATCAGCATATATCTCATTACATTAGAAGATTATCATTAAGATTTATCATTTAGAGTCCTAGTGTCCTCATATTCTTTCCATCATTATAGTTATATCAAGTTATCTTGCATGGAATATGTTATTTCATTTGTTTAACTCAATATTAACTTAGATGATGGCACAATACATGTTTCCACTTATATTAAACATCTAGTTATCATCACACTATATCTATTAGTCACATTATTGTCAAAATGCATCATTTATTTATATTCACTCAACCCAATTACTAATTATAAACAATATAATCCATTATGTGTATTGGTGAATAAGGTGATGCTAATTACATATTCTATCAACTCATTTACATTTTAAATCAAGGTAAGGTTATTAGGTTCATTCTTTAACTCTTATTAGGAAATATTAGTTAAAAGGTTCAAATTAGTTACGTAGATTTGGGATATTACACAAGTATTCCTATCTTATTTCAGGATGCCTTTAGGCATTCCAAGGCTGTATTAAGAAATTAATTTAGCTTGCATATGTTTTTTTCACTTCTACTCCCCACTTACATTATGGGTGAATTCTCTTTGGGTAAACCACATATGTAGGGTTTTGTGTTCTAGCTTGTTTATATTGGTATGTATTCCCATAGAGCCAATCATATGATGATTGTGATGGCATATTATATATAAATGATTTGATTAATAATAATAAAGGAAAGCTTCTGATTCATGCTATTTCACTCAGTTATGAGATAATGAGGAACATAATAAATGTCTAAAGAATAACATTACTCAATGACATATGTCTTCAAATGTGTGACTAGAACATTGAGATCATACGAATGTTAAGAGTATGTACATTCTTGATATGTCCCTAGTCGGATGTTATTTTGGAAGGAAGATAGACAATAATAACACATGAAGACTAGAGTGTGGGTTGGTTGATGACAAAATCTCAATAGTCATAATATGTGATATCAAACCAGACACACAGATAATTGTTAGAGAACAATGTATCAGACAGACCAACCTTGATATATGGAAACCATACTTGGTGGTCATAGTCATCTCTCATAGTGAAGGTGGTGATTGTGGCTCTTAAACCTAAAATCAGTAAACTCATTGATGCGATGATTTTGAGTCGCATTTATAGACCTGTTTGATATGTGTTTTGTGCTTTTATTAGTCATTTTTATGGTTAATATTGCATAATTCACCCATTATGGTCTTTGCCATCATTTTATGTCAAATTCTCTTAGTTTCATCATTTTGAGCATTCATTATCACATTATTATTATTTGTGTGGATTTATTTGATCTTGTCTTCAAATTTCAGGAAAAACAAGTATTTGCTTCCGTCGATACCATCGACGGAAGTCGATACCATCGACATGGTTGTAGGTTGCCATCCGAAAGGAGCAGCAAAGAGTCGATACCATCGACGCTGATGTCGATGGTATCGAGACACCTTCAGGTTGCTGGCGAAGAAGCAGTCGATAGTATCGACACCAAGTCGATACCATCGACACATGGAGGCTACAGCGTCGCAAAACGACAAAACTGACGCCTAAAGGAAGTCAATACCATCGACCCGAGTCTATGGTATCGAGATGATGAAGGGCGCGACAAAGGAAGGGTTTGCAGCTAGCCGCTACTGTAGTGGGTCGATACCATCGACTCGCGTCGATGGTATCGATGCCGTCAGATATGCGTTGGATTCAGATTGATCTCAATCGGACGGCTGGAGTTAATTAACGACCTAATTAGGGACTTATACCTAATGACGGCCGCCCAGACGAGGAAGGATCGGATTTTGCCATTGCACAAGTGCCGAGGAGGGAGAGAAAGGAGAACGGAGGCCAGAAGTTAATACCTGTCGATCCGGACGCTGCCGAAGACGGATTTCACCACTGAGAGGTGTGAAAGCACGTGTTCTACGCAAAGGATCAATCGGTTCTTCTCCGTTCAGGGGTTTTCCCATTCAATTCACGTTTTTCATATGATTTCCCCTATTTCTACTATGTACTTGTGTGAGATGAACATGCGTGGCTAATCCCCTCCATCTTTAGGATCGGGAGTAGCCCGGGAATTCATTGTATGACAGTTTTATATTAGTAATTCATATTTTCTCTCTTAAATCCGTGGTATAGTTTCGTTTTCTCCATATATTGTTATTCTTGATCACCATGATAATAACCTAATGCCTTTAATCACTTCGACAGAAGGATTAACGGTTAAAAAGAGACGGAACCTACATTAATCGATAAATCCCTTGACAAAGGTTGTGTAAAATGAATGGTGGAAACTGAGAGACCGTTCGTAATGCACTTAGTTTAGGGAATAGGTTACTATGACGGTGGAACTAACCTAAACCTAAGTAGTGAATTGCACCACGACAGTGGGTAATTCTATTTTCAGGCCACTACCTGGATAGAGAGAGAAGATTGAGGCATTATATAAAATCTAATACAATGAATACCCGCGGCGAAAGTGCAATCCTAAAGATACCTTTTTGAATTGATTAAATTAACCTTTAATCGATTGTTTGCTTTGTTTTTGTTTTTATTTTCTTTTAATTTTAACAACAACCCTCAATTTGTTATTCGGCTTAGCTGATCGCAAATAGTTAGTAGGAGTCTCCGACAATTCCGAGTATCCCTGTGTTCGACTCGGGCCTCACAAGGCCTGTACTACTCGACGTGTATACTTGCGTTTTTAGCGCGTAGTAAAATACACGTCAAGTTTTTGGCGCCGTTGCCGGGGATACGGCGGAATTGTTGGCACTTTGAGTGCTACGAGCGGCCACTCTAGGCCACATTTTTTTTATTATTTTGAAACAACTTCAAATATTTCTAAATTTCTCTATACTTGTTTACACTCGTCTAAGCATAGTACTGAACTCGAATTCTCTCATTTCAGGTACGTTGCATGGTGCATACACGTAGTACAGACTACGACAATCGCACACCCGAGGTTCCGTTTTCGGGACCTGAGGACGAGGAGCATTCTGAGCAAGAGTACCAAGAAGAGGTAGATTCTGAATCTGAACCAGAAGAGATGGCCGAGCCACAAACCATATGGGAGAAGATCAAAGCTTCTTCCTCATCAGCTTCAAAGGGGCCTATAAAGAAGCAGGCGATCAACATACCGACATATAAGATCGATCTTGCATTGATAAATTTGGTGAAATCAAATGCGTTTCATGGGCTGAAGAATGAGGATCCTGTTGCACACATCAGCCAGTTTGTTGAGAACTGCGACATGGTAAAAATTGACAGGTTTCCACAAGATGCATTGTATCTCAAGCTTTTCCCAAGTTCATTGGCGGGAGCAGCACGAGAATGGTTACATAATTTGGATGATGAGTTTGTGGAGTCCTGGAACCATATGGTGGAGGTTTTCTTTGAGAGGTTCTTCCCTCCTGAGAAGACTAGCGACATGATCCGGAAGATTCACAATTTCACCCAACAGGCCGGTGAAACATATTCTGAGACCTGGGAGAGATTTTAGGCTATGTTGAGGAGATGTCCGAATCATGGGCTGGACAAAGAGACACAGGTGAAAATCTTCTATTTTTCTCTCTCTGAACATGATAGGAGTAATCTGGATTCACCTGGATCTGGATTCTTTCTGAATAATACAGATACCCGATGTTGGGAGATATTAAAGAACATGGCTAGGAAACAGTCATGGGGTGACAGAGGTGTTGTGGAGCAGGTCAGAGCTGCTGGCGAATCTAGAGTAGTTAAGGAGCTGAACGATAAGTTAGATCTTCTAGCCAAGAAGCTGCTATCTAAGGAAGATGCATCTGAGGATGAGGAAGCCCAAGTGAAATTCATGCAACAACAGGGCTATAGAAACAATGACTATGCATGGAGGAAGGATAAAAAGTTTTCATGGAAGGATCCGAATAATTTTCTGCAGGATCCGGATGCCAAGCCACAGCCTAGAGCAGAGGATAAGAATACTGAACTACTGAGTCAAATGGTACAGCAGAACCAGGAGATGATGGCCATGTTTGGTAAGCAATTGCAATCTCAAGGTGATATTCTAACCAAGTTTGGACTGACGCTGCAAAGCCATGGAGCACAAATGTGGGCATTAGAAACCACCGTGGCACATATTTCTAGTGAAGTGGCGGCCATCAAGCACGCCAATCAACAGAAACCGGCCGAGAATGCAAACGTGGCCCAAGCACACCATCAGGTCAAGTATATGTCTGTGGTAAGCAATGAGGAGGAATCTCAGGTGCAAGAAGCTAAAGAAGAAAGAAAAATGACTTTTAATACGCATGCGTCACTGGCGATACCGTATCCACGCACTTACTATGGACTTCCGGGCGGAAACCCGTTCTTCAGAAAATCACAGCGAGTTATGAATATTGCATCTCCATCTAGGAAGGAAGAACAATTGAAGGCTGTTTGTGCACGTGTGGAAACATCTAATGTGAGAGAGAAACCACAACAAGCTATTGCTGTTGATGATGTCTCGCCCAAGCCCACGTCAGAGGGAGTGATTGAAGCAAGCTTAGGGGAGTTGGCCCCGAAAAGCTCATATGTGCCACCTCACAGGCATGTGAGTGCAGCAGTTGTGTCAAGTCCAGGAAATCCAGGGCCAAAGAAAGAGCATCGTCATTATAGGAAATTCTTGGAAATATTCCGAAAACTCCACATCAATATTCCATTAGTGGAGATGATCGAGAAGGTTCCCGCCTATGGGAGGTTCATCAAAGAAATCATCAATAAGAAGAGGCAGATAAAAGACGATGATATTTGTCGGATGAATGAGACGGTGAGTTCTATGATTCAAGGGAGTTCGCCAAAGAAGAGAAAAGACCCAGGAGGTTTCTACATTCCATGCTCGATAGGTGATCAACATTTTCCTAAAGCGCAATGTGATTCAGGCGCCAACATAAATCTCATGCCTCTGGCGACATTTTAGAAACTTGGGTTAAAATAAATCAAGAAGTCGGCCGCGACAATTGAATTGGCAGATGGGTCCATTGTAAGGCCATATGGAGTGTGCGAGGATGTACTCGTCAAGGTAGACAGGTTCATCTTCCCGGTAGATTTTGTTGTCATGGACATGCCACAGCTCCAAAGTTGCGAGATGCTATTGGGAAGACCGTTCCAAGCTACGGCTGATGTCATCGTTGCCATTGGGAGAGGTACATTGACCTTGGGGATTGGACATTATCGAGTTCAATTCAAATTGACACATGACTCATTGGAGACATCTCTTAACAACCCAGGTTAAAGGTATCTTTATGTCAAGCCTAGGACGTTAAATAAGGGCGCTTGTTGGGAGGCAACCCAACCATCGGTACATTAGGATAGTTTAATTAGAATCATAGGTTGCTTTATTTTCATTCAATTTTTAGTGTAAAGAAGATACCTTGATCCGTTTGTTCATTGTGCAGGCTGAGGCAGAGTCGATACCATCGACACTCAGGTCGATGGTATCGACATAGGTTCAGGTTGACAACTGCAGAGTTTGTTCTGAGTCGATACTATCGACGGACTCGTCGATGGTATCGACACACATACAGGCAGGTCGCCCAACAACAGTCGATAGTATCGACACAGGCGTTGATACCATCGAGATCTCTGGAGAAGTTCAGATCGATTTGTCTCAGTCAACTCGATACCATCTACGGCCTCATCGATGGTATCGACATCGTTACAAGTTGAAGTGCAAAGTGGCGGTGTCGCAATGAAGCCAAGTCGATACTATCGACACCTGTCGATGGTATCGACCATCCATGTCACCGATCCGTGCAAAGAAATCGACGGAGATTGTGGCGTCCACGTCATTGATCCAGGTGCAGCGTCGATACCATCGACCCGCGTCGATGGTATCGACTTAAGAGCGATCCGGGTTACAAGATCAAGCAATCGTCAGCCGTCGATACTCGCGAGGGGGGCGGATAGCATCGAGACGTGTCGATACCATCGACTCGCGTCGATGGTATCGACGGGTCAACAGTGGCGCCAGCCAAGTCTATATAAGGAGAGTCATTACGTCATTTGACGTCACACCTTCAGAGTGATCTTTCTCCTTTGCGCCGAGCACTCCCCCGAGCCATCCAAGATCGAAGAGCAGCAACACCGAGTGAAGATCTTCACCGAGCGGAGAGTCAATTCTCCATCTTCCCCGAGCTCTTCTTCTAATCCCGTTTCTCTCGCAACAATGGTGCACGTCGCCGGAGTATCCACAGCCTCCACCAATGCCCCAGTATGAGCCGAACTTCCAAGGGAAGTTCCCGTCTTGGGACCCCACTTCTCCGCAGCCACCTCCACCTCCACAAGAGTGATCGAGTATCTCTGTTCCAATCTTTAAGTTTGTTTTGACTATGAGGCCATAGTCGGATTCAAGCTTAGGGGGGTAGTTGGAACAGCTCTATCTTTTATTGTTTTTAGTTTTTGGCATTGTTATTTGTTTCTTGCATCTTTACTTTTTGTAGGATCCACGCGCTATCTAGTGTAAATTGTGGATGTCATAAAAGTGTGTCATCTTGTTTGTTAGTGCATGGGGAATTTAAGGGAAATTTAAAATTTTTGTGTCTTTGGATAGCTTGTTTTGATTTGACCTTGGGAACACATCCTATGAAAATGATTGATTATGTCAACTTTAAAACAACATTTCATACCTGTACTCCTAATGATTCATGAAAGTGGACGGAAATGGTTGTTTGAGCCTAACCTAACCAAAGGGTAATGAGACTTTAATTGGATGTAAGAGAGAGAACCCTCTAAACTACTACACAGGTCAGTAAGAAGGGACACATAATATCTTTCTAAGGTTGAGTCATCTAGTCTTGTGATCATTCCACTTCATTTTTCCATAATCCACCTAAGAATTGGAAGTAAAGTGCAGTTTTAATTCCTTTTTGTGTGCATAGCATTTAGATATGATTTGCATTGGTATTTTCCATACTTTTGCATTAAAAAAAAATACAATGATTCATGCACATTACCTTTAGGTGCATGCCATGTAGTTGCATTCATGATCTTCATGCATAAAGTAATTCATGTATCTCAATTTTTCCCTAATGGTGAATTAATTGTTCCATACCTTCTAGATAGTGCAAAAAAATTTTGAGTATGAAGAAAAAGCCCAATAAACTTATCTTTAAGCAATTATGGATACGTGGGCTGAAAAAAATCTGAAAATCTGCAATATATAAAGAAAAAAAAAGAATTTAGAAGAAAGTGAAATAAGAAGTAGAAAGGAACATGATATCACCTACATTTCAGGATAATTGAGTATATGATGTAGCTTGACTAGATATCCATCTCATTTTGAGGTGGATGGTTAGTGCATGCATCATTCCACCCAAGTTCAGGCATTAGGGCATTTCTAATGTGCATGTGCATCATATAGGACATTTTTGTATATGCATGTTGAAACTGTACAATACTTCCACGTTCTTCCATGAGCCACCTATCTTCATCCACCCGTTGCTCGGATTGGTAGGCCACCGTGAATTTCTCCTCACTAATGAAAATCAGGAGAACTGCTTCCATGTAGATGGTAGTTAGGGCGAGCAACGTAGTATAGGCGATCACAGGATGCACCAAGTCTGAACCGGCGAATCTTTTTATGTTAACTGCCTTATGTGATAGTGTTCAATTGGTTTGGAGGTCAATTTCTTTTATTGACGATTACTATCGCCTTTAGGGTAATTACCGTTCTGTGGTTAGAGAAGGCCGGTTTGTGAATGATCAGTGGGAATCATATGGGATGTTGGGTTGGTTTGTTGTTTTTCAGTTAACATTTGCAATTCTATTCTAAGGATGAGTTGCTCGAGGGCGAGTAATATTCAAGCTTAGGGGAGTTTGATGCGATGATTTTGAGTCGCATTTATAGACCTGTTTGATATGTGTTTTGTGCTTTTATTAGTCATTTTTATGGTTAATATTGCATAATTCACCCATTTTGGTCTTTGCCATCATTTTATGTCAAATTCTCTTAGTTTCATCATTTTGAGCATTCATTATCACATTATTATTATTTGTGTGGATTTATTTGATCTTGTCTTCAAATTTCAGGAAAAACAAGTATTTGCTTCCGTCGATACCATCGACATGGTCGCAGGTTGCCAGCCGAAAGGAGCAGCAAAGAGTCGATACCATCGACGCTGATGTCGATGGTATCGAGACACCTTCAGGTTGCTGGTGAAGAAGCAGTCGATAGTATCGACACCAAGTTGATACCATCGACACATGGAGGCTACATCGTCGCAAAACGACAAAACCGACGCCTAAAGGAAGTCGATACCATCAACCCGAGTCGATGGTATCGAGATGATGAAGGGCGCGACAAAGGAAGGGTTTGCAGCCAGCCGCTACTGTAGTGGGTCGATACCATGGACTCGCGTCGATGGTATCGACGCCGTCAGATATGCGTTGGATTCAGATTGATCTCAATCGGACGGCTGGAGTTAATTAACGACCTAATTAGGGACTTATACCTAATGACGGCCGCCCAGACAAGGAAGGATCGGATTTTTCCATTGCACAAGTGCCGAGGAGGGAGAGAAAGGAGAACGCAGGCCAGAAGTTCGTACCTGTCGATCCGGACGCTGCCGAAGATGGATTTCACCACCGAGAGGCGTGAAAGCACGTGTTCTACGCAAAGGATCAATCGGTTCTTCTCCGTTCAGGGGTTTTCCCATTCAATTCACGTTTTTCATATGATTTCCCCTATTTCTACTATGTACTTGTGTGAGATGAACATGCGGGGCTAATCCCCTCCATCTTTAGGACCGGGAGTAGCCCGAGAATTCATTGTATGACAGTTTTATATTAGTAATTCATATTTTCTCTCTTAAATTTGTGGTATAGTTTCGTTTTCTCCATATATTGTTATGCTTGATCACCATGATAATAACCTAATGCCCTTAATCATTTCGACAGAAGGATTAACGGTTGAAAAGAGACGGAACCTACATTAATCGATAAATCCCTTGACAAAGGTGATGTAAAATTAATGGTGGAAACTGAGAGACCGTTCGTAATGCACTTAGTTTAGGGAATAGGTTACTACGACAGTGGAACCGACCTAAACCTAAGTAGTGAATTGCACCACGACAGTGGGTAATTCTGTTTTCAGGCCACTAGCCGGATAAAGAGAGAAGAATGAGGCATTATATAAAATCTAATACAATGAATACCCACGGCAAAACTGCAATCCTAAAGATACCTTTTTGAATTGATTAAATTAACCTTTAATCGATTGTTTGCTTTTTTTTTGTTTTTATTTTCTTTTAATTTTAACAACAACCCTCAATTTGTTATTCGGCTTAGCTGATCGCAAATAGTTAGTAGGAGTCTCCGACAATGCCGAGTATCCCTGTGTTCGACTCGGGCCTCACAAGGCCTGTACTACTCGACGCGTATACTTGCGTTTTTAGCACGTAGTAAAATACATGTCACTCATCACATGTCGTTCGGTGTATTTTGACATCTTCCACTATGATCCTAAGTAAGGGTTGCCATAAAGGTGATTATCAGATGCACTGTGGCACATGGGAATGAATGTGAGTGATGTAGATGGGATTTGTCCCTCCTACAGGAGTTTGATACCCTAGCCATTTGATAAGTGAGACTGAGAAAAGCATACTCATGTACATGTGAATCAATATATGATATTGAGGTCACATATATATCAAAAAGTCTGCTCTAGTTCAAGGAAAATGGATTGAACATTGAAAGGATGATGATACCATGGCTCAAGTTCAATATAAATATAGAAGACAAATGAATGATACAATCAGTGTAATGCCTATCACAGATTATAGGTTGAAGTTGTTCTTCAACTTTCCATTTACTTGGGTAGTAATGATGTGTGACTAGGCACTTCTCTTTGCTTGTGATGTCATAATTAGTTATGGACATTCACTGCCAATGTAATATGGAACATATAGGGTCACACACATAGGCATTCACTTAGAATAGTAGTTTAATTATGAATGATAATTAAATTGACTACTAAAGTGTTTAGGTATGCAATTCAAACAAAAATTGACTGACTAGACTCTGAATCGACCGGTTTAAGAGTTGAAGTGACCGTTCAGAGTGTCAGTTTGATTGAATATTACATTGTCTGAATTCTAGATGAATTAGAAAATGAACCGACCAGTTCACTGAGTGAACCGATCGGCTCATGGTCGTGAGATGACCAATTCATGAGATGAACCGCCTGATTAATAAGAGCAATTTGATTGCATCAAGTACTAGTGCTGACGACATGTCTTGCCTTAATTGGATTATAATTGTCAATACAATTGTGATTGGGAAGTATGATAAAATAATTGATTCACTGGATGAGCTGATCAGCTCACATGCCAACCAATCAGTTCACCTATGAACCAATTGTTTCACCTCTCATAGGTTGTAAACTTTTGTGAAATTTTAGTCCCTTCCACTCCCACTCAGACTGGGAACCCTGACCCTGACCCTCCTATAAATAGAGGGGTATTGGGGCCTTATCAGACACAACACAATTGCCTTTAACAATTGTTTATCTTCTCTAGTTATGGTAACTGAGAGAACCTGAGAAAGAGGGAGGGATAGCAAGGGAGAACAATCGTAGGAGAGAAAGTTGGTGACTAGTACGCCAACATGAGGGGACATCTCCTTCTTGTTTGTTCTTCTAGAACGACATGATTTCCTGGTGGTTTGTGTAGACTACTCTAGAGGCATGGATCCTTTTGCCGCTTGAAGGACATTGTCAGCTTGCTGTCCGTGGTGATCAACCAGGAGGATGGCAAAGATGTTGTTTGAGTATGACGTGAAGAAAGATGTACATCAACAATGAGGGAATAGTCGTTGTACTTGTTCTTGGACCAGGTATGACCTTATCAACTATCCTTCCTAGGGGAATATGATAGTTAATTTTTGTTTACACTACCTATTAGTCGCTATATTTCCCTATAATGGTATCAGATCTATGTCAATTTATTATATTTTGGGATAATCTATATGATTGGATTTTGGTTTTCATCATTTATATATTTCATGCGATGAAAATACTTAAACTGATTAATGTGCATATCCGATTAAAGTCCACATATCATCCCAAACCAATATATGTATATATACATATATATACACATATATATACACACATTATATATATATATATACATACATATATATATATATGTATATATAAATGCAATTTATATGCTTCACCCTAAAACTGGCTTTGATGGTGGATTGTAGCATGGTTATGGCCAATAACCCAAATATCTATGTGTGGTTGAATGGTTCATTTTTTCCTATGATATCTCTATTTGCATACCGAGCTTCTACCTTCTTCTTCCCAATGTAAAAGGATTATTCATTCCTATCTTTGCTCCCCTTAAATACAACTCTAGATTTCTCTTTGCCATGTAATAAGTTAAAAACCAATAGGATAGTTTCTTTTCTTGCCACAATGAAGATGACAATCAATGTTAGGTAAGTCAACCCTTTCACGTGACATGCCAACCAACTGGAGGACCGAGGAGAGCAGACCACATGAGGAGCGAACTGACTGACGGGTGAACCCAACTGACCTTTTGGAGGTGTCCAGACATCGGTTAGATATGAGTCTAAATGATGATTTTAGACGACCAACCGATCGACGAAGAGACAAGTCAACTAGTTCAAGGGTTAAATTGATCAACACAGATTGCAAGCACACTTCAACACCAACAACAGGTTCATACATAAGATGTATATCTAGGTGGTAGTAATTCCTTGTGCCTCTAAGGAATCACAACAATATGGACATAACCATCACTAATGGTTTATATTGGATGTTTACATTGTGGGATATAGCATGTCTATGATACATATTATATATATGTGGTGATTGGATAATGTATATGTATTTATATAAATATACATCCCTCAATCAAACATATTAAGTCTAAGATTATTTCCATTAGTGATACACATGAAAATCTTGATCGACCAAGCATGAGCACCCCAAGGGTGGAGTGATGTCTATCTTGTAAAAGTGTGATAGTAATATTGTGGGCCTGTCAAGCGGGTGCATTATTATCGTGTTGGCTTTGGGGTTGGGCTTAGATGGGTGTCCTTAATGAGATTAAGCACCTAGAGGTATGTTGATGATTATGTCTAGGAATTGTGCATACCATTTATCCAAGAATTGCATAATATGCAATTAGCAAAAGTTGACTATCTTAATGATTGATTATGGACGCTAGCGTTGGTTGGGTAATAATTGAATTATTTTGGATCTTGGTTTATTAGAAGTTTGTGCTCAACATCTTCCAAATTAATAATTGAGGGGTGTCAATTTGAATAAAATAATGAGCGACTAATTAAAGGCATAATTAATATCATCAAATTTTATACAAATCAAATCAAATGAGTTTTAACAAAATTGCAAAATTCTCTTGTAGAATTAAATGACAACACACAACAACCATTTTTTGTCTACGATCAATCCTTGAGAAGGACAAATTGAATGGGAATAGCTTTCATAACTGGTTTAGGATGCTGAGGATTGTTATCACACTAGAGCATAAGCTCTATGTCTTAGAAACACTAGAGCCAGATGAACCTCTTCCCATTGCACTTAAGGTTGATAGGGATGCTTATAAGAAGCATATTGAAGATGTTGTTGATGTCAAGTGCCTAATGTTGTGCTCAATGAACTATGAGTTGCAAAGACAACATGAGAACATGGATGCTAAGAACACGTTCCAAGATCAGGAAAGACAAAAGAGATTTGATGTCTCTAAGGTGATGTTCAATTGTAACATGGTAGAAGGAGATCCAGTAGGTCCTCAAGTGATGAAGCTCATTGGATATGTGGAGAATCTTTCTAGAGTGGGATTCCCCTTGGGTTAGGAGTTGGCCACTGACATGATTCTATAGTCTCTTACAGAGTCATATAGTCAGTTTTTCATGAACTACAACATGAATGACTTTGACAAGTCATTGATAGCCCAATTTCCAACACTCAAAGCAAAGAGAGGAGTAAAGAAGGGAGGCAATTCTCACCACTGTCACCATCCAGGGCACTTGAAAAGGAATTTCCCTCTCTTCCTAGAGGAATTCAAGAATAAGAATGAAGGGGTAGAGACCTCTATTTTAGGTATAAATGTTATAAGATAAATCTGATTACTTCTTCATCTTTGGTATGTGATATCAGATGTAGATCTAACATACGTTGATGCGCAATATCTGATAAGAAATAAATCCTTTATGAAAGGACAAGGATGGATTGTATGAAGCAAGAGTTGCCACAACTTTAGTCTATATTTAGAATTTATCTTATCCCGGTGGGCATGTAATAGAGTTAGATGAACTGCTATTTCATAATGCCAATAATAGAAACATTTTACTTTATGCATCTTGTATGGATAAGGATGACTATAAATTAAGAGTTGTTAATGGTTCTACTTCAAAGATATTATCTTGTATGGAAATGCCCCAAATGTCTTGTGATCTTTATATGAAAGGAAAAAAACAATGAATATTTATAACATAAATACCTAAAGGATTACAATTGATAACTCAAACAAACAATATCTATAGCATTGTAATCTAGAGCACACATATGAGAAATGCATTTCTACAACCCATTTTGATGTTAATCTAGACTCTTTTGGTTGTTGAACCAATAAGAGACATGCAAGTCTTATATATGAGAAACATGAAAAACCACATCTCACTAGATGTAGTGGAAGAATATGCATTCTACAAGAATATTCACATAATGATGTGCAAAGACCTTTGGAATAAATACATAGTTGTCTGTACCTCATTACATTTACCAATGATATGATGGTATGTGTTCGGTAAAATACAAATCTCTTGAAGTGTTCAAGTAGATTACATGTATGAAGTACAAAACTTCCTTAAAGGTATTAAGATACTTTGATACAATCAAATGTTGAAATACTCTACAGGAAAGTTTGAGGTCCTTCTAAAGAGGTTGTGATAGTGTATTACAATCAACTCCACCTAAAACATAATGATGTATCAAAAAGAAGGAATCACAACATGAAGAGTCATGATATGGTTATCATTTAGTCTAATCTTCTAGTTTATTCTTAGGCATATGCTTAGCACTAAAACAAAGTACCGTCTAAAATGGTTTAATGGACAACATATGAGATATGGTATGGGAATGTCCCAATATGTCTTAAGGATTGAAACCTATGCAAGAAAATATTTTCTTGAAAATATTTAATAACACTAATTATCTCAATCCTATAACAAAAGCATTTTTTGCTAGGATGGCTGAATTCCAAAAGAATCCATGGTAGTAAAGGAGAACTAAAAAATTTTGATATTAATAAGAAAAATTTGATCCTAAGAAGGTACAGTAGGAATTTGGAGAATTACAAATTATTGTGGAATCTCAAGTTCTTTCTATAAAATAGAACTCATAGTTCTAGTAGAACACATCTGAGATTAAAAGATTGGGAATCCTATAACTCAAATAAGTTATGAGTTGGTCATAAGACGATGAGCCAACAATCAACTAAGAACTGTTGTGGGACCAGAGTCTATGAAATTTCTTGAGGCCATTGTATCCAGAATGGATACCATGAACACCAACAAGGTATGACCTTGATGGTACCACCTAGAAGGGTAAAACATGTAAGGTGTAGTTGGGTTTTCACATTGAAGAACAATAAGGATGACATAAAAGGACAAATTGGTTGCAAAAGGTTTTCAAACATGTTTGAGGTGTTGAACATGATGAAATCCCTTCACCAATTGAAATGCTTACTATTGCAGCATAATAATACTATGTGATTTGGTGTATGGAGATTAAAACCACATTCCTTAATAGGAATAATAGGGATGATGTGTACATGACACAATCTCAAGGTTTTATAACTCCGTTAATGCAAATAAAGTATGTAAGCTACAATGTCCAATCAAGAGGTTTAAACAAGCATCTCAGAACTGGAATCTTTGATTTGACAAGATAGTCAAAGAGTTTGTTTTGAGTCAAGATAAAAGATGAAATCTGTGATTACAAAAGATTTAGTGTGAGTGTATAAATTTCTACATATTGATGAGTAATAACATCTCAATACCAAGTCTTGAAAATTGGCAGGGAAATTACCTTCAGTAAGAAGGATTAGGTGAAATATCCTATGTGATATGAACTGAGACCTATAGAGATAGCTCAAAAAAGTTTCTAAACCTAAAAACAAGCACATATATTGGCAATATGGTGAAAGGGTTCAGCATGAGGGATTCATTGAGAGAGAATTTGTCCATGTAGATGGCATTAATCTCTCAAGAACCCAGTGTTCCAATTCTTCTAAAGAATGGAAGAGATGCATATGCATTCGTGTTTGGATCTATCACCTATGCAATATAATGTACTCATCCCATTATCTTGTATGTATTGGACATGACAAGATGATATTAGTCAGAATCCATTAAAGATCACTGGAATACCATGAAGAATATCCATTAGTACTTGAAAGCACTAAGGATCAATTGCTACACTATGGTAATAAAGTAAGAGTTGGATGTGAAGGGTTACATCGATGCAAGCTTCTGAAATAACATAAAATATCTGCTATATAAAATTGTGTTTAATCTTAAGAGAAGAGTTATAAGTTAAAAAGAGTTCTGAACTACATACCATTATTTTAATTCTACAATACTATCTTGGTGTTATGAAAACAAGAGTGAGTATTGTATGGATCGATAAATTCATATAGATGAACTTGTGATATGTTCCAACCTTTGATGACGTAGTATAAATACTATGACAACAATGGTGATACTGGTTATGCAAGGAATATCATATAACATACTAGGAAATTCCATCTTATATGAGATGTCGTACAAGAAGAGATGTGAAAGATGCAATATACTGACTAAAGGAAAAGTGTTCCTAACCCACTGGATTAGCACTTGTACAGAAGAAACATGATGGATATGTTTTGATCACTAAGAATGAGATTCATGAGTGATTAGCTCTAGGTGCAAGTGGGAGTCTATTGGTATGTCTGCCCAGAGACACAATCATATGATGATTGTGATGGAAAGTTATATATAAATGATTTGATTAATAATAATAAAGGCAAGCTTCTGATTCATTTTGTTTCACTCAGTTTTGAATTGAGGAAACGTAATAAATGGCTAAAGAATAACATTACTCAATGAAGTATATCTTCAAGTTTGTGACTTGAATAATGAGATCATATGGATGTTAAGAGTATGTACAATCTTGATATGTCCCTAGTCAGATGTTATTGTAGAAGGAAGATAGACAACAATAACACATACAACTAAATCTCATTAGTCATTGTGGAAGGTAGATAGACAACAATAACACATAAGACTAGAGTGTGGTTTGGTTGATGATATAATCTGATTAGTCATGATATGTGATATAAACTAAGCACATAGATACTTTTAGAGAGTAATGCATTGGATAGACCAACCTTTAGAGTGATACATGGAAGTGGTCATAGTGATCTCTCATAGTGAAGGTGATGATTTTGGTTCTTAGACCTAAAATCACTACACTCACCACATGTCATTCAGTGTGTTTTGACATCATCCACTGTGATCCTGGGTAAGGGTTTTCGTAAAGGTGATGATCGGATGCATTGTGACACATGGGGATGGTTGTGACTGATGTAGATGGAATTTGTCCCTCGTATAAGAGTTTGATATCCTGACCACTTAATAAGAGAGAGTGAGAAAAGCATGAGAATGCACATGTGAATCAATATATGATATTGAGGTCACATATATCTTAGACAGTCTGCTCTAGTTCAAGGAACATGGATTGAAAATTGAAAGGATGATGATTCCATGCCTCGAGTTCAATCTGGATATCAAAGACAAAAAAATTATACAATCAGTGTAACACCTATCACGGATAGTAGCTTGAAGTTGTTATCCAACTTTCCATTTACTTGAGTAGCAATGATGTGTGACTAAGCATCACTCTTTGCTTGTGATGTTATAATTGGTAATGGACATTCATTGCCAACATAATATGGAAGCTATAGGGTCACACACATAGGAATTCACTTGGAATAGGAGTTTAACCATGAATTATAATTAAATTGACTACTAAAGTGTTTTGCTACTCAATTTTAAAAAAAAAATTTATGACTAGACTCTGAACTGACCGGTTCAAGAGTTGAACTGGCCATTTGGAGTGTTAAGTTGATTAGATATTGCATTGGCTAAATTCTGGATGAATCAGGGAACAAACTGACCAGTTCACTGAGTTAACCGATCAGATCATGGTCGCGAGATGACAGATTCATGAGATGAACTGCCCAATTTACAAGAGTAATTCAATTACGTCATGGATTGGTGTTGACAACATGTCATGCATTAAATGTATTAGAATTACCAATATAATTGTGATTGGGAAACATGATGAAACAATTGGCTCACTAGGTGAACCTTTTGGCTCAAATGCCAACCGATCCATTGACATGTGAACCAATCATTTCACCTCTCACAGGTTGGTCAAAAAAATGTGAAATTTCAGTCCCTTCTTCTCCCATTCAGACTGGGGATCCTGACCCTAACCCTCCTATAAATAGAGGGGTATTGAGGGCTTCTCTAACACAACTCTATTGCCTCTAATAATGTGATGACCGCTATCAAACTGATAGCCAAATCATCACAGTAATTAAGCAGAATAACCATTAGTAATGGATTAATGAAAATTTCTAAAAATTAAAACCATTTTGCAAAGAGATCTGTTGCCCAGAAACTCTTAAAGAATGAACCAATGTAATATATACATCATGATTCACATTGTACATACATTGTACCATCTCAACTCAAGGATATCATATACCAGTTGCTTTATCCGAACATATACATAAGAAACATAAAACCTTGAGGCACACATGCCAAAATCTCAGATCATTTATAAGACCATTACATATCAACTCCCAAGGACATGAGAGTATACAGACGACACATAGGACTTCTATCTACAAGACACGATAGATATCACACTCAACCTAAGCTATTACTATTGTCCCTATTGTTGTTGTCCTACCTCTACAGTATGGTCTCTACCTCCTTGTATGTGTCCACCTAAAAATGATGGGACCAATGGGGTTAGACAAAAGTCCCAGCGAGAGATATAACTCTCTGCCAACAACATTATTATCATAGTTAAATATTATAAAACTGAGCAGAGGATCTTTTATATTAATAATCAAGATTAATCACTATTTGTAAGTAGAAAAGAGCAATATCATCTTTTAAAGTAATGCATCTATCAATTATAGAGCAATAAATAATCTATTCAATTTATAAGGAATACGAAGAACACATATAACATCTACCCATTTAAGATGTATAAAAGTAGTGTAACATCAACCAATGTTTCCATATTCAATCCTTAATCAAATACGGTACATGACTGATTACATATTTACAATCACACTTATGCCCTGCGGAGATGAGGTATACCACTCATGCTCCAACCGACCACGAACACATAAAGCATCGATACCATATAAGGTCAAAGGAAGAGCCGACTTTCAAGACCTCACATGTCTCGATCAGTACAAGACCACTGAAAGTGACATCACGTGTCAAATTGCAATTAGCTTTCCAGGGTATGGTGGCATCTTTGCTATAGAGTTACAGCCACAACATGCACTCTCTTCAGGGAGATGACAGAACAATCCCTGGTATATTAATATTGAGTCATAGCATATAGCCATACTCTTATGATGATGACGGAGATTACACAACAATCCCTATTTGGACGTAAGGATATTTTCACCTATTACCCACACACATTCAAAAATATGCTCTCTGAGTTAAACTCATTTCACCATTCAGCAAATTCTAACACTGAATGGATCTATGGCCAGAGCAACTACATGATAAGGTTCCACTTTATTAATTAGGTGCATTACAATATATTTTAGCATCAACCAAGTTACAGTCATGAATTATAACAGATGCTACAAAGAAAGGTGTAATACATTTATCAAGTACTTTCATAATCTTTGGAACACATTGAATGCATAACACTCAGAATCTCAGTCCCTTATCACATTACTGGGGATTCTCATCCCTTAACATTATCATCATCATGATTGCTAGATCTAGGTATTCAAACCCTTAGTTCATCACTGAACATTATCACCTCTTATCAGGTAACTATTACCTCTAGGTCCTCAGACCCATGTATACATTATACTTGTTGCACAAGTATTTTACATGGCTCACAAAGCCCATTTAATATGTATCATATGAAACATCATAGCTCATACCTAGCTATGCTCAACATCTTATGATATCTGCATGGTTAGTATTTCATGATAAAAGCAATATCAAGTACATACCATCACCATGCAATACAAGAGAAATACAACCTTCCCATTATTAGGGTTTGGGTTTCCCTTTTTAGACAATTAGGGTTTCAAGTTCATATTATCAAGAATCAAAACCCTAATTCATAGCTCCACACATATTAGGAGCATACATTGATATCATAAGTATTCAATCATACTTGTTTATTCTCATAATTTATCATTAAATGATTATCACACATAGTATGAGTTTCTCTCTCTACCTCACTAGGATATTGATTACATCATACTTTATTAAGTTGGCTCAACCCTTTTCTCAAGGTACATTGGCCTACACTTATCAAAATGCATTAAACTCTTTACATCTCAATGTTTCATTTGACATAACACACTTCATGTATTACTCAATCAAGTATATCAGATTTGAGGTGCTTACCTCCATATTGGTTTTGAGGTGCTTCCACCATATTGGGCTAGAGATGTATGCTTACTACCATGTCGTCTAAGAGGTGTGTTCTTACCACCATATCATCAATGAGGTGTGTTCTTACCACCATATCATCCAAGAGGTGTTTGCTTACCACCATATCATCCAAGAGGTGTGTTCTTACCACCATATCATCCAAGAGGTGTGTGCTTACCACCATATCATCCAAGAGGTGTGTTCTTACCACCATATCATCCAAGAGGTGTGTGCTTACCACCATATCATCCAAGATGTGTTTGCTTACCACCATATCATCCAAGTGGTTTGTTCTTATCACCATATCATCGAAGAGGTATGTACTTACCACCATATCGTCCAAGAGGTGTGTGTGTATCACCATATCGTCCAAGAGGTGTGTGTGTGTCACTTATATCGGTTTACTCAAGTGTAGGGTTTTGCATATCGGGTTAGACCCTTATGCTCATTCATTTTCAAACCTTCAAAGTATCAACCTACCATGTGTTGAGTGACATCCTAGACAACTGGTTAGTCCTTTTTCAACCAACACAAATGTAAAAAATGATAGGGGTGTGGGGTTCCAAGGTATAACATATTTCATATCACCATATTTGGTTTCATTACCATATCAGGTTAGAGGTGCTTCAACCTGATATCGGTTTGTGTCATGATGATGTCATCATCATCAAGCTCTAGACTTTTGTCCCTTGCTATTCTAGTTCATGGAAAACAGTCCTATGCAATAATTAGAACTGATAGAATCATCAATCATTCAAGAAAAATCGAAATTGAAAGTAGATCAATAAGTATAGAAAGATTGAAGGTGAATAATAACATGATTGGGTTCAAGTTATATAACCCACCTCAAGAACAACTTCAAAGCTCCAAGCTCCAAAGCTTCACATTCCCAAGGTTGAAGATGAACTTATAAAAGATCCAAGACTTGTTCGCAACTCCTCCATATGCAAAGAATCACAATAGATAAGAACTTGGTGAAGAAGAAAAGAAAGGAAGAATCACAACCCAAGATTCATGCTTCAACCAAGGTTTAAGATGACCATGGCTTCGTCTTAAGCTTTAGGCTCGAGATCCTCCTTTCTCCTCAACTAATATGCATGATATCTAAGAGAAAGTGAGTTGTAGGATTCGAAAAGTTTCACTAGTAGGTGAAACATATATTTATCTTGATATGCAAAACTTTTGGGGATAATCTAGGGATAATATTCCGGCCATTAGTTATCTTGTTGAACAAGATATTTCAACCCAACATTACTTTATTCACAAACCGCTACAACTTTTCTAAGGAAAGTTGTAAACCAATATCCATCACCTTCTTGAGGTGCTTAATTGGTCATGGCCTTTGCCAAGAGTTGAAAAAATGATATGGGACCTCCTCTATGGCTTATTGGCCGATAGGAACTCCCATATAAGCTCCACAACTCAATACAACTCAATACAACTCATTTTAGGGTTTCAACTATACAACTCTTCTTGGTCTTTTCGTCACTAAGAATACCATTACTCAAATATGATTCAAACAAGGTGCCTCTTTCTTTTTGTATGCTCTATATGATGCTAAGAGAGAATGGGGACATTCTAGAGGTGGTAATTTGCATATCAAGCCTACATTTTGGGTAAATTGCAATTTGCACCAAAATTGGTACACAAGGCGCAATCACTATTCAAACAAGCTCCAACTTGGAACTTAGGCTTTCCACAAGCCACCACTTAGCATAATTCTCTCTCTTATGATGCTAAAGCACTTGAGTCACACTAAACATGTGAAATATTGTAATATAACCCCTCATCTTGGGTAAATTGCAATTTACACCCAAACTATCATATAATGCACAAACAGTTTGCAATTAAGCTCAAACTTGAAAATTAAACTCTCCTTGAGTCTTAATTACTTTTCCAAAGATTAAAACAAGTTTGTAAATAATTTATTAAGAAAAACTTCCAGGGTTATTGTGATGACCTCTATCAAACTGACAGCCAAATCATCACAGTAATTATGTGGAATAACCATTAGTAGTGGATTAACGAAAATCACTAAAAATTAAAACCATTTTGCAAATAGATCCACTGCCAAGAAACTTTTAAAGAAAGAACCAATGCAATATATACACCATGGTTCACATTGTAGATACATTGTACCATCTCATCTTGAGGATATCATATACCAGTTACTTCGCCCAAACATATACATAAGCAACATAAAACCTCAAGGCATACAAGCCAAAATCTCATATCGTTTATAAAACCATTACATACTAACTCCCAAGGACCTAAGAGTACAGATATGACACATAGGACTTCTATCTACAATACATGATAGACACCACACTCAACCTGAGTTGTTAATACTGTCCTTGTTGTTGTTGTCCTCCCTCTACAGTACTTTCTCTACCTCCTCGTCCACGTCCACCTAAAAATGTTGGGACCAATGGAGTGAGACAAAAGTACCAGTGAGAGATATAACTCTTTTCCGACAACATTATTATTATAGGTAAATAGTATAAAACTGAGTAGAAGATCTTTTA
Source organism: Alisma plantago-aquatica (assembly GCA_963693085.1). NCBI lineage: Eukaryota > Viridiplantae > Streptophyta > Magnoliopsida > Alismatales > Alismataceae > Alisma > Alisma plantago-aquatica. The sequence goes on along the minus strand of OY856409.1, from coordinate 642,651,353 downwards.
TATTAATAATCAAGATTATTCACTATTTATAAGCAGAATAGAGCAATATCATATTTTAAAGCAATGCAACTATCTATGATAGAGCAATAAATCATCTATTCACTTTATATAGAATATGAAGAACACATATAACATATATCCATTTAAGATGTATAAAAGTAGTGTAACATCAACAAATGTTTTCGTATTCAATCCTTAATCAAATATGCTACATGCCTGATTACATATTTACAATCACACTTATGCCCTGAGGAGATGAGGTATACCACTGATGCTCCAACTGACCAAAGCTACATAAAGCATTGATACCATACAAGGTCAAAGGAAGAGCTGGCTTCCAAGACCTCACCTATCTCAGTTAGTACGAGACCACTAGCAGTGACATCACGTGTCAAACTGCAATTAGCTTGCTATGGTATAGCGGCATCTTCACTATAGAGTTACAGACGCAACATGCACTCTCTTTAGGGAGATCACATAGCTACCCCGATATATTAATATTGAGTCTTGTCATATAGCCATACTCTTATGATGATGAGGGAGATCACACAATAATCCCTTTTTGGACATTAAGGATATTTTTCCCATTTCCCCCACATATTCAAAAATATGCTCTCCGAGTTAAACATGTTTCACCATTTAGCAAATTCTAACACATAATAGATCTATGGCCAGGGCAACTACATGATAAGGTTTCACTTGATTAGTTAGGTGCATTTTAGTATCTTTTAGCATCAACCAAGTTACAAGCATGAATTATAACAAATGAAGGTATAACACATTTATCAAGTACTTTCATAATATTTGGAACACATTGAATGCAAAACACTCGGGATCTCAGTCCCTTATTACATTACTAAGGATTATCATCCCTTAACATTATCATCATCAAGATTGCTAGATCTGGGTATTCAAACCCTTAGTTTATCATTGAACATTGTCACCTCTTGTCAGGTAACTATTACCTCTAGGTCCTCAGACCCAGATATACATTATACTTGCTGCACAAGTATTTCACATGGATCATAAGGCCCATTTAATCTGTATCATATGAAACATCATAGCTCATACCTGGCTATGCTCAACATCTCATGATACCTTCATGGTTAGTATTTCATGATAAAAAATATCAAGTACATATCATCACCATGCAATACAAGAGAAATACAACCTTCCCATTATTAGGGTTATGGTTTCCCATTTTATCTGATTAAGGTTTCAAGTTCATATTATCAAGAATCAAAACCCTAATTCATAGCTCCACATGTATTAGGAGCATACAATGATATCATAAGTATTAAATCATATTTGTTTGTTATCATCATTTATCATTAAATGATTATCACACAAATTATGAGTTTCTCTCTCATCCTCACTAGAATATTGATTACATCATACTTTATTAAGTTGGCTCAACCCTTTTCTCAAGGTACATTGGCCTACACTTATCAAAATGCATTAAACTCTTTACATCTTAAATGTATCATTTGACGTAACACACTTCATGTGTAACTCAATCAAGTATATCGGATTTGATGTGCTTACCTCCATATTGGTTTTGATGTGCTTCCACCATATCGGGCTAGAGGTGTATGCTTCCACCATATCGCGCTAGAGGTGTATGCTTCCACCATATCAGCTAGAGGTGTATGCTTCCACCATATCGGTTTATAGGTGTGTGCTTCCACCATATCGGTTTAGAGGTGTGTGATTCCACCATATCGGGATAGAGGTGTATGCTTCCACCATATCGGGCTAGAGGTGTGTGTGTGTGTCACTTATATCGGGTTACTCAAGTGTAGGGTTTTGCATATCGAGTTGGACCCTTATGCTCATACCTTTTCAAACCTTCAAAGTATCAACCTACCATGTGTTGAGTGATATCCTAGACAACTGGTTAGTCCTTTTTCAACCAACCCAAATGTACAAAATGATAGGGATGAGGGATTCCAAGGTATAATGGATTTCATATCACCATATTGGGTTTCATTACCATATCGAGTTAGAGGTGCTTCAACCTGATATTAGTTTGTGCCATGATGATGTCATCATCATCAAGCTCTAGACGTTCATCCCTTATTGTTCTAGTTCATGGACAAAACTCCTATGCAACTATTAGAACTCATAGAATCATCAATCATTCAAGAAAAATCGAAATTGAAAGTAGATCAACAAGTATAGCAAGATTAAAGGTGAAAAATAACATGATTGGGTTCAAGTTATATAACCCACCTCAAGAACAACTTCAAAGATACAAACTCCAAAGAATCATGTTCCCAAGGCTAAAGACGAACTTATAAAGATCCAAGACTTGTTCACAACTCCTCTATATGCAAAGAATCACCATATATAATAAGTTGGTGAAGAAGAAAAGAAAGGAAGAATCACAACCTGATATTCATGCTTCAACCAAGGTTGAAGATGACCATGGCTTCACCTTAAGCTTAAGGATCGAGATCCTCCTTGCTCCTCAACTACTATGCACAATATCTAAGAGAAAGAGAGTTGTAGGATTCAAAAAGTGTCACTAATAGGTGAAAGGAGTGGTATATATAATTGAGGCTCATGAGAGAGAGTGTATACGAGGTGTCATCACCTTATACTACTAGGTGACACATGTCCATGCATGGGTTGACATGTGTCCATGCATGCACACATATTTATATTAACAACCAAAACTTTTGTGGATAATCTAGGGATAAGACTTTGGCCATTAGTTATCTTGTTAAACAAGATATTTCAACCCAACATCACTTTATTCACAAACATATACAACTTTTCCAAGGAAAGTTGTAAACCGGTATCCATCACCTTCTTGAGGCGATTAACTCATCATGGACTTTTCCTAGAGTTGGTAAAACGATATGAGACCTCTTCTATGGCTTGTTGGCTGATAGGCACTCCCATATAAGCTCTAAAAGTCATTACAACTCATTTTAGGGTTTCAACTATACAACTCTTCTTGGTCTTTTCATCACCAAGAATGCCATCACTCAAATATGATTCAAAATTGGTGCTTATTTATTTCTATATCCTCTATATGATGATAACAGAGAGTAGGGACGCTCTAGAGGTAATAATTTGCATATCAACCCTACATTTTAGGTAAATTGCAATTTGCTCCAAAATTGGTACACAAGGCATAAGCATTATTCAAACAAGCTCCAACTTGGAACTTAGGATTTCCACAAGCCACCCCTTAGAATCATTCTCTCTCTTATGATGCTAAAGCACTTGAGGCATGTTCAACATGTGACATATTTCAATACAACACCTCATCTTGGGTAAATTGCAATTTACACCCAAACTATCATATAATGCACAAACATTTTGCAAATAAGCTCAAACTTGAAAATTAAACTCTCCTTGAGTCTTAATTACTTTTCGAAAGATTAAAACAAGTTTATAAATAACTTACTTAAGAAAAACGTCTAGGGTTATGGCATAACCCACGTCAGGGATGTTATAATTATCAACCCCTAACAGGGATTTTGTCCCCGAAATCTTAAGAGAAAAGAGAAGGGTACTTCCTCATCATCTCTTCCTCCAGCTCCCATGTGGCTTCTTCAATGCCATGGTGATGCCAGAGAACTTTCACAAGAACTATGTCTTTATTTTTCAACTTCTTGATTCTTCTGTCACAAATCATCATTGGACCTTCCACATAGGACATATCTTCATTCACTTCTAACTCTACATGTTGCAACACTAGCTCTATATCAGTATGACACTTTCTCAGCATAGATATATGAAACACTAGATGTAGTCTATGTAGCTCTGGTGGAAACTCAAACCTATAGGCTACCTTTCCAATATGTGTTGTCACTGGGTTAGGTCCCATAAATCTATGAGTTAACTTACCCTTTCTCCCAAATCTGGGAACACCTTTCCAAGGAGAGATCTTGAGATACACCATGTCTCCAACTTGGAATTATAAAGGTCTATGGTGTTTATCGGCATATGACTTCTGTCTATCATGTGCAACCTTCAACTGTTGTTGTATTACTATAATCTTTTTAGTTGTCTATTGCACTAATTCAGGACCCAGAAGTTGGTATTCTCCTATCTCATATCTGCATAATGGAGGTCTACAATGTCTACCATATAAGGCTTCATATGGTTCCATATCAATACTAGTCTAATAACTATTGTTGTAGGAAAACTCTATTAATCTCAAGTGTAAGTCCCAACTTCCTACAAACTAAAGAACACATGCCCTAAGCAAGTCCTTCAAAGTTCGTATAGCCCTTTCATATTGTCCATCTGTGTGAGGGTGAAAAGTTGTCCTAAAATTTAACTGCGTACCCAAGGCTTTATGTAGTCATTCCCAAAAATGACTTGTAAATAGGGGACCTCTATCAGATACAATTGTGGCTACAACTCCGTGTAACCGCACTATCTCATCTATGTAGATATGTGCACGTTTTTCAGTAGTATAGGTTTTAATAGGAAGAAAATGTGTTGAGTTATTCAACCTATCAACTATCACCCAAATGGAATCATGACTTTTGGTTGTTCTGGGTAGACCAACCACAAAGTCCATTGTCATGTGATCCCATTTCCACTGCGACATAGGTAAGGGTTGGAATGTTCCTACAGGCTTGTAGTGTTTTGCTTTAACTTGCTAATACACTGGATACCACATAATAAACTCAAATACATCCTTCTTCAAACTAGACTACCAATACATATCTTTTAAGTTATGATACATTTTAGTACTCCCTGGATGCATTACATACATGGATGAATGAGCTACCTCCATAACTATCTTTCTTAATTCATTGGCATCAGGTACTACCATCCTACCATGGTAATAGACAACCTCATCCACTTACTCATGGAAACCGTCTTGTTTCTCACTACCATACTCTAACTTGATCTACTGAATCACAGTATCACCCTGTTGTGCCTCTTTAATCTATTGTCTCGGAGTAGATTTTACATGCATCTCGGCCAGTAATCCCACTAACAAAGTGATAACACCCATTTTTGTGGTATTTATGGCCCATATTTTGTTGTCAAAACTGCCCTTTTAAACTGTTTTCCTCTCCATTTTGTCATGTTATTGAATAAATAAGTCACACTATGCTCTTAACTCGTTTTTGTCATATTTTACAGACTTTTCCTCTCTTTTCCACTCAAAATCAGCAAAACGGCCCGGCCCAGCCAACTTACAAAGAATCAGCCTTTTACTAGTCACACAACACGTCTACTACCCGTCGTGGACGCTGGCCGATAGGGGTACAACCCGACATGGGCATGTCACGCGGTGCGGTCACTGATGGGTGATACACCATTTACCCGACAGAGAGCTCTACCTGCCACAACTAATCAGCCCATTATAGCATGTCACGCGATACAAGCTACTCACCGGAAGCAACCACCTATCATGCATGATACCTTCGTAACCTGGCATGCAATAGACAAGCTATGCAAGATGACACACACGCGTCAATCATCCCCGAAGCCATGTATGCGGTGCCGATAAAGGGGTACGTGGCGCCCGGAGATCCGCAACTTCTTCCAACCGCTGCCTATAAATAGCAGCTATAGGACCATGATGGGATGGGTCGGAACCTCACAAAGGATAACTTTGGAAAGCATCTGGAGCTAGTGTGTCACGTCCCCGAGGCGTGTTGGGTGATTCTAGGTGAGAACTTCCCCAGCCCGAGAGGGGCATGAGTGGTTCACTTAGAATCCATCCCGGTAGCCACAGCAGCCCGATATCGACCAAGGAGGCCACCCGATGTGCCGGGTTCCTAGATGGGCCCCTACCCGAGAAGGCTCGCCTGTACACCCAATACAAGGAACCTGATACCCTAAGTCATCTCTTTCCTGACATGATATCGGTCCTGATATGGAACACCCGTCATGGTGTGTCACCTAAGAGGGTGGTATCTTGACCATGACTATATCTGGGAGGGTGCCTTGACTGATATGCTTGTCTGTCACGGCATACCACCTGACACGATCATTTCAGCCAGAGCTCCCGCCCGATATCAGGTTAGAGACACCTTAGGGTGTCTGCTGTTGTAAGTCTCCCTCCTAAATCAAGGAGGTGATACCTATCTTCCCTTTTTCAGTCATTTACTTTCTTTATTTACACAATGTAACTAAACCTTTTATGCAATGCTCTTGCTAATGGAATTAATGGAGTTTTAATACCTATTTCTCTGTGTTTGGTCCCTTTTTGTTGGATGATTGCTTTTTAGCATCCGAACTCTAGCTTGTATGCTTGGATCATGTTTTGACTAGCTATCGAATCGTGTTTCCCATTTCAACTCCCTCGAGAGAGGTGTTGTAACTCTAGCGTTTGGTCCGATCAGGGAGTACGAGAGTACCTAGGGTCGGAGTTGCTTTAGTTATCTTTCCACTCCAACCCAAGTCCACCACCTTTGAGAGAGGGTGTTGGTGCTTAGTTGGAGGTACCCTCTTTGAGAGAAGGGGTACTGGATGGTTTCTACTGTCGCTTATTATGCCTAAGCTTTCCTCCTTCATTCCTTACCGAGGCAATAGTGTTATCTCCTCAGGTTCTATTACACAAAACCCCTAAAAATTGATAAATGCCAAAACATTAATCTTCCTTGTAACTCCAGTTGGAGATAGCTTTTTCTTTACAACGCCTTCTTGTGGTATTTTTGTTCCCTTTTATTCTTTTGTTTTACCGACCCTGATCTACTGTTCCCTTGGGAACATTTTTTTCTTACCCTTCTTTTACCAGAGTGTAGAGTGTTGATTCCGCGTTCTTAGCACGACCTCCCTTGTCCCTGTGGTTTGACCCCGATCTCTACTTCAGACCCCGTCATCATTGCAGGGTCCTAAGAGTCGGGTTATTTAAAAGTCCGAGTACTTCAAATCTGCTCCTTTCGGACGCGCAATTTAGGACGGTCAACTTTTTGGCGACGTTACTGGGGACAAGGCAAAACGGTAATGTTAACGAACACGAATACACTAAATACACTCACATGCCTCAAGCTTAGTAATAAGCTTGACAACATAGTTTCTTTTAGTCTTCTAACCTGCATGTATACATAATAGTTCGTTTCATTAACACACGTTTTCTAACTTGATTATATGTTCTATTCAGGTACTCAGGGAAGAAGCACTCTGCTCGGTTGAGCACTTTTCATCATGCCACCTTGCGTGGAACCACCTCTTTCTGAAGATGAGCGAAATGATAGAGTTGGACGACGACCACCTCCACATGGGAACGATGACCGTTACAATAATGATAATTTACATGAAGAGATAGAAGAACCTGAATCAGAACAACTTGGGGATGATCATCATCATGAGAGATGTCATCATCGTCATAGGCATAGAAGGAATCATCATAATCAAGAGCAGAATCATAGGAACAACAATAGTGAAGATTATGACGAAGAAGAAAAGACCCTCCGGGAGTTAGGTGCCACGAAGGCCAACAACTCAAGATGCCCAGTTGTAATCCCAAGGTTTGATGCTGTAAACTTCGAGTTGAATCCAGCCATGATCTCCATGATACAAAATAAAAGCTTTAGGGGAAGTTCCAAGAATGACAACCCCTACCATCACCTCGATGCTTTCAAAAATATATGTGATACCATCAAGTCGGTACTGACTATGACAGAACTGATAGAGGATATGCTAAGAAAGCCGCTAATGAAGGACCGTCAGTCGAATCTAAGGCTCTTGAAGAAATCACCACTCAAATCCAAAAGATAGCCACGGATGTCAGACAGTTAAAAGAATCAGGTGGGAAAGGAAAAAAATAGATTGAGAAGGTGATGAAGTGTGTCACTTGCAGAGAAGGAGGACACAGTATTGATAACTGAATTTACAGCCGACCCAACAAGTCAAGTGAAAGCGAATCTGAAGAAGAGGAAGTTGAGAACGTTTCTTTTGTCTACTTCAAAAGACCGGACCACCCTGGTTTTAGCTATGGAAACAAGGATTCTGTAGAAAACTTGCATCAGTTGAATAATCCACCCAAGCAACCACAAAGTTTCGAGAGAAGAGGCAGACAAGGTCAGTACACCAGAACAACCAATTTTCAATCAAACAAGGCAAACTTTCAAGGGCAAGGGAAGTACCAAAACCGCCAAGCTGCTAACCCTAGCCAAGGCCAGGGACAAGCTAAAGAGCAGAGTCAGTAAAAGAACTTTGGTTAAAAGGACTTAGTGGCCCAATTGTTCGACTTTGTCAAGAGACAAGATACTATAAACAATCAGTCGGCGCAAAGCGCACTGTCCAACTCAGGTGTTTTGAATATGATGTAGGTCCAAATGGCAGATATGCAAACACATCAATGCCAGATAGACCAATAGCTTGCTCAAATGGCTGAGTTAATGAAGAATCCTTTAGGTAAGATACCATCTAGCACAGAGTCTGCCAAAATGGTGGTACTCAGGTCAGGAAGGATAGTAGAACGCCCTGAATCAGCCAGGCCTGAAGAACCTTAACCAGGAGTTGTGGCAGAGAACCCAGCTGAAGGAGAGAACCAACGGTCTCATGTTAGGGAGCCAGAATCAGAACCTGTGGAGGACCTGTTCAGTAAAAGAAGTCCTTACTCTCCAAGATTGCATTTCCCATACAAGCTCATAAAGGCACATCTTAAAAATAGATACGAAAGGTTTATGGAGTTGGTGAAAAAGCTTCACCTCGAAGTGCCATTTCTGGGTTCTTTGGAAGAAATGCCGACCTACGCCAAGTTTTTCAAGGAATTGATCACCAAGAAAAGAAGAGGAGGAAGCATTGAGATGGTACACCTAGCCAGTATGTCTACTACCTTCGTGAAGGTAGGCAGATTTACCTACCAAGAAGAAGGATCCTAGAGCCTTTACTATTCCTTTTGTTGTCAGAGATAACATCGAGCGTAAGGGTCTTGCTGATTTAGGGGCTAGTATAAGCCTTATGCCCTTAAGCCTCGCACAACGATTTGGATTGACCGATATGGTCAGGACCAACATGAGGATCGAGTTGGCAGACCATACCTTCAAAAGGTCTGTGGGAGTCGTTGAAGATGTTCCGATTCGTGTAGGAAGATTCTTCATCCCTTGTGACATTATTGTCATTGACACTATTGAAGACCCTAAATGCCCTATCATCTTTGGGTGCCCTTTCTTGGCTACAGGAAGAGCGCTGATTGATGTCACTAAAGGAATAATCACTCTGAGGGTCGAAAATGACCACATTGATTTCAAGGTGAAGGACGCCATGAAGGGGCCTTCCCTTTTTAAGTCTGCTTACTTTATGGACAGTTATTGCCAGTATTGTGAAGAAGTAGAAAAAGATATCGCAATGGTAGACCCCCTTATGAGGGTGTTGAACAATCATGACTCTGATTCCGAAGATCCTGAGGTTGTCGAGATCCTCGATTACCTAAATCAAAATGACGAAGATCTAAGCGATGAAGAGAAAGTTATAGAGACAGTCAAGTTTGCTTCTCTAGAAATGACACCAAAAGAAGAAATGGCACCTAAGACCAAGCCAGAGCTGAAACAGCTGTCGGAAGGTTTAAAGTATGAGTTTCTAGATCAAGAAGGAAGAAATCCAGTCATAGTTAATGCCAGTCTGATGAAAGAACAAATGGAAAGACTTTTCAAGGAGTTGAGGCCCCATAAGCAAGATATAGGGTATTCGATAGAGGATATCAAGGGGCTTAGTCCTGCTCTATGCATGCACCGCATAAATATGGAAGAATCCGCTAAACCCCTGGTCCAACCCCAGAGAAAGCTGAATCAGATGTTAAAAGAGGTTGTGAAGAAGGAAGTGATCAAGCTGAGAGATGCAGGAATTATCTACCCAATCAGTGATAGCAACTGGGTAAGTCCCATCCATGTGGTACCAAAGAAAGGAGGCATGACAGTTGTGAAGGGTGAAAAAGGCGATGAAGTAGCAGTCCAGACTGTCATCGGATGGAGAATGTGCATAGATTATTGGAAGCTGAATCAAGCCATGAAGAAAGATCATTACCCGCTTCCCTTCATCGACCAAGTTCTAGAGAGATTAGCACATCATTATTTTTGCTTTTTAGATGGTTATTCTGGGTTTTATCAAGTCCCTATTTTACCGGACGACCAGCAAAAAACCACTTTCACTTGTCTCTATGGTACTTATGCTTTCTGAAGAATGTCATTTGGGTTGTGCAATGCTCTAGCAACATTCCAGCGTTGCATGATCTTGATGTTTTCGGATTTTCTGGAAGACATCATAGAACTTTTTATGGATGATTTTTCTATCTATGGAAAAGACTTTGATGCTTGTATGAAAAACCCATCTTTAGTCCTGCAACTCTATGAAGAAAAGAATTTGGTCCTCAACTGGGAGAAGTGCCACTTCATGGTACAAGACGGCATAGTGCTAGGTCATAAAGTCTCAAAAAGAGGTATCAAGGTAGATGTGAGCAAGGTTGAAGCTATCTCTAGACTACCTCCACCTAAGTCTATAACTGGAGTGTGAAGTTTTCTCGGACATGCTGGTTATTATCAAAGATTCATAAAAGACTTTTCAAAGATCTCAAAACCTCCGTCAAATCTTCTGGTTAAGGATGTTGAATTCGATTTCACTAACGATTGCCTAAGTGCTTTTCAGGATTTGAAAGATGCACTTATTTTTCCACCTATCCTTCAAGCTCCGGATTGGGAGATACCTTTTGAGCTAATGTGCGATGCCAGTGACTATGCCGTAGGGGCAGTCCTGGGACAGAAGAAGAACAAGAGGCACTATGTCATTTTCTATGCCAGCTGTACGCTTGATGAAGCACAGGTAAATTACACGACAACAGAGAAGGAAATTCTTGTGATTGTTTTCGCCTTCGTCAAGTTCAGATCTTATCTGATTGGAACAAAGGTAAAGGTCTACATTGACCATGGGGTGATACGATACCTTATGAAGAAAAAGGACACTAAGACCAGGCTGCTAAGGTGGGATTTACTACTCCAGGAGTTTGATCATGAGATCGTTGATAAGAAAGGTGCGGAAAATGTAGTCACCGACCACTTGTCAAGGATTACAGTCGAAGATAAGAAGGAGCCACCTATCAATGATAACTATGCAGATGAGGCCTTGCTAATGGTAGAAGCCAGAGATCAGAGTTTGTCATGGTTTGTGGATATTTGTAATCACCTTGCTTGTGGGGAGTTACCTCTAGAAATAACATACAATCAAAACAAGAAACTCTTTTCTGATATAAAGAATTACTATTGGGATGACCCCCTTCTCTTTAAAAGATTCCCGGATAATCTGTATAGAAGGTGTATTCGTGAGGAAGAAGTGCCAAACATTCTGAGGAAATGCCATGCCTCACCCTATGGAGGACATCTAGGGAGTGAAAGGATTGCTACTAAGGTGCTGCAATCAGGATTTTACTGGCCTTCGTTGTTCAAGGATGCTGCTGAGTATGTAAAAGTTTGTAAAGAATGCCAATCAACCGGAAATATTGGAAGAAGGAACGAGATGCCTATGGCCAACTGGGTTTAGGTCAAGATCTTTGACATCTAGGGAATAGACTACATGGGTGCATTTCCCCATCAAAAGGATATCAATACATTTTGGTCGCGGTGGACTACATGTCTAAATGGGTAGAAGCTGTTACCACCCAAACTTGTGACTCCAAGTCTGTGATCAAGATGTTTGAGAAAACTATCTTTCCTCACTTTGGAATACCCCCGTACTGTGATAAGCGATGGTGGATCACATTTCAGGGAGAAATAGTTTGAAGCACTTCTGAGGAAGTATGGGGTCAAGCACAAAGTCGTTACGTCCTATCACCCTCAAATCTCTTAGCAGGTGGAGGTTTCAAATAGACATATTAAGCAAATCTTGGAAAAGATTGTCAGCCGCACGCGGAAAGACTGGTCGATGAAGCTCAACGATGCTCTTTGGGCCTATAGAACTGAATACAAAGCACTCGTTGGCACTACGCCTTACAATTTTGATTTATGGGAAATCTTGTCATTTACCCTTAGAGCTTGAACACAAGGCTCTTTGGGTAATTAAGTTTTTAAATATAGACCTAGAGAAGGCAGGGGAAAAGAGATATCTGCATCTACATGAGCTCAAAGAGCTGAGAATCCATGCATACAAAAATGTAAGGATTTACAAGTAGAGGACCAAGGTGTGGCATGATGCCCACCTGAAGAAAAAGGATGTGAGTGAAGGTGATAGAGTTTTGTTATTTAAATCGTCTATCTATCTTTTTCCAGGTAAGCTGCAAATGAGGTGGTCTAGACCCTTCACTGTGGAAAAGATATATCCATCAGGAATGATGGAGCCGTATGACAAAGACAATCCAGCAAAGGTTTTCCCAGTGAATGGGCATAGAGTGAAAAGGTACTATGGTGATGAAGTGTTTGTGAGAAGATCAGAAATAAGCTTGCAGGATGCTGAAACAAACAAAGGCACAAAGTGAAGGGATCTAAAGTTGACGAGCTGACGACACTAACTATAGCACTCCTCAGGAGGAAACCTGAGTCTTTACTTTTCTTAGAATAGGACTTTATTTCCCTTCCTGCAAGAAAAACATTATGAACATTATGATTGTAATAAGGCCCGAGTCAGTGCATGTGCCACATGCTCAGACTCCCCCATTTTATGGGCCACCGCTTGGTTTTATGAGCATTGATGAGTAATACTATCTGAGGCTGGGAGTTTCACTTTAGGCCAGTGATGTTTTACCCATCAATTGCTTTTTCCTTCTCTTTAGTTTTAGTTTTTCATCTATTACCTTGTTTTATTCTTCTTTGAAACTTGGTATCAGGCGCGCTAAGTTGCCACAACCGATACCAAGCTCTGTTACCCTATCGGGCATCTGACTTCTGTTTGCTAGGATGGCGAAGTTGTGTCGGGTTAGTGACAGCTTGCGCACGTTGCATTCTATCATGTCGAGTATCGTCTGAACCTGTATCGAGCAAGGTCTCAGGAGCCACACAACATGCCCTTATCATGCTTTGATATTGGGCATCGGACTTTATCAATGAACCTGAGTCATGCGATACACCAAGATATGTGCATCGCACTGTGTCGGGCAGAAGTACTCGTATAATGCGGCACACTCCTGTCGTATCGAGCAGCATAGCTAAACGACCTTTGATTAGATTGATTAGACTGATTTTACTGCTCGTCTTGGGAATGACTTGTCTCCTCGGGCGACACGTGCCCCAGTTTTACTCATTTTACCCCCGCCCTCGATTGCTATATATAGTAATGTTGGTTTAACCGTGTCGGGCACTGGCATTTACTTTCTCACCTACTCCCGTATCTTGCATTTAACTCTCGCTTTTCTCTTGTGTCGGCCAACCTTACTTATGCTCCCGTGTCATGTAACTACCTTTAGAAGATAAAGGTATAACACGATATGTGTATCTCTTAGCTTACCTGACACGCCCGCTCGTGTCACGCATCTCATATCAGGTACATGGCTTTATCGGGCGATACCCGTGTCGCCCGACACGCGCTCGTGTTGGGCATCCTACCTTTTGACCGCATCGCATGATGCACTTCTATCGCGTGCCCGCCCGATATCTTATATCGAGTGATACCCATGTTGCCTAGTTTTGTTCTTAATAAAATTTTATCTTGTGTCGCCTCACGTCTTGCAAGTGTCGGGCGACACCCTTTTTCAGAGAGATCGTATCAGGCAGGATAGCTTTTCGTGATGATGCCTGATGTTGCATGATAGCCTTGTGGCAGTATTGGTCCAAACTTCATGCCGCTCGACACAGGCATATCGGGTAAAGTACCGTATCATCCAGTTTTGTCACCTGATACAATTGTATCGAGCAACACTAATGTCGGGCTGGCCTTTTGTTTTGACTTATCACGCAACAAACTTTGCATTTTACCTATTTGAGACCATGTCAAGCTATCTCAATTTTGTTAATTATTATCAAGATTGACTTAACTCTTTCAGGTTTGTTAGTCAGTTTTCAAATATATATCGCATGTCTGATATCAGGCGACACACCCCACCACATGATATCGGGCATGATGAATCATTTAGTAAAATTGATGCTTACTAAACTTTTGTTTTATGATAACAGAAATGGTCCACACCAAGCAAACTGTCATCCAAGTAGACGAACAAGGCCGGAGGATCAACACTGAGGCCACAGCATAAGCCACCATAGTTGGGCAGAAATGCCTGAATCTCGATGCATCTGGGCCATCTGCGACTGAAAAGAGACCTAGAATGGAAGAAGCAACAACCCCAACAAATCTTTCAACCACAGAAGCCGAACCTAAACCTTTAGATCACTCAACAGGTAGGTTCGTGCGCAGAGATGATGAGCACAGGCGGCGGTACACAGAACTGGCAGCCAAGGTCTACAAACCAAGCAGGTTCTACCATTAGTCATCCTTCCACCAGATAGGCATTTTTGACAGGTTGGAAAATGTCCTAGCGGCAGCCGGGCTGAGGAAGATCTTCTTCAGCCACTCTGCCTCTTACACATAACTCACAAGAGAGTTCATGTCATCTCTCCGTCGGGTACAGAATAGACCAGAGGAGATTGAAAGATTTGGCGGAGCGTACAGACTACAAGGACGGTTGTATAATGTTGAGCACGACATATCAGAGAAGCTACTCAATGAAATCTTCTCTTCCAGTGAAGCAGAAAAAGAACTACTCAACAATGGTGTCAGAATCACCAAAGGCGACGGGTTCAACCCGGTCACGCTCTGGAGAAAGCTAATCGGTGAGTCAGCATTCAAGCTGGGAAGCAAGGTGGCAGTAGTGCACTCCTGTTTCTGGAGGATAGTGCACAAAATTGAGGTGTACCTGCTCTTCAACAAGTACGAATCGAGCAATATTTACACTGAAGAGATCCACCTCATATGGCATATGATGGAAGGCCGCACGATCAATCTGGGGCGGTTCCTCCTCAACCGTCTGCATCCAATAAAGGACGTCACCAAAGGCTACAACATAAGCGGATTGGTGAACCTGATTCCGGTAGGCTTAGGATACCCAAGGGAAATGCATAGCCTTTCAAGGACAAGGGGTAACAACAAGATCGACCTAAAGTTCCTTATAAGGGCCAACATCATCAAGAAGGAGGGGCGATGCTACTTCTATAAGTTTGCAAGAACAAACACCCTCCTTCCGCTCCCACGCTGCTCCAGCTACAATGCAGAAAAGCTAGTCTTCACCACAATAGAGATTGAAGTTGTGGTAGTCGAAGCTGCCTATGCCGCCACCACGAGGATACAAGAGAGGGCAGCCACAATAGGAAGACATGTCCCTCTCGATGCTCGGCAGGGCAAATCTTCTTCAGTTCCTGTCAAGCCACCCATCACCCCAGCGCAACCGGCGACAGCCACTAATAGAGATGTCGTCGCTACTTCCATACCATCCACGACCGTCACAAAAAACTGCCACGGCTGCAGAAGTGACAGTGATCGTGGAGGTCGCTGACACAACCGGGGCTGAGACAATGATAATAGCCCCGAGGGAAGCTGTTGCAAAAGAGACAGCCGCAGCTCCCGAGACTTCTGTTGCACCTTTAGAGGCGGAGGAAATGGTGCAGCCGGAATCCAACAATGGGGCATTCACTGAGATCCTCGAGATGGAGCTCAGGGTTGTGAAGCCCATGCCGCCACCGCCGGTGTCTCCAGTGGTAGCTGTAGAGGAGGTCTCCGACAACAGAGAGGTGGAGCAACATCCACCCACACCGTGCCCTTCTCCACCACCACAAACAGGCAAGACAGAGACAACCGTGAATGTGTTGACGCCTCACCCCAAAGCGATGCCCTCGTGAACAATCCAAATGGATACAACCCCGAGTGAGGAAACACACTCGTCGAGTCGACTTCACGCACGAGGTGTGTCGGAGGACGAGAGGGAGATCTGATGCAGCCCCTATGTCACTGGGACAGATGTTGGGTCAAGAATTCAACCACTCAGCTACTTTTGCTTCTCTTACCCGCAAGTTTTTTGTTTTCCAGCAGAGGCTAAACAACTAAGAGCAGAAAATGCTGACTCTAGTTGGCCTTCCCAGCCAACTAGATGCACTCAACAACATGATGTAGCAGGCCCTCCAATGCCTTGACATGATTGAGGAGAGGCTGAACAGGAGGGATGACCATCCGCGTTCAAGGCAGCCAAGGAGGTCTCCATCACCAACTGGCTTAGGCTCCCAACCTTCCTCATCAACATTCTTGCCCAGGATGTCGTCCACTTCCTCCTCCAGTGGGCCATCCACAACGCCCGAGGAAGGGACGACACACAAGTCAGCTGACGGAGCTCCAGTAGGACAAGCGAGCTCCCGCGGCATGGAAGAAGCTACTCCCTCAATTCCCCTGGACAAAGCTGAAGACAACGACGAATTAATCAGTTTCGGGGAGGACTCTTCTGATGAATCAGAGGGAGAGGGGGGGACATCTACACCACTAACAAAAGACACCCCCCCAGAGGAAGAAGCTCGACGGCAGATGCATTTTTTGCGCCATCAGAGATACCTTCCTTTGAAATGGCTGACTTCGACAGAAGGGCCATCAGACACCTGACGGTCAGGGACCAGAAACTACTGAACAAGGTCTTGAGGTCACAGACTGATGAAGAAGACGTCGTCTAGAGTGACAACTACTTCTCCATATGACGGGGAGTGCTGAGAAGCATGTTTTGCTCACCAGTCATCATTGGAAAAAAGCTATTTAGGGTCCTGGAGGGTGCAATAGTCGAGAATATCAGCACCAGGATAGGTCGGTGATAACACCAAATTTTGTGATGTTTTTTACCATTATTTCGTTGTCAAAAATGCCCTTTTAAACTATTTTCCTCTCCTTTTTGTCATGTTTTTGAATAAACAGGCCACGCTACGCTCTTATCCCATTTTTTATCATCTTTTGTAGTGTTTTCCTCATTTTTGCACTCTTTTATCAGCAAAAAGCCCGTCCCGGCCCATGAACGTGTTTTACCTGCATCGGCCTTCCTACCAGTTAGACGATACACTCACACCTCGCAACAACATCCAGATATGATTGTTGCACGACACGGGTGTGCCGCGCAAGAAGGCTCTAAGGAGCGACATGCCACTTACCTGATAGGGAGTTGTACTCGCCACGACTACCGAAGTGTGTCGCGTGATACAAGCCACCCACCGGCAGGCATCCACCCAACATGATGCCCGATATGCTTGTTGAACGACACCCACTATGTCGAGTGACACGTGTGATGAGAATCCCTATAGCCGCGCTAATACGGCCGATGTAGGACACATGGTGCCCGGAGAACCCCAACTTCTTCCAATCGCTGCCTATAAATAGTAGCTATAGGACTTCGATGGGACGGCTCAGAACCTCACGAAAGCTAACTTGGGAAAGCACCTGGAGCTAGCCCAATATTAGGTGTACTGGGCGATACTAGGTGAGAACTTCCCCGACCCGAGAGGGCGGGAATGGTTCACTTAGAATTTGTCCCGGTCACCGCAGCAGCCCGATATCGACCAGAACGGCCACCCAACATGAGGAACTCGATACTCTGAGTGGTCTCTAGCCCGACACGATACATAGCCCGATACGAATAAACTTTTACGGTGTGTCGCCCGAGAGGGTGGCATCCCGACACAGCCGTATCGGGAATGAGCGCTTTGAATGATACGGCAGCCCGTCATGGCGTGTCGCCCGACAGGGGACGCCGCCCGACACAGGTGTATCGGGCAAGGCTCTCGCCCAGTATCAGGCTAAAGGGACCTTAGGGATCCGCTGCTGCTTGTCGATCTCCGAAATCAAGGAGGCGACACATATCTTCATTTTTCAATCATTTACTTTCTTTATTTACGCAATGTAACCAAACCCTTTTATATAATGCTTATGCTAATGGAATTAGAGAAGTTTTAAATATCTATTGCTTTATGTTTGGTCCCTTTTTGTTGGATGATTTCTTGTTTAGCATCTGAACTCTAGTTTGTACATTGGATCACGTTTTGACAAGCTATCGAATCATGTTTCCCACTGCAACTCCCTCGAGAGAGGTGTTGCGGCTCTAGTGTTTGGTCCGATTTGGGAGTACGAGAGTACCCAGGATCAGAGTTGCCTCAGTAATCTTTCCACTCTGACCCAAGTCCAGTAACATTGAGAGAAGTGTTGGTGCTTAGTTAGAGGTACCCTCTTTGAGAGAAGGGGTACTGGATGTTCCTGTTGCCACTTGTTTTACTGAGGTTTTCCTCCTTCGTTCCTTATGAAAGTAATAGTGTTATCTCATCTAGTTCTGTTGTGCTAAAACCCTAAAAACTGATAAATGTCAAAAACCTTAATTTCCTTGTAACTCCAGTTGGAGATAGTTTTCTTTTATTTTATCAATCTTCCCATGTTGTTCCCTTTGGGAACTTTATCTTCACCTTACCCTTGTTGGAGTGTAATGTGTCAATTCCGTTTTCTTAACACTGCCACCCTTGTCCCTGTGGTTCGACCCTGATCGCTACTTCAGACCCCGTCATCATTGTGGGCGCCTAAGAGTCGGGTAACTTAAAAGTCCGACTACTTCAAATCAGCTCCTTTTGGACGCACGATTTAGGCCGATCAACTTTTTCGCGCTATTTCCAGGGATAAGGCAAAATGGTACTATAAACAAACCCGAATCCACTAACTACATTCCTGTGCATCAAGCTTAGAAATGAGCTTGACAGCACTTTTTCCTTTTTGATCTTCTAACCTAAAATGAGTATAGAGTAGTTCATTTTATTGATTCAAGTTTTCTAACTTGATTATACATTCTATTCAGGTACTCAGGAAAGAAGCATTTTGCTTAGTTGAGCACCGACACTACTAGTCATGCCACCTCGCATCAAACCACCTCTTTCAGAAGGTGAGGAAAATGCTAGAGTCGGACCTCACTCACCTCCACGAGGGAACAATGACCGTAATAATGGCGATCAGCAACCGGAAGAACCTAAAACAGAACAATTTGAGGATGATCACCATCATGAGAGACGTCGTCATCATCACAGACACCAAAGAAATCAACATAATCAGGAGCAAAACCATGGGGACAGTGACAGTGAAGATTCTAACGAAGAAGAAAAGACCCTCATGGAGTTGGCTACCACAAAAGCCAATAACTCGAGATGTCCTGTTGTCATCCCAAGGTTCAACGCAACTAACTTTGAGCTTAAACCGTCTGTAATTTCTATGATCCAGAACAAGATCTTCAGAGGGAATTCGAAGAACGACAACCCTTACCATCATCTTGATGCCTTCAAGAATATTTGTGATACCATTAAGATGCGGGAAGTTCCACAGGAAGTGATTTATTGCAAAGGCTTTATCTTTTCCTTAGAGGACAAGGCCCTATCCTGATACCTCGGGCTACCGCACCAAGCTCTTAACGGATGGAATGCGTTGGCAGGCGCTTTTGTAAACAAATTTTATCCTACGGAAAAAACTATTAGGAATAGACAGAGGATTACCTCATTCATGCAAAAGCCGAATGAGAATCTACACGAAGCCTGGGAACAGTATCAAGAATATCAGAGGGACTGCCCTCATCACAATTACAAGAAGGGTTTCTTGATAACCACCTTCTACAATGGTCTGACCCCTGAAGAAAGGGTGTCACTGAATGTTGCTGTAGGAAGTGACTTTCTGGGGAAGAAGCCCAGCATATCCAAAAAGATCATTGAAAACGTGGCCGAGTTGCAGGCCGACACCGACTATGACAGATCTGATAGAGGATATGCTAAGAAGGCCACCAACGAAGGGCCCTCTGTTGAATCCAAAGCTCTGGAAGCTATCACCACTCAGATTCAGAAGATAGCCACTAATGTCAGACAATTGAAAGAATCATGTGGAAAAGGGAAGAAACAGGTTGAGAAAGTCATGAAATGTGTCACCTGCGGAGAAGGTGGGCACGGGGTTGATAACTGCATTTACACCCGAGCTGACGAGTCAAGTGAAAGTGAATCTGAAGCAGAGGACATTGAGAACGTCTCTTTTGTCAACTTCAAGAGACTGGATTACCCTAGTTTTAACTATGGCAACAAGGATGCGGACGAAAACTCTCATCAGCTGAATAACCCCACCAAGCAACTGCAAGGTTTTGAGAAAAGGGGCGGACAAGGTCAGTTCACCAGAACTACCACTTTCCAATCAAACAAGGCAAACTTCCAAGGGCAAGGAAAGTACCAAATTCGCCAAGCAACTAATCCTAGTCAATTCTAGGGTCAATCTAAGGTGCAAAGTCAAGACAAGAACTTGAACCAACCAGATTTGGTGGGTCAATTGTTCGATTTTGTAAAAAGACAGGATACTATCAACAACCAGCTAGCACAAAGCGTGTTGTCCAATTTAGGAGTTCTAAATATGATGCAAGTTCAGATGGCATACATGCAGACTCACCAACGCCAAATAGATCAACAGTTGGTCCAGATGGCCGAGTTAATAAAGAATCCCTCAGGTAAGATACCCTCCAACACTGAATCTGCTAAAATGGCGATGTTGAGATCAGGGAAGACAATAGAATGCCCTGAAGAAGCCAGACCCAAGGAACCTGAACCAAGGACTGCAATAGAAAATCCCATAGAGAAGGAATACCAACAGGCTCATGTCAGGAAGCACTACTACAGAAATGGCTTATAAAGTCACTTTTCAAGGTGTCGGTTGTATACATAAACCGACACCTAAACTCTACAGTGTCGGTTGATAACATAAACTGACATCCAATCTATGAAGGGCGACCAGACACGGGTACCGCTTTTATTAAGTGTCGGTTACTTATTAAAAAACTGACACCTAAAAGTAACCGCCAAAAATAAAATTTCTAGCGAAAAAAATTGCCTCCAAAAATTGACATACAGCGTCGGTTTTTAATGGAGGAACCGACAACTAAAGATTTTCTGTGAGACAGAAATTTCTACAATTTTAGTCGTCGGTTTTGTGACAATAACCGACGCCATTGTATTTTCGCGCTATTAACCGCAAAAATTTTCACCTCCCTTTAGTGTCGGTGTTTTGTTGTAAACCGACAATAAAAACATTCAGTGTCAGTTTTTAAAAAACTGACACCTAATGTTAACTTAAATCGCGCAAAAGAGCCCGACTCTTCCCCTTACTCTGTTTCATTCATTCTCGTGCTCAGGGTTTGGTCCTTCGACGATTTCTCTTCCGCCCGGTGCCGCTCCTTGCCTGCTGCTCTCCCTTCCGCCGACGCTCCTCGTCGGCGCCGCTCGCCGCCTGCTGCTGCAGTTTCTCGCCATCGCCTGCTGCTGCAGTTCCTCGCCGATGCCGCACGCCGCCTGCTGCTGCAGTTTCTTGCCACCGCTCCTCGCCGCTGTCCTCTCCTTCTTTGCTCTGCCGGTGCCCTCTCCTTCTCTGCTCGACGTGGGTGCCTCTCCTTCTCCACCCTGCTACCAACAGTAGGCCTCCTCCTCCTTCTTCTTCTTCTTCCTTCTCCCTCTCCTTACCAACAGCAACCACGGTCGTGTGGGCTGGCACGGCCGTGGCTGTGTTGCCCGATCACACGGCCGTGCTACCCAACACGGCCGTGTGGTTGGCCAACACAGCCACGGCCGTGCCAGCCCACACGACCGTGATTGTTGTTGGTTATTTATGTACTGATTTTGTTATGATTTAATCATCTACTTAATGTTCTAATCATGTTCTATGATAAGCCTTAGTTAATTTAATATGCATACTTTGTATGTAAGACATAGTAATCGGGTACTGCTGTATATCCAAGTAAATTACATGTAACTAATCATGACATAGCTAGATTTTAGAATGCATACTTTGGTTAAATGTACTGCTGTAATTTTTGATCAAGTGATGATATGTAAATGTAGCAATAAGTTAGTAAGGTATCAATGATAAGTCTGTTGTAATGTGATGCAAAATAGTTATTGTATCATGCATATCTTAATACTTTTTTGTTTTATAGTTGTATAGGGTGTTTTATGTGTGACAAGTCTATTTTTTAATAGTTTAGCTATAATCATTGTTTTATAGTTGTGTTATAAAATATTTGGGTGTTTAGTATGGTTATTTAGGGTGTTCAGATATGTATAAAGGTTCCAAAAAGTATAGTATATATATGCATACATGTGCATTTTTTTATAAAATTGTATAGAAAATCAAAACCCGTTCTTGGTGAGAATCCTAATCACCCTTCTTGCTTAATGATGAACTGTAATGCACACATGTGACATGCTTGGAATGTAAATGATGAACTTTTCCCTAAATTGCCAATCATGATTTTAAAGACATCAATAATCACCCTAACTTGAAGAACTAGGATTTTAGGTATAAGAATGACAACACATTATTTGTTGGCCTAGAAATCCGTCCAAGATTTACTCATTAGGAGTAAATCTTGGATAGTCCCCGGTTTGGGACTGTTCTTGAACACCTAATCTCGCTTAGGATGTAAGTGTATAATGTGTATTGGGTTTTCAAGAAAATTTCGGCAGCATTTCCCCATTCGTTCTCTAAGTACATATGTACTTGGAGAACAGCGGGGAAATGCTGCCGAAATTTTCTTGAAAACCCAATACACATTATATACTTACTAGTGAGATTAGGTGTTGAAGGATGGGATAGGTGGTACATCTACATTTATTATATATAAGAATGACATCACATGTATTTGTTAACCCTAGACCGTAATCTTTTTGTAATATATACTTGTTTTCTCTTTGATCATAGAGCTTTACAATTTTGTTGTGATATATACTTTGTTGTTATAATGTGAACTTTACAATGTGAGCTTTACACTTTGAATTACTACTTTACAATGTGAACTTTACAATTTGAATGTGAATTTGCAGATGGCTGACCATTCTCCTGATGACCGTGCTGATGACTACCGTGAGGGTGAGGACATCAATGCACCGCCTCACAATGTAAGTTTTAAAAATATATCATATATTTATATCTATATGTCCATTTATAGTTATATCTTGTAAATGTGAATTATTTTGTCAAATTTTAGGTTGATGATGCACAGGTACCATCTGAAGCACTTGAGGCACTTGATCAACAACACCAAAAAGTTGACAAGAGAAGGGGCATCACTATGATGAAGAAGTTAATTGCGCAAAAGGGCAATGGACCCAAACTTGTTGTGGATTTCGATAATGCAGGAAATGCATGTGGTGTGAATCGCAATTCATTTATTTCATATCTTGGGTTTGTTACTCGTAGCCATTGCGGTTGTCACTTAGATTCTTGGCATAAAGTTTCTAAGGACAAGAAAGATTTAATATGGAGGGATTTATGCATGAGTTATTATTAATTTGCAATTCTATTTTGTAGATTACTAAATTTTTGGATACTAGTTAATAGCAATTCTATTTTGCAGAGTATATTTGAATTGGATGAAAAGCTGCATCGTAAATGTGTGATGCAACGTTGTGGGAGAGTCCTAAGGAACTATAGGACAAATCTCACCAGAGAATACATAAAAGAAGTCGACAAGAGGAAGAAGACAGCCACTGAACAGTGGAACTTCCTGGACAAAGAAGAATGGGATGTGTTTGTCGCTTCAAGACAAACTGATGAATTCAAGGTATTAGGCGTCAGTCTCAATCTCATTAATTAATATATGTTGTATTCACTTATTCAAGATTAACATTTAGTGTTACTAACCAAATCATTAATTTGCATACTAAATAGGCCCTCAGTGAGGCACAAAGATCAAGGCGTGCACTGAATGTGCATGACCACAGAATGGGTCCAAAGGGGTATGCAGGCGTTCGCCAAAGACTACAGGCTGAGGCTACTGCTGCTCAGTCTACTGCTACTCAGGAGTCCTCTACCATAGGTAGCACACCTCTGCCTCACCATGATGTCTGGATAGCTGGGAGGCAAAATAAGAAGGGAGAAATAACTAAGGCCGCAACTGCTGAGGCGACTGCAAAAATGGTAAAATACAACTCTTACAGCAATCATTAGAATATTGATTATTTGTGTTGTTTACTTAAGTACAAATTTTTGTTTTGGCGATTAGAGGGAGCTGCACGAGCTGAGGAAACAAGGAAAGTTCATCCCTGAGGGAACAAAGGATGAATTGACAGTTGCTCTAGGTAACCCAGAGCATCCTGGACGTGTTAGGGCTGCAGGCGCTGGTGTAGGCATCAAATCTTTTTTTGGGTCATCCCAGCGCAAACATGTCCCAAAAGCGGGACTTTCATAAGAAGAGATAACATATTCTTTCTTTATAATGTTACTGTAAAAGAGAATTCAAAAATTAGAATTTGACGTTTCTTTTATCCATGTATAGGTGGAGAAGCTATTTGACAGGAAATCGAAGAAGCAATGAAAAAGTGGCAGGCATCTCAGACTGCCACTTACCAGACAATACCTACTGCAGACTCTACTCCTACTCCTACTGCAGAGGTTGGGAGTAATCCTGTAGAACCACCACCTAGCACATCCATTGTAAGTATTTTTATGACATAGTAACTAGTTTTTTAATTCAAGATGATACGTATATATGAAATTGTAGTCGTTTCAAAAAAAGATGGTATGTATATATGTATATAACATTCTTTACACAAAAATTTGTAGGGGTTGAAGCCATGCCGTCTAAAAAGTAAAGAATATGTCATGGCAGAGGCGTCAGCTTACCCATCCCTACCAGGGGAAACGTGTCACGGGTCTCCAGTACCAGCTGGTTGGATTCGGGTGAGCCCGATACATATATTCCCCAAGTGGATGGATCTTCCACTGCCATATGCCCACCCAGATTGTGAAACGCTTGGTGAGGCAGTAGGCGGAGTGATATTGTGGCTAAAATCGGATGTCTTCTTTACTGATAAGGTATGGTTACATTAAGTTCAATTGTTAGTGTGTGTATATGCTGGCAGTTGATCTGAAATTATATATATATACAGGTTAAAAAGAAGACACCCACAGCATCTAGGCCTCCACTTCCACCTTCTGCATTACCTAGTTGGGTTCCACAGGCACTACCTGTCCCGTTAGGTCCTAACTGTAGGGGTATGGCAGTATGGTTAGGGGAACATGATATAAACTCCCCTATAACTGTTTCTTCTGATTCAGATTCTACAGGTCAGTCATACGAAACAAAACTATTTATACAAGATATATTGGAGTTGTTTCGATATGATTGGCTAAATATATCTGTGATAGAGCTATGGATAAGGTGAGATATTCTTTATACATCCATATACCTTGTGTATGATCTGGTGATCTGGTTTCTTATTTATTAATGCATGCATAATTAATACATATTTTGCAGCTACTTAGACAACATATGTGCAGATTTTGGATTCGAACATGTAGGGTTTTTGATTCCATCCTTGATTAGTCTAGTAGCTAAAGACCCTACATCAGTTCAACAATACTGCTGTGAGTTTTTTTTTCAAATTTTGCTGTAAAAAAGAAGACGATGATAATGGCTCCATTCAATGTAGAGTAAGTTTACTTTGCTTATTATAATTTGGACTTAAGAAAATTACATTTTATTGTGGATTTTGAGTTATTAATTTTTAACTTTTTTTCCTCTAGGGGTAGGCATTGGGAGTTATTGGTTATTGCCCCCGAGACGTTCACTGTGTATTATCTAGATCTTAAGGGGGGTAAATTGAATACAAGATTTGGACACATAATCAAAATGGCAATATTTCGGTGAGAAATATTTCATTTTTCATATCTGTTAACATATGTTATTACATTACTATTTAATTGCAATGTTCTGTGTTACATTAACATGTAGGGGTTTTGAGGAGTACAAAAAGGCTGGAGGAAAGGTCCCCACAAAAAAGAACCAGCCAATAATTTGGAAGAACGTGCAAGTAAGTTCCCGACTGCAATATATGTATATATTATTTATGTGAACAATGCTTAATTAGTTGTATTTTTTAATATTTTGTATGTTTGAATTTATAGTGTGCTACACAAGACAACGGATGGGCATGTGGATACTATGTCATGTGATATATGCACATGATTATCAAACATGCCGTACTGGATATCGAATGTATTGCTCAGGTATTATATAGTCTCATTAGATAATATGATCGAAATATATCAATCTTATTTATAGCTCATTAATTATATATATACATCATTCTCTTTACAGGTGTTTAAAGCTGACCCCATTACAGGAAAGGACTTACCAAATGTTAATGCTCCCTATACAATGGGAAAATTAAATGAAGTAAGAGAAGAATGGGCAACAGCCATACAATTAGTGGGGGCTTTAAAATATAATTGGGATCCTGATAGCGAATAATGACTAAACAATGATACTTTGTAAATGAATTTCTGAATTATAATATATGTGTGAATGTTTCTACATGTCTGGATGTTTCTACATGTGTCTGAGTGAAAATGAATGAAAGTGTTGGTTGCTATATGAATGTTTCTACATGTGTGAATGTGAATGAATGGAACTACAGATTGCTAGCATGTGTGAATGTTTATAAATGTGTGAAAATAAAATGGAACTGCAGGTTGCATTGCTAAATGCATGTGCTACTTTTTTATTGTTAATTTTGTAGGTTTGCGGCCTGTTGTCGGCTGATATCAATGGATGTCATAAAACCTGTAGTTCATAACTGAACTGAACATGTTTCTCATCCTGCGACCAGCCACAGCAGGTCTGCAGACTGACAGGAAAAAAAAAACCAATAGGCGTCGGTTATTTGTTAATAACCGACACATAATGATATAGTGTTGGTGTTCCTACAATAAACCGATGTCTATGTCCTTAACACCACAGCCGTGGTGGACAGCATGGCCGTGGGGCGAAGATATATGGTGTCGGTTTTTTACTTATAACTGACACTGATAGTGCCCAAGATGGCGCCCTTTCTGTAGCGCGAAGGGTTTGGGCGTCGATTTTTAACTAATAACTGACGCTTATAGTCCCATGATGGCGCGTTTTCGGTGGCGCGTGAAGAGTTTGGGTGTCAGTTTTGGAACCGACGCCTGATGGGTGGACTTTTAGTGTCGCCCACATAGGTGTCGCTTAGAAACCGACACTAAAGGCTTTAAATAACCGACACTAAAGGTAGATTCTGTAGTAGTGAAGCCAGAACCAAGATCTATGGAGGACCTATTTGGTAAAAGAAGTCCTTACTCTCATAAGTTTCCTTTCTCTTACAAACTGATAAAGGCACATCTTAAAAAGCGTTACGAGAGGTTTATGGAGTCAGTAAAGAAGCTTCACCTCGAAGTACCTTTTCTGGATGCTTTAGAGGAAATGCCGACCTACGCCAAGTTTTTCAAGGATCTAATAACCAAGAAGAAAAGAGGCGGAAGGATTGAGACAGTGCATCTAGCTAGTATGTCTTTTGCTTTTGTCAAAGCGGATTTACCCAACAAGAAGAAGGATCCAGGGGCTTTCACCATTCCTTTTGTTGTTGGAGATAACATCGAGCAGAAAGGTCTTGCTGATTTAGGGGCAAGCATCAACCTTATGCCCCTGACCCTCACACAACGTTTGGGTTTGACAGATATGGTCAAGACCAACATGAGGATTGAATTGGAGGACCATACCTTCAAAAGACCTGTAGGTGTTGTTGAGGATGTACCGATCCGTGTGGTAAGTTTCTTCATTCCTTGCGATATTGTGGTCATTGGTACTGTGGAGGACCCTAGCTGTCCTATCATCGTTGGACGCCCCTTCTTGGCTACAGGAAGAGCGTTGATTGATGTTGCTAAGGGAATAATTACTCTAAGGCTCGGAAACGATCACTTAGATTTCAAGGTAAAGGATGCTATGAAGGGACCGTCCCTAATAGAGTCGGCTTACTTTGTAGAAAGATACAACCAGTTTTGTGAAGAGATGGAAGAGGATATCATAATGGTGGATCCGCTTGTGAGAGCGTTAAGCAATAAAGATTCTGATTCTGAAAATCCAGAGGTTGTCGAGTTTCTCAACTATCTAAATCAGTTTGATGAAGATTTGAGCGACGAAGAAGAGGTAATAGAAACAATTAAGTTTGCTTCTCTAGAGGAGGCACCGGAAGAAAAGGCACCCAAGGCTAAACCAGAGTTGAAACAACTACCTGAAGGTTTGAGGTATGAATTTCTAGATCAAGAAGAGAGAAATCCAGTCATCGTTAATGCCTATCTTACAATGGATCAATTGGAAAAGCTCCTCTAGGAGTTGAGGCTCCATAGGCAGGCTATAGGATACGTGGTAGAGGATATCAAAGGCCTTAGCCCTGTGCTATGTATGCATCGAATTAATTTGGAAGAATCTGCTAAACCTCTGGCTCAACCCCAGAGAAAATTGAACCAGATGCTAAAAGAAGTTGTTAAGAAAGAAGTAATCAAACTTAGGGATGCAGGGATCATTTACCCAATCAGTGACAGTAACTGGGTGAGTCCGATCCATGTGGTACCAAAGAAAGGAGGCATAACAGTAGTAAAAGGAGACAAAGGCGATGAAGTGGCAGTTAATACCGTCACTGGATGGAGGATGTGTATAGACTACAGAAAGCTGAACCAAGCTACAAAAAAAGATCATTATTTACTTCCTTTCATTGATCAAGTTCTGGAAAGATTAGCGCATAATGACTATTTCTGCTTTTTGGATGGTTTTTCTAGGTTTTATCAAGTCCCTATCTTACCAGATGATCAAGAAAAAACCATGTTTACCTATCTCTATGGGACTTACGCCTTTCGAAGAATGCCTTTCGACTTGTGCAATGCTCCCACAACATTTTAGCATTGCATGATATCGATGTTTTCGGATTTTTTGGAAGACATCGTGGATGTTTTCATGGACAACTTTTCTATCTATGGAAAGGACTTCGATGCCTGTCTGAAAAACCTATCTCTAGTCTTGCAATGCTGTGAAGAAAAGAGTTTGCTCCTGAATTGGGAGAAGTGCCACTTTATGGTACGTGAAGGCATCGTGCTAGGGAATAAAGTCTCACGAAAAGGGATCGAGGTAGATGTTAGTAAAGTTGAAGCTATATCTAAAATACCTCCACCGAGGTCTATAACTGGAGTGTGGGGTTTCCTCGGGCACACCAGATATTATCGAATATTCATAAAAGACTTCTCGAAGATCTTGAAACCATTGTCAAGTCTTCTGGTAAAGGATGTTGAATTCAATTTCTCTGACGATTGTCTAATTGCTTTTCAGGCCTTAAAAGATGCCCTTGTCTCACCGCCTATCCTTCAAGCTCCGAACTGGGAGCTACCTTTCAATATTATGTGTGACGCCAGTGACTATGTTGTAGGAGCAGTCTTGGGACAAAAGAAGGACAAAAAGCACCATGTAATTTGCTACGCCAGTCGTACTCTGGATGAGGCTTAGGTAAATTACATGACTACAGAGAAGGATATGCTCGCAATTGTTTTTGCTTTCGACAAGTTTAGATCTTATCTTATCAGAATGAAGGTGAAGGTCTACACAGACCATGGGGCAATAAGATATCTTATGCAGAAAAAGGATACCAAGCCCAGGTTGTTAAGGTGGGCTTTGTTACTCCAGGAGTTCGACCACGAGATCATTGATAAGAAGGGTGCGGAAAATGTAGTCATAGACCACTTATCAAGGATCATAGTCGAAGACCAGAAGGAACCACCTATTAACGACAACTATGCTGATGAAGCCTTGCTGATGGTTAAAACCAAAGATGAGAATTTGCCTTGGTTTGTAGATATTTGTAATTATCTTGCCTGTGGAGAGTTACCTCCTGATATAACATACAATCAAAAGAAGAAACTCTTTTCAGATGTAAGGAACTACTATTGGGATGACCCTCTCCTCTTTAGAAGATGCGCAGACAACCTGTATAGAAGGTGTATCCCTGAAGAAGAAGTCCCAAACATTCTAAAAGAATGTCATGCCTCTCCATATGGAGGACACCTGGGGAGTGAAAGAACTGCCACCAAAGTGATGCAATCATGGTTTTACTGGCCCTCTTTATTCAAGGATGCTACAAATTATGTAAAAGTTTGTAAAGAATGCCAATCGAAAGGAAATATTGGAAGAAGAAATGAGATGCCTATGGCTAATTGGGTCGAAGTCGAGATCTTTGATGTATGGGGAATTGACTATATGGGTCCATTTCCCCCATTAAAAGGATATCAATACATCTTAATCGCGGTAGATTATGTGTCTAAATGGGTGGAAGTTGTTGCCACCCAAACGTGCGACTCCAAATCAGTGATCAAGTTGTTTGAGAAGACTATCTTCCCTCGTTTCGGAGTGCCTCGTACTGTAACAAGTGACGGTGGATCACATTTCGGGGAAAAATAGTTTGAAGCGCTCCTACGAAAGTATGGGGTTAAACACAGTCGCTACACCCTACCACCCACAAACTTCTAGGTAGGTGGAGGTTTTGAATAGACAGATCAAGCAGATTTTAGAGAAGACTATCAGCCGCACGAGGAAAGATTGGTCGATGAAGCTTGATGATGCCCTTTGGGGCTATAGAACTGCATATAAAGCACCCATTGGAACTACCCCTTACAAATTGATTTATGGAAAATCCTATCATCTACCCTTAGAGCTTGAACACAAGGCTCTTTGGGTGATTAAGTTCTTGAATATGGATCTAGAGAAGGCAGGAGAGAAGAGATATCTAGAGCTACAGGAGCTCGAAGAACTGAGAATGCATGCCTACTAGAATGCAAGGATCTATAAGTAGAGGAACATGGTGTGGCATGATGCCCACCTGAGGAAGAAGGATGTGAGTGAAGGTGACAAGGTTTTATTATTTAAATCCTCTATTCGTCTTTTTTCTAGGTAAGCTGCAAACAAGGTGGTCTGGACCCTTCACCGTACCAAATATATATCCCTCAGGAATGATGGAGCTATATGATAAAGATGATCCATCCAAAGTTTTTTTGGTGAACGGGCACAGAGTAAAAAGGTTCTATGATGATGAAGCATTCGTGAGAAGAACAGAGATAAGTTTGCAGGATGTGGAAATAGCTGAAGGCGCAAAGTGAAGGATCTAAAACTGTCGAGCTAACGATGCTAACTACAACGCTCCTCGGGAGGCAGCCCGAGTTTTTTTCTTTTCCTAGAATAGGACGTTATTTACTTTCCTGCAAGAAAAACACTATGAACATTATGATTGTAATAAGGCTCGAGTCAGCACATGCGTCGCATGCTCTGATTCTTCTATTTTATGGGCCACCACTCTGTTTTATGAGCATTGATGAGTAATACTATCTGAGGCCAGGAACTTCACCTTAAGCCAAAGATGTTTTACCCATCAATTGCTTTTTCCTTCGCTTAGTTTTTGGTTTTTCATCAAGTATCTTGTTCTGGAGCCTTGTATCGGGTAATGGTGTATTACTCCCTGGCCAATATCGGGCAAGAACCTGAGCACATTGCGGGACATGCCCTGACGGGCTAGGTGTATTGGGCATCACACCTCAGCCATGAGCCATGTCGGACGATACACTCGAGCAGCGAGCACCCGTATCGGGCGGAGTGAGTAATAACCCTTGATTTGATGGATGAGACTGCTCATCTCGGGAATGATTTGTCTCTTCGCCCAACATGTGCCCCTGTTTTACCCATTTTACCCTCGATCTGGATTGTTATATATAGTATGGAGGTTCAACTGTGTTGGGCTACTGCATTTACTTTTCATCTACTCCTGTATCGTGTGGTAATTGCTCTCGTTGCTCCCGTGTCACGCAACCTAGCTTCTGCTCCCGTGTCGTGCAAGATAACTTCAGATAGCAAAGGTATAACCAGACATCCGTATCGTTTGGCTTGCCTGACACGACCCTCATCTCCCGCATTTTTGTATCAGACTCATAGCCTTAGTTGGTTTCTTTGTATCGCCCGACACATGTCTGTGTCGGCTGTGTTACTTTTGACTGTATCGCGCAACACGTCTATAACGCGCGCTTTCCAGACACCTTATATCGGGCTAGTCCCCTGTCGCCCAGTCTTGTTTTCCTTCGTGTGTTGGGCGACACCTTTTATTTCAGAGCGACCGTATCAAGTGCTTCGCATCACATGGCTGTGTCGCCCGGCACACCTTTATCTTTAGACGTATCGGGCGATGGCCCTGTCGTTCAGATTTTCGCATGTCACCCAGTCTAGTTTCTCTTCACGTGTTCCTTCCGACAGGTGACACTCTTCTTTAGGATGACCGTATCGGGTATGGACCTACGACGATTTTTTAACCGAACTTCATATTGCCCGACACGAGCGTATCGGGCGACCATCATATAGTTCAGTTTTGAAGCCCGATACGTTGGTGTCGGGTAGCTCTTGTATCGGGCAGAACCTTTTGGCTTATCATGCATTCAATGTTCTTTTAAAACACCAATATCGACTTTGCGTTTTTACCTACCTGACATCGGGTTAGGTGAAACATTTAGATACTTAATAAACTTGTCTTATGATAACAGAAATGGCCCGCACCAACAAACCTATTGTTCAAGTTGACAAACATGGTTGGAGGATTTCCACCGAGGCCACAACTGAAGTTACGATAGTCGGGCAGAAACGCCTAAACCCCGAGGCAGCTGGGCCATCCATGCCCAAAAAGAGACCAAGGACGGAAGAAGTAACAACCCCAACAATAGTTTCAACCGCAGCGGCAGAACCTATGGATCATACACCAGGCAAGTTCATGCCTAGAGATAATGAGCACGGGCGTTGATACTCAGAACTAGCAACAAAACTCTACAGGCTGAGTAGATTATGCCATCAGTCGTCCTTCCTTCAACTAGGCATTTTCGACAGGCTTGAAAATGTCCTAGCTGTAGCAGGGCTGAGGAAGATCTACTTCATCTACTCTGCCTCCTAAACTGAACTCACCAGGGAGTTCATGTCATCTCTCCGTCGGGTGTAGAATAAACCCGAGGAAATCGAAGAATATGGCAGAGCAGACAGACTACAGGGGCGGCTATACAATGTCGAGCACGCCATCTCCGAGAAGCTACTCAACGAGATCTTCTCTTCCAGTGAGGAGGAGAAGGAACTTCTTAACAATGGTGCAAGGATCACCGAAGGAGACGGGTTCAACCCCGTGGAGCTCTGGCGGCTGGCGAGTCATCGTTCAAGCCAGGAAGTAAGGTGGCGGTGGTGCACTCTTGCTTCTGGAGAATAGTGCACAAGCTTGTGGCATGCCTGCTCTTTAGCAAGAACGAATCAAGCAACATCTACACCGAAGAACTCCATCTCATGTGGCACATGATGGAGGGCAATATGATCAACTTGGGATGTTTCTTGTTGAATAGGCTACACCCAATAAAGGATGCCACCAAGGAGTACTGCATGGGTGGGATCGTCAATCTGATTGCGGTCGGGTTAGGGTACTCACGGGAACTGTGCAGTCTCTCAAGGAAAAGGGGTGACGAGAAGATCGACCTCAAGTTCCTCATGAGGGCCAGCATCATCAAGAAGGAGGGGCGAAGCTACTTCTATAAATTCACAAGAACAAACACCCTCCTTCCGCTTCCTAGCTGTGCCAACTACGATGCAGAAAAGCTAGTCTTCACCAGCGCAGAGATTGAAGCAGTGGCAGTCGAGCCGCTTACGCCACCACCACCAATATACAAGAGAGGGCGACTGTGAGAGGAGAACCAATTTCTCTCAAAACTCGGTAGGATAAATCTTCAACAACTCCTGCCGAGCCGCCCACTACTCCAGAGCCACTGACGACAGCCATTGATAGAGTTGTCGTCGCTCCTACCATCCCAACCAAGATCATGACAATATCTACCATGGTTGAAGATGTACAGGCGATCGTGGAGATCGCCGAGACAACCGGGGCAGAGACAACCATACTAGCCCCTACAGAAGTTGCCGCGGAAGAGACAGTCGCAGCTCCCAAAACTCCTGTGGTGCCCTTAGTGGCAGAAGAAGAGATGCAGCCAGACGCTAGCAATGAGGCGTTTGCCGAGATCCTCGAGATGGAGCTCGGGGTTGTGCAGCCTATGCCAATATCACCGCCAGTGTCTCCCGTAGCAGTTGTAGAGGAGGTCGCTGACAATAGAGAGGTAGAAAAGAATCCACCCACACTACGGCCTTCTCCACCACAACAAGACGACAATGCAGAAACAACTGAGAAAGCACTTACGCCTCGCCCAGAAGAAACTACCTCACGAACAATCGAGATAGATTCTACCTCGTCGGGTAGATCCTCACGTGAGAGGAGTGTCGCGAAGATGTGAGGGAGATCTGTAGGAGCCCCTCTGTCACTCGGGAAGATGTTGGGGCACGAACTCAATCACTTATGGGAGGTAACAGAAAGCCACTCGGATACATTTACTTCACTAACCCGCAAGTTTTCTATTTTCCAACAAAGGCTTAATAGCCAGGAGCGGCAACTGCTGACTCTAGTTGGCCTCCCTGGCCAACTAGAGGCACTCAATGCCACACTACAATAGGCCCTCCAATGCCTCGATGTGATCGACGAGAGGATGAACAGGAGGGACGATCACCCGCGTCCAAGGCAGCCGAGGAGATCTCCGTCACCTCCTGGCTCAGGCTCTCAACGCTCCTTGTCAGCATCCTCGCCAAGATCGTCGTCCACTTCCTCCTCAAGTGGGCCATCCCCAACTCCCGAGGAAGGGATGCTGCAAAGGTCAACCAATGGAGCTCCAGCAGGATAGGCGAGCTCCTGCGGTTTGGAAGAAGCAGCTCCCTCAGTCCCCCTAGACAAAGCTGAGGATAACAATGAAGCAATCAGTGTCGGGGAGGACTCTTCTGAAGAATCTGAGGGAGAAGGGCGGGACATCTATGCTGCCAAAGAAAGACACCCCCCCAGAGGAAGAAGCTCGACGGCAGATGAATTCTCTATGCCGTCAGAGATACCTTCCTTTGAGATGGCTGACTTCGACAGAAGGGTCATCGGATACCTATCAATCAGGGACCAGAAACTATTGAACAAGGTCCTGAGATCGCAGGCTGATGAAGAAGACGTCGTCTAGAGCGATGGCTACTTCTCCGTACGATGGGGAGCACTCAAAAGCATGTTTCGCTCGCCATCTGTCGTCGGAAAGAAGTTGTTTAGGGTCCTAAAAGGTGCAATAATAGAGAATATCAACACTAGGACAGGTCGGCAAACAATATACAATGCCACCCCGACCTTAGCAAGAAGATTGTTGATGGGAGTACTAGACTCCATCATGGTGGCCAACATGCTGCGACACATCGAAGAGCACAACACGAACATCATGTTGGCCCCGTACAAGCACCACAACATGTGGTTCCTATGTGTTGCATACCTCTGGAACCATGACGTCCAGCTCCTTAGCTGCTGCAACAAGGAGGTGCCATGCTCAGGACTTATTTTCAGTCACCCGGAGGATAAACATCTCAGGCTTCTACTGCTGCATCTTCTCCAAGCCATCAAGTTAGGAGTCCAACGTCATAGCGGCGTTTGGAACTTCTTCTCTATCGGAGACTTCCCCATCCAAGCAGAAGAGGGAAGTGGAAATAGTGCCTTTATCGTCTTGCGCGCCATGGAGCTGCTCAACATATTCGGATACATAAGGCATCTCCAGGGCCAAAACTTCTTCCATATCAGGAGCACCTACTCCTTGTTGCTAATCAAGGACAGGCGCTACTTCCAAGACGCAGGGGTACCAGAGAGGCTGCTGGACAGTGATCAAGCAGATGAATCTTCACAACCCAGTAGCACTCTAGAGAAAGAAGCTGAGATAGAAGCAAACATCTACGAGGCAGGCAAGCGGTTAGAAATCCTGCAGGAAGTACACAGAATCGAAGACCCAGCTTCGCCTAAAATATCAGAAGAAATGATCAACAACTTCGATCGTTTCTTGTTCTCTACACTCACGCAGGAGCAGGTCAATGAAGTTCTTCTGAAATTAGCTGACTCCACCCCGGCAGACGTCATCTACAAGGAAGGCAGTGTCATAGTCTCGGTTGATGACTTGAGGGACATGGTAAAAGAAGGAGGATGTTTGGCGATATCTGTGGCGGCTGCCTACATCCAGACACTACAGAAGAAGTTTGAACAAGCATACATAGCTCATCCAATGTTGTTCAATGACATCTGCCTTGCCGATGAGACAGGAGCAAAGCAATCCTTTCTGGAAGAGTTGCAGCGCAGGGTTCCACACTCAATCTTCCTACCCATCCTGCACTACAACCACTGGACGCTCCTGACGATGTACACTCGCCAACGGGAAGGAATCTTCTACAACAGCTCGGACAGCAACAAAGATCATCCAGTGCAGTGTACATCGACGGCATTGACATCCCTCGAGCGCTTAGTACGAAAATACTATGACGAGGTGGCGGCACTGATACAACCATTCCTAGAGATGGCAGTGAGAAAATGGCATGAGCTCCAATTCTGCCACCACAGTCCACAACAAATTCCTTTATCCAACGACTACGACATCTTTGTGATGGAATGGATATCAAATGAAGAGACGCCTGACTAGCTCCACCACATCAACTACCACAGCAAATGAGGAGAATATGTGTGGGAGCTTCTATCTGGCAAAGGCGCGCTCACCAGCTAACCCTCACTGAGTTAACATTATCCTACCTTATCTACTTCACAACTCTGGGATAGAGTGTGGAGTAAGTTTGTGGGGGGATTCTATGTACCACTGAGGGAGGTACTAAAAGCCCTTCGAACTTCACCCCTTTTTGTTCTTTTTGTTCTTTTTCTATAACATGTGTACATATACTTATACATGCCTCATGCAAAATTAATTTTTTTTTGCTTATTTTGTCTCCATACATATGTACAACGACACTGTATAGTAAAAACATGATACGACTTCTTGCCAGTTTGTTTTCTATGAGTCCAAAGAGGTGCAGGTTTTGTTATGACTTTTTGAAAATGCAGCCTCAAACAACAAAAGACTATGACTTTCCATGCCAAAAATTTCAAAAAATAATCTCGCGACAGCTAAGAGACGTTTATGCAGAAGGAAAAAGCTTCCCAAACAGAAAAAATTTCTCTTGTTTTCCCTTAACCCAACAAAATCCCAAAAAGAGAGAATAGCCTTATGAGAGTGAATAAAAGCATGAGAGTTGTGCCAAATGAAAAAAAAAATACATACTTGTTTCCCAAAAGTACCCATCTTTAGGCATGGTAGATCAGTGGTACGTAGGATGTGAGCTCTAAAGCCAACTGGCTTGGACTGCAAGGACCACTTGCCCGCTAATGGACCCGTACCTGGATGGACTGATGAGAAGCAAGAAAAACCCAAAAAAGCCTTAAGCCTACCCAAACACACAACTTTCTGTTCCTAAAAGTTGTTTGGTCTGAAAGCTAACTTTGAAATCATGCACCCAAGTCTCACCGAAGCTGTGGAGAAAGATTTTGCTTAAATAAGGCAGGAAAAGTAAAGTATGTTGTTTGTGGTTGGGCATTATTCTCTTTAAGACATCTCAATACTCACTCAAACCCTTTGTCTGGAAACTATACCGGTTAATAAGAAGCATCACAAACAAAGTTTTAAAAGATTGATTAAGGATAATCAAAATGTTAAGTTTGGGGGAGTTGATAACACCAAATTTTGTGATGTTTTTGACCATTATTTCATTGTCAAAATTGCCCTTTTAAACTGTTTTCCTCTCCTTTTTGTCATGTTTTTGAATAAACAGGCCACGCTAAGCTCTTATCCCAATTTTATAATCTTTTGTAGGGTTTTCCTCGTTTTTCCACTCTTTTATCAGCAAAAAGCCCGTCCCGGCCCATGAACGCGTTTTACCTGCATCGGCCTTCCTACCAGTCGGCCTATACACTCACACCTCACCACAACATCCAGAAATGATTGCTACACGACACGGGTGTGCCGCGCAAGAAGGCTCTGATGAGCGACACACCACTTATCTGACAGGGAGTTGTACTCGCCATGACTACCAAAGGCGATACAAGCCACCCATCGGCAGGCGCCCACCCGACACGATGCCCGGTATGCTTGCTGAATGACACCCACTGTGTCGGGCGACACGCGCGATGAGCATCCCTAAAGCCACGCTAATACAACCGATGGAGGACATGTGGCGCTCGGAGAACGCAACTTCTTCCAACTGCTGCCTATAAATAGTAGCTACAGGACTTCGATGGGACGGGTCGGAACCTCATGAAAGTTAACTTGGGAAAGCACCTGGAGCTAGCATGTCGCGTCCCAGAGGTGTACCAGGAGATACTAGGTGAGCACTTCCCCGACCCGAGAGGGGGGGACTGGTTCACTTAGAATCCGTCTCGGTCACCGCAGCAGCCCGATATCGACCAGAACGACCACCCGATATGAGGAACTCGATACTGTGAGTGGTCTCTGGACCGACACGATATAGAGCCCGATACGAATAAACCGTTACGATGTGTCGCCCGAGAGGGTGGCATCCCCACACAGCCATATCGGGCATGAGTGCTTTGAACGATACGTCATCCCATCATGGCATGTCGCCCGACAGGGGACGCCGCCCGACACAGGCGTATCGGGCAAGGCTCCCGCTCGGTATCTGGCTAGAGGGACCTTAGGGATCCGCTGTTGCTTGTCGATCTCCTAAATCAAGGAGGTGACACATATCTTCCTTTTTCAGTCATTTACTTTCTTTATTTATGCAATGTAACCAAACCCTTTTATATAATGCTTATGGTAATGTAATTAGAGAAGTTTTAAATATTTGTTGCTTTATGTTTGGTCCATTTTTGTTGGATGATTGCTTGTTTAGCATCTGAACTCTAGCTTGTACATTGGATCATGTTTTGACTAGCTATCGAATTGTGGCTCTAGTGTTTGGTTCGATTTGGGAGTATGAGATTACCCAGGATCGGAGTTGCCTCAGTAATCTTTCCACTCTGACCCAAGTCCAGCAACCTTGAGAGAGGTGTTGGTGCTTAGTTAGAGGTACCCTCTTTGAGAGAAGGGGTATTGGATGTTCCTTTTTCCGCTTGTTTTACCAAAGTTTTCCTCCTTCATTCCTTACTAAAGTAATAGTGTTATCTCATCTGGTTCTGTTGCGCTAAAACCCTAAAAACTGATAAATGTCAAAAACCTTAATTTTCCTTGTAATTCCAGTTGGAGATAGTTTTCTTTTATTTTATCAATCTTCACCTGTAGTTCCCTTTGGGAACTTTATCTTCACCTTACCCTTGTCAAAGTGTAATGTGTCGATTCTGTGTTCTTAACACTACCACCCTTGTCCCTGTGGTTCGACCTCGATCGCTACTTCAGACCCCATCATCATTGCGGAGGCCTAAGAGTCAGGTAATTTAAAAGTCCGACTACTTCAAATCTGATCCTTTTGGATGCGTGATTTAGGCCGGTCAGTCGGAAGACAATATACAACGCCACCCCGACCTTGGAAAGAAGGTTGATGATGGGAGCATTTAACTTTGTTTCAGTGGTCAACGTGTTGCGGCAGATTGAAGAACACAACATGAACCTCATGTTGGCCCCATACAAGCATCGCAATAACTGGTTCTTGTGTGTGGTAGACCTCTAGAACCATGACGTCCAGCTCTTCAGCTGCTGCAATGAGGAGGTCCCACACTCAAGACACATCTTCGCTCACCCGGAGAACAAACATCTCAGGCTTCTCCTGCTACGTCTTCTCTGAGTTATCAAGCAAGGAGTCCAATGTCATAGAGGCATTCGGAACTTCTTCTCTATCGGAGACTTCCCCGTCCAAGCAGAATCAGGAAGTGGGAATAGCGCCCTTGTCGTCTTGCACGCCATGGAGCTGCTCAACATCTTTGTAAACATACGACATCTCCAGGGCCAAGATTTCTTCCATCTCAGGAGCACTTACTCCTTACTGCTGACCAAAGACAAGTGCTATTTCCAAGATGCAGGGATACCAAAAAAGCTGTTGGATAGTGACCAAGAAGATGAATCCTCACAACCCGACAGCACTCTAAAAAAAGAAGCCGATATGGACGTAGATCTTAACGGGGCAGGCAAGCAGTTAGAAATCCTACGGGAAGTATGCGGAAATGAAGATCCCGCTTTGCCTGAAACCTCAGAGGAAATGATCAGCAACTTCGACCATTTCTCATGTTCTACACTCACACAGGAGCTGGTCAATGAAGTTCTCTAGAAGTTAGCTGACTCTACCCCCGCAGACGTCATCTACGAGGCAGGTAGTGTCATAGTCCCAATGGACGACTTAAGGGACATGGTGAAAGAAGGAGGATGTTTGGCGATATCAGTGGCAGCCGCCTACATCCAGATACTACAAAGAAAGTTTGAACATGCATACATAGCCCATCCAATGTTGTTCAATGACATCTGCCTTGTTGATGAGTTAGGAGAGAAACAATCTTTTTTGGCAGAGCTACAGAGCAGGATTCCACATATCATCTTCCTGCCTATCCTGCACTACAACCACTGGATGCTCCTGACGATGTACACTCGCCAATGAGCAGGAATCTTGTACAACAGCTCAGACAACAACAAAGATCATCCAATACAGTGTACATTGACAATGTTGACACACCTCGAGTGCTTAATATGAAAATACTATAATGAGGGGGCGACGCTGATCCAACCATTTCTAGAGACAGCAGCGAGCAAATGGAACGAGCTTCAGTTCTACCACCACAGTCCACAACAAATTCCACTATCCAACGACTGCGGCATCTTCATGCTGGAATGGATATCTAACCAGGAAACACCTGACCAGCTCCACCACATCGACTATCACAACAAATGCGTAGAATATGTGTGGGAACTTCTATCTAGCAAAGGTGCACTCACATGCTAACCCTCACTGAGTTAACATTACCCTACCTTATCTATCTCACAACTCTGGGACAGAGTGTGGGGTATGTTTGGGGGGTACTATGTATCAGTGAGGGAGGTACTAAAAGCTTTCCAAATTTTACCTTTTGTTCCTTTTCCTATAAAATAACATGTGTACATACATATATACATGCTTGATACAAAAATTTCGCATATACAAAATTTTGCCTCTATATAATTGCACAAAGACACTCTATAGTAAAAACCTGATACGACTTCTTTCTAGCTTGTTTTCTTTGTGTCTAAGGTGGTGCAGGTTTTTGTTATGCTCTTTCTGAAAATGCAGTCTCAAAATGACAAAAGACTATGACTTTCCATGCAAAAAAATCGAAAAATAATCTCACAACAGCTAAGAGATGTGTATGCAGAAGGAAAAAGCTGCCCAAATAGAAAAATTTTCTCTTGTTTTCCCTTACCCAACAGAACCCCAAAAAGAGAGAAAAGCCTTATGAGAGTGAATAAAAACATGAGAGTTGTGCCAAAATATATATATATATACACACTCTTTTCTTTCCAAAAGTACCCATCTTTAGGCATGGTAGATCCGGGGCAGTGGTACGTAGGATGTGAAATCACTGCTCTAAAGCCAACTGGCTTGGACTGCAGGGACCACTTGCCCGTTAACGGACCCATACCTAGATGGATTGATGGGAAACAAGAAAAACCCAAAGCATTAAAACTACCCAAAAACACAACTTTCTATTCCCAAAAGCTGTTTGGTGTGAAAGCTAACTTCAAAATCATGCACCCAAGTCTCACCGAAGCTGAAGAGAAAATTTTGCTTAAATAAGGTAGGAAAAATGAAGTCCATTGTTCGTGATCGGGAAGTATTCTCTTTAATACATCTCAATACTTGCTTAAACCCCTTTTTTGAAAACTATATCAGGTTAAGAAGAAGTATCACAAAACAAAGTTTTAAAATTGATTGAGGACAATCAAAATGCTAAGGTTGGGGAAGTTGATAACACCCATTTTTGTGGTATTTATGGCCCATATTTCGTTGTCAAAACTTCCCTTTTAAACTATTTTCCTCTCCATTTTGTCGTGTTATTGAATAAATAAATCACACTATGCTCTTAACTCATTTTTATCATCTTTTACAGACTTTTCCTCACTTTTCCATAGAAAATCAACAAAACGGCCCGTCCTGGCCCACTTACAAAGAATCGGCCTTTTACTAGCCGCACGACACGTCCACTACCCATCACAGATGCTGGACGATAGGGGTACAACTTGACACGGGCATGTCGCGCGGTGCGGTCACTGACGGGCAATACACCATTTACTTGACAGAGAGCTCTGCCCACCACGACTAATCATCCTGTTATGGCATGTTGCGCGATATGAGCTACTCACTGGAAGCAACCGCCTGTCATGCCTGATACCTTCATAACCCGGCACATGATAGCCAAGCTATACCGGACGACATGCATGCATCAATCATCTCCGAAGCCACGTATGCGGAGCCGATAAAGGGGTATGTGGCGCCTAAAGATCCACAACTTCTTCCAACCGCTGCCTATAAATAGCAGCTACAGGACCATGATGGGACGGGTCTGAACCTCATGAAGGCTAACTTTGGAAAGCATCTGGAGCTAGTGTGTCGCATCATTGAGGCGTGCTGGGCGATACTAGGTGAGCACTTCCCCAACCCGAGAGGAGTGGGAGTGGTTCACTTGGAATCTGTCCTGGTAGCCGCAGCAACCCGATATCGACCAAGGAGGCCACCCGATGTGCTGGGTTCCTAGATGGGCCCCTGCCTGAGACGGCTCGCCTCTACACCCGATACAAGGAACCCGATACCCTAAGTCATCTCTTGCCCGACATGATATCGGTCCTGATACAGAACACCCGTCATGGTGTGTCACGTAAGAGGGTGGTATCTTGACCACGACCGTATCGGGGAGGGTGCCTTGACCGATATGCTTGTCTGTCACGGCATACCACCCGACAGGGCTGGCCGCCTGACATGAGCATGTCGTCCAGAGATCCCACTCGATATCGGGTTAGAGGCACCTTAGGGGGTCTCCTGTTGTATGTCACCCTCCAAAATCAAGGAGGCGATACCTATCTTCCCTTTTTCAGTCATTTACTTTCTTTATTTATGCAATGTAACTAAACCTTTTATGTAATGCTCTTGCTAATGGAATTAATGGAGTTTGAATACCTATTACTCTGTGTTTGGTCCCTTTTTGATGGATGATTGATTTTTAGCATCTGAACTCTAGCTTGTATGCTTGGATCATGTTTTGACTAGCTATCGAATTGTGTTTCCCATTTCAACTCCCTCGAGAGAGGTGTTGTAACTCTAGCGTTTGGTCCGATCAGGGAGTACGAGAGTACCCAGAGTCGGAGTTGCTTCAGTTATCTTTCGACTCCAACCTAAGTCCACCACCTTTGAGAGAGGGTGTTGGTTCTTAGTTGGAGGTACCCTCTTTGAGAGAAGGGGTACTGGATGTTTTTTGCTTCCGCTTGTTATGCCTAAGCTTTCCTCCTTCGTTCCTTACTGAGGAAATAATGTTATCTCCTCAAGTTCTATTACACAAAACCCCTAAAAATTAATAAATGCCAAAACCTTAATCTTCCTTGTAACTCTAGTTGGAGATAGCTTTTTCTTTACAATGCCTTCTTGTGGTATTTTTGTTCCCTTTTATTCTTTTGTTTTACCGACCTTGATCTATCATTCCCTTGGGAACATTTTTTTTCTTACCCTTCT
Source organism: Alisma plantago-aquatica (assembly GCA_963693085.1). Classification (NCBI taxonomy): domain Eukaryota; kingdom Viridiplantae; phylum Streptophyta; class Magnoliopsida; order Alismatales; family Alismataceae; genus Alisma; species Alisma plantago-aquatica. The sequence continues at coordinate 642,608,023 of OY856409.1, read as the reverse complement.
TTTATCGGAGTGTAGAGTGTTGATTTTGCGTTCTTAGCACGACCACCCTTGTCCCTGTGGTTCGACCCTGATCACTACTTTGGACCCCGTCATCGTTGCGGGGGCCTAAGAGTCGGGCTATTTAAAAGTCCGACTACTTCAAATCCACTCCTTTCAGATGCACGATTTAGGCCGGTCACAAAGATATTTTTAACTGTACATTTATTTCTCTCAAAGAGACAAACATGTCCCGTTTAAATCACATTAAATAATTCAATTGTGCTTTATCTATGGGTGGAGATGAATATTTCCTACTTGGTGCATCTTCCACTACATTAGCTTTTCCTAGATGATAATCAATTGTACAATCGTAGTCCTTGATTAATCCCATCCAGCGATGTTGTCTCATATTCAACTCGTGTTGTGAGAAGATGTACTTTAAGTTTTTATGGTTTGTGAAAATCTGACACATTTCTCCATGAAGATAATGCCTCCAAATCTTCAACACATGGACCACTGTAGTTAACTCTAGATCATGTGTTGGATAATTCTCCTCATGTTTCTTAAGTTGTCAGGAAGCAAAAGAAACTACATGATCACTCTGCATCAGCATCATCACACATCCTAGACCATTCTTAGAGGCATCACAGAAAACAATGTGTCCCTTTCCCTGCTCAGGTAAAACCAATACAGGTGCACTAGTCAACCTTTATTTCAATAACTAGAAAGAACGTTGACACTTGTCATTCTAGACAAAAAGAACTTCCTTCCTAGTCAACCTAGTTAGGGGTAATGCTACATAAATGAAGTCTTTAATAAACCTTCTATAGTAACCTACCAGACCTAAGAAACTGTGAATCTCAGTTGGTGTCTTGGGTTGTTCCCACTCTAAAATAGACTCTACTTTTTGTGGATCAACGTGAATTCTTGAAGCAGATATAATGTGTCCTAGAAAAGACACTTCTGACAACCAGAACTCACACTTGCTAAACTTAGCATATAGCTTGTGTTGTCTCAACGAAGTTAAGGCTTGATGAAGGTGTTGTTCATGTTGTTGACCATATCTACTCTATATCAGGATGTCATCTATGAAGACCACTATGAACTGGTCAAGGAATGGCCAGAAGATTCTATTCATCAGCTCCATGAATGCAGATGGTGCATTAGTTAGTCCAAACGACATAACTACAAACTCATAATGACCATACATTGTCCTAAAGGCTGACTTAGGTATGTCATCCTCCTTGATACGTAAATGATGATATCCTGACCTTAGATCTATCTTAGAGAACACTATTGCACCATGCAACTAGTCAAACAGATCATCTTTCCTTGGTAGAGGATATTTGTTCTTTATAGTTACCTTGTCAAGCTATCTATAGTCTATGCATAACCTCATAGACCCATCCTTGTTTTTAACAAAAAGAACTGGAGCACCCCATGGCAATGTACTCAGTCGAATGAAACCTTTCTCAAGCAACTCCTACAACTATTTCTTGAGATCTTCCATCTCAACAGGCACCATCCTAAAAGGTATTTGGGCTATGGGTTGCGTACCTGGAATTAGATTAATCTCGAAATCAATCTCTTGAGGTGGAGGAATATCTAGAAATTCTTCAGAAAACACATCCTTGAATTCCCTGACAATAGGAACTTCAAGAAGACTAGGACTTTCTTCTTTGGTATCAACTACATGTACCAAAAATGCTTCACATCCTTATCACATCAATCTCTCAGCTACCTTTATTGAAACTAGATATGTTGGAAGAATCTTTATGTCCCCCTAAAATACCCATGTCTCATCATTGTCTGTAAACATAGCTTGCTTGGAACCACAATCCATAACAACCTTATACTTTTCTAGGGTATCCATCCCAAGAATTACATCACACCCATGCATCTTAAGTGGTATAAGATCCACCTAAATGATGTGTTCTGAAAAAGAAAGAACATAAAGAGAACATACCTCCACAACACTATAGATTATCTGCTCTACGACTGACAGTCATATTGCAGTCATGAATCACTTCTCGAGTGATAAAGGAATGTGTAGCACTCAGATCAATCAAAATAGATATGAATCAGGATGAAGACATATCATAATGAAACAATTCCATCTGACCTTTCATGACTCGTGGATTGACTACTACCTCTGGCTGATTCATAGCATAAAATCTCATTGTTGCCTGTTTCCAACTCCGTGCTCTGTTGTTTTGTGCAAATGAACCTGCTTGGGACGCCTATCCATGTCCTTGTGTGCCACTACTAAACTGTTTCCTTTGAGAGCCTTGTTGACTCTGCCTCGATGGTTGGGTTACCTCCATGTCTCTAATTAGACAATCCCTTATCATATGTCCTATCTGCCCACACTTGAATCAATTTTTGTCCTGCTCTTCTCTAGATGGTCATATTACTGACATTGATGTCATACTATGGGCTCCACTTGGCAGAAGCTACGACCTCTACCCTTTCTTGACGTCCACTGTGTCTGTGCATTGAACCTCTATGGTGCAAATGGTGCAGGAAACCTTGGTTTCTTGAAACCTCTAGACCTCTATCCCTAGAATTGGGTAGGTCCTTTCCTACTGTTAGCCTCATGTTTCTCAATCACAGACATCTCTATCCGCCTAATTGACTCCACAAAGGTGGAAAAGCTCTCTCTATTTTGTAAAGCAGCTATAGCAGTGGATAACTCAGCATTCATATCCTTCTCAAAACACTGAATCCTCTCCTCCTCTGTAGTAGACATGTGTGGACAAAACCCTAGAATCTCCATGAACTTAGCTTCTTACTCACTAATCTTCATCGGTCCTTGTTTAAGCCGCTCAAACTGTGAGATTTTCGCATCCAGATAAGTCATGGGAAATTATCTACTGATAAATTCACGTCAGTACTCCTCCCATCAGAACTCAACACCCGATCTTTTCTCTTCTTCAATGGCCCACCAATGGCCAGTGCTTCCTTTTAAAAGATACACAACATGCCTAAATTTATCAGTTTCTGTGATGCTAAGGATTCTAGAGGCTTTTTCCAACTTAGTGAGCCATAAATCTAAATCTGTTGGGTCAGCTGTACTAGTATATTTGGTGGCTCCTACCCAATGTAACCGCTCAAAGGTCTTACCAGACCCATGTCCCTCATTGGGAATTGGTGCCCTAGGTGCTGGTGCTGGCATCTAGTCTTCCATTTGCATTATTTTTGTCATGAACTGTCTGAAAAGAGCATGAAAGGTTGGGTTTTCTAGTATGGCTTCATCAAGATGGGGATTCTCAGGCACTGATGCCTCTCTAGCCTATTCCCTTTGACGTGTATTTTACTACGTGCTAAAAACGCAAGTATACGCGTCGAGTAGTACAGGCCTTGTGAGGCCCGAGTCGAACACAGGGATACTCGGAAATGTTGGAGACTCCTACTAACTATTTGCGATCAGCTAAGCCGAATAACAAATTGGGGTTGTTGAATAAAATTAAAAGAAAATATAAATAAAACAAAGCAAACACTTGATTAAAGGTTAATTTAATCAATTCAAAAGGATATATTTAGGATTGCGGTTTCACCGCGGGTTTTCATTGTATTAGATTTCATATAATGCCTCAATCTTCTCTCTCTATCCGGGTAGTGGACTGAAAACAAAAGTGCCCACTGTCGTGGTGCAATTCACTACTTAGGTTTAGGTCGGTTCCACCGTCGTAGTAACCTATCCCCTAAACTAAGTGCATTACGAACGATCTCTCAGTATCCACCATTAATTTTACACCACCTTGTTCAAGGGATTTATCGATTAATGTAGGTTTCGTCTCTTTTCAGCCGTTAATCCTTCTGTCGAAGTGATTAAGGGCATTAGATTATTATTATGGTGATCAAGCATAACAATATATGGAGAAAACGAAGCTATACCATGGATTTAAGAGAGAAAATATGAATTACTATTATAAACTTGTCATACAATGAATTCCCGGGCTACTCCCAGTCCTAAAGATGTAGGGGATTAGCCCCGCATGTTCATCTCACACAAGTACATGGTAGAAATAAGGGAAATCATATGAAAAACGTGAATTGAATGAGAAAACCCTTGAACGGAGAAGAACCGATCGATCCTTTGCGTAGAACACGTGCTTTCCCGCCTCTCGATGGTAAAATCCATCTTCGGCAGCGTCCGGATTGACTGGTATGAACTTCTGGCCTCCGTTCTCCTTTTTCTCGCTCCTCGGCACTTGTGCAATAGCTAATCCGATCCCCCCCTTGTCTCGGGCGGCCGTCCTTAGGTATAAGTCCCTAATTAGGTCGCTAATTAACTCCAGCCGTCCGATTGAGATCATTAGAAAGCAAACTCATATCCTACGGCGTCGATACCATCGACACGAGTCGATGGTATCGACCCGCTGCAGTAGCGGCTGGCTGCAAACCCTTCCTTTGTCGCACCCGACATCATCTCGATACCATCAACTCGGGTCGATGGTATCGACTTCCTTTTGGCGTCGGTTTTGTCATTTTGTGACGTTGTAGCCTCCATGTGTCGATGGTATCGACTTGGTGTCGATACTATCGACTGCTTCTTCACCAGCAATCTGAAGACGTCTCGATACCATCGACATCAGCGTCGATGGTATCGACTCTTTGCTGCTCCTTTCAGCTGGCAACCTGCGGTCTTGTCGATGGTATCGACTTCCGTCGATGGTATCGACGGAAGCAAATACTTGTTTTTTCCTGAAATTCAAAGACAAGATCAAATAAATCCACACAAATAATAATAATGTGATAATTAATGCTCAAAAATGATAAAACTAAGGGAATTTGACATAAAATGATGGCAAAGACCAAAATGGATGAATTATGCGATACTAACCATAGAAATGACTAATTAAAGCATAAAACACATATAAAACAGGTCTATAATTGCGACTCAAAATCATCGCATCAAACTCCCCTAATCTTGAACATTGCTCGCCCTCGAGCAACTCATCCTTAGAATAGAATTGCAAATGTCAACTGAAAAACAACAAACCAACCCAACATCCCATATGACTCCCATTGATCATTCACAAACCGGCCTTCTCTAACCACAGAACAGTAATTACCCTAAAGGCGACAGTAATCATCAATAAAAGAAATTAACCTCCTAACCGATGAACACTATCACATAAGGCAGTTAACATAATAAAACTCGCTGATTCATCATTGGTGCATCTTGTGATCGCCTATACTACGTTGCTCGCCCTAACTACCATCTACATGGAAGCAGTTCTCCTGATATTCATTAGTGAGGAGAAATTCACGGTGGCCTACCAATCCGAGCAACGGGTGGATGAAAATGGGTGGCTCATGGAAGAACGTGGAAGTATTGTACAGTTTCAACATGCATATACAAGAATGTCCTATATGATGCACATGCACATTAGAAATGCCCTAATGCCTAAAATTGGGTGGAATGATGCATGCACTAACCATCCATATCAAAATGAGATGGATATCTAGTCAAGCTACATCATGTACTCAATTATCCTGAAATGCAAGTGATATTACGTTCCTTTCTCCTTCTTTCACTTTCTTCTAAATTCTTTTTCTTTTCCTTTTTCCTTTTATATTGCAGATTTTCAGCTTTTTTTTCCAGCCCACATATCCATAATTTCTTAAAGATAAGTTTATTGAGCTATTTTTATCATTGATCAGAAATTTTTGCACTATTTAGAAGGTATGGAACAATTAATTCACCATTGGGGAAAAATTGAGATACATGATATACTTTATGCATGAAGATCATGAATGCAACTACATGGCATGCACCTAAAGGTAATGTGCATGATTCACTATATTTTTTTTCTTTTTATGCAAACATATGGAAAATACCAATGCAAGTCATATCTAAATGCTATGCACACAAAAAGGAATTAAAACTGCACTTTACTTCCAATTCTTAGGTGGATTATAGAAAAATGAAGTGGAACGATCACAAGACTAGATGACTGAACCTTAGAAAGATATTATGTGTCCCTCCTTACTGACCTGTGTAGTAGTTTAGAGGGTTCTCTCTCTTACATCCAATTAAGGTCTCATTACCATTTGGTTAGGTTAGGCTCAAACAACCATTTCCGTCCACTTTCATGAATCATTAGGAGTACAGGTATGAAATGTTGTTTTAAAGTTGACATAATCAATCATTTTCATAGGATGTGTTCCCAAGGTCAAAACAAAACAAGCTATCCAAAGACACAAAAATTTTCAAATTTCCCTTGAATTTCCCATGCACTAACAGCAAGATGACACAACTTTTATGACATCCACAATTACACTAGATAGCATGTGGATCCTACAAAAGCTAAAATTGCAAGAAAACAAATAACAAGAGAACAAAAGCAATAACACTAAAAACTGAAAACGATAAAAGATAGAGCTGTTCCAACTACCCCCTAAGCTTGAATTCGACTATGGCCTCATAGTCAAAAACAAACTTAAAGATTGGAACAGGGATACCCGATCATTCTTGTGGTGGTGGAGGCGGGTATTGCGGCGCCTGGAAAGTCGGATCATACTGGGGCATCGGAGGAGGCTGTGGATACCCCCCAAAATAATTCTGGCTCCAGTAATGATTGTAAAATGGTTGCTGCTGCTGCTCCATCCTATGCAGCCGATCATGGATGTTCTCTTGATTTGCGAAAAGAAGGCGTTCATTCTTGAAGATTGCATGTTGGTTGACAAAAAGTCGGTTGGTGGTATCTTGAATACTGGCGTACGCAGTGGTGTGGCTGTGCTGCGTCTGCTGAATATCTTGGAGCATGTTGTACATGCCTTGCATGGAATAGGCATCCTCGCCAGGCTGTGAGGGTTGTGGTGATGGCGGCGTAGGCTGTGATGATGAAGACGCACCCGGATGCATCCGAGGACGCTTCCGGGGTGCTACTCGTGCTCGAAGAGGTGTAAATGCCTCTTCTTCCTCCTCTGCCTCGTCGTCCTGTCCGTCGTCGCCGCCATCATTGCCACCTTCTTCATCATCGGAGTCGATGGCTATGATCGGCCATCTGAAATGTTATGTGCCCGTGATGTTGAAGATGGGATCCGGTAGCGCGCACTCCTGGTACGCTTGATTTATGTGGCAATGCGCAAAAGCCACGCCAGCTCGGAGAAGAATGAGATTGGCTCGGTGTAGATGTTGCAAGTTGACCTTACTTCTCATAGAAAGAGGAGTCAGCTGATCGAGATTCAAGCCCAAGTAGAGGGCTACCTTGGTGACAAGCCCCCCAAAATGAATCGGGGCTTTTCTCGTGCTCCTCTTCACCGCCAACACTCGTTGTAGAAAGAATGCACCCCAGTTGCATTCTTGGCGCTTCAGGAGCTGATATAAGAAGAAAAGATCCGTCTCCTGAAATTTGCTTAGCGCCAGATCACTTCGAGCAAAGATGGTGGAACTCAACATCCGGTGCAATACCCGAACAAACGGGTGCTCAAAGTCGGCTACCGCAGCGTTGTGGTAGCTCACCGACCTCCCTTGTGGCACTGTCACCAACTTGGAGAAGAGAGCGTCGTAATTGGTGCGGTTATTCGGCCGCCGGTGGTCGTATGGAGAATGCATCCAATTGAAGATCATGTTGAATTGGCGAAGCATGAGGGTATAGTCACGGTTGTATAGCCGGAAAGACACCCGGCCCTTTATCCATTCACGGTCGGTGGCGACGATGTCGTTGGGCACGACGCAGACGTCAAGTGACGCCATGAACTCCTCCACCAACTCTTTGTAGGTTGGCCACTCGCCGAAAAACGGTTGGCCATCTGCATGGTACTATAACTCATCGGGCCTCCTGCTTGTACGTTTCGCCTGCCCCTACAGAACATAGGCCAGATTGGCCTCGAATCTGAGGTCTCGGATCATTTCTCGGTCCACATACTGGGTGGGTTCGATCTTCCTTTTTAAGATCTCCTCATAGATCTTCTTCACCTCTGTGGAAGGATGCATCATGCGCGGCCGTGCAACCGACCCGGGAGGAGGTGGCACAAACTCCTGAATCTCCTCTGGGTCCACACGTGAAGAAGATTCTCCAGCGACGTGAACCATGTTGGCGACGAGAAAGGGATTAGAAAGATAGAGCTCGGTGCAAAATGGAGATATGAATCTCCGCTCGGTGACGATCGTCGCTCGGTGATGCTGGTCTTCGCTCTTGGATGGCTCGGGGGAGTGCTCGGCGCAAAGGGAGGAGATCACTCTGAAGGTGTGATGTCAAATGACGTAATGATTCTCCTTAAATAGACTTGGCCGGCGCTACTGTTGGCCCGTTGATACTATCAACGCGCGTCGATGGTATCGACTTGGGTCGATGCTATCCGCCCCTCAATGGTATCGACGATCGTCGATTGCTGGATCTTGTAACCCGGATCGTTGTCGTGTCGATACCATCGACACGGGTCGATGGTATCGACGCTGCACCCGGATCGATGATGTGGAAGCCGCGATCGCCATCGATTTCTTTGCTCGGATCGGTGACATGGATGGTCGATACCATCGACAGGTGTCAATAGTATCGACTTGGCTTCATTGCGACACCGCCTTTTTGCATTTCAACCTGGAACCATGTCGATACCATCGACAAGGCCGTCGATGGTATCGAGTTGACTTAGACAAATCGGTATGAACTTCTCCAGAGATCTCGATGGTATCGACGCCTGTGTCGATACTATCGACGTTCCCTTCTCGACCACCTGTAGGTATGTCGATACCATCGACGAGGCTGTCGATGGTATCGACTCAGAACGAAATCTGTAGCCGTCAACCTGTACCCTTGTCGATACCATCGACGAGGGTGTCGATGGTATCGACTCTGCCTCAGCCTGCACAATGAACAAACGGATCAAGGTATCTTCTTTACACTAAAAATTGAACAAAAATAAAGCAACCTACGATTATAATTAAACTATCCTAATGTACCGATGGTTGGGTTGCCTCCCAACAAGCGCCCTTATTTAACGTCTTAGGCTAGACGGCTTCCGGGCATCTCATTCATCCAAAAGTGAAATGAGTTTGACCTCATTCACCTTCCTCTTGTAACTCTCCCCAAAATAGAGTTTTAGCCTCTGTCCGTTCACCAAGAATGTGGTATCACCATCACGCACTAAAATCGCGTCGTGTGGTTTGACCTCTTCCACCACGAACGGTCCACTCCACTGGGATTTGAGCTTCCCGGGATGCAACTTGAGTCGAGAGTTGAACAATAAAACACTATCTCCTTCCTTGAACGTGCGCAACTCGATGTGGCGATCGTGGATCAGTTTTGTGCGCTCCTTGTATATCTGGGCATTCTCATATGCCGTCATCTGTAACTCATCCAGCTCATTCAATTCGAACATTCTCTTTCTCCCAGCTTCATCATAACTTAGATTTAGCCTTCTAAGCACCCAATGGGCCTTGTGCTCCAACTCTACCGGTAGGTAACAAGCCCGGCCATACGCCAACCTAAAAGGCGTGGTGCCTATAGGCGTTTTGTAGGCTGTTCTGTACGCCCACAGTGCATTTAGTAGTAGGGCACTCCAGTTCTTCCTTGTGGATGCCACCGTTCACTCTAGAATCTTCTTAATCTCACGGTTGGAGACCTCCACTTGGCCATGAGTCTGGGGATGATATGGGGTGCCAATGTTGTGCTTGACCCCATATTTCTTCAATAATGTCGAGAACTTCTGATTCCTAAAATGTGTACCCCCATCACTGATTATCATTCGGGGTATCCCAAACCTGCAGAAAATATTCTCCTTCACGAACCTACACACTACAGTGGAATCATTAGTCCTTGTGGGGATTGCTTCCACCCACTTCGACACATAATCAACTGCTAACAAGATACATAAATTGGAGTTCGAGGACACAAAGGGTCCCATGAAATCTATGCCCCACAAATCAAATACCTCAACTTCCTGAAATACATTCAGGGGCATCTCCTTTCGCTTTGAGATATTACCTGCTCACTGACAAGGATCACATTGCCTCACAAAATCGTAGGCATCCCGAAACAAAGTTGGCCAATAAAGGCCGCTTTCCAAAACTTTAGCTGTCGTTCGCGAGCTGGCGTGGTGTCCTCCCGTAGATGATGCATGGCAATGATGGAGAACACTCTCGTACTCCACTTCAGGCACACACCTGCGTAAAATACCATCCCTGCATTGCTTAAGAAGAATTGGATCATCCCAAAAATAGTATCTTAAAGAATGAAAGAATCTTTTCTTTTCCTGATATGACCAATCTTCCGAGATGATCCCACAAGCCAAATAATTAACAATTTCAGCGAACCAAGGCTCTTTAGAGTTAATTTTCAAAAGTTGTTCATCCAGAAACGTCTCGGTTATGGGTATATGCAAATCTTTTTCATCCACCCTATCTAACCTAGACAAATGATCAACCACTACATTCTCAATTCCAGACTTATCCTTGATTTCAATGTCAAATTCTTGTAAGAGCAAAATCCACCTAATGAGTCTAGGCTTTGCTTCTTTTTTCTCCATCAAGTATTTTATTGCAGCATGGTCAGTCCATACAACTACTTTAGATCCTACAAAATACTGCCGGAATTTTTCGAAAGCAAACACAACGGCAAGTAATTCTTTTTCAGTAGTTGTATAATTCAATTGAGCATCATTCAGAGTTTTTGAAGCATAGAAAATCACAGCGGGCTTATTATCTACCTGTTGCCCCAATACGGCTCCTACCGCAAAATCCGAAGCGTCACACATCAATTTGAAAGGTTTTGTCCAATCCGGTGTTTGAACAACTGGGGCAGAAATCAATTTTTCTTTCAAAACATTGAATGCATGTAGACACTTATCATTGAAATCGAAAACCGCTTCTTTCTCCAAAAGCTCGGATAAAGGTTTTGCAATTTTAGAAAAATCCTTTATGAATTTCCGATAGAACCCGGTGTGTCCCAGAAAACTTCTCACCCCTTTTACAGAATTTGGTGGGGGCAACTTGGAAATGACCTCAATTTTCACCGAGTCCACCTCAAGACCTTTGCTAGACACCTTGTGTCCTAGCACTATTCCCTCTGTCACCATCATGTGACATTTCTCCCAGTTAAGGACCAAGTGTGTGTCCTCACAACGCTGCAACACTTTGTCTAGGTTATAGAGACATTCATCAAACGATGCACCATAAACTGAGAAGTCATCCATAAAAACCTCAAGACAGCGCTCTACCATGTCAGAAAATATGGCGAGCATACAACGTTGAAACGTCGCCGGTGCGTTGCATAAACCAAACGGCATTCGACGGTAAGCAAAAGTCCCATAGGGACAAGTGAACGTAGATTTCTCTTGATCCAAAGGATCAATCGAGATCTGATTGTACCCCGAGTACCCGTCTAGAAAACAAAAGTGTGATCGCCCGGCAAGATGCTCTAGAATTTGATCAATGAACGGTAAAGGAAAGTGATCCTTAAGTGTGGAAGCATTCAAACGACGGTAGTCAATACAAACTCACCACCCGGTTACCAATCGGGTGGTGACAGGTTGATTCAATAAATTTTGAGTGACAATAATTCCCCCCTTCTTAGGGACTACTTGTGTGGGACTCACCCATGTCGAGTCTGATATGGCATAGATAATACCTGCAGCAAGAAGTTTAATGACCTCTTTCTTCACAACCTCCATCATGCTCGGATTTAGACGTCTCTGAGGCTGAATGACTGGCTTGGCTCCCTCCTCGAGCCGAATCTTGTGCTGACATAGAGTAGGGGAAATCCCCTTGATGTCTGCAACGGACCACCCAAAAGCTCCTCGGTGGTTTTTCAGCACTATCAACAGTTGCTCCTCCTCTTCCTCACTCAAATAAGAAGAAACGATCACCGGTAACTTGTCTTTCTCAACTAGACAGACATACTTGAGATGCGGGGGTAGCGGCTTTAATTCCAAATCCGGCGGGCTGATAAGAGATGATTGCAGCGGTGGGGGCAGTGCACCTCAATCTTCATAGTGCCTCGCATAGAAGCATGGAAGCATCTGAAACATTTTAGCGCACTCCTTGAGTGATTTACTCCGCATCCAATCATATGTAATATTCAACAAACAAGCCTCCAGCGGTAGTTCCGGATATGCATCAACAAATAGAAATAGCAATTGCATCATCCTCCCAAGAAGGTGGAATGTCCTCATTCTCATCATTCGGAAAACCCACAGCTTTACACAAAGAAACAACCTTAGTCTGCTCCATGATACTCTTCCCATCTCCAAGATCATGTCGGCTGTAGCTTGGAAGAGACGTCCAAGTAACAGCTCATTGCCATGCTCATCCTGCATCTCCATAACCACAAAATCAGCCGGAAAGACAAATCTATCTACCTTTACTAAGACATCTTCACAGATTCCATAAGGCTTCACCACAGAGTTGTTGGCCAATTGAATAGTCATATTGCTCAGCCGTGACTCCTTCAGTCCCAACTTTTTAAATGTTGAAAGGGGCATCAAGTTGATGCTTGCCCCTGAATCACACAATGCTTCTCCAAATTTACACTTCCCGATATAGCAAGAAATGTTGAAACACCCTGGATCATGTCTCTTTGGCGGCAAAGTGCCCATAATGAAGGCACTCACTTGCTCCTTTAGCACAACGACCTCAGTATCTGGTATTTTCCTCTTCTTGGTAATGACATCTTTTAGAAACTTCCCGTACGAAGGGATTTGTTCAATGGCTTCAAGTAACGGGATATTGACTGAAAGCTTCCTAAAACTGTCCAGGAACTTCTGGAACTGTGCATCTACCTTCCTTGCCTTCACACTATTTGGATAAGGGACCGGAACAGCTTGTGCCCTTTGATGGGGTGGCACATAAGGCGTCTTTTTCTACAGTTCTTCCTCTTCAACTTGTTCTTCAATACCATTAACGGCTATGTCTTCAGCTTGCCCTGTGACTGGTGTGGGCTGCTCCTCATTGGATTTACCTTCAACTTCATCTTGCGGTGTGCTTGTTTCATCCGTTCTTGGATTCAACACTTTCTTGCCGCTTCTCAGCTGAATAACCTTAGCTTGCTGGTTCCCCTGGGAACATTGGTATTCCCCGAAAAACCCGGATGTGCCGGTTTCTTCAAACTAGCTATTTCGGCTGCCATCTGTGCCATGGATGTCTCTATGGTCCTCATTTGAGCCCCATGGCTCTGCAATGTCTGCCCAAATTGATTCATGTATTCTCCATGTTGCTTGATTTGCTGCCCGAATGTATTCATTAACTCTTGATTTTGCTTGATGACCTGATTGAGCAACTCTGTGCTCTTGTCTTCTACAGCTGGCGCGGGCTTGGCTTCCGGATCCTGCAGAAAATTGTTCGAATCCTTCCATGAGAACTGTTTGTCCTTTCTCCATGAGTAGTCATTGTTCCTATACCCTTGATGTTGTCTCATGTATTTTACTTGAGCCTCATCCTCGGACTCATTTTCTTCTTTTTGTAGTAACTTCTTTGCGAGAAGATCCATCTTCTCATTTAGCTCTCTCATTGCCTTTGATTCACTGGCGACTCGTGCTTGCTCAACTTGGCCTCTCTCTCTTTCTCCCCAAGACTGCTTTCTAGCCATGTTCTTGAGTATTTCCCAGCATCTAGTGTCTGTGTTGTTTAGAAAAAATCCCGACCCGGCTGAATCCAGATTACTCCTATCATGCTCGGAGAGAGCAAAATAGAAGATTTTCACCTGCATTTCCTTGTCCATCCCGTGATGCGTACACCTCCTCAACATACCCTGAAATCGCTCCCAGGTCTCAGAATATGTTTCACCAGCATGTTGGGTGAAATTGGGAATCTTCCAGATCATGTCGTTAGTCTTCTCAGGAGGGAAGAACCTCTCAAAGAAGACCTCCACCATATGGTCCCAAGACTCCACGAACTCATCATTTAGATTATGTAACCATTCTCATGTTTCTCCCGCCAAGGAACTTAGGAAAAGCTTGAGATACAATGCATCTTGCGGAAACCTGTCTATTTTTACCATGTCGCAGTTTTCAACGAACTGGCTGATGTGTGCAATAGGATCCTCATTCTTCAGCCCATGAAACGTGTTTGATTTCACCAAATTTATCAACGCTGGATCGATCTTATATGTCGGTATGTTGATCGTCTGCTTCTTTATAGGCCCCTTTGAAGCTGATGAGGAAGAAGCTTTGATCTTCTCCCATATGGTCTGTGGCTCGGCCATCTCTTCTGCTTCAGATTCAGAATCTACCTCTTCTTGGTACTCTTGCTCGGAATGCTCCTCGTCCTCAGGTCCCGAAAACGGAACCTCGGGTGTGCGATTGTCGTAGTCTGTACTACGTGTCTGCACCATACACAGTACCTAAAATAAGAAAATTCGAGTTCAGTACTATGCTTAGACGAGTATAAACAATTATAGCCAAATGTAAAAATATTTGAAATTGAATGAAAAATAAATTTAAAAAAAAAAATTTGTGGCCTAGAGTGGCCGCGCGTAGCACTCGAAGTGCCAACAATTCCGTCGTATCCCCGGCAACGGTGCCAAAAACTTGACGTGTATTTTACTACGCGCTAAAAACGCAAGTATACGCGTCGAGTAGTACAGGCCTTGTGAGGCCCGAGTCGAACACAGGGATACTCGGAAATGTTGGAGACTCCTACTAACTATTTGCGATCAGCTAAGCCGAATAACAAATTGGGGTTGTTGAATAAAATTAAAAGAAAATATAAATAAAAAAAGCAAACACTCGATTAAAGGTTAATTTAATCAATTCAAAAGGATTTCTTTAGGATTGCGGTTTCACCGCGGGTTTTCATTGTATTAGATTTCATATAATGCCTCAATCTTCTCTCTCTATCCGGGTAGTGGCCTGAAAACAAAAGTGCCCACTGTCGTGGTGCAATTCACTACTTAGGTTTAGGTCGGTTCCACCGTCATAGTAACCTATCCCCTAAACTAAGTGCATTACGAACGATCTCTCAGTATCCACCATTAATTTTACACCACCTTGTTCAAGGGATTTATCGATTAATGTAGGTTTCATCTCTTTTCAGCCGTTAATCCTTCTGTCGAAGTGATTAAGGGCATTAGATTATTATTATGGTGATCAAGCATAACAATATATGGAGAAAACGAAGCTATACCACGGATTTAAGAGAGAAAATATGAATTACTATTATAAACTTGTCATACAATGAATTCCCAGGCTACTCCCGGTCCTAAAGATGTAGGGGATTAGCCCCGCATGTTCATCTCACACAAGTACATGGTAGAAATAAGGGAAATCATATGAAAAATGTGAATTGAATGAGAAAACCCTTGAACGGAGAAGAACCGATCGATCCTTTGCGTAGAACACGTGCTTTCCCGCCTCTCGGTGGTGAAATCCGTCTTCGGCAGCGTCCGGATTGACTGGTATGAACTTCTGGCCTCCGTTCTCCTTTTTCTCGCTCCTCGGCACTTGTGCAATGGCTAATCTGATCCCCCCTTGTCTCGGGCGGCCGTCCTTAGGTATAAGTCCCTAATTAGGTCGCTAATTAACTCCAGCCATCCGATTGAGATCATTAGAAAGCAAACTCATATCCTACGGCGTCGATACCATCGACGCGAGTCGATGGTATCGACCCGCTACAGTAGCGGCTGGCTGCAAACCCTTCCTTTTTCTCACCCGACATCATCTCGATACCATCGACTCAGGTCGATGGTATCGACTTCCTTTTGGCGTCGGTTTTGTCATTTTGTGACGATGTAGCCTCCATGTGTCGATGGTATCGACTTGGTGTCGATACTATCGACTGCTTCTTCGCCAGCAATCTGAAGACGTCTCGATACCATCGACATCAGCGTCGATGGTATCGACTCTTTGTTGCTCCTTTCGGCTGGCAACCTGCGGTCTTGTCGATGGTATCGACTTCCGTCGATGGTATCGATGGAAGCAAATACTTGTTTTTCCTGAAATTCAAAGACAAGATCAAATAAATCCACACAAATAATAATAATGTGATAATTAATGCTCAAAAATGATAAAACTAAGGGAATTTGACATAAAATGATGGCAAAGACCAAAATGGATGAATTATGCGATATTAACCATAGAAATGACTAATTAAAGCATAAAACACATATAAAATAGGTCTATAATTGCGACTCAAAATCATCGCATCACCCTTGCACCTCCTCCTGGTGCAACAATACTTCTCTCTGCAACATGTTCTTCATGTGCTACAACCATCTTTTAACTTTACTTATTCTCCTATATGAGCAGAAGTCACTATAAGATAAATTGGAGGACACTAGAATAGACTCAACAACCTTAATCCTATGTCTCTGTAGACTCAGCGAACCTTAGGATCTGATACCAAAACTTGTGACGACCGCTATCAAACCGACAACCAAATCGTCACAATAATTAAGGAGAATAACCATTAGCAGCGGATTAATGAAAATTACTAAAAATTAAAACCATTTTGCAACAAGATCCATTACCAGGAAACTCTTAAAGAAAGAATCAATGCAATATATACATCATGGTTCACATTGTACATACATTGTACCATCTCATCTTGAGGATATCATATACCAGTTGCTTTGCCCAAACATAGATATAAGCAACATAAAACCTCAAGGCATAAAAGCGAAAATCTCAGATCATTTATAAAACCATTACGTACTAACTCCCAAGGACCTGAGAGTACAAATATGACACATAGGACTTCTATCTATAAGACACTACAGACCACACACTCAACCTAAGCTATTATTGCATGTTGTTGTTGTCCTCCCTCTAAATTACGGTCTCTACCTCCTCATCTGTGTCCACCTAAAAATGTTGGGACCAACGGGGTGAGATAAAAGTCCCAGCGAGATATATATCTTTCCGCCAACAACATTATTAATACAGGTCAATAGCATAAAACTGAGCAAGGGATCTTTTATATTAATAATCAAGATGAATCACTATTTATAAGCATAATAGAGAAATATCATCTTTTAAAGCAATGCATCTATCTATGATAGAGTAATAAATCATCTATTCACATTATAAGGAATATGAAGAACACATATAACATCTATCTATTTAAGATGTATAAAAGTAGTGTAACATCAACCGATGTTTCTGTATTCAGTCCTTAATCAAATACACTACAAGGCTGATTACATATTTACAATCACACTTATGCCCTGAGGACATGAGGTATACCACTCATGCTCCAACTGTCCACGGCTACGTAAAGCATTGGTACCATACTAGGTCAAAGGAAGAGCTGACTTCCAAGACCTCACATGTCTTGGTCAGTACGAGATAACTGGCAGTGACATCATGTGTCAAACTACAATTAGCTTGCCAGGGCATAGTGGCATCTTCACTATAGAGTTACAACTGCATCATGCACTCTCTTTAGGGAGATCACACAGAAATCCTCGGTATATTAATATTGAGTCATGGCATATAGCCATACTCTTATTATGATGAGGGAGATCACACAACAATACCTATTTGGACGTAAGGATATTTTCACCCATTACCCCCACATATTCAAAAATATGCTCTCCGAGTTAAACTCATTTCACCATTCAGAAAATTCTGACACTGAATGGATCTATGGTCAGGGCAACTGCATGATAAGGTTCCACTTGATTAATTAGGTGCATTGCAATATCTTTTAGCATCAACCAAGTTACAAGCATGAATTATAACAGATGCTACAAAGAAAGGTGTAATACATCTATCAAGTACTTTCATAATCTTTGGAACACATTGAATGCATAACACTCAGGATCTCAGTCCCTTATCACATTATTGGGGATTCTCATCCCTTAACATTATCATCATCATGATTGCTAGATCTAGGTATTCAAACCCTTAGTTCATCACTGAATATTATCACCTCTTAACACGTAACTATTACCTCTAGGTCCTCAGACCCAGGTATACATTATACTTGTTGCACAAGTATTTCATATGGCTCACAAGGCCCATTTAATATGTATCATATGAAACATCATAGCTCATACCTGGATATGCTCATCATCTCATGATATCTGCATGGTTAGTATTTCATGATAAAAACAATATCAAGTACATATCATCACCATGCAATACAAGAGAAATATAACCTTACCATTATTAGGGTTAGGGTTTCCCTTTTTAGCCGATTAGGGTTTCAAGTTCATATTATCAAGAATTAAAACCCTAATTCATAGATCCACACATATTAGGAGCATACATTGATATCATAAGTATTCAATCATACTTGTTTATTCTCATCATTTATCATTAAATGATTGCCACACAAAGTATGACTTTCTCCCTCATCCTCACTATGATATTGATTACATCATACTTTATTAAGTTGGGTCAACCCTTTTCTCAAGGTACATTGGCCTACACTTATCAAAATGCATTAAACTCTTTACATCTTAATGTATCATTTGACATAACACACTTCATGTGTTACTCAATCAAGTATATTAGATTTAAGGTGCTTCCACCATATCGGGCTAGAGGTGTATGCTTACTACCATATCATCCAAGAGGTATGTGCTTACCACCATATCGTCCAAGAGGTGTGTGCTTACCACCATATCGTCCAAGAGGTGTGTGCTTACCACCATATCGTCCAAGAGGTGTGTGCTTTTCACCATATCATTCAAAAGGTGTGGGCTTACCACCATATCATTCAAAAGGTGTGGGCTTACCACCATATCGTCCAAGAGGTGTGTGCTTACCACCATATCATCCAAGAGGTGTGTACTTACCACCATATCATCCAAGAGGTGTGTACTTACCACCATATTGTCTAAGAGGTGTGTACTTACCACCATATCGTCCAACAAGTGTGTTCTTATCACCATATTGTCCAACAGGTGTGTACTTACCACCATATCATCCAAGAGGTGTGTGCTTATCACCATATCATCCAAGAGGTGTGTGTGTATCACTTATATCGGTTTACTCAAGTATAGGGATTTGCATATCGGGTTAGACCCTTATGCTCATACCTTTTCAAACCTTCAAAGTATCAACCTACCATGTGTTGAGTGGTTAGTCCTTTTTCAACCAACCCAAATGTACAAAACAACAAGGGTGTGGGGTTCCAAGGTATAACATATTTCATATCACCATATTGGGTTTCATTACCATATCGGGTTAGAGGTGCTTCAACCCGATATCGGTTTGTACCATGATGATGTCATCATAATCAAGGTCTAGAATTTTATCCCTTATCATTCTAGTTCATGGAAAATAGTCCTATGCAACTATTAGAACTCATATAAACATCAATCATTCAAGAAAAATCAAAATTGAAAGTAGATCAACAAGTATAGAAAGATTGAAAGTGAATAATAACATGATTGGGTTCAAGTTATATAACCTGCCTCAAGAACAACTTCAAAGCTCCAAGATCCAAAGCTTCACATTCCCAAGGTTGAAGATGAACTTATCAAAAATCCAAGACTTGTTCACAACTCCTCTATATGCAAAGAATCACCATAGATAAAAACTTGATGAAGAAGAAAAGATAGGAAGAATCACAACCCAAGATTCATGCTTTTACCAAGGTTGAAGATGACCATGGCTTCACCTTAAGCTTAAGGCTCAATCTCCTCCTTGCTCCTCAACTACTATGCATAATATCTAAGAGAAAGAGAGTTGTAGGATTCAAAAAGTTTCACTAGTAGGTGAAAGGAGTGGTATATATAATTGAGGCTCATGAGAGAGAGTGTATAAGAGGTGCCATTACCTTATACTACTTGGTGACACATGTCCATGCATGCACATATATTTATGTTGACATGAAATTTTTTTGGGGATAATATAAGGATAAGATTTCGGCTATTAGTTATCTTGATGAACAAGATATTTCGACCCAACATCACTTTATTCACAAACTGATACAACTTTTCCAAGGAAAGTTGTAAACCGATATCCATCACCTTCTTGAGGTGCTTAACTCATCATGGCCTTTGTCAAGAGTTGAAAAAATTATATGGGACCTCTTATATGGCTTCTTGTCAGATAGGCACTCCCATATAAGCACTACAGCTCAATACAACTCATTTAGGGTTTCAACTATACAACTCTTCTTGGTCTTTTCATCACCAAGAATACCATCACTCAAATATGATTTAGACATGGTGCCTCTTTATTTTTCTCTCCTCTAGATGATGATAAGAGAGAGTAGGGACATTCTATAAGTGGTAATTTGCATATCAAACCTACATTTTGGGTAAACTGCAATTTCACCAAAATTGGCACACAAGGCACAAGCATTATATAAACAAGCTCCAACTTGGAACTTAGGCTTTCCAAAAGCCACCCCTTAGCATCATTCTCTATCTTATGATGATAAATAACTTGAGTCATGTTCAAAATGTGACATATTGCAATATAACCGCTTATCTTGGGTAAACTACAATTTACACCCAAACTATCATATAATGCACAAACAATTTGCAAATAAGCTCAAACTTGAAAATTAAACTCTCCTTGAGTCTTAATTAATTTTTAAAAGATTAAAAAAAGTTTATAAATAACTTACTTAAGCAAAACTTCCAGGGTTATGACTATAAATTTTTGTTTCTGTTGCATGTTCTATCGCCATAGTTCCCTACAGTTTAATGAATGACTGCCTCGATCTTCCTTCCTAAAATTCAAAGGAAAATTGTTTGCCTTTGTTTTAAACACTTCAGGAGGTGTACATATTAGTATTGTCTGGTTTAATCTTGTCATGTTGTGGGACTGTGTATCTACCATAATAAATAGGTCACCAATGTGCAATCAACAACATAAATCCCCCTCCCAAAATATCCTTTTTTCTTTATTGTTTCAACAAGAACATATTGTACATATGTAGTAAGGTATATGTCACCATAACATAGTTTGAGGATCCTTTGGAAAACCCTAGATGAAATGATTATTTTAGCTTGTATAATATACCAAAAAATGAGAAAAAAATCAATTGCAATGGTGATGTGAGATCGACATTTCCAGTTGAAGTGAATTGCATTTTTGTTTGTTCATCTAAGAGGAAGTTCATCCTTCATGCTTTTTATAAAACAAGTGGAATCTTTTTCTCTTAATAATTTGTAATGGTGCGACTAGTATGGGAGCAACATAAGGAGCTAGTACTACAAAAAAAAAACTAGATGTGTGGTAGGGATCTAATTCATGGATGGTTTATAGAGTTTGACCATATGTAACAACCCCGCCCCTCAGAAACCTCCATTAAAGGAAGGCTAAGAATATGGTGCCATTATCCCAAAATAGGATCAACTGATTTTGCAAATAATAAAAAATAATTAATAAATTCTACAACAACTAAGCTCAAAGCAGGATAAAATTTTCTTTTTGACATACCTTTCAAAAATAGGAGTTTGGAACTTTACCCAAAGTAGAGTTCTATATAATTAAATCCTCCAATATTTATTTAGATTTGTTCTTCAAATGTCACTTTAATTGTTCAACCACCTTCTTGTATTCCTAAAATGTTGACAAACAAAATGTCGGTCAGTATAAAGATTGTACTAGTGTGTGGTGTCAACCAAGATTTTGCACATATATTGTAACAACCTAATCACATCAAATATTTGTTAGCAATCAAATTTTACATTTTCATAATAACTTCCCAACCATTTTACCCATCCTATGGTATACCCTCTCTTAGGATTTAGTCCTTGTAAAGGACTTTAGCCTACCTTCTCCATCCTGAGCTTGGTACCTTTTGGGCAACCTCTCTAGGTGCCATGTAGTCTTCCCATCCATGGCTTGACCACTTATGACCTTCCCTCCAGGGCTTGGTCCTCATAAATCATAAATCATAAATATTTAGGTGGTATGCATGTTCGAGTAAGTCAAATAATTATATTGTGATAGTCCTAGTCACTTTATAGATTGTAGGAAATAAAGTCATCCAAACATTTAATTTCAAGCAATCGGTAAATCCTCAGAAATCACTGTGAAACTAAAATGAGTAATCATAAATATAAGCACATACCTAATTTGGAAGCCTCAAAGAGTCAAGCAAGATATCCAATCCAAATAGGCAGTGCAATCAACCAAGTCAAGAAAATCACACAAGCAATCTGAATCTTGAAAAGCATGTATTATCTAGTCATTACATACTCCTCATAATCCCTTCTAATGACTTGGGAATCCCTTCTTGGGTTTCTAGGTTTAATCAGGGTTTCCTTAGGGTTTTTTAGATCTATTTCTCAATCTTTACCTTTTTAGGTCAACAAACCCTAAAACAACTTTTCTATACATAAAACCCTAATTACTCAAATTATTCACATTAAATTTTTTTTATTCTCAATTTGACTTAGGATCATCGTAACTCTAACCTATACATGGTTTTTCAAAATAAAAACCATTAAAAATCATATTCACCTAAATTAGGGTTTCTAAGCCCATTAATGCACTTTCATATACATGGAACCCTAAATTAAGCCAATTATGAACAAGGATCATATTTTTAGATCTAAATTTTCCTTTTTAATAACAATAGGTTAACATTGGCTTAAAGTATCCAAAGAACATCATTAAATTCAATCATCATCAAATCTTAGGGGTTTTCACTAATTAAACAATTAAAGATGGCATCTTTACCTACTTTTTAAATTAGAAGAAAAAATAGACCTTGATTATATTTTTACTGTATTCCATGTATTTTCCTGATCAACTTTCATATATAACATGTCATCATCTGATCATCCTACAATTTATTATAATTTTGACAAGTTAAATAAAAGTTGACCAATCAAAACAAGCCACGCCATAGGGACGGACTTTTACCTTGTTTTCCACGTGGGTTGGTAGAGCCAGTCGGCCAAAGCCACCTCTACGTGTAGCCAGCTCTAGTGGCAGCCCAAGTTAGGGTGCACAATTATGTTGTTTCCCCTGCACCGATGAATTGAAATTGTGACGCGCTTAGGGTAGGACAATACTTCTACCCTTCTTCATCTCCTTCCTCCAACATGCCTCTATTTATAAACTAGCACCCAACCGTCATCAACCCCATGGTTGACTCTATGCATCTTACCTCCCCAGTAGCTTTCGAAGGCCGCCACAACTTTTCCATGACCTACTGAACTCATTGATGGTTTCCAATTACTCTACGTTGGGCCTAAGAAGGGCAGACGGTGAAGGGAGTAGTTCCAATGGAACTCAGGAAGGAGTCAGAGTTGTGGATGAGTCTTGGTGCCAAATTGGGAGAATAGAAGAGGGCCATAAGTGAGGAGGCAACTTCCAAACGTATGGGTGATCTTGGAGGGGTCGAATACCTCCTTTAAATACACACTGATCCTGATAAGATTTAACCATTCCAAAGGGGGTAAAACCCATGATATTTCAATTCAATTTGGTCTCGTGAAACTAATGGAACACTATCCATGTTTTCTCGGTCGATGTGGTTAGAGAAATCAACCAAGGAAAAAGTCAAATATTATTCCCGACTTGCCTACCAGGCGCGAGGAAGGTGACAAGAGAGCAAACATTCATTTTTGATTTGACGGTCTCCATCACACGCATCAAACTAAAAGATAATCCTATTTGAATCAAAAATTGTGACATTAAATGTTATCCTCTTCACTTTAGGAAAAATTACAAAATTCATATCTCCTAATCCACTTATCTTTTTTATCCCAAATTTTAAAGAAAAGTCTCTAACGACTTAAACTACTTGTGTCTCAAGTTTGGGACTCAAATTGGAAAGTATAAGAGACTTTTATTTATATACACGTTATCTCTTAATAAAGCATATTTTATTCATATTTTCTCTCTCTTTCTTTTCTTTTTCCTTTATTTGGATTCCTTTTACCATTAGAAACCATGTGGATTCAAAACCTAATTGATAATGGTCATCCACATCGCTTTCCAGAGAATTCCACATAGTTCTCTTATTTCTCATCATTATATTAATTTCTTTTCCTATTTATGCATTATTTGAGTTCTTTCAACTTTTTCTTTCCTTTTTATCACATTGGACTCACTAACTCATTAGGGTCCATGAAATCATATATTTAAAGGAAATATTATCAAAGAAATCCATTCATTTCACATAAATCACACAATTTTCATAATCATACATTTTATTAGAGAAATTGCATTGTAAACCATATAAGCCTAAAATTGGGGTTATAACATCCTTCCCCTCTTATTGGAATTTTTCTCTGAAAATTCCACCAAACATACTAACAATTTAGGATAAGACTTTTCCATGTCCATCTTCGACTCTCATGTGGCTTCATCCTCCCCATGGTGCTTCCAAAGAACCTTTGCCATCTCTATTCTTTACTCCTGAGCTCTCTCACCTTGGTATCTCGTACCCTCATAGGTGACTCAGGGTAAGTCATCCTCCCTTGGAGTTCAATAGGTTCAATGCTTAGCACATGGCTCGGGTACCACACATGGTGCTCCATATTAGACACATGGAACACATCATGCATCATAGTATCCTGAGGGGGTAAGGTTATAAACAAAAAGAAGCTTCACCAATCCGTTCTAAAAACTCAAACTGACCCATGTATCGAGGACTCAGCTTTCCTCTAATCTTAGCTATAGCTCAGAGGGGTCATATTTTCAAAAACACATGCTCACCCACAATGAACTGCAAGTCAGTCCACTTTGCATCAGTACACGACTCCTATCGATCCTGGGCTTTCTTCAACCATTAATCGATCAAAGAAACGTTAGTAGAATACATCATGGTATCTCTGACTTCCATAAGGTCTTCTCAATGACATCACCAAAGTGAAGCGGTGACCGACACGGACTCCCATAAAGAGATTCATACATCCCAATACTGGCTCTAGTAGTTGTTATAACAACCAATGTCAACTAGGGGCATGTATTGCTCCCATGATTCACCTTGAATGAGCACATATGCTCTCATTAGACCTTCTAAAGTCTGGAACATACTCTCTTGACTGTCCATCAGTCAGGGGTGATGTGCTTCAATCTAATAACAAGTTCTTCATGTACTCACTTCCACAACATGGAAGTGAACTTAAGGACATGCTCAAGAATACCCAAACTCAGATCATTATGCAACCGAACTATCTCTCAATATATATGGCTCAACTAGTTCTGTCATATTGGTAGTGGTCCCTAAGGTAAGGATAAGTTCTAACATGGTAAGGTGATCTAACAAAACCCATATTGCATCATGACCTCTCTCAGTCCAGGGGAAACTCACCACTATGTCTATGGTGATCAACACTCATTCCACTCGAGAGTTTCCAATCCTCTATAGCAATCCACTAGGTTATAGGTGTTCAATCTTCACCCTCTGGCATGTGTGACGTCTGGCCATGTATGCCTATAGATCCTTCTTTATTCTAGGCCTCTAAGATACCGCTACAAACATTAACCATCTTGGTAGTACCAGGGTGTATGGTGTACTTATAATCATGAGCTTCTTGCATGACATGATCCTTCAAAGGTGAATCCTCATAAACCCTAACACACTCTACTAGTGTATTTCACCACCTACTCTCCCTGAGAGGTGCATATAAGGTTTCTCTAATAAACCATTCATCTCGTCAAGCTTTGGGTTGGCTAACTAGGCAGTTACCAACTTGGTCCACTAGTATAGTTGTATATGGATGTTAGCCACACAAGTCTAGTCCTCCACTGATTGTAGGGTCCACCTAGAAACCTCTTCCAGCCCTCTCCACTGGATAGACAAGACAGTTGCACACCTGAGTTGTTCCCAGCTAAGAACATTCTGTTACCACATTAACTTCCTTGTGTGCTCAGTGATGGTGAAGACATAAACCTTCATATGCTCCACTCATTGTCTTTGTTTCAGGTTTAGGCCTATCCGAGTTAGTAAAACTTCAAGCACTTGCTTCCATCATCTCAGTTACCAAACCCAAATCTGTAACTCATAGAATCCAAAATACTCTAGATAAGTACGTCCTCATATTACCTTTGTTCATATGTGCTTTCAAACCATATTTCCAAAGTACTCTCAAAAGGGTATGGTACTTCCTTTAATCCTCAATTATCATAAAAAGGTTTCAACTCAAGTATATACCTCTCATGTCACTTTTATTCTTAGTATGGCATGTGTTTTGTCCTGTCTCTCACACCCATAATAAGATGAAATAAGCATTTGGCTGCAGTCTAAAAATAGAGTTTTCCGTTCTAAGAGTAGAGATGGTGCATTACACATCACCATTACACTTTCCAGTCTAAGTTGAACCATACTTCACGTGTCTCCACACCATGAATATCTCAATTCTATGTTTACATCCATGGAAAGGTTGTTCCCAAACAATTTTGGGTCTTCATATTACTCATATATATATAATGCTTAGTCATTTCCTCAAGGTCTCAATGGTGTCGGTACATTTGGGGTGATCTTACCCTTATGCATCTAGGGAGTGCCTCTCACATTTACCCCTTAGGCCCCATGAACTCATGAAGGTGGACAACCTCCTAACCCATGGGCCTCGAGTAAAGGTAGTTGTTACCTCCCAACCCTATGGTCTTGTGCATTTAGGGAATAGGCAACTCCTACTTCAATCGATCTTATCCCTACTTGACCTTAGTGACTTAGGATTCAATCATAAATCATGGCTAGTTTGTTGATGCTCAAGCATATTTCATCCTTGAATCCTCACCTAAATCTCTATCACCTCTCTAGGCACTTATGGTTAACCTTACATCCCTTCATAGGAAACATGGTGACCTACAAATCTTAGTATGGCCCCATACAGGTTACCTACATGGCAACTTACACTTATGCCCTCTATAGATTCATGCTCATACTATGTGCTCTTACACTTATCTCATCGAGCTCTTTAAGGTTGCCTCAAACATAAACTAGAGTTGGTGCTCACCCCAAAATGAAGGGTCCCTTCCCCGCTAAGGAGAAAGCTACCACTTGATAGTAATAGAGGTCACAAAACATCCTTGCATCCAAAACCTATATCATCATGTCTATGCATATCTTCTCTCTAGATACCTATGCACATGGCTAGCAAAAAGATAACCTATTAAACCATTCTAAGTTTCTTGGTATGTCATACTTGTTCATCATTCCTCAAGGTTGGATCAGTATCATACATGCATATGCCACTAACCGATGTGAATGGTTCATCAAACATATATCTCAGTTCAAGTGGGGTTTCCTTTTTCTCTAATAGATGGGGAGTTACATGCTTAATTCTTAGACACTCAATCTACCTTGTGAGCATCATGTGCACCAGGTACTTCTACTTCCCCTCTTTGGTCCACATACCCCAGGTTCACCTCTTATGCATCAGCTATCTAACTGCATGCTCATCTGTTCAAACATGAACCAAACCTATACAAGATATGACATATACTTCCTAACACTCTCCCACATGATCAACCCTTAAAGTCCTACACAAGGAAAATTGATTGGGTGTGGGGCCTCACAACTTGTTATCATCCCATACCTCTTCAGGGTCTATGGAACTCTCTTTCCTACACCAAAACGGTAGGCACTCATATCATCTATATGTTTGTTCAGGAAGCCCCTTTCTCTTTTCTAGGGTTTGGTTCCTCTAAAGGCATCCAAGGTAGGACAAGCCTCTAAGGACCATGCATGAGGCGACCACATACATCTACTCAGGGTTGTTTATTCTAGGCTACATCAGGCCAAACTTCTCATGATTCCTCATGTCTCAGATTCTAGGTCTCCAACCTTCTTCATTGGGGTCTCGCTCTCTCTCTAGAGCTAACCATATAACTGGTCCTACCACTAGAGGTTCTCACTTAGAAGATGGGTTAAACTCATAAGGATACACATCTATCCCTACCTGAATGAAACGTACTATCAAAACTTATGTCCGACCAAGATCATCCAAAGCTCTGCATGCCTATCTCATAAACTATCAGCCATAACCCTTCTATATTAGGACTAAATCCTATTACCAACCTTGATGTATCTCACTCCTATGTAGGTGCATGCTTCTTTCCTGCTCATATATGCCTGTTAGGGTTCCTATACAGTCACCACCAACCTTCTCACTAAAGGAGCTACCCCTCTCCCTTAACAGGCACGTCCCACCCAAGTTCAGGTCACCAAAAGCCACTACGGGTCAAGCAACTACTCATAATGTATGCTTCTTAGGTGTACCCAAAACCTCTACATAAAGCATGCAAGTCTAACCCACATACTTGCATGCATGGTCAACTATGATATCTAACTCATCATGTCTTCTCTTTCCCTATCTACCTCTTAAGGTTTTGGGTTGAGCATCATCCTCAGAGGATGTGTCAGGTCTCTTACTCTTCCCGAAGGCTTCTTACTCCAAGTCTATCCCTCTCCTCATCTTCCTACAATATGGTCTAACCTCAACATTCTCCTGGGGGTACGGAAACACAGGCCCTGCAGCCTAAGCATGTAACTAAACTCAATCTATGTATCATCATTTAGACTTATGTCCATGACATCTTTCTTACATGCTATTTATTATTTATGTAACACCCCAACCACAACAAAACACGATTACATGCTAACCAGCTGATTACCGAAAATCATGGGCAATTAAAACTGATTTACAACAAGCACCACAAGATGAAACACATAACATTTGAGCCAACACATTTCATTTCATAACATCTTTTCAGGGTGATACAACATAATTTCCCATCATCTCTTTACATGAAATAACTATTTCATATGCTGCTTTACATCAAGGTATAAAAACTGAAAATTGTACAACAATCATTATACAAGAAGCAACAAAAAACTCTCCCGAAGACCTGAGTGTATAGGGATGACACATAGGACTCTACTACTAGACACTATCTATCCCACTGGGTATGATACCTCTGCATATCATCTGTAGCCACATGATCTTCATCTCGCCAGGCACGTCCACCTAAAAAGGGTTATTAACCAGCGGGGTGAGACACACAGTCCCAGCAAGAAACATAACCCTCTACCAACTTTATAAAGATCACAGATAAGTGGTATAAGCAGATTATAGAAGCAACTTAC
Organism: Alisma plantago-aquatica; assembly: GCA_963693085.1. Lineage (NCBI taxonomy): Eukaryota > Viridiplantae > Streptophyta > Magnoliopsida > Alismatales > Alismataceae > Alisma > Alisma plantago-aquatica. The sequence goes on along the minus strand of OY856409.1, from coordinate 642,579,138 downwards.
TGAGCAAAGCTAACTTTATTAACATTCTTACCAGATCATCAGGAGGCATATAACCAGGCATTTTGTATGGAACATGATTGACAAGATAAGCTTTATAAGATCTTATCACAAGATATAAAGAATGTACATATAACTGCAAGATATAATTGGATCATCTACCCAAGAAAGGCCTCAACCAATGTTCTGTGTTTTGCCTTAAGCAATATATTCTATACGGCTGGATTATGATTTATTATGCCCTGAGGAAGTGAGTCGTACCGCTCAATTCCAACCTTCAGTTGCGAAGCCCAAATCCGGTGCCATACAAGGTCAATGGATGATCTAGACTCCACAACCTCTCCTCCTCGTGGTCAGTGCACGATAACCAACAAATTGGCCTCAGCCACAGGGTCAGTCCCGCAGGCTGCCCTTTCTCTATCCCGATTTGGTACAAGTCTCGGCACTAGTATACCTCAGAGCCACAGGCCAAATCACCATGCTCCTAAGCCATGAACGCATTCATGCTCTATCACACTGAGCCATGGGCATGTTCACCATGCTCTTATACACATCTTGAGTCTACAACCGCAGTTGCATTCTAATCCTCCTATTTTCGGCTAGGAGAAACCCTGCATATTCAACAATATGTGATCTAGGTTAATCTCGTAGGAGAACTCGTTTCACCATCACCTAAATTACTGATGATGATGGATCTATGGCCAGGGAAAACTACATGTAAGGTTCCACTTGTCATTAATTAATACATTTTAAGTGGATTGCAAGATTCAACCAAGTTATGTAACATGTAAACTAAAACACAAGTAAACAACATAGATCTCATTATCAAGTGTTACATTGTCACTCTTATTTTCAAAGACAACATTACATTTTACCACTTGGCCTCTTGCCAATCATCAAGATCCATCTCAAGGATCAACATCACTGGGACTCAATCCCATCATCACAGAATGTCACTGCCTCTCAAGGCTTACATCATCATCAGAGGATAACACATCAACTTGGCACTCAGCCTTTATCCGGTCCACAGACATTCCACATCTTACTGGGGATACATGTTATCTCATCAACAAGGATTATCAACATTGAGTGTTATATAGAACACATATTCCTCATAGCTCTTACCTGGCTATGAATTCATTGGATACACATGCATGGTTAGTATACATATCGAGAGAGATAACTGAATCACCAGACATAGATCTTTATGATTATCATGCTATTAGGACTGAAGGTACATGATTGGATCAACATCCATGATTATAACTACATGAAGCACAAAGTTTTGTCTTGTAAAAAAATTACATTATTGTAATCAAACCATGAGCATTCACTATACCCTATATCTCATGAACCCATCTTTGATTATCATGTCGTCAGGATTAAGGTTTATAGCATTGGAATATTCTTCCATCATTATGAACATATGCAGCTTAATGTCATAACTGGTGTATAAATCAATACATACTATTGATACCACATCATGGGTATCCCATCATACCCTATAACTTAAAACATATGTGCATCATCCCTAAGGATTAACTTTAAGGATCATACACCATGATCCACCATCCAACTTACTCAGAGGTTCATCTATCATTGATCATATGTAATTGTTATACAACGGTTCACAACCTATCTTGTCATCGCTCATCATGATCAAAGGTGTAAGCTCAAGAAACATGCACAGGGTTATCGGGTTAAGCACAACCCTCACTAAAGGTGTCACCTACCCTCACCAAAAGTATATAGTGGCCAAACAATCCTTCACAAAAAGTCAGTATCAGCTACAAAGCTTAAACATCACAACCCAAGGTTATATCAGACAAGGTTCATATCGGATAAGACTCGTAAGCTCCACCTGTTCTTGGTATGAGGCAAAGCATGTCGTGCTAAGAAGCCACCAAGGTCATATCGTTCAGACACACCTCAGTCCATCATGGTCAGGGGACCATCTTCTATGTAACATACCTGACCTGGGTTATGAGTCAACCCTAGGTTTTTTGCCTAAATATGTAATTAAATCCTTGTGATTAACTTTGGGTATGTAATTAAGCTTCTTAGAAACATATATTTCAGTTTTTTCTCCTTTTTATATAAAGTTGTAGCATTGTTTTGTAATACAAGGACTTATGTGCAAATTACCCAGTTAGAAGGGTTAAATTGCAATTTGCACATGTTGAGATGTTCCTCTGATGTTGAGACATCATGAGAATGATGATGGCAAGGTTTGAGGGATTTCCCAAGCTTGGGCACCAAGGTGCAGCTGTGGAAGCAATCCCGGTGCTTGAAAACCCTAAATTGGAGAAAAGTGCAATTTACCCAATTTGAGGGGTGCAACTTGTAAAATACATCATCTAAAATATCTTTTAAGACTCTTGTCATCATTTAGAGAAGAAATGATGAAGAGGTCACTTTAATTGAATAATCATATAATGAAAAACACCTTTGTGATTGAATAATCAAGGTGTATGTACAATAGCCTTTTATGTGTATGCTTAAGTTATAGGTTGATCTTCTTTGCCTTCATTTCTTGACCTTAGAAGAAGGTTTGTCCTTAGAATTAATATGAAGGGACGAGCATAGAAGGATGGAGGGACTTAGTTGAAAATATGATGAACTTATGAGTTTATGTTAAAACCTCACCCCAAGTATATATACTCTCCACCTCTCTAAGCAAGGGAACTTTCCCTTCGTTTCCTTCACTGTTCTATTCACCCAAACTGACTAAAGAGGAGTTGTGGAGCTCAGGAGGACGACCAAGGAGGGAAAGGTAGGTTTGAATCCTCCCTTTTGCTTAAGTTCATGGTTAGAACTCGAATCCAAGGTCAAATTGATGGCTAGCTCACATAGCTCTACCTTTCTAGCCATCTCTTCTCGACTTTCCTTGGAAGGATCACCTTGGCCGACCTGTGGAAACTCAAGGATGCCATTAAAAGCTTGGAGCTCAAGGAGCAAGCTTTAGGCGGGTTTTATAACTCTAAACCCATGCTTTGTTATATACATCTTGTTTATGCTTTTAGATGACAATTCTTCTTCTTCCCTACCTTCCTTTGCTACTTTGCAAGAAAATCCATGAGAAATCCTTGCTGTTCTTGAGCTAGGAGATGAAGACGTTATTTCCAAAATTAATCCACTACTGTTCACTTTACTAAACGGTCTCCACCAAGTGCTCACACGGTTTGCAAAACCGTTTGGTGAGCAAATGGTCTCAAGACCGTGTAAGGGAAAACGGTCTTCAAGACCATTTACCCGCATTGACCGAGCATGGACCGTATAAGAAATCTGTTCATAATTATGTAGGCTGATCACCCACAAAATTTGAGAGGTTAACTCCAAAGGAATCGAGAGATATAGCCTTTTTAAATCAACAAATCAATTGAATTTAGTTCTGAATTGCAATCTGTTGAAATCGCCCTTTTTGGGAAAACGGTCTCAAGACCGTGTAAGGGAAAACGGTCTTCAAGACCGTTTAGCCGCGTTGACCGAGCGTGGACCGTATAAGAAATCTGTTCATAATTATGTAGGCTAATCACCCACAAAATTTGAGAGGTTAACTCCAAAGGAATCGAGAGATATAGCCTTTTTATATCAACAAATCAATTGAATTTAGTTCTGAATTGCAATCTGTTGAAATCGCCCTTTTTGGGAAAAAGGTCTCAAGACCGTGTAAGAATATTGACCAAGCGTTGAACGTATGAGATTACTGTTCAAAATAATGTTGATTAACAACTCACCAAATTTGATGGACTAATTCCAAACGAGCTAAGACTTGAAGGGTGATTACTAGGGCAAACCCTAATTGAAATCAGTACTGAAATCTCAATGAATTGATTAAGTGTTTTTGGGTTGATTAACCCAAACGGTCTCAAGACCGTTTGGGGATCAACCAAACGGTCTCAAGACCGTGTGGGGAATCAACTAAGAACGTATGGAGGTCTGGGGTCAAGTATAGTTGACAAATTGAAGGTATAAAGATACCAAATTACATTGCAATTAAGTACTGATATGTTAATCAACTCAATAGATCCAACCTTGAACAATTTTCACTAAATTCCAAATGATGGATGGGCAAACGGTCTCAAGACCGTTTGGAACTCATCCAAACGGTCTCAAGACCGTGTGGTGACAACCCAAGACCGTTTGGAGGTCTAGGGTTAAGATAATTTGATCAATTGAGGGCCCAATTGCAATAGGTTATTGAATTAATCAAAATACTGAATTGAGACTCAATCAAGGTTCAACCCCTATCAAATCACATTATATTTTGATGCAATCTTGGGCAAACGGTCTCAAGACCGTGTGGAGTTCATCCACACGATCTCAAGACCGTTTGGGCCAAGTTTGGGCCCAATTGGAGCTCAATTGAAGGGTTCACCCTTGTGTTGATTCACATTGTTGAGTGTTGATGGTTGAACGTTGATGGACCTTAATTGAACCAACTTCAACCCTAATTGGATAACAATTGAGGGTCAATTGAGTGACCAATTGGTTAAGCATAACCCTAATTAGCTCAATCTATAAGTGGTTACCATGGCTTTGACCATTTGGAGGCTTCAACATTGATAATCATAAACGATTGAAATCTTTGAACCATGTTGGAGGTCCAAACGGTTTGAGACCAAGTGGACCAAACGGTCTCAAGACCGTTTGAGGCCTCATGGTCTCAAGACCATTTGAGACCTCACGGTATCAAGACCGTTTGAGGTCACACGGTCTCAAGACCGTGTGAGGCCTCACGGTCTCAAAACCGTTTGGACTCAAACGATCTCAAGATCGAGAGACATCAAACGGTCTCAAACTGTGTAAGCCCTCTCGATCTTGAAGTCAAACTTGCTAAACGATCTACACTCTCACACGGTTTGGGCACTCGAACTTGAAGGTCACACGGTCTTGGAGTCAACCCTAGCAAATGGTCAACTCATCCAAACGGTCTCAAACCGTTTGAGATTTTCAAAGGTTGTTTTCACTTAACCACTTGAAGATGAAAATGGTTCAATGATGCTCTAATCTAAACCCTAATGGTAACCTAGGACATTAGAGGACTAAGTGACTAATGAATTAACCCATGATGGTGATCAATGGGGTGAATTACCAAAATACCCTTGAGGGGTTCAATTGAGTAAAACCTTGTTCAAATCAAACCCTAATTACATGATAGTGGTGTTTTGGCTTATGTTAGCCCATGAGGACTTAATCCAACCTGATCTAGAGTGGTGTTATCACCATATACTAGTATGAGGAGAGAGAAAGTACCTTAGGAGAGAGAAAGTACCCTTTTTGGGTGGAAACTCAAGTAAAGAACCTTCAATACACATGAATGTGCATAATTAGGGTATGATCCACCTATGTGAGATTATGGAAACCCTAATTATGATATATGATGAATCTTAAGCTAATATGAGAGCATAAATGATGATGTTCCTCATACATGATGATGTTATGAGTTCAATTCACCATGTGATGTGAATAGTAAACCCTAATTCAAGGGTAATGACATGTGATGTGAATAGTAAACCCTAATTCAAGGGTAATGACATGTGATGTGAATAGTAAACCCTAATTGAAAGATGATGACATGTTATAGGAGTATTAAACTCTATTTGATAAGAATCAAAGAACTTATCTCTTATGACAAGAGTGGAAAGTATAATCATTGTTTTGAATTACCTTCATTAGTTGAATTAACCATGCAGGTTCTGACATGGAGGTGATCATATCCAGGTATGGATGATGATACTATATTCATTAAAGGCATATTGATAGCTTTATGAATAAGTAAAGTATCTTTATGCCTTGTCAGTGGCATTCTATGATAATAATGGGCTGTGAGAACCATGAATACCATCAAAGTGATGCTTTAGAGATGACTTGTGATGAGTATAATGAGAAATGATGATTGATGTGAGTTAGGCTTGTTACATTTAGTATTCTTCTTTTATAGATGTTATGCTATTGTTATTGTTTGAAGAACAATGTGTGATGTTAAATGAATACTGAATGTACCTAACTAATCAAGTATAATGTAGAGCCCTGATCATAGACCCATCATTGTCAGAGATCAAATGATGGTGAAACATGTTTTCCTAAGGGAACTCCTGGATCACATACTATTGAGTATGTGGGGTATATGGATGTGTAGAACCTTACATCCTAGTGTAGGACATTGATGTAGATATGTAATCCGTCAATCCTTCACTACAACCCCATACCGTATCAGTAGTAGGTAAACATGAAACCTCCTGATGACGAAGAAAACATAGATATCCGTATCAGTGGAGATAAACATGAAATCTCCTGATGACGAAGAGAGTACAGAATGCCACTGTAACTCTAGAATAGCGAAGGACCAGTTTACCCTGGTGAGCTATAATAGTAGAGACACAAGATGTCCTACAAGTGATCCTCTTACTGACTGAGGAAGGTGAAGGTCATGAGAATCCGGCTCTCTTAATGACCTATGTATGATACTGATGTGACTTCTTAGTAATCAGTTGGAGTATGAGTGGTATGCCTCATCTCCACAGGGCATAATATTGTTTGTAAAACATAATCAACCGCGTAGTATACATGTTAGAGATAACTACGAGTTAGTTGATTGATGATACACTATAATAGTGCTTATATTCTTCATGTCTCATAAATGTTGAGCTCTTGTTTATAGCTGCAACTGCTATTGAATACTTTGAAAACCTTACTGCTTAAAATATTCTTTGATGTTATAATAAAGCTTCTGGCGGAGAGTTATAACTCTCGCTGGGACAATTATGTAAAATTGTCTCACCCCGTAGACTTCAACTTTTTAGGTGGACGTCGGAGACGGAGGAACCAGTCTACAGGTGACCAGTCCCAGCAGTAGCAGCAGCAGCACCAGGAGCAGCAGTAAATCTCAGGTGGAGATTTAGCCTGCCATGTGGTGTATTTAGAGTCAGTCCTATGTGTCCTCTGTACTCTCAGGTCTTGGAGTCTTTTGTTATGAGTTCTTGAGATTTTGTGTCTTGTTGTATATAATTACTCAAGAAGTAATTATCATGAGATGTAAACAGTTTATCTCTTGTTATGAAAGAAGCTTTTATGGATTCAAGCTCTTGTTTCGAAGAGTTTTAATTTCCCGTGATTTTTGTCTTCCGTTGTTAATCGAATCGCTTCCGCTAAGTTTGAATCGTGTTTATATCGTGGTTTGGAGATCAGAGTCCACAATTAGTGGTATCAGAGCTCTAGGTCAGTTGAGTCTACAGAGGCATAGGACTTAGGATGTCGAGTCTATCTTTAGTACTCTTTCCCTATCTAATAGAAACTTCTACTCCTCAGGAGAAGAAGATACATAAGGATGACTGAGTCTCATGATGAGTATGTGGCAGAGAGTAGTGCTAGTACACCTCAAGGCGGTGCAAGGGTTCCAAGAATAGAACAGCCTGCACCAGAGTCACCAAGAGAGCCACCCCAGTTTGACCCAGCCGACATGGGTAACCCAGCTGTACAGACAATGTTCGGGCAGTTCATGAGTGCCATGACACACATAACCGACAGGATGCCCATGTCTGCACCGAGGGCACCTGTCCAGCCTGAAGCACAAGGTATCGGTAAGACGTTCGAACGACTTCGTCGTGTCGGAGCTACCGAGTACTTTGGGACTGCCGACCCCGCAGATGCTGACCTATGGTTGACAGAGTTGGAGAAGGCTTTCAGGATTCTTATTATCCCGGAAGCTGAGAAGGTTAGACATGCTGTATATCTTCTCAAAGGCAGTGTTGGTCACTGGTGGAACATGGAAGAACAGAAGAGACCTGGAGTAGAGTTCTCATGGGAAGAGTTTCGTCGGGAATTTATCAATAGATATTTTCCAAAGACCTTCTTAGATGAGAATATCTCTCAGTTTGAGAGATTAAGGCAGGGCATGATGAACATTAGCGAATATGAAGCTAAGTTCATGGAGTTGCTGCGGTTCTGTCCGCACATGGCTGCCACAGAGGAGGAAAGAATCAGAAGATTCGAAAAGGGTTTGAATGTTGATATATCAACCCCTGTGTCTGCCTTAGAAAACTGAGAGAGGTTCTCTACCTTCATTGAGTCAGTCCGAAGGATATAGAGATCTATGGTTGAGAAGAGGCATACCCAGAAAAGATATCCACAGTTCTAGGGTTCTTCATCTAGGGATTTCAAGAAACCTAGATTCTCTGCACCTAACCCTCCACCACCCAGATCGAGTTCTCAAACTCAATGGTCACCAAGCAGAGGTAGAGGACGGAGTCAACCGCTTCAAGGGACTCGAAGTTCTGCATCGATGTCAGTTACTGGACCACCCTGACCACAACAACAGGAGAGGAGTTGCTACAACTGTGGTAAGGTGGGACACCTGATGAAGGATTGCCATTCTAGGCCTGTCAGTCTGACACAACCTCCGAGACAGAATCAACAAGGATCTCAGAATAGACAACATCAAGGAGCAGCTCGAGGACGTGGACAAGCGTCTCAAGCTGGATCATCAGCACCACCTCAACACCAGGCGACAGCGAGGTTCTATGCTATGAACCCACCTGAAGCAGTGGTCAATCCACGGGTAGTGGCAGGTCAGATGAAACTTTTATATTCTGATATGTCTACATCCTGTGTTGTATCTGTTCTGATTGACCCAGGTGCTACGCACTCTTTCATCACTCATAGAGTGATTCGCAACTGCAATATGACTGTTATTCATAGGGCAGATACCTTGTTTTTGGAGACTCCATTGAGTGGGTCTGCTGTATTGCAGGAGGTATGCCCTCCCTGCATCCTTTTCTTTTCCGACCATCGCATTCAAGTGGATCTTATACCACTTAATATGCAAGGATTTGATATAATCCTCGGGATGGATACCTTAGAGAGGTATAGAGTTGTCTTGGATTGTGAATCCAAGTTGGTTGTGTTTGCTGATGAAAGCAACACATGGATCTTTCAAGGAGAAAGAAAGATTCTGCCCACCTGTCTTGTGTCAGCTATGGTGGCTGATAATTTGTTGAGGCAAGGATGTTATGCATTCTTAGCCCATGTGGTAGATGTTACCAAGGAAAGGTCCAATCCTGCTGAAGTTCCCATAGTCAGGGAATTCGAGGATGTGTTTCCTGAAGAACTTCCTGGTATACCACCACCTCGGGAGATTGATTTTGAAATCAATCTGATTCCAGATACGAAACCCATAGCCCAGACTCCGTATAGGATGGCGCCTGCCGAGATGGCAGAACTCAAGAAACAGCTTCAAGAGTTACTTGAGAAGGGCTTTATCCGACCAAGCACTTCACCTTGGGGTGCTCCGGTCTTGTTTGTTAAAAAGAAAGATGGGTCAATGTGGTTGTGCATCGACTACAGACAACTCAATAAAGTAACAATAAAGAATAAGTACCCTCTGCCGAGGATTGATGACCTCTTTGACCAGTTGTGTGGTGCAACCGTCTTTTCCAAGATAGACTTGAGGTCTGGATATCATCAACTCCGTATTAAGGATAGTGACATATCCAAGTCTGCCTTTAGGACAAGGTAAGGTCACTATGAGTTCACAGTTATGTCGTTTGGACTAACCAATGCACCAGCTGCATTTATGGAACTCATGAATAGAGTTTTTCGCCTTTCCTTGATCAGTGTGTTGTCGTCTTCATAGATGACATTCTGATCTATAGTAAGGATGCTCAGCAGCATGAGCAGCATCTTCGCCAAACTTTGACCTTGCTAAGAGAACACAAGCTGTATGCTAAGTTTAGCAAGTGTGAGTTCTGGCTGCCGGAGGTATCTTTTCTTGGACATGTGATATCTGCCTCGGGAATTCGTGTTGACCCTACAAAGGTAGAATATGTTCTACAATGGGAACAACCGAAGACACCGACAGAGATTCGAAGTTTCTTGGGGTTGGCTGGCTATTATCAAAGGTTCATTAAGAACTTTAGTTCTATAGCCTTACCTTTGACCAAGTTGACCCGGAAAGATGTTCCTTTTACTTGGAGTGATAAGTGTCAACAGTCTTTCCATTTGTTGAAGGAGAGGTTGACAAGTGCACCTGTTCTTGTGCTACCTGAACAAGGAAAAGGATATGTAGTCTTCTGTGATGCTTCCAAGAATGGACTAGGATGTGTGTTGATGCAGGATAAACAAGTGATTTCTTTTGCTTCCCGACATCTTAAGAAACACGAGGAGAATTATCTGAAACACGATCTGGAGTTAGCTGCCGTGGTTCATGCCTTGAATATCTGGAGACATTATCTCTATAGAGAAACATTCCAAGTTTTCACAAACCACAAGAACCTTAAGTATATCTTCTCTCAGCATGAGCTTAACATGAGGCAACGTCGTTGGATGGAGTTAATCAAGGACTATGATTGTACAATTGATTACCATCCGGGCAAGGCCAATGTTGTTGCAGATGCCTTGAGTAGGAAATCAGCAACATCAACCATGAATAGAGCACAACTAAACTCTTTAGTATGCTCTAGGAGAGATATGCTTATCTCTTTAAGGCAAGACAATGTACAGTTGAAGGTGTCATTGTTAGCTGGGTTGTTAGCTGAGATGCATATTAAACCTACCCTAAGAGAGCTGTTTAAGGAAGCACAGCTAGGTGATGCTGCAGTTCAGCAGATTAGATCTGAGTATGGAAATGAGAAGCGAGATGGTTTCCATGACTCAGATGACCAAGTAGTCTGTTATAATGGAAGGATGATAGTGTCGGATGTGGATAACTTGAGGAAGTTAGTCCTGGAAGAAGCTCATTCTTCCATGTATGCTATGCATCCAGGGAGCACCAAGATGTATCGGAATTTGAAAAATCTGTATTGGTGGCCTGGAATGAAGAAGGATGTTGCAGAATTTGTTCTGAGGTGTCCTGTGTGTCAGCAAGTTAAAGCTGAACACCAGAAACCTGCAGGAACAATGCAACCTTTACCCATACCACAGTGGAAGTGGGACCATGTGACCATGGACTTTGTTGTTGGCCTACCCAGGACAAGCAAAGGACATGATTCCATTTGGGTAGTTGTTGATAGATTGACTAAGACAGCACATTTCTTACCTGTCAAAACAACCGATTCTGTTGAAAGGTTATCAGAATTATATGTTCAAGAGATAGTGCGTTTGCACGGAGTTCCTATCACAATAGTTTCTGACAGAGGTCCTCAGTTTACAAGTCATTTTTGGGAACAGTTACACAGAGCCTTAAGCACCAAGCTAAGGTTTAGTACGGCCTTTCATCCACAGACTGATGGACAGTCAGAAAGGACCATACAGACTTTAGAAGACCTTTTGAGAGCATGTGTTCTCCAGTTTACCGGGAGTTGGGATCTACACCTAAGCTTGATAGAGTTTGCCTATAACAATAGCTATCAGCATAGTATTGATATGGCACCTTATGAAGCCTTATATGGTAGACGTTGTAGATCACCTCTATGTTGGTTTGAGACTGGTGAGCGTCAGTTGTTAGGTCCTGATCTTGTGTAGCAGACCACAGAGAAAATTAAAGTAATACAACAAAAGATTAAGACTGCACAGGATAGGAAGAAATCTTATGCTGACAAGCGTCGTAGACCCTTAGAGTTTCAGGTTGGAGACAGAGTATATCTCAAAGTCTCGCCTTGGAAAGGGGTCCTTCATTTTGGAAGGAAAGGGAAGTTAGCTCCTAGATTTATGGGGCCTTATCCAATCATTGAACGGATTGGAAAGGTAGCATATAGACTAGAGCTGCCACCAGAGTTACAGAGGTTACATCCTGTGTTTCACATTTCTATGCTGAAGAAATGTCACCCAGACACCGAGTCAGTTCTACAACCTATGGAGGTAGAATTGAATGAAGATGTATCTTATGAGGAGGGACCAGTGTCAATCTTTGATAATAGAATTAAAAGGTTAAAGAAGAAAGATATAAGTCTTGTGAAAGTCCTCTGGAACCACCATGGTGTTGAAGAAGCCACTTGGGAATTAGAGGATGAGATGAGAAGGAAGTATCCTGCCCTTTTCTCTTAGTATGTTTTATCGATTTTGGGGACGAAATCCTTGTAAGGGGTGGATATTCTAGGTTGTCAGGCAACTCATGTTTCACTTCATATCGGTTTGGGCAAACTTGCAACCTTGTCGGCCCAGAACCACATAACCTTATAGTGACTAAGGCATCATCTAGGTCAACTCCAGCATGGTCAACTCCCTTTTACCTCGTCCAAGATCATTGATATGATGCATACTTTCTATGTCAATAGACTTCAAACCCTAGGCTGCATATTTATATAAGGATGAGTATATGGATCTTCATATTTAAAGCCATACCATCAAAGCTCTCAACATGTTTCGTCCTAACCACCATATCGCCCAAGCTCATAGATATAATGACCTATACCTCCCTATGTGTCGGGTAACCAAGCATGTACCAGGCAAAGGCATCATAACTACTCTATCGGCCAAGAACCCTATCATTGAATTAGGGGTAGGGTTTCTATTGGCCACCCTCTTCATCATATCATCCAAGCCACCATGTCGTTCAAGGCACTATGTTGTCCAAGACATCATACCATTCAAGACTCCATGTCGTCCATGGGCAGGGTGACCACTATGGCACCATGTCGGGCAACCCACTTAGGGAGTGTCGTGCAAGCAAAAACCTCATGCCTGACACAAAAGTCCTTGTACCACACTCATATCGGTCAGGGGAGCAGCCATGGTATCACCCACCAAGGGTTTCACCTTTCTAGGCTCAAGACCTATCCATATTGCCCAACAACACTACCATGGTTAAGAGTCATATCGGGCAAAAAGATTAACAAAACTTTACTTAACATAACGTCCAAGGAAAACCCTAGATGAGGAGGTATCGTTTAGGGCACCAAAAAGGTGTATCATGCAAGGGTACTAGGACCATACCAAGTTGGTCATCTTCATTGTCAAGACCATGTCGTGCAACAAGGGTAGATCATTCATGTCACCCAAGACAGCCCTATCGCCCAAGCTAGGGTTGAAGCTCTGTATCGTCCAAGACACTAAGGTTAGGGTATTATGTCGGCCAACCACCATCATCTTGGGTAGATGTGCATATCAATCATAAGGTCAGTAAAGAGTTCACTTATCATATCACCCAAGGCTCAACTCTAGAAGAGGGTATTGGGCAACAATCTCAAGGAGCCACCATGTAGAACATATATCGGCCAAGGGACCAACTAGGTCTCCACCAACCATATCGTCCAAACCCTAACCCTAGGGTAGGAAAGAGGTATCAGTCACCACATCGTATTACCAAAAACATCTAGGCCATAGGCTCACCTTTCAAGTCCAAAGGAGAGAAAGGGGTATTGCCATAAACCATCAACTGAAGCATAACTTATTAAACAAGGTACTATATCGGGCAAGCATAGTTGTATCGGGAAAAGGCCCCATATCGGGATAGTCATCTTCAACCTCTATCCACCCATTACCATATTGCACAAGGAAAACAAGCTAAAGGCAGTAATAAAACATATAATTCCCATTATATAATATTTCAAGTTCCATATATACATCTATCATGGAGGAAGGCATCGATTTAAGTACAAGAACTAATATATGCATATATGGAGAGGGTGCATAATAGAGATGGTTAAGAGTTATGTAACCCGCCTTAAGAGGATCTACATGAAAGGCATCAATCTTATTGGTCCAAGAAGCAAACCCACATTCCTCTCCAAGAACATCACCCATCCAAAGCTCCAAACAAGCCTTCAGCACCATCATCATCACCTCAAGAAACAAAGGAAGAAGAAGAAGAAGAAGATATCATGGTTATGTATAGCTCAAGAAGAAGAAAAGAGGGGAGATAACCATGGCCTTTCCTTCTCACATCAAGGGCCTATCCATGGATGATAGGGGAAGAGGAAGGTTAAGGAGAAGGCATAAGGAAAGACTGGCAAAGAAGCATGACTCACCAAGGTCGGATCTTGAGTAAGAGTCTCCATGGCCAAGGTGCTCGTCCTCCCAAGCTCCATGGGAGTTTCCTTAAGCTCCTAAGCTTCCATGCTTGTCCCATACAGGTAGGGGAAGGAAGGTGGACAAAAAGGATTGCTTGGATAAGGAGGAAGGGAGTTATATACACCAAGGAAGAGAGAGATAGCAAGGGAGAGGTGTCATAACCACATAAACCAAGATGCCACTTGCTCTTGCACTTAATGCCACTTGTTGCCACCCTAGTTGCTTATGCATGGCCTGGTGATACACTCTAGAATGTGTATTGTGCAGCTGGGTACTTCCATGGCCAACACACCTCTCTTGGGTGACACACCTTCAAGCCTTAGTCGATACACTAAAGGACAAGGTGGCATATGTGACACATATATGATATAAAGACCATACAAAGATGTCACTCCTCATCTAAAAACCAAAAAAAAGGTGCCCCTACTTCCTTCCATGTTCTAGATGATGCCAAACAGAAGCAAGAAGACTCTAGAGCTGATAAATTGCATATTGTCCCTGTACTTTGGGTAATTTGCAATTTACACCAAAACTAGCACATAAAGCATAAACATCAACAAACCAAGCTCAAACTTGGAACATAGGTCCTCCACAAGGTGCCCCACAACATCATTCACTTTCTAATGATGCTAGATGACTAAAGGAATGCTCCACATGTGACATATTACAATATAACCCCTTACTTTGGGTAAATTGCACTTTGGTCCAAAATAGGCAAACATTGCTCAAACAACATTCAAACGGGACCAAACTAGAAACATGATCCTAACACATGATATGAAAACATCTTAAGAAATTAGATTAAGGTTATAAGCACATTTCATAAGAAAATAAAAGAGGGTTATCCCAAAACATGGGTCAGGGTCCTTACAAGTCATAAACCCCTAACAAGGATTTCGTCCCCGAAATCCCGAGCAGAAAGAAGACGGGTGTTACTCACCCATCGCATTATACAACTCCACAAAGCTCCTGGGTGTCACAGATCTGCGACTGACATACCTGTTCTTCTCCCAGAGTTAACTCAGGGTTTCCTTGTACTGGTCACAGACTCAACCCTCTGTCTCATCATCCTTTATCTGGTACATCCTTTGATACCGGAACATCACATGCAACTCATATTGCTTAGGTATCAGTTCCTTCTTCTGATATATAACATTCCTCGTTACGTTTCCACTGCGCTACTCTGATCTCATAGGCTTGATTCTTAAGATTCACATAACTGGTAGTCATCATTCTTCTGCCATATATGTTCCAACTGTTCCATCTCCTTTCACATGGGATGTCTCAAATCCAAGGGAGATCTTTCTTAGAAGAGGTTATCACAAGATACGTACTCTACAAAACACCTATATGCACATGACAGGGCTCATACGGCACCTTACTATGCAACGCTTAAGGCTGAACACAAAAAGGAATTATCAGACAACTAAAGAATGAAGCTTCTTGGTTAAGAACGACCACACCATCTTGGTTTCAAGCCTGCCATGTCTTCCTGTCAGCTCCCAAAGGTACAACAAGCACCAACTCAGGTGGTAACAGTTATGCACTATCTCAACTGGTCTGGATAGGATCCACAACCTCGTTCATCCATCTCTATCTGATGCACATCCTTCTTGGATCTTCTGTTACTCGAGACTTAGCTAGGAGTATTCCAAGGAATCAGGCTCAACTAGATGAACTTTTCCCAAGATGACCTTACATCACTTCTTTTCCTTGGGTGCATACCTTTTGATGTCATGTTTATGCTGAGCATAAACCCCTAACAGATGATAACCATATTATAGGCACTTAGCCAGATCAAACTGAAGCCAACCTTTCCATCTGAGACAACTTCACACCTTTCCAAGGATATCCATTCCTAGGGTTATAATGATCCTTGACATGTCACATGGAAAGGGATTCACCCGACTGTCACATCCAGGAAGAGTAAGGATATGGAGAAGAGTATACTTCATCCTACACAACTAGGTCAAACCATCTGGTCCTCACTTGCTTATCCTTATCAGCGTTCCTCTGTGATGTTGAACTATTGTCTCGAGGGTCACCACATAAATCCAGACTCCATAACAAGCTTCAGGCTGGTCGGTTCACAGTCAAGGATGATCTATCAGGATGGTTCACCATCATAACTCCACGATCTAGGCATCTTGATTCTTAACCTTTTTCCAGAAGGCATGTTCTCATCTTCCCATACACTTGGCACTTCTCATATACTAGTTTTCCTTACCTTGGTATCCATCTTTTGAGTCAAAACACATCACTTCCGGTATCGCCTTCATATTCTGCCATCGTCACCAGATCAAAACATGTCAAGAGGATCCTACCATCATCATCTATCATAGATATCTCTATCTTAGAAACTAAAGTCCAAGATCAACTGATACTTTTCGAAGTATCCAACCAAAGATCATCCTAAAAGCATACACATCAAGTGACACAGGGTCCACTTGACAACCACTCCCTCAGAAGGGGAGGAACACAAAGGAACAACCTCCTCCAAACACCCCATCAACATCTATGGTTTCATATCAAAGGGGAGGATATTATCACTTTCTTTGATCCTTACATGAGTTTTCCAACCGTTTAAGCATCGATAAACCTTGTTCCATCTAGTTTCATCCTATTTCTTCTTAGTTTCCTTGCACTCAGCATAGGAAACATCAAGACCATTACGTGTTATCATTCTTGTTCTCTTGTTACCATTTCATCATAATCATGATTATTTCCTTATTATATCAGATTTTCGTTTCCTCTTTGTGAAAAAAGATCGTTATTCTTCACATATTCTTTATTGAACAGGGATCATATCCCTTGTTCTCTTTTTCTTATCACGAATTTGCACTTTATACTTTCTCATTTTTGCTTACGTTCATTGGTTGGTCTGAGATTATCTCAGGTTCCATCTTATTTACTCATTACTAGTTCTTTTCTTTCTTCCAACTTTATCTTTTCTTTCAAGCATTTCCTTCATCTTGTATAAGTTTTACATTTTAACTTACCTTGTTATCATAGGTTAATCTGTCTTTTTTCACGTATATCTCTCAAGATTACAGTTTCAAGAACTTATCTCATCATATTCTTATATGGATTTGGGTTTTACAGAACCATTACTTCCTCTTTTGTTTATCAAGCATCCATGTATTAAGAGGTTATGGTGCATTCATTAACTCCCTTTATAACAAGATGAAGGTATTAGCATCATATTCTTGATTTGTTATGCTCTTTAGATTGCTCCAAAATGACTACTTGATCAGAGTAATCAAGGAGGAAACAATCTAATGCTCCATACTTACCTTTGTCTTCAATATTTGAATACCTGGCCATGGCATCAAGTACTGAGATTAGGTAGTATGCACCATATTTTATGTCACAGTCCAACCTTAGACACCATCTTAATCCTAGTCCTAGTGTTACGACCCCATCTGAGCTTAATTGGTAAACTAGGGTTTACCTAGACAATTGCAAAGATTAATTGGAATAATCATTCTTGAAATCTAATTAATAACGATAACACAATTAGGATGTTTTAACTATGATAAGAAGTTTTAGTGTTCGTTTGCCTTGAGAATTAGGGTTTGAGAAACATAAACCCTAATTGGCCCAAAATAGGGTTTTGATGATACATGAACAAATTTGATAAGTATAGTGTCTCAGTAAATGATTTTTAGTATTTTATGTGTAACTCTGATTTACTTCAAATTTGTATATGATTTGGATATATAAAATTTGAACAACATTGGAAAATATCAGAATTTTTGAAGAATGTTCTGACCTGTTTATCGGTCGAGTTTCAAACTCGACCGATCATATTTTCAGATTGATATAGCAGTGTGGTAATTGAATTTTATCTTTTTATTAGTATATCCAATTGATCTCAAATTTTAACTGTGCATGAAAAACACAATTTTAGACACTCTGTTAAATTGGTGTAATTTTTGGATGACTTTTGATCTCTACAGTGAGGGTGTCGGTCGAGTTATGTGCAAGACAAACTCGACCGAACTCGACCGAATATGCTGCAGACTGCAAAATAGCAGTGAACTGTTCAATTTTTAATTATTTATTGGTAATGTGAAATGATCTGAAATTTTTACTGAAGGTCTGAAACTCTATTATGCATAACATATAACATTTCCAGAATTTTTGGAGCTTCTGTTAGCTATTCAGTAGGCGAATTACAGAAACTATTGTGAAACTGAATATTCAGCCAATATTTTTTTTTTTTTGGGGAATGGGTAAATAGTATTGCCAAAAAAGGATATAGAAAGAACTATACCCTGCGAACCACTACATCAAGTCTAACTAACTGGGAGGTAACTCTACAAAAGCCCCCAGAAAGTTTTGGACTGTACAGACATACCTTATCTAAGCCTTTCTTGGCTTTGACAACATCTCTAATTTCTCTACAAAAGTTTTGTATCAACTGCATTTCCGAGGTTCTAACCTCCCCATGGATCCGCCGGTTCCTTTCCCTCCAAACAAGAAAACAAAAGAGAGTGATACAGACTCCCCCAAACCCCCTGCAGAATTTAGAGCTACGGGAGTCATTCCAGACAATAATCTCCTCTAAGGAAGAGCTAGTCACATTCGTCCACCCATTCTTGAGACACACAGTCGCCCAAATATATCTAGCATACCTGCATTGGCCAAATAAATGGTCATGGCTTTCCTCATCCCTGTTGCAGAGGCAACAAGTGGTATCAAGCTCAATGCCCCAGCTGCGCAACCGATCCTTGGTGGTGAGCCTATTAAGAATAGCTTTGTACGTGGTGGTACTCCATTTGGGCACGTGGAAGGGCCCCCAAAGAGTTTTGAACCAGCACACCTGCAAGCTATTATCCATCCTGTTGATCCATGGTATATTTTGTTGGTTGAGCAACACAAACATACCATTGTCATCCACACGATACAAAGTTGAACCACCACCCAACACCTGCACATCTTTCTCCAAGACCTTGATTGGTGCGGCACTTCCTGAAAAGTCTGCCCATACCTCAAAGTCATCCACTCAGACCAAATGTTATCCTTGTTCCTCAAGAACCTATCCATTCTTTTGTAACGGCAAGCATCCAGAATGTCAGCAGGTTGTTTAACATTAAGTCCACCTTTTTCAAATGGCCTGGCGATCACCTCCCAAGCCACATTATGGTGTTTGCCACTCCAAACAAAACTAGCAGTCATCTTCTGTATTCTACCAGCGACAGGCTCAGGAACCTCGCAAACATTACCCCAAAAGTGAATCATGCTTTGTATAACCGTCCGCACCAGTACCAACCTACCCGCCATAGAGATCTTAATACCACTCCAGTGATCAATTTTACCTCTGAAACTGTCCAAGCATAAGTAGAAGTCTTTAGTGACTCCTTTACCTCCAGCAATCGGAGCACCAAGGTATTTGGTAGGTAGGGACCCCGCACTCATACCACAAGCCACCCTTAAGCGTCCTCTCCTGCTATCACATGATTTAGAGCAGTAGATTTCTGATTTGATTTGGCTAATGTAAAGCCCCGTCAACTTACCAAACTGAGTCAAGACTTTTTTAACCTCTGCTAGTCTCTTCGCATTACCTGTGGAAAACAGCATCACATCGTCCGCAAAAATGAGATGAGACTTGACTTTAACACCAGCAACCTTGTACGTTCTGATTTTACCCTCAAGTTCAGCAGTGTTAAGCATGTGAGTTAACCCTTCCATAACAATAGTGAACAACAGGGGGAGATTGGATCTCCTTGTCTAAGCCCATTGCTGGCTCGGAACAGCCCTTCAGGCGTACCATTAACCAGTACCGAGAAGGAAGTCGTTTCCACACATTCTTTTACAATATTAACCCATCTCTCCTCAAAGCCCATATTCAACATGGTCTTCCATAGGTACCCCCAGTGCACATGGTCATATGCTTTAGTACGATCCACTTTCAAGCAGGTTTTAGCATTAGATCTACTAATATTGAAGTTTACCAGGAATTTAGCTGCGAGGTTGTTGTTATCAGCTATACGTCTCCCTTTGATAAAGGCACTTTGTTCTTTGGAAATAATGTCGGGCAGGATTTCCTTCAGTCTCCCTACAAGCAGTTTGGATATGATTTTATATAGCACCCCACAGCAGGCTATAGGCCTATAGTCATTCATGTTAGTAGCATCCTTCTTCTTGGGGGCCAGCTTAATGAAAGCATGGTTAACGGCTCTAACCATCCTACCACCATTCAAAAACCATCTAACAGCAGTAACAATGTCATGTTTAATAGTATTCCACATCGTCTGGAAGAACCTCCCATTAAACCCATCCGGCCCAGGGGCCTTAGACGGTTTGATGGAGAAGACCGCAGCTTTAATTTCTTCTTCAGAGGCAGGCTTACACAACTGCCTATTCATCTCTTCAGTAACACGTCTGCCAGGGACAGAAAACTCATCACCATGAGCCACAATCGTGGGCCTGTTGTAGAGTTGTTGATAGTGGTTGACAGCATTTAAAGCGATGGCAGATCTGCCCACAATGGTCTCACCCTCTTCATTAATGAGTTCATGTATAGTTTCTAGCATCTCTTTCTTTTTAATAGCAGCATGATAGCACCTGGTATTTTGATCCCCATCCTTCAACCAATTTAATCTACTCCTCTGCCACACAAAGACTTCCTCAGCTTTCATTAGCTTCTTCAACCTCTCCTCAGCCTCCTTTTCAACATCAGCAGCCTCTAGGTTCTGCGGCTCTGATCTAACAACAAGGGCAGCGGCCTCATACTTGGTTCTGGCATCATGCAGTAGGTTCCTAAGGTTGACCTTCTCCCTGCTCCATTGCTTGAGTTTCAGTTTGGTTACCTGCAGCTTCCTCAGCACGATGAAGAGCGGGTTGCCCTCCACCAGCGTCCCCCAAGCATCTATGACAAGCTCTTTAAACCCCTCCCATTCACACCACCAATTATTAAATCTGAACGGTCTAGGCGTTTTCTGGACATCAGCAAGATCAAGCTTCAGCCAGGCATGGTCACTGCCAGGATTGGAGCCAAGTTTAATAGCAGCATACGGCCACACATCAAGCCAGGCTTCATTAACTAAACCTCTGTCCATAGTGCTAGCAATTCTCCGATTCCCCTGCTGTTTGTTAGACCAGGTTGTACACCCTCCTTTAAGAGCCAACTCAATGATTCCAGTAGCATCTACAGTATCGTTAAACGCAGCCATCACCCGTTCAGGGACTCTACGCCCACCAAACTTCTCCTTAGCTTTCCTGATATTATTAAAGTCGCCAATAACTAACCAGGGAACCTGCTCTTGGGCAGTCTCCTTTAAAGTCTTCCACATTCTCTCCCTGTCCCTTTCCAAGTTCTCGCCATAGATAGCAGAAGTAATGAAGGACATCCCACCCTTATTACAACAACTCACCGTGCACACTTGGTCAGAGAAGCTTATAGGAATTACATCCCAAGCTCGAGGATCCCATCCAATTACTATTCTTCCACCATCAACCTGTTCAAGGTTAGAAATAGCCATCCATCCTCTCGGGAATAAGGTGTCCACCCTTCCTGAAACCTCTCGTTTGATGCGAGTTTCCAGACAGAACACAAGGCTGACTTGCTCATCCACAATCACTTGTCTAACTACCTTCTGGCTCCCAGCCAGAGAGGCTCCTCGCACATTCCATGCGAGGACGGACATTAGACCTCTTTGGTGCCACCCCCTTCACTGGGGCGGCCATTCTTCTTCTTCTTCTTCTTGGAGCTTCTGGTCTCCACCGGACTCCTGCTCCTACTGGGCGCTTCGTCCAGATTCTCGTCCTCCATTTGTTCTAGGATGGAAAAGGGGTTGTCAGCCACTTTATCCGTTCTGGTTGCTTCAGGTGTTTCTTCAAACACCTCGCCTTCCTCTGGTTGGTCAATCACCACCACCGGGGTCGCCGCGGCAGCGACAGGTTCATCTCCACCCACAATAACTTCAGGAGCTTCCTTGGCCCCGGACGATTGCCCCACCTCGAAGGGTACAACAGTCGCCACCTTCTCTTTACGCCTAGCAGGTGGTTTAGACTTGCTCTTCCTCTGTTGTCCCCTCGGCAGTTCAGGAACGATCGGTGGATCAAGCTGTCCTTCTTTGCGAGCTCCTGGGCAATGGCCAGTCTCGTGCCCAAACACTTTGCAGTTGACACACCTATCCGGCAATGCCTCGTATCTCACCTTAACCTCCCACTCCTCCCCGTTAGGTAATTCAACCATGACTTCAGGAGGAGGTTCAGTTTCAGCAGAGATATCAATGCACACCCGGGCGCAGCCAGTAGTAGTCCCATCTCTCTTCCTATCGATCGCCCTGGGGGTACCGATCGCATGGGCGATAACAACAATGGCTCTAGGCGTCCAATGCTTCCCAACGTTCGGCAAGGAAACCCACACAGGGGCAGTCGTGAACGACGCCCGTCTGGTGTCAGCCTCCGGCGTCCATCTCCTCACCAGGACCAGCTGGTCGTCGAAGAACCACGGTCCACGAAGAGTAGCACCACGGAGATCCGCTTCAGAAGCAAACCGCACCAAGAAAAGGCCCTCCTCCATCGTGAACAGCTCAATCTCCCCCTTAGGTCGCCAGCTTCTGACCATCCACCCCCTCAGCTGGTTAGGATGGTGTCACTTGCCGAGAATCTGGACTATCGCCGAGAACCTGTGGTAGTCCTCCATCTCAATCATGATCGGTTCTGTGAACTTCGTCCAGGTTCTCTGGTCACCATCACGCCGGAACGGAGTCTTAGGATCGCTAGCCACAGCACCCCGAAGAGAAGGTGGCGGACCAGCGACAGATCGGACCCAGTCCCCAGAAACAGTGACATCCGTAGAAGGTGAGAACCACCCTTCCGACTCAGAAACTCTGGTAGAAGCAGGAGGGGGGCGGCCGCCCCCACCCACCATGGATCGCCCGCCTAGAGAGAAGCGGGAGAAGAGAAGAGGAGCGAGAAAGAAGATTATTAGGATCACTCTATCCACAATATTCAGCCAATATAATTAAAGTTGAGTGTTGGGTCAATATGCAATTGACCCAAGCAGCTCAAATTGACTTATATGATCGACCACACACACACATAGCTCTCATTCTTCGTCATCCACCCTAGAGAAACGAAAGTCTAGAGAGAGAGGGAGAGTTAGGGCTTGAGTGGAGAAAGAGGAGGAATTGCTGACCTAGGGTTTTGCGGTCCGAGGAATGGTGAAATCAAGTAAGTTTGGATTCTTTGCATAGACTTTTATGGTGAATTTTCTCTCTCATGTCAAGATTCCGTCCATGCTCTGATTTGATCCAAGATGATGTCGAAATTCCCTCTTTTCTCACCCTTTCTTCATAATCCCTCATTTTCAAGGTTTCCGAGTTGAATGGAAGAAGAATTGGGAGATTTGCTAGGGATTTGATATGAGTTCGAGATCCCCTAAGTTGAGCTGCAGTTTTGAGGTGTTTTCACACCTTGGGGTGAGTGGGTACTCCCTTTAAACAGTATAATGTACGAAATTTGATTATAGCATCCAAATCCCTAAATGCTTAGTATGTGATTCTAAACCCTAAAATGTCCGTTTGATTTAAGTTGTTGAAAATTGATATGATATGGATTCCTTCTCTGTTTGAATGACTCTTTGATGGTAGATTCACATCAGAAATGTATACAACACATCCTAGTAAGAATGCTTTTCAGATTTATACCATATGATGTAATTAGGGTTTAACCTAATTGAGATATCACTAGAGTTTCGACCTTATTGAAGAGACATTTAGTCTTGAACTAAGTCTAGATCTTAATGCTCCTAATAAAGCGCATGTCTAACATATTTCAATATCCAAGCCCATTTGGATTCACCATTAAGTCTATGACTTTTGATTTCACTAAGTTGAAGCTCAATCGAGCTGTGCCACGGCCGTGGGGTGACACCACGACCGTGTTGAAGCAAACCCTAAATGAATACTTAAAGGTCAAAGTTAAATGAAGAGGACTAGTAATCTTATAAGTGGTTAGGATGTACCTCATGGGTTACCTTATTTGAATTTTATTCTTGGTGCATGATATCTCAGTGAATAGCATGAAACCCTAAGAGCAGGGTGTTGCCATGTGATAAGTGAATGAGGCAAATGAAACCCTAAGAGCAGGGTGTTGCTATGTGATAAGTGAATAAGGAAAGGAAACCCTAAGGATAGGGTGTTCAATGAATCAAGTTATGGTGATATGAAAGGTTTCCATATGAGATGTGGTGATGCTTAACTATTGAATTGTATGTTGCTTGTGCATTTAACTTTACATGCTTGTTCTCTTTGAGTTGGTATATATATACTACAGGGTTTCTTATTTTCACAATACATATCTCGTGAATTGCATGTGATGAGATATGACATGCCCTAGAAAGGGATGTTACTGAGATCATGCATATATGTATGAAATGTTAGAATGAGAACACTTGTTGGGCAGACATGATATATGTTTGAATACATGAGCTATGATGTTTTATATGATATGATTTGGCAGGCCGTGTGAGCCTTGTGAGAAATGTAAAATGAGTTATGATTTCTATTTTAAATGTATCTATAATGTTAATGTTAGACTTAGGTGCCCTGAACACCGTAGAACCCCTTTGAGAGGTCTGCACCTTAGGGGTGAAACTCGTGTCCAACATCAACCGGTTGAGTAATTCTGGTGGCACGAGGGTTGATAGACAGTGTCCAACACCAACCGATTGAGTAATTTTGGTGGCACTGTAGAAAAATAATAAATAAAGTAAAGGGATATCCAACATCAACCGGTTGAGTAATTCTGGTGGTAACCCAGTGTTGACTCCCTGCGCCTGTGTGCTCAGGTTAGAGGAGGAGTCCAGAGCACTCATGGTGAGTGCAGAGGAGGCCGGAGAGCCTGTGGGCCGGAGAGCCTGTGGGTCATGTAGCAGAACAGGACTGGAAGTCAGACTTAGCATTTCCCGGGTGTGTCGCTAAGTCTTGTACGGTGTGGTCGTAGTGCACTGCGAGTCTCTATGCAGAGTACACTGCATAGATCAGGGCATAAGTTAAAATATGATCATATAGGTTCACAGAGTTCCTTATAAATGAAAGAGTTAAGGAAGACTAGAGCATAGTCTTCTAGTAGTTATTCTTTGGATGCAATATTTACATTCTTTATTATTTCAATTATATTGTTTTAGAACTGCTCAGTGTAGTATTTATTATTGTTAAATTTCATATCATTTATTCAAAGTTATATCTATAATCACATTAGTTCCTTAGACTATTTCTTTGAAGTACTCATTCACTGAGCGAGTAGGCTCACCCCTCTACTCAAACATTTTAGGGTTAACCGCGTGGGCTTGAAGATGGTCAGAGCATCAGCGTATTTCTTCCACAAGAGTTAAGTACAAGATTAGTTGAGTCAGTCGGTCCTTGTCACTCTAGGTCCTCAGTAAGAAATAAGAGAGAGAGTTGTAATTACGATGTGTAATATTATTCCTCTATTGAAATTGTATGATAATTAGTAGGTCTTATGTGCATAAGGTGTGAGAGACATCATGAATGTTTATACATGTATCTTTACTATTAAAGTCTGTTTAGTAAAAGAAATGTTCAGATTCCCTTGTTAAAATGATTTATGTGGTTCCACGCGAAGAAACAAGAGTTTTAAAGAAAAAAAAAGTTAAGGGTGTTCTTTGTTTTACATATAAATCCTATCTTATGCCCTAATCTCATGATTTGAGGAAATTGTGAGATCGGGGTGTAATAGCTTGGTATCAGAGCTTAGGGTGAGTTGTCAAGGACCATTAAGTTAGTAAGTTAGCGTCATAAGTGTGGCAGATAGGAGATGTTTTGATGTTAGCTTTGGGGATTTGAGTATTTGGATATCCTGGCCCGATATCTGAGTACTTGGATCAACCAGTACAAGCTACTCTATCTATTCTCTCACGTATACCCTGGCCAGGTATACAGTGGAAGAATGGGCTAGAGAGGAACCCTAGAAATGCTAGGGTTAGATAACGAGAAAAGAAACAAGAATTAAGAGCATAAATGTAAAAGGAGATAGAACTTACATTTCATAATGTTGTTTTTGTTGGAAATGTATAAAAATGCTCTTATATGTTTAAATTTAAATATTCAATACTTTGAAATATATATGGGTCTTTAAGATTTGTTGCACACTATGCAGTTGTAGCATTTATTGATTTCATTTTTTGTAGCATGTAGATTATAAATCATCTTTGAATGATCTTTCCTTAGTGGATAAGCTTTCTTCCACACTTTTGAGATGAATAGAAGTCGAGTAATCCTCAGTAGTTCTTGGCTTCAGGACTTCAGGTTTGGCCTGGTCCGGCTGGCAGGATGCGTTACTGGGATCTAATGACTCCTATTAATAGTATAATAAGAATAGACTCTGGATAATTAGACCCACATTAGAGTGAGAATGTACATACAGTAAGATGTTGAAACAGATGGGCAAGATCAGAACAACTAAGAATCAGTTGAAACTGGTATCTGAGGTTCAATTTTGGGCCTCATATGAGAAACCCTTAATTGGGAATAAAGGAACATGATATAAGGTTCATAATCAGTTTATTGATTAATATTATATGAACTATACATATGAAATATAGAAAAGATATGTGAAATGTATGTATGGTTCAAGATAGAAAGAATCAATCATGAAGAATGAATCATATAATAGAGTATAATGCTTTTATGAACTCTAAAGCAAAGGCTAAGTAGAGAACAGGGTTGAGCATTCAATAGGTCCATAGAAGTAAAGAGTCTTCAAAAGAGTAAAAGTAAAGAGAATCGTATGAACGTGTAATTCATAAGACTAGAACAACAAACTAGTTTCTAAGCAAAGAACATAGGTGCAGTTTAACGAATGAATAAGTCATACAAAGGTAGACTGTATTCAGGAGAGAAAAACTTGATTGAAAGAGAAACCATGTTTGACCCATGCATGATCCACTTGATTTAAAAATGAAGAATATGTAATGTATTCAACATGAGGAAAAACTAATAGAAGGACTATTAATTTAGAACGTTAACTTCACAATAGTATAAAGATAAAGGAGGAAATATGTGCAACATGGTATACATGACCATACATATGAATAAGCAACATGGTCATAAGAGAAAAATTTAGAATTAAAGATGACGGGTTAAAGAGTAGTATATGGTAAGAGGACTATGAAACGTAAGATAGGGTTTGAAATATGATGGAGAAGTTATAAAATAAAGAGGTTGTGAGATTCAAGCAAGTGCTAATTAATCAAATATCTCTGTTGATAACTAAGTAAATCTACATACGAGAATGTATTAAGGGAATGTTTGAATACAAGTATTCCCAGTCTTAAAATCATCTTCTCTTTCATATATTCCTTAATGAGAGTAAGGTGGGAATGAAATGATAAGAGAAAATGAATCATATACGGTGCATAACTACCTTGGTGGGGTCATCTAGTGAATGTAATAGTGACATACAATATGATGAAGTGCGATAAGAAATAAATTCTTGTGTGATAGCAAGAATGATGAATAATCTATTCCTATCTTAAATGCTTCAATGTTAATGATGTTTATTGTATATAATCATATGAAAAGGATAGGTAGCAAAAGTAAAGAAGTAATGAATGAGCAGAGAGATATGGGAAAACACTAGCTTTGTGTAATATGTGAATTTGTTTTTACATGTATGATTTTTTGAAGGCATATTAAGGTATGAAAGTTGGTTCTACATATGATTTCAGTGTATTTGTGCAAGCTATATGTTAAATTAAAGGCGTATGATAGTTGTAGTAATTCATACTTGATATGAATCTTACTATTGTGTATTTGTGATATGGTGATACGGTTTGGATGATGTCAGAACACATGGAGAGATACCCTGAACAAGGTAGTCATACTTATTCACTCATATTAATAGAAAGGGATGATAGTCAGATTGTCTTGACAAGTAACCCTAATGAGGTGTAGCTTGTTATACCTAGCTATAATATAACTGAGTGATGGTAATTGAGTATGATTAATTCCTGAATGACTGATACAATTGTGGATTACTTTATTACTGTTGTTGAAACCCTAAAATGATATAATACGATGGTTACACTTTGAATTGTGTGTGGGCCCATAACCCACGGGTCCCAGGATCGAAACAGGATAGTATGGAATGAGGTGGTAATGCTTCACCTCATGCATCCATGACCCAATGGGGATGCCAAGAGTAGTATTTTGAAATTGATTGTTGAATCTAGTCTTTTAATTCAAGACTATTTTGCTATTTGAATAGCACTTTATTAAAGTTTAAAACAGCATGGTGAACTCGCTTTTGTCACTTAAAGGTGATACAGAACAATAGAACTTTCTGAGCCGAATAAATTGAGATAGTTGTATCAGAATATCAGAGTTGCGCAGCGAAAGCGTGGTGGTTTATCTTTGCATTCTATGTTTGACTGTGGCATAAAGAATTTGCTTGATATCATTGAGAACTATTTGAAATATGTTGTGATTTAATAAAGAATTAAAAGATCTAATGTTGAAAACTACATTCAGGTATGAAATACAAGAATATAATGACATGGAAGGCTTTATAAGCTTAGAATAACCTTGAATGTATCTTTCTTGTAGGTTTATGTTTCGAGGACGAAACATTCTAAGGGGGGGAGAGTTGTTACGACCCCATCTGAGCTTAATTGGTAAACTAGGGTTTACCTAGACAATTGCAAAGATTAATTGGAATAATCATTCTTGAAATCTAATTAATAAAGATAACACAATTAGGATGTTTTAAATATGATAAG
This sequence comes from Alisma plantago-aquatica, assembly GCA_963693085.1. Classification (NCBI taxonomy): domain Eukaryota; kingdom Viridiplantae; phylum Streptophyta; class Magnoliopsida; order Alismatales; family Alismataceae; genus Alisma; species Alisma plantago-aquatica. Next base: position 642,550,439 of record OY856409.1, on the reverse strand, counting down.
AAGTTTAAGTGTTCGTTTTCCTTGAGAATTAGGGTTTGAGAAACATAAACCCTAATTGGCCCAAAATAGGGTTTTGATGATACATGAACACAAAATTTGATAAGTATAGTGTCTCAGTAAATGATTTTTAGTATTTTATGTGTAACTCTGATTTACTTCAAATTTGGATACGATTTGTATATATAAAATGTGAACAACATTGGAAAATATCAGAATTTTTGAAGAATGTTCTGACCTGTTTATCGGTCGAGTTTCAAACTCTACCGATCATATTTTCAGATTGATATAGCAGTGTGGTAATTGAATTTTATATTTTTATTAGTATATCCAATTGATCTCAAATTTTAACTGTGATTGAAAAACACAATTTTAGACACTCTGTTAAATTGGCGTAATTTTTGGATGACTTTTGATCTCTACAGTGAGGGTGTCGGTCGAGTTCTGTGCAGGACAAACTCGACCGAATATGCTGCAGACTGCAAAATAGCAGTGAACTGTTCGATTTTTAATTATTTATTGATAACGTGAAATGATCTGAAATTTTTACTGGAGGTCTAAAACTCCATTATTCATAACATATACAATTTCCAGAATTTTTGGATCTTCTGTTAGCTATTCAGTAGGCAAATTACAGAAACTATTGTGAAACTGAATATTCAGCCAATATAATTAAAGTTGAGTGTTGGGTCAATATGCAATTGACCCAAGCAGCTCAAATTGACTTATATGATCGACCACACACACACAGATCTCATTCTTCGTCATCCACCCCAGATAAACAAAAGTCTAGAGAGAGAGGGAGAGTTAGGACTTGAGTGGAGAAAGAGGAGGAATTGCTGACCTAGGGTTTTGCGGTCTGAGGAATGGTGAAATCAAGTAAGTTTGGATTCTTTGCATAGACTTTTATGGTGAATTTTCTCTCTCATGTCAAGATTCCGTCCATTCTCTGATTTGATCCAAGATGATGTTGAAATTCCCTCTTTTCTCACCCTTTCTTCATAATCCCTCATTTTCAAGGTTTCCGAGTTGAATGGAAGAAGAATTGGGAGATTTGCTAGGGATTTGATATGAGTTCGAGATCCCCTGAGTTGAGCTGCAGTTTTGAGGTGTTTTCACACCTTGGGGTGAGTGGGTACTCCCTTTAAACAGTATAATGTATGAAATTTGATTATAGCATCCAAATCCCTAAATGCTTAGTATGTGATTCTAAACCCTGAAATGTCCGTTTGATTTAAGTTGTTGCAAATTGATATGATATGGATTCCTTCTCTATTTGAATGACTCTTTGATGGGAGATTCACATCAGAAACGTATACAACACATCCTAGTAAGAATACTTTTCAGATTTATACCATATGATGTAATTAGGGTTTAACCTAATTGAGATATCACTAGAGTTTCGACCTTATTGAAGAGACATTTAGTCTTGAACTAAGTCTAGATCTTAATGCTCCTAATAAAGCGCATGTATAACATATTTCAATATCCAAGCCCATTTGGATTCACCATTAAGTCTATGACTTTTGATTTCACTAAGTTGAATCTCAATCGAGCTGTGCCACGGCCGTGGGGTGACACCACGACCGTGTTGAAGCAAACCCTAAATGAATACTTAAAGGTCAAAGTTAAATGAAGAGGACTAGTAATCTTATAAGTGGTTAGGATGTACCTCATGGGTTACCTTATTTGAATTTTATTCTTGGTGCATGATATCTCAGTGAATAGCATGAAACCCTAAGAGCAGGGTGTTGCCATGTGATAAGTGAATGAGGCAAATGAAACCCTAAGAGCAGGGTGTTGCTATGTGATAAGTGAATAAGGAAAGGAAACCCTAAGGATAGGGTGTTCAATGAATCAAGTTATGGTGATATGAAAGGTTTCCATATGAGATGTGGTGATGCTTAATTGTTGAATTGTATGTTGCTTGTGCATTTAACTTTACATGCTTGTTCTCTTTGAGTTGGTATATATATACTACAGGGTTTCTTATTTTCACAATACATATCTCGTGAATTTCAGGTGATGAGATATGACATGCCCTAGAAAGGGATGTTACTGAGATCATGCATATATGTATGAAATGTTAGAATGAGAATACTTGTTGGGCAAACATGATATATGTTTGAATACATGAGCTATGATGTTTTATATGATATGATTTGGCAGGCCGTGTGAGCCTTGTGAGAAATGTAAAATGAGTTATGATTTCTGTTTTAAATGTATCTATAATGTTAATGTTAGACTTAGGTGCCCTGAACACCGTAGAACCCCTTTGAGAGGTCTGCACCTTAGGGGTGAAACTCGTGTCCAACATCAATCGGTTGAGTAATTCTGGTGGCACGAGGGTTGATAGACAGTGTCCAACACCAACCGATTGAGTAATTTTGGTGGCACTGTGGAAAAATAATAAATAAAGTAAAGGGTTATCCAACATCAACCGGTTGAGTAATTCTGGTGGTAACCCAGTGTTGACTCCCTGCGCCTGTGTGCTCAGGTTAGAGGAGGAGTCCAGAGCACTCATGGTGAGTGTAGAGGAGGCCGGAGAGCCTGTGGGTCGGAGAGCCTGTGGGTCATGTAGCAGAACAGGACTGGAAGTCAGACTTAGCATTTCCCGGGTGTGTCGCTAAGTCTTGTACGGTGTGGTCGTAGTGCACTGCGAGTCTCTATGCAGAGTACACTGCATAGATCCGGGCATAAGTTAAAATATGATCATATAGGTTCACAGAGTTCCTTATAAATGAAAGAGTTAAGGAAGACTAGATCATAGTCTTCTAGTAGTTATTCTTTGGATGCAATATTTACATTCTTTGTTATTTCAAGTATATTGTTTTAGAACTGCTCAGTGTAGTATTTATTGTTGTTAAATTTCATATCGTTTATTCAAAGTTATATCTTTAATCACATTAGTGCCTTAGACTGTTTCTTTGAAGTACTCATTCACTGAGCGAGTAGGCTCACCCCTCTACTCAAACATTTTAGGGTTAACTGCGTGGACTTGAACATGGTCAAAGCATCACCGTAGATCTTCCACAAGAGTTAAGTACAAGATTAGTTGAGTCAGTCGGTCCTTGTCACTCTAGGTCCTCAGTAAGAAATAAGAGAGAGAGTTGTAATTACGATGTGTAATATTATTCCTCTTTTGAAATTGTATGCTAATTAGTAGGTCTTATGTGCATAAGGTGTGAGAGACATCATGAATGTTTATACATGTATCTTTACTATTAAAGTCTGTTTAGTAAAAGAAATGTTCAGATTCCCTTGTTAAAATGATTTATGTGGTTCAACGCGAAGAAACAAGAGTTTTAAAGAAAAAAAAAAGTTAAGGGTGTTCTTTGTTTTACATAAAAATCCTATCTTATGCCCTAATCTCATGATTTGAGGAAATTGTGAGATCGGGGTGTAACAGCTTGGTATCAGAGCTTAGGGTGAGTTGTCAAGGACCATTAAGTTAGTAAGTTAGCGTCATAAGTGTGGCAGATAGGAGATGTTTTGATGTTAGCTTTGGGGATTTGAGTATTTGGATATCCTGGCCCGATATCTGAGTACTTGGATCAACCAGTATAAGCTACTCTATCTATTCTCTCACATATACCCTGGCCAGGTATACAGTGGAAGAATGGGCTAGAGAGAAACCCTAGAAATTCTAGGGTTAGATAACGAGAAAAGAAACAAGAATTCAGAGCATAAATGTAAAAGGAGATAGAACTTACATTTCATAATGTTGTTTTTATTGGAAATGTATAGAAATGCTCTTATATGTTTAAATTTAAATATTCAATACTTTGAAATATATATGGGTCTTTAAGATTTGTTGCACACTTTGCAGTTGTAGCATTTATTGATTTCATTTTTTGTAACATGTAGATTAGAAATCATCTTTGAATGATCTTTCCTTAGTGGATAAGCTTTCTTCCACACTTTTGAGATGAATAGAAGTCGAGTAATCCTCAGTAGTTCTTGGCTTCAGGACTTCAGGTTTGGCCTGGTCCGGCTGGCAGGATGCGTTACTGGGATCTAATGACTCCTATTAATAGTATAATAAGAATAGACTCTGGATAATTAGACCCACATTAGAGTGAGAATGTACATACAGTAAGATGTTGAAACAGATGGGCAAGATCAGAACAACTAAGAATCAGTTGAAACTGGTATCTGAGGTTCAATTTTGGGGCCTCATATGAGAAACCCTTAATTGGGAATAAAGGAACATGATATAAGGTTCATAATAAGTTTATTGATTAATATTATAGGAACTATACATATGAAATATAGAAAAGATATGTGAAATGTATGTATGGTTCAAGATAGAAAGAATCAATCATGAAGAATGAATCATATAATAGAGTATAATGCTTTTATGAACTCTAAAGCAAAGGCTAAGTAGAGAACAGGGTTGAGCATTCAATAGGTCCATATAAGTAAAGAGTCTTCAAAAGAGTAAAAGTAAAGAGAATCGTATGAACGTGTAATTCATAATACTAGAACAACAAACTAGTTTCTAAGCAAAGAACATAGGTGCAGTTTAACGAATGAATAAGTCATACAAAGGTAGACTGTATTCAGGAGAGAAAAACTTGATTGAAAGAGAAACTATGTTTGACCCATGCATGATCCACTTGATTTAAAAATGAAGAATATGTAATGTATTCAACATTAGGAAAAACTAATAGAAGGACTATTAATTTAGAACGTTAACTTCACAATAGTATAAAGATAAAGGAGGAAATATGTGCAACATGGTATACATGACCATACATATGAATAAGCAACATGGTCATAAGAGAAAAATTTAGAATTAAATATGACGGGTTAAAGAGTAGTATATGGTAAGAGGGCTATGAAACGTAAGATAGGGTTTGAAATATGATGGAGAAGTTATAAAATAAAGAGGTTGTGAGATTCAAGCAAGTGCTAATTAATCAAATATCTCTGTTGATAACTAAGTAAATCTACATACGAGAATGTATTAAGGGAATGTTTGAATACAAGTATTCCAAGTCTTAAAATCATCTTCTCTTTCATATATTCCTTAATGAGAGTAAGGTGGGAATGAAATGATAAGAGAAAATGAATCATATACGGTGCATAACTACCTTGGTGGGGTCATCTAGTGAATGTAATAGTGACATACAATATGATGAAGTGCGATAAGAAATAAATTCTTATGTGATAGAAAGAATGATGAATAATCTATTCCTATCTTAAATGTTTCAATGTTAATGATGTTTATTGTATATAATCATATGAAAAGGATAGGTAGAAAAAAGTAAAGAAGTAATGAATGAGCAGAGAGATATGGGAAAACACTAGCTTTGTGTAATATGTGAATTTGTTTTTACATGTATGATTTGTTGAAGGCATATTAAGGTATGAAAGTTGGTTCTACATATGATTTCAGTGTATTTGTGCAAGCTATATGTTAAATTAAAGGCGTATGATAGTTGTAGTAATTCATACTTGATATGCATCTTACTATTGTGTATTTGTGATATGGTGATACGGTTTGGATGATGTCAGAACACATGGAGAGATACCCTGAACAAGGTAGTCATACTTATTCACTCATATTAATAGAAAGGGATGATAGTCAGATTGTCTGGACAAGTAACCCTAATGAGGTGTAGCTTGTTATACCTAGCTATAATATAACTGAGTGATGGTAATTGAGTATGATTAATGCTTGAATGACTGATACAATTGTGGATTACTTTATTACTGTTGTTGAAACCCTAAAATGATATAATACGATGGTTACACTTTGAATTGTGTGTGGCCCCATAACCCACGGGTCCCAGGATCGAAACAGGATAGTATGGAATGAGGTGGTAATGCTTCACCTCATGCATCCATGACCCAATGGGGATGCCAAGAGTAGTATTGTGAAATTGATTGTTGAATCTAGTCTTTTAATTCAAGACTGTTTTGCTATTTGAATAGCACTTTATTAAAGTTTAAAACAGCATGGTGAACTCGCTTTTGTCACTTAAAGGTGATACAGAACAATAGAACTTTCTGAGCCGCATAAATTGAGATAGTTGTATCAGAATATCAGAGTTGCACAGAGAAAGCGTGGTGGTTTATCTTTGCATTCTATGTTTGACTGTGGCATAAAGAATTTGCTTGATATCATTGAGAACTATTTGAAATATGTTGTGATTTAGTAAAGAATTAAAAGATCTAATGTTGAAAACTACATTCAGGTATGAAATACAAGAATATAATGACATGGAAGGCTTTAGAAGCTTATAATAACCTTGAATGTATCTTTCTTGTAGGTTTATGTTTCGAGGACGAAACATTCTAGGGGGGGAGAGTTGTTACGACCCCATCTGAGCTTAATTGGTAAACTAGGGTTTACCTAGACAATTGCAAAGATTAATTGGAATAATCATTCTTGAAATCTAATTAATAACGATAACACAATTAGGATGTTTTAACTATGATAAGAAGTTTAAGTGTTCGTTTGCCTTGAGAATTAGGGTTTGAGAAACATAAACCCTAATTGGCCCAAAATAGGGTTTTGATGATACATGAACACAAAATTTGATAAGTATAGTGTCTCAGTAAATGATTTTTAGTATTTTATGTGTAACTCTGATTTACTTCAAATTTGGATATCATTTGGATATATAAAATGTGAACAACATTGGAAAATATCAGAATTTTTGAAGAATGTTCTGACCTGTTTATCGGTCGAGTTTCAAACTCGACCGATCATATTTTCAGATTGATATAGCAGTGTGGTAATTGAATTTTATCTTTTTATTAATATATCCAATTGATCTCAAATTTTAATTGTGATTGAAAAACACAATTTTAGACACTCTGTTAAATTTTCGTAATTTTTGGATGATATTTGATCTCTACAGTGAGGGTGTCGGTCGAGTTCTGTGCAGGACAAACTCGACCGAATATGCTGCAGACTGCAAAATAGCAGTGAACTGTTCCATTTTTAATTATTTATTGGTAAATTGAAATGCTCTGAACATTTTACTGGAGGTCTAAAACTCTATTATGCATAACATATACAATTTTCAGAATTTTTGGAACTTCTGTTAGCTATTCAGTAGGCGAATTACAGAAACTATTGTGAAACTGAATATTCAGCCAATATAATTAAAGTTGAGTGTTGGGTCAATATGCAATTGACCCAAGCAGCTCAAATTGACTTATATGATCGACCACACACACACACATCTCTCATTCTTCGTCATCCACCCCAGATAAACGAAAGTCTAGAGAGAGAGGGAGAGTTAGGGCTTGAGTGGAGAAAGAGGAGGAATTGTTGACCTAGGGTTTTGCGGTCTGAGGAATGGTGAAATCAAGTAAGTTTGGATTCTTTGCATAGAATTTTATGGTGAATTTTCTCTCTCATGTCAAGATTCCGTCCATGCTCTGATTTGATCCAAGATGATGTCGAAATTCCCTCTTTTCTCACCCTTTCTTCATAATCCCTCATTTTCAAGGTTTCCGAGTTGAATGGAAGAAGAATTGGGAGATTTGCTAGGGATTTGATATGAGTTCGAGATCCCCTGAGTTGAGCTGCAGTTTTGAGGTGTTTTCACACCTTGGGGTGAGTGGGTACTCCCTTTAAACAGTATAATGTACGAAATTTGATTATAGCATCCAAATCCCTAAATGCTTAGTATGTGATTCTAAACCCTGAAATGTCCGTTTGATTTAAGTTGTTGCAAATTGATATGATATGGATTCCTTCTCTGTTTGAATGACTCTTTGATGGTAGATTCACATCAGAAACGTATACAACACATCCTAGTAAGAATGCTTTTCAGATTTATACCATATGATGTAATTAGGGTTTAACCTAATTGAGATATCACTAGAGTTTCGACCTTATTGACGAGACATTTAGTCTTGAACTAAGTCTAGATCTTAATGCTCCTAATAAAGTGCATGTCTAACATATTTCAATATCCAAGCCCATTTGGATTCACCATTAAGTCTATGACTTTTGATTTCACTAAGTTGAAGCTCAATCGAGCTGTGCCACGGCCGTGGGGTGACACCACGACCGTGTTGAAGCAAACCCTAAATGAATACTTAAAGGTCAAAGTTAAATGAAGAGGACTAGTAATCTTATAAGTGGTTAGGATGTACCTCATGGGTTACCTTATTTGAATTTTATTCTTGGTGCATGATATCTCAGTGAATAGCATGAAACCCTAAGAGCAGGGTGTTGCCATGTGATAAGTGAATGAGGCAAATGAAACCCTAAGAGCAGGGTGTTGCTATGTGATAAGTGAATAAGGAAAGGAAACCCTAAGGATAGGGTGTTCAATGAATAAAGTTATGGTGATATGAAAGGTTTCCATATGAGATGTGGTGATGCTTAACTGTTGAATTGTATGTTGCTTGTGCATTTAACTTTACATGCTTGTTCTCTTTGAGTTGGTATATATATACTACAGGGTTTCTTATTTTCACAATACATATCTCGTGAATTGCAGGTGATGAGATATGACATGCCCTAGAAAGGGATGTTACTGAGATCATGCATATATGTATGAAATGTTAGAATGAGAATACTTGTTGGGCAGACATGATATATGTTTGAATACATGAGCTATGATGTTTTATATGATATGATTTGGCAGGCCGTGTGAGCCTTGTGAGAAATGTAAAATGAGTTATGATTTCTGTTTTAAATGTATCTATAATGTTAATGTTAGACTTAGGTGCCCTGAACACCGTAGAACCCCTTTGAGAGGTCTGCACCTTAGGGGTGAAACTCGTGTCCAACATCAACCGGTTGAGTAATTCTGGTGGCACGAGGGTTGATAGACAGTGTCCAACACCAACCGATTGAGTAATTTTGGTGGCACTGTGGAAAAATAATAAATAAAGTAAAGGGTTATCCAACATCAACCGGTTGAGTAATTCTGGTGGTAACCCAGTGTTGACTCCCAGCGCCTGTGTGCTCAGGTTAGAGGAGGAGTCCAGAGCACTCATGGTGAGTGTAGAGGAGGCCGGAGAGCCTGTGGGCCGGAGAGCCTGTGGGTCATGTAGCAGAACAGGACTGGAAGTTAGACTTAGCATTTCTCGGGTGTGTCGCTAAGTCTTGTATGGTGTGGTCGTAGTGCACTGCAAGTCTCTATGCAGAGTACACTGCATAGATCAGGGCATAAGTTAAATATGATCATATAGGTTCACAGAGTTCCTTATAAATGAAATAGTTAAGGAAGACTAGATCATAGTCTTCTAGTAGTTATTCTTTGGATGCAATATTTACATTCTTTGTTATTTCAATTATATTGTTTTAGAACTGCTCAGTGTAGTATTTATTGTTGTTAAATTTCATATCATTTATTCAGAGTTATATCTGTAATCACATTAGTGCCTTAGACTGTTTCTTTGAAGTACTCATTCACTGAGCGAGTAGGCTCACCCCTCTACTCAAACATTTTAGGGTTAACCGCATGGACTTGAAGATGGTCAGAGCATCAGCGTAGATCTTCCACAAGAGTTAAGTACAAGATTAGTTGAGTCAGTCGGTCCTTGTCACTCTAGGTCCTCAGTAAGAAATAAGAGAGAGAGTTGTAATTACGATGTGTAATATTATTCCTCTTTTGAAATTGTATGCTAATTAGTAGGTCTTATGTGCATAAGGTGTGAGAGACATCATGAATGTTTATACATGTATCTTTACTATTAAAGTCTGTTTAGTAAAAGAAATGTTCAGATTCCCTTGTTAAAATGATTTATGTGGTTCAACGCGAAGAAACAAGAGTTTTAAAGAAAAAAAAGTTAAGGGTGTTCTTTTTTTACATATAAATCCTATCTTATGCCCTAATCTCATGATTTGAGGAAATTGTGAGATCGGGGTGTAACAGCTTGGTATCAGAGCTTAGGGTGAGTTGTCAAGGACCATTAAGTTAGTAAGTTAGCGTCATAAGTGTGGCAGATAGGAGATGTTTTGATGTTAGCTTTGGGGATTTGAGTATTTGGATATCCTGGCCCGATATCTGAGTACTTGGATCAACCAGTACAAGCTACTCTATCTATTCTCTCACGTATACCCTGGCCAGGTATACAATGGAAGAATGGGCTAGAGAGGAACCCTAGAAATTCTAGGGTTAGATAACGAGAAAAGAAACAAGAATTAAGAGAATAAATGTAAAAGGAGATAGAACTTACATTTCATAATGTTGTTTTTGTTGGAAATGTATAGAAATGCTCTTATATGTTTAAATTTAAATATTCAATACTTTGAAATATATATGGGTCTTTAAGATTTGTTGCACACTATGCAGTTGTAGCATTTATTGATTTCATTTTTTGTAACATGTAGATTAGAAATCATCTTTGAATGATCTTTCCTTAGTGGATAAGCTTTCTTCCACACTTTTGAGATGAATAGAAGTTGAGTAATCCTCAGTAGTTCTTGGCTTCAGGACTTCAGGTTTGGCCTGGTCCGGCTGGCAGGATGCGTTACTGGGATCTAATGACTCCTATTAATAGTATAATAAGAATAGACTCTGGATAATTAGACCCACATTAGAGTGAGAATGTACATACAGGAAGATGTTGAAACAGATGGGCAAGATCAGAACAACTAAGAATCAGTTGAAACTGGTATCTGAGGTTCAATTTTGGGGCCTCATATGAGAAACCCTTAATTGGGAATAAAGGAACATGATATAAGGTTCATAATTAGTTTATTGATTAATATTATATGAACTATACATATGAAATATAGAAAAGATATGTGAAATGTATGTATGGTTCAAGATAGAAAGAATCAATCATGAAGAATGAATCATATAATAGAGTATAATGCTTTTATGAACTCTAAAGCAAAGGCTAAGTAGAGAACAGGGTTGAGCATTCAATAGGTCCATAGAAGTAAAGAGTCTTCAAAAGAGTAAAAGTAAAGAGAATCGTATGAACGTGTAATTCATAAGACTAGAACAACAAACTAGTTTCCAAGCAAAGATTATAGGTGCAGTTTAACGAATGAATAAGTCATACAAAGGTAGACTGTATTCAGGAGAGAAAAACTTGATTGAAAGAGAAACTATGTTTGACCCATGCATGATCCACTTGATTTAAAAATGAAGAATATGTAATGTATTCAACATGAGGAAAAACTAATAGAAGGACTATTAATTTAGAACGTTAACTTCACAATAGTATAAAGATAAAGGAGGAAATATGTGCAACATGGTATACATGACCATACATATGAATAAGCAACATGGTCATAAGAGAAAAATTTAGAATTAAAGATGACGGGTTAAAGAGTAGTATATGGTAAGAGGACTATGAAACGTAAGATAGGGTTTGAAATATGATGGAGAAGTTATAAAATAAAGAGGTTGTGAGATTCAAGCAAGTGCTAATTAATCAAATATCTCTGTTGATAACTAAGTAAATCTACATACGAGAATGTATTAAGGGAATGTTTGAATACAAGTATTCCCAGTCTTAAAATCATCTTCTCTTTCATATATTCCTTAATGAGAGTAAGGTGGGAATGAAATGATAAGAGAAAATGAATCATATACGGTGCATAACTACCTTGGTGGGGTCATCTAGTGAATGTAATAGTGACATACAATATGATGAAGTGCGATAAGAAATAAATTCTTGTGTGATAGCAAGAATGATGAATAATCTATTCCTATCTTAAATGCTTCAATGTTAATGATGTTTATTGTATATAATCATATGAAAAGGATAGGTAGCAAAAGTAAAGAAGTAATGAATGAGCAGAGAGATATGGGAAAACACTAGCTTTGTGTAATATGTGAATTTGTTTTTACATGTATGATTTTTTGAAGGCATATTAAGGTATGAAAGTTGGTTCTACATATGATTTCAGTGTATTTGTGCAAGCTATATGTTAAATTAAAGGCGTATGATAGTTGTAGTAATTCATACTTGATATGAATCTTACTATTGTGTATTTGTGATATGGTGATACGGTTTGGATGATGTCAGAACACATGGAGAGATACCCTGAACAAGGTAGTCATACTTATTCACTCATATTAATAGAAAGGGATGATAGTCAGATTGTCTTGACAAGTAACCCTAATGAGGTGTAGCTTGTTATACCTAGCTATAATATAACTGAGTGATGGTAATTGAGTATGATTAATTCCTGAATGACTGATACAATTGTGGATTACTTTATTACTGTTGTTGAAACCCTAAAATGATATAATACGATGGTTACACTTTGAATTGTGTGTGGGCCCATAACCCACAGGTCCCAGGATCGAAACAAGATAGTATGGAATGAGGTGGTAATGCTTCACCTCATGCATCCATGACCCAATGGGGATGCCAAGAGTAGTATTGTGAAATTGATTGTTGAATCTAGTCTTTTAATTCAAGACTATTTTGCTATTTGAATAGCACTTTATTAAAGTTTAAAACAACATGGTGAACTCGCTTTTGTCACTTAAAGGTGATACAGAACAATAGAACTTTCTGAGCCGCATAAATTGAGATAGTTGTATCAGAATATCAGAGTTCCACAGCGAAAGCATGGTGGTTTATCTTTGCATTCTATGTTTGACTGTGGCATAAAGAATTTGCTTGATATCATTGAGAACTATTTGAAATATGTTGTGATTTAGTAAAGAATTAAAAGATCTAATGTTGAAAACTACATTCAGGTATGAAATACAAGAATATAATGACATGGAAGGCTTTAGAAGCTTAGAATAACCTTGAATGTATCTTTCTTGTAGGTTTATGTTTCGAGGACGAAACATTCTAAGGGGGGGAGAGTTGTTACGACCCCATCTGAGCTTAATTGGTAAACTAGGGTTTACCTAGACAATTGCAAAGATTAATTGGAATAATCATTCTTGAAATCTAATTAATAACGATAACACATTTAGGATGTTTTAACTATGATAAGAAGTTTAAGTGTTCGTTTACCTTGAGAATTAGGGTTTGAGAAACATAAACCCTAATTGGCCCAAAATAGGGTTTTGATGATACATGAACACAAAATTTGATAAGTATAGTGTCTCAGTAAATGATTTTTAGTATTTTATGTGTAACTCTGATTTACTTCAAATTTGGATATCATTTGGATATATAAAATGTGAACAATAATGGAATATATCAGAATTTTTGAAGAATGTTCTGACCTGTTTATCAGTCGAGTTTCAAACTCGACCGATCATATTTTCAGATTGATATAGCAGTGTGGTAATTGAATTTTATATTTTTATTAGTATATCCAATTGATCTCAAATTTTAACTGTACTTGAAAAACACAATTTTAGACACTCGTTTAAATTTGCGTAATTTTTGGATGACTTTTGATCTCTACAGTGAGGGTGTCGGTTGAGTTCTGTACAGGACAAACTCGACTGAATATGCTGCAGACTGCAAACTAGCAGTGAACTGTTCGATTTTTAATTATTTATTGGTAACGTGAAATGATCTAAAATTTTTACTGGAGGTCTGAATCCTCATTATGCATAACATATAACATTTCCAGAATTTTTGGAGCTTCTTTTAGCTATTCAGTAGGCGAATTACAGAAACTATTTTGAAACTGAATATTCAGCCAATATAATTAAAGTTGAGTGTTGGGTCAATATGCAATTGACCCAAGCAGCTCAAATTGACTTATATGATCGACCACACACACACACAGCTCTCATTCTTCGTCATCCACCCCAGAGAAATGAAAGTCTAGAGAGAGAGGGAGAGTTAGGGCTTGAGTGGAGAAAGAGGAGGAATTGCTGACCTAGGGTTTTGCGGTCTGAGGAATGGTGAAATCAAGTAAGTTTGGATTCTTTGCATAGACTTTTATGGTGAATTTTCTCTCTCATGTCAAGATTCCATCCATGCTCTGATTTGATCCAAGATGATGTCGAAATTCCCTCTTTTCTCACCCTTTCTTCATAATCCCTCATTTTCAAGGTTTCCGAGTTGAATGGAAGAAGAATTGGGAGATTTGCTAGGGATTTGATATGAGTTCGAGATCCCCTGAGTTGAGCTGCAGTTTTGAGGTGTTTTCACACCTTGGGGTGAGTGGGTACTCCCTTTAAAGAGTATAATGTACGAAATTTGATTATAGCATCCAAATCCCTAAATGCTTAGTATGTGATTCTAAACCCTGAAATGTCCGTTTGATTTAAGTTGTTGCAAATTGATATGATATGGATTCCTTCTCTGTTTGAATGACTCTTTGATGGTAGATTCACATCAGAAACGTATACAACACATCCTAGTAAGAATGCTTTTCAGATTTATACCATATGATGTAATTAGGGTTTAACCTAATTGAGATATCACTAGAGTTTCGACCTTATTGAAGAGACATTTAGTCTTGAACTAAGTCTAGATCTTAATGCTCCTAATAAAGCGCATGTCTAACATATTTCAATATCCAAGCCCATTTGGATTCACCATTAAGTCTATGACTTTTGATTTCACTAAGTTGAAGCTCAATCGAGCTGTGCCACGGTCGTGGGGTGACACCACGACCGTGTTGAAGCAAACCCTAAATGAATACTTAAAGGTCAAAGTTAAATGAAGAGGACTAGTAATCTTATAAGTGGTTAGGATGTACCTCATGGGTTACCTTATTTGAATTTTATTCTTGGTGCATGATATCTCAGTGAATAGCATGAAACCCTAAGAGCAGGGTGTTGCCATGTGATAAGTGAATGAGGCAAATGAAACCCTAAGAGCAGGGTGTTGCTATGTGATAAGTGAATAAGGAAAGGAAACCCTAAGGATAGGGTGTTCAATGAATCAAGTTATGGTGATATGAAAGGTTTCCATATGAGATGTGGTGATGCTTAACTGTTGAATTGTATGTTGCTTGTGCATTTAACTTTACATGCTTGTTCTCTTTGAGTTGGTATATATATACTACAGGGTTTCTTATTTTCACAATACATATCTCATGAATTGCAGGTGATGAGATATGACATGCCCTAGAAAGGGATGTTACTGAGATCATGCATATATGTATGAAATGTTAGAATGAGAATACTTGTTGGGCAGACATGATATATGTTTGAATACATGAGCTATGATGTTTTATATGATATGATTTGGCAGGCTGTGTGAGCCTTGTGAGAAATGTAAAATGAGTTATGATTTCTGTTTTAAATGTATCTATAATGTTAATGTTAGACTTAGGTGCCCTGAACACCGTAGAACCCCTTTGAGAGGTCTGCACCTTAGGGGTGAAACTCGTGTGCAACATTAACCGGTTGAGTAATTCTGGTGGCATGAGGGTTGATAGACAGTGTCCAACACCAACCGATTGAGTAATTTTGGTGGCACTGTGGAAAAATAATAAATAAAGTAAAGGGTTATCCAACATCAACCGGTTGAGTAATTCTGGTGGTAACCCAGTGTTGACTCCCTGCGCCTGTGTGCTCAGGTTAGAGGAGGAGTCCAGAGCACTCATGGTGAGTGCAGAGGAGGCCGGAGAGCCTGTGGGCCGGAGAGCCTGTGGGTCCTGTAGTAGAATAGGACTGGAAGTCAGACTTAGCATTTCCCGGGTGTGTCGCTAAGTCTTGTACGGTGTGGTCGTAGTGCACTGCGAGTCTCTATGCAGAGTACACTGCATAGATCAGGGCATAAGTTAAAATATGATCATATAGGTTCACAGAGTTCCTTATAAATGAAAGTGTTAAGGAAGACTAGAGCATAGTCTTCTAGTAGTTATTCTTTGGATGCAATATTTATATTATTTGTTATTTCAATTATATTGTTTTAGAACTGCTCAGTGTAGTATTTATTGTTGTTAAATTTCATATCATTTATTCAAAGTTATACCTGTAATCACATTAGTGCCTTAGATTGTTTCTTTGAAGTACTCATTCACTGAGCGAGTAGGCTCACCCCTCTACTCAAACATTTTAGGGTTAACCGCGTGGACTTGAAGATGGTCAGAGCATCAACGTAGATCTTCCACAAGAGTTAAGTACAAGATTAGTTGAGTCAGTCGGTCCTTGTCACTCTAGGTCCTCAGTAAGAAATAAGAGAGATAGTTGTAATTACGATGTGTAATATTATTCCTCTTTTGAAATTGTATGCTAATTAGTAGGTCTTATGTGCATAAGGTGTGAGAGACATCATGAATGTTTATACATGTATCTTTACTATTAAAGTCTGTTTAGTAAAAGAAATGTTCAGATTCCCTTGTTAAAATGATTTATGTGGTTCAACGCGAAGAAACAAGAGTTTTAAAGAAAAAAAAAAGTTAAGGGTGTTCTTTGTTTTACATATAAATCCTATCTTATGCCCTAATCTCATGATTTGAGGAAATTGTGAGATCGGGGTGTAACACCTAGTGTCCCTGTAGACTCGGCGAACCTAGAGCTCTGATACCAAACATTGTAACACCCCAACCACAACAAAACACGATTACATGCTAACCAGCATATTACCGAAAATCATGGAAAATTAAAACCGATTTACAATAAGCACCACAAGATGAAACACATAACATCTGAGCCAACACTTTTCATTTCATAACATCTTTTCAGGGTGCTACAACATAATTTCCCATCATCTCTTTATATGAAATAACTGTTTCATATGCTGCTTTACATCAAGGTACATAAACCGAAAACTTTACAACGATCATTATACAAGAAGCAATGAAAAACTCTCCTGAAGACCTAAGTGTACAGGGACGACACAGAGGACTCTACTTCTAGACACTATCTATCCCACCGGGTATGATACCTCTGCATATCATCCGTAGCCACATGATCTTCATCTCGCTAGGCACGTCCACCTAAAAAGGGTTATTAACCAGCGGGGTGAGACACACAGTCCCAGCGAGAAACATAACCCTCTACCAACTTTATAAAGATCACAGATAACTGGTATAAGAAGATTATAGGAGCAACTTAGTGAGCAAAGCTAACTTTATTAACATTCTTACCAGATCATCAGGAGGCATATAACCAGGCATTTTGTATGGAACATGATTGACAAGATTCGATTTATAAGATCTTATCACAAGATATAAAGAATGTACATATAACTGTAAGATATAACTAGATCATCTACACAAGCAAGGCCTCAACCAATGTTCCGTGTTTTGCCTTAAGCAATATATTCTATACGACTGGATTATGATTTATTATGCCCTGAGGAAGTGAGTTGTACTGCTCAATTCCAACCTTCGGCTGCGAAGCCCAAAGTCGGTGTCATACAAGGTCAATGGATAATCTGGACTCCACGACCTCTCCTCCTCATGTTCAGTGCATGATAACCAACAAAGTGGCCTCAACCACAGGGTCAGTCCCACAGGCTGCCCTTTCTCTAGCCCGACTTGGTACAAGTCTTGGCACTAGTATACCTCTGAGCCACGGGCCAAATCACCGTGCTCCTGAGCCATGAACGCATTCATTCTCTATCACACTGAGCCATGGGCCTATTCACCATTCTCTTATACACATCTTGAGTCTACAACCACAGTTGCATTCTAATCCTCCTATTTTCATCTAGGAGAAACCATACATATTCAACAATATGCACTCCAGGTTAATCCCGCAGGAGAACCCGTTTCACCATCACCTAAATTACTGACGATGATGGATCTATAGCCAGGGAAAACTACATGTAAGGTTCCACTTGTCATTAATTAATACATTTTAAGCATATTGCAAGATTCAACCAAGTTATGTAACATGTAAACTAAAACACAAGTAAAAAACATAGATCTCATTATCAAGTGTTACATTGCCACTCTTATTTTCAAAGCCAACATTACATGTTACCACTTGGACTCTTGCCAATCATCAAGATCCATCTCAAGGATCAACATCACTGGGACTCAATCCCATCATCACAGAATGTCACTGCCTCTCAAGGCTTACATCATCATTAGAGGATAACACATCAACTTGGCACTCATCCTTTATCAGGTCCACAGACCTTCCACATCTTACTAGGGATACATGTTATCTCATCAACAAGGATTATCATCATTGAGTTTTATACAGAGCACATATTCCTCATAACTCTTACCTGCGTATGAATTCATTAGATACACCTGCATGGTTAGTATAGATATCGAGAGAGATAACTGAATCACCAGACATAGATCTTTATGATTAGCATTCTATTAGGACTAAAGGTACATGATTGGATCAACATCCATGATTATAACTACATGAAGCACAAAGTTGTGTCTTGTAAACAAATTACATTATTGTAATCAAACCATGAGCATTCACTATGCCCTATATCTCATGAACCTATCTTTGATTATCATGTTGTCAGGATCAAGGTTTATAGCATTGGAATATTCTTCCATCATTATGAACATATGCAGCTTAATGTCATAACTAGTGTATAAATCAATACATACTACTGTTACCACATCATGGGTATCCCATCATACCATATAACTTAAAACATATGCACATCATCCCTAAGGATTAACTTTAAGGATCATACACCATGATCCACCATCCAACTTACTCAGAGGTTCATCTATCATTAATCATAGGTAACCTCTATACAAGGGTTCACAACCTATGTTGTCATAGCTCATCATGATCAAAGGTGTAAGCTCAACAAACATGCATAGGGTTATCGAGTTAGGCACAACCCTCACTAAAGGTGTCACCTACCCTCACCAAAAGTATATAGCGACCAAACAATCCTTCACTAAAAGTCGGTATCAGCTACAAAGCTTAAACATCACAACCCAAGGTTATATCAGACAAGATTCATATCGGATAAGACTCGTAAGCTCCACCTATTCCTGGTATGAGGCAAAGCATGTCGTGCAAATAAGCCACCAAGGTCATATCGTTCAGACACACCTCAGCCCATCATGGTTAGGGGACCATCTTCTAGGTTGTCGGGCAACTCATGTTTCAGTTCATATCAGTTTGGGCAAACTTGCAACCATGTCGGACCAGAACCACATAACCTTATAGTGACTAAGGCATCCTCTAGGTCAACTCCAGCATGGTCAACTCCCTTTTACCTCATCCAAGATCATTGATATGATGCATACTTTCTAAGTCAATAGACTTCAAACCCCAGGCTGCATATTTATATAAGGATGAGTATATGGATCTTCAAACCCTAGATGAGGAGGTATCGTTCAGGGCACCAAAAAGGTGTATCATGCAAGGTAACAAGGAGCAGACCAAGTTGGTCATCTTCATCCTCAAGACCAAGTCGTGCAATAAGGGTAGATCATTCATGTCACCCAAGCTAGGGTTGAAGCTCCATATCATCTAAGACACTAAGGTTAGGGTATTATGTCGGCCAACCACCATCATCTTGGGTAGATGTGCATATCGGTCATAAGGTCAGTAAAGAGTTCACTTATCATATCACCCAAGGCTCAACTCTAGAAGAGGGTATTGGGCAACAACCTCAAGGAGCCACCATGTAGAACATATATCGGCTAAGGGACCAACTAGGTGTCCACCAACCACATCGTCTAAACCCTAACCCTAGGGTAGGAAAGAGGTATCGGTCACCACATCATATTATCACAAACATCTAGGCCAAAGGCTCACCTTTAAAGTCCAAAAGAGAGAAAGGGGTATTGCCACAAACCATCAACTAAAGCATAACTTATTAAGCAAGGTACTATATCGGGCAAGCATAGTTATATCGGGCAAAGGCCCCATATCGGGATAGTCATCTTCAACCTCTAGCCACCCATTACCATCTTGCACAACGAAAACAAGCTAAAGGCAGTAATAAAACGTAGCATTCCCATTAGATAAGATTTCAAGTTCCATATATACATCTATCATGGAGGAATGTATCGATTTAAGCACAAGAACCAATATATGCATATATGGAGAGGGTGCATAATAGAGATCGTTAAGAGTTATGTAACCCGCCTTAAGAGGATCTCCATGAAAGGCATTAAGCTTCTTGGTCCAAGCAGCAAACCCACGTTCCTCTCCAAGAACATCACCCATCCAAAGCTCCAAACAAGCCTTCGGCACCATCATCATCACCTCAAGAAACAAAGGAAGAAGAACAAGAAGAAGATACCATGGTTATGTATACATCAAGAAGAAGAAAAGAGGGGAGATAACCACAGCCTTGCCTTCTCCCATCAAGGGCCTATCCATGGCTGAGAGGGGAAGAGGAATGTGAAGGAGAAGGCACAAGGAAAGACTAGCAAAGAAGCATGACTCACCAAGGTCAGATCTTGAGCAAGGAGTCTCCATGGCCAAGGTGCTCATCCTCCCAAGCTCCATGGGAGTTTCCTTAAGATCCTAAGCTTCCATGCTGGTCCCATACAGGTAGGGGAAGTAAGGTGGCCGAAAAAGATTGCTTGGCTAAGGAGGAAGGGAGTTATATACACTAAGGAAGAGAGAGATAGCAAGGGAGAGGTGTCATAACCACATAAACCAAGATGCCACTTGCTCTTACATTGAACGCCACTTATTGCCACCCTAGCTGCTTATGCATGGCCTGGTGATACACTCTAGAATGTGTATCATGAATCTAGGCACTGCCATGGCCGACACACCTCTCTTGGGTGATACACCTTCAAGCCTTAGCCGATACACTAAAGGATAAGGTGGCATATGTGACACATATATGATATAAAGACCATATAGAGATGTCACTCCTCACCTAACAACCAAAAAAAGTCTCCCCTACTTCCTTCCACATTCTATATGATGCCAAATAGAAGCAAGAAGACTCTAGAGCTGATAAATTGCATATTGACCGTCTACTTTGGGTAATTTGCAATTTACACCAAAACTAGCACATAAAGCATAAACATCAACCAACCAAGCTCAAACTTGGAACATAGGTCCTCCACAAGGCACCCCACAACATCATTCACTTTCTAATGATGCTATCGGACTAAAGGCATGCTCCACATGTGACATAATGCAATATAACCTCTTACTTGGGTAAATTGCACTTTGGTCCAAAACAGGCAAACATTGCTCAAACAACATTCAAACGGGACCAAACTGGAAACATGATCCTGTCACATGATATGAAAACATCTTAAGAAATTAGATTAAGGTTCTAAGAACCTTTCATAAGCAAAGCAAAGAGGGTTATCCCAAAACTTGGGTCAGGGTCCTTACAATTTAGTGGAGGATTCCTTAATCCTTATCATTCTTAACCCCAACTCAGGAGGGGTGGAGAGAGAGAAACCCTAAGAACTTAGAATTATTCAGTGAAATGGGGTGGGGAAGGGAAGAATATAGATGAGAGAAAACCTAGAGATATCTTATTTCGATTCAAATCCTCTATATTTGGCCAGGCAGTCACACAGATTCTGGGAGTCCTCATAGACCAACTACTGGGGCGGAGGAAAATCTTGCCAGCCCCCGAGTTGTGATCCTTTTCTAGACACCTCCATCTTTGGAAAATTCTCTCTTAACTCCCTTAGGTTCTGAAGAGTTTGTAAAATTCAATAATTATTAGAGATTAAATGGAAAACCATGCTTTGATACCAAATGTAATGACCCCACCCCTCAGCAACCCCCATGTAAGGAAGTCTAAGAAGGTGGTGTCGTTATCCCAAAATAGGATCAATTGATTTTGCAAATAATAATAATAAATTAATAAATTCTACCACAACTAATCTCAAAGCAGGATAAAAATTTTCTTTTAACATACCTTTCAAAAATAGGAGTTTGGAACTTTACCTAAAGTAGAGTTCTATCTAACTAAATCCTCCAATTTTTATTTAGATTTGTTCTTCAAATGTCACTTTAATTGTTCATCCACTTTCTTATATTCCTAAAATGCTGACAAACAAAACATCAGCATGTATAAAGATTATACTGGTATGTGATGGCAACCAAGATTTTGCACATATATTGTAACAACCTAATCACATCAAATATTTGTTAGCGACCAAAGTTTATGTTTTCACTATAACTTCCCAACCATGTTTTACCCATCCTCTGGTATACCCTCTCTTAGGGTTTAGTCCTTGCAAAGGACTTTAGGCTACCTTCTCCATCTTGAGCTTGGTGCCTTGTGGGCCACCTCTCTAGGTGCCACATAGTCTTCCCATCCATGGCTTGACCACTTATGACCTTCCCTCTAGGGTTTGGTACTCATAGATCATAAATCCATAGGTGGTACGTAGGTTCGGGTAAGTCATAAATAGTTATATTGTGATAATCCCAGTCACTTTATAGATTGCATGAAATAAATTCATCCAAACATTTAATTTCAAGCAATCAGTAAATCCTTAGAAATTGTAGTGAAATTAAAGTGATAATCATAAATATAACCACATACCTGATTTGGAAGCCTCAAAGAGTCAAGCAAGTTATCCAATCCAAATAGGTAGTCCAATCAACCAAGTCAAGCAAATCACACAAGCAATCTGAATCCTAAAAAGCATGTATTATATAATCATTACATACTCCTCATAATCCCTTTTATTGACTTGGGAACCCATTCTAGGGTTTCTAGGTTCAATTAGGGTTTCCTTAGGGTTTCTTAGATCTATTTCTCAATCTTTAACTTTTTAGGTCAACAAACCCTAAAACAACTTTTCTATACATAAAACCCAAATTACTCAAATTATTCACATTAAAGTTCCTTTATTCTCAATGTGACTTAGGATCATCATAACTCTATTCTATACATGGAATTTTGAAATAAAAATCATTAAAAGTCATATTCACCTAAATTAGAGTTGCTAAGCCCATTAATGCACTTTCATATACATGGAACCCTAAATTTATCCAATTATGCACAAGGATCATATTTTTTGATCTAAATCTTCCTTTTAATAACAACAGGTTAACATTGTCTTAAAGTATCCAAAGAACATCATTAAATTCAATCATCATCAAATCTTAGGGTTTTTCAACAATTAAACCATTAAAGATGGCATATTTACCTACTTTTTGAATTATAAGCAAGACTATACCCTAATTATATTTTTAATGTATTCCATGGTTTTTTCTGATTAACTTTCATATATAACATGTCATTATCTGATCATCCAACAATTTATTATAATTTTCACAAGTTAAACCTAAGTTGACCAATCAAAACAAGCCACATCATAGGGACTGACTTTTACCTTGTATTCCATGTGGGTTGGTAGAGCCAATCAGTCGAAGCCACCTCTACACACAGCCTACTTGGGTGGCAACCCAAGTCAGGGTGTGCAATTACGCTCCTACCCCTGTGCCAACAAATAGAAATTGTGACGCGCCTAGGGTAGGATGGTACTTCTACCCTTCTTCATCTCCTTCCACCAGCATGCCTCTGTTCATAAACCAACACCTGACCATGGTCAACCCCATGGTTGACTCCATGCATCTTGCCTCCCCAGTAGCCGATGAAGGCTGCCGCAACTTCGCCATGACCTACCGAAGTCATCAGTGGTTTCCAATTACTCCGCGTTGGGCCCGAGTAGGGAAGACAATGAAGGGAGTAGTTCCAACAGAACTCAGGAAGGAGTCAGAACCTTGGACGAGTCTTGGTGCCAAATTGGGAGAAAAGAAGAGGGTCAGAAGTCAGGAGGTGACTTGGAAATGTATGGGTGATCTCAGAGGGGTCAGTTACCTCCTTTAAATATGCATCGGCCCTGATAAGATTTGATGAGAGTCCTATGATTTTGGGGAAACCTTCGATGCCCTTCAAAAGGGAGTAAAACCTAGGCTAGTTTGATTCAATTAGGTCTCACGAAACCAATGGAACACTTTCCATGTTTGCCCGATCATTGTGGGTAGAGAAATCAACCAAGGAAAAAGTCAAATATTGTTCTCGACTTGCCGACCAGGCGCGAGGAAGGTGACAAGAGAGAAACTGTTCATTTTTTATCTGACGGTCTCCATCACATGCATCAAACTAAAAGATAATCCTATTTGAATTAGAAATTTGGACATAAATGTTATCCTCTTCACTTTAGGAAAACTTACAAAATTCATATCTCCTAATCCGCTTCTCTTTTTTATCCCAAATTTTGAATCAAAGTCTATAATGACTTAAACTACATGTGTGTCTAGTTTGGGACTCAAATTCGGAAGTATGAGAGACTTTTATTCATATACAAGTTATCTCTTAATAAAGCATAATTTATTCATATTTTCTCTCTCTTTCTCTTCTATTTCCTTTATTTGGATTCCTTTTACCATTAGATACCATGTGGATTCGAAACCTAATCAATAAAGTTCATCCATACCGCTTTCTAGATAATTCCACATAGTTCTCATATTTCTCATCATTATCTTAATTTCTTTTCTTAATTATGCATTATTTGATTTATTTCAACTTTTTCTTTCCTTTTTATCACATTGGATTCACTAACTCATTAGGGTCCAAGAAATCATATATTTAAAAGAAATATGATCAAAGAAATCCATTCATTTCACATAAATCACACAATTTTCATAATCATACATTTTATTGGAGAAATTGCATTTCAAACCATATAAGTCCAAAATTGGGGTTGTAACATCATATGTCGCTTCATTGGTGCTTCTTAAATTTTAAAAACTAGCTAGTCTCACCTGGTTATGACATGACTAGTAACATGTATGCATTGTCATGAAATGCAAGCTAGGGAAAATGAGTATGAGGATAAACATAATTGTAAAGAGGGTATATTCTTGGTATACAATCGTTTTCTCCCATTTTAATTGTACATGGACAACCTCATTTGTAACAAGGTACAACATAAGCATGCTAGTAGTTTGAAGCCCAAGTAAGACAATGAACTTGTAGAATATTAAAATTTGAAATCATGAAAAGAATTCATTAGAAGTGGTTACGTGATTTTTCCAATGCTATTTGAGGGCAAATTTGAGTTATTTTTACATTTAGAGGGAGTATATCTTTTCAAAGAGAAGAAGTAATCTTAAATAATGGAACTAGTGACTAATGTTGTTGGGGGTGTAAGTGAGTAGGATACAACGTGTGTGTGAGCATAGATGTACATGTAAAGGTAGACATGGTAACACATATTTAGCTACTTTTGTAACGACCCACACTTTTGAGTGTCCAAAAGACCTTAAAGTTGTGAATCATTACTCATAAACTCTAGGATCATATTCAACAAATAATACAGAATAGTAAACAATTTCCATTAATGAACAACTATTTACATGCTTACATAAAGGGGCTCCTCTAAGGAGTAACATAAATTTAGAAAGAATTAACTTGTACATATATGATGATATACCACTATGTCTAAACCTTCATGAATAACTTTAGTGTCTTCAACATCTTTATTATGTAACCTCATGTCCATGAATCAAGTATACCTGATACCTAAAATGCTGGCAAACAAATATGTAGTCAGTATATTGCTATACTGATATGTGGGTTCATCCATTAATTACAAGTATACATATAATCATACATCTTTTACTTGCACATAAGATCATAAATTTGCTTCCATATTCTAGCCCATATTTGGTCTACTATCTCAGGTGTAATCACTGTCCCTCCTGGGATCATGAGCCTTACCCTTAAGATCAGTCTAACCTAGGGTTCAAAATATCATTATTAACCTTGTGTTATACTCATAGGGACTTTATAATTTGCATGAAGTAAATAAACATGCAAGCAATTTATCATTCATTCAATCTCATTGAGAATCCTCGACAAACTCAAAATTTTATATGTGTATGCATAAGTGTAACCATGTACCTTATGCCATTGCAAAAACCATGCAAAATAACTCATGTACTTTAAGAGTGCATCCAAACATCCAAGTAAAACATCATTCAATCAACATTATCTGAAACACACATAATACATATGTGTCACCATGTATTCATATTACATTAATCAGATCTAGGTTCACTCCTAAACTAGGATTTAGGGTTATCTCATGTTTGTACTAGGAGTAAGGGTTACAAACCCTAATTCCATCATGGCATGATTTCTAAGATTACAAAACCTAGTTATGCATATTAGGTGAAACCCTAATCACCATCTCGAGCATATTAGATTATTCATGATACATGTAACATCCCTGACCTGGGTTACACCTTAACCATAGGATTTTTTCTTAAGTAAGCCATTTATATTCTTGTCTTTATCTTTTGAAAAGTAATTAAGACTAAAGGAGAGTTTATGTTTCAATTTTGGTCCTATTTGAATAATGTTGAAGCAATATTTGCTTGTTTTGGACTAAAGTGCAATTTACCCAATATAAGGGGTTACCTTGCAAAATGTTACATGATAAATGTTCCTCAAGTACTTTAGCATCATAAGAATGAGAAGGATTCTAAGGGATGGTTTGTGGAAGCCTAAATTCCAAGAAGGGGCTTGTTTGAATAATATTTGTACATTGAATACTAGTTTTGGTGTGATTTGCAATTTACCCAAAACCTAGGGTTGAATATGTAAAATATCACCTCAAGAGTTTCCCTACTGTCTCTTGGTATCATTTAAAGAAAATAAAAAGAAAGGGGTGTCTTGTTTGAACCATATTTGAGAAATGATACTCTTGATAATAAAATAATCAAGAAATAAGCATAATTGAAATCCTAAGTTATTTCGTAGGAAAAATATATAAATTAACTGAAGTTCTCATCAACTAAAAAGCTATGGGAGAAATCCTATAATGAAATGGCGGCCAAAACACCTTGGAGGCACCGCTATAATCCTAAGTAGGTGAAAAATATCTACCTACATTTTTAATTGAAAAGTAATGACCACTAAAGTAAAGGTGCTTATGGATAATAATATTTTATTCATTAAGGAGCTTAAACGGTCGACTATAATTCAGGGATAATTCAAAGGAATTAAAGGAAAAGAAAGATAGCTTCAGATATAAGGAAGTGGAGGGGCATGTGGTGCCTAGTAAGGAAGGTTGATGACTTCCCTCCTACCCTCTCTCTCTTACGAATTCAATTATATATACTCAACCATTCACCTACTAGAAAGGCTATTTGCACACCACACTCACTCCTCACTTAGGACAACGACTAAGGAAGCAAAGGATAAGGAGGAGATCATTTTCCAAGCTTAAGGTAATATATATGGTCATCTTCAACCTTGGGTTGAAGGCTAAAATCGAGTTATAACTCTTCTTTTCTTCTCTCTTCCATCCAATGCTTAACTTTGGCAATATTTTACATCAAAATGGTGGAGAACGTGCCTTGGATAATTGGAGGAGCCATATTCACCATTAGATATAAAAATCTTGGAGCTTTGAAGTTGCTTTGGAGGCGGGTTATATAACTTGAACCAATTAATATTATTATTTACAATCTTGCAATATATGTTGATCTTTCCTTCTTCTTGAAGTAATTGATGAATCTATGAATCCATCAGTTGTATGGACAGTAGTAACAGAGGTCTGAAGCTTGATGATGGTGACATCATCTTAGCACACTCCTCTATATCAACATTAGAGTTCAAACGATTTCAACAATGGATGGTCAAATGGTTTCAAACTGTTTAAGAGACCAAACGGTTTCAACCTAACCTAGTCCAAATAGTTTCAAACCATTTAGAGGTACCAAACTGTTTGGTGATCAAAGAGGTCCAAACCGTTTGAAGATTAAAGGATCTCAAACCATTTAGAGACAAAATAGTCTCAAAACCATGCAAGGTCAAACAACCCTATAAGTGTTTGTAAATTATCTCAAGGTTGATTACAATGGAAGTACCTCCAAAGTACTTAGGTGAATAGTACACTTAGAATGATTGTCATTTGATGCTTATGAAAGTAATAAACTCAATACACTATGATAAGCATATGTGCATGTACTTTAGTGAAAGGATGAGCCAACTTAATAAAGTATGGAGTAATCAACATCCTAGAGAGGATGAGAGAGAAACTCATACTTGTGTAATAAACATGTAATGTGCATACATTGATACTTTTAATAAGTGTAGAGTATGAATTAGGGTTTGATCTTTGATAATGTGATCATGAAACCCAAAATTGATAAAGAATGGGAAACCCTAACCCTAATTTCAGGTAATGGTATGAAAAATCCTAATTGATAAAGAATGGGAAACCCTAACCCTAATTTCGGGTAATGGTATGAGAAACCCTAATTGATAAAGAATGGGAAACCCTAACCCTAATTTCAGGTAATGGTATGAGAAACCCTAATTGATAAAGAATGGGAAACCCTAACCTTAATGAGGGAATAGTGGTGTTACCCTTGTATTGCATGGTGTTGATATGTAATTGATATGGTTGTTATCAAGTATACTAACTATGCAGGTATTATGAGATGATGAGTATTGCCAGGTATGAGCTATGATGTTTATTTGATAAAAATGCTTAATGGGCCTTGGGAGCCATTATATTATTTATTTCCTAGTGAGAGGTGACAAGAAGTTAATGGACCTTGTGACCTATGTGAGATGCTTGTGTAACAAGTATCATGTATACCTTGGTCAGATGACCTGGAGGTAATAGTTACCTAATAAGTGATAACAATGTTCAGTGATGAACTAAGGGTTTGAATACCCAGATCCAGTAAACAAGATGATGATATTAGTGAGGGATGAGAATTCCCAGTAATAAGATAAGGGATTGAGATCCCAATGTTTTATAAAGTTTTGAAAAGTACTTGATATATGTATTACACTTTTCTTTGTAGCATTTGTCATAATAATAATACATGTTTTAAAACTAAGCTGATGCTAAAAGAATATGGTAATGCACTTAATTAATCAAGTAAAATCTTATCATGTAGAGCCATGGCCATAGATCCATCATCGTCAGTAGCTGGTGATGGTGAAATAGGTTTTCCCACGGGATCTCCTAGTGGGCATATTTTTGAATATGTGGGGGTAATGGGTGTGAATATCCTTATTCCCTAATGTGGGATTGACGTGAGATAAACATGAGATCTCTCAATCCTTCATTATATGTGTCAGGATGGATGCATCAAGAATCTCTCGATTATGATTAATGTCGGATCGATGTGAGATAAACATGAAATCTCTCGATTGTGAAGAGAGTGCAGCCACCATTGTAGCTCTATAAAGAAGTTGCCAGTATACCCTAGAAAGCTATTTAGTAGAGACACGAGATGTCCTGCATGTGGTCTCGCACTGACCAAGACGGATGAGGTCATGGAGTCTGGCTCTTCCATTGACATAGGTATAGAACCGATGCTTTATGTCACTGTGGTCGGTTGGAGTATGAGTGGTATACCTCATCTCCTCAGGGCATAAGTGTGATTGTAAAATGTAATCAGCCGTGTAGCGTATTTGCTTAAGGATGAAATATGGAAATCATTGGTTGATGTTACATTGCTTAATGTATCCTAAAATGTATAAATGTTATACATGTTCTTCATATTCCTTATTAAATGGATGATTTACTTCTTTATCATATATAGTTGTAATGCTTTAAAGAATGATATTGCTTTGTTCTGCTTAAATAGTGATTTATCCTGCTTATTAATAATAAAGAATCCTCTGCTCAATTTATTACTATTTATCTGCAATAATAATATTATTGGCGGAGAGTTATATCTCTCGCTGGGACATGGGTCTCACCCCATTGGTCACCAACATTTTTAGGTGGACGTAGACGAGAAGGTAGGGACCATACAACAGGGGAAGGACAACAACATCAGGGACCGTAGTAACATCTCAGGTGGAGATATTGATTGTTGTGTCTTGTAGATATGATTCCTATGTGTCATCTCTGTACTCTTAGGTCCTTGGAGTCAGTACTCAGTGTTTTCATGATCGATCTGAGATTTTGGCTTGAATGCCTCGAGGTTTTATGTTGCTTATGTATAGGTTTGGAAAAGCAACTGTTGTAAATATATTCCTCGAGAAGAGATGGTACATCGTATGTACAATGTGAACTATAATGTATGCAGTATTTTGGTTCTCTTTATAAGAGTTTCCTGGAATTGAATCTCTTTGCAAAAGGTTTTAATTTTTAGTGATTTTTTGTTATTATGTTGATTATGGTTAATTCCGCAATTAATTACATAGTGATGGTCTGATTTGTTGTCGGATCATCACAATACCTAGATCTTATTATTAGAATTAAGATCATAGAAAGATACCCACATTGGTTTCAAAACTCTAAATCTACATGTATAAGATTATTAATCTAGAAACATCAATTAATCATCATTATTAATGATTTCTTCATTATACATGACAAGATCAGGTATAAACTCAACCTAAATGAATCTACTCAATTAAGCATCATATTAAAGGAATCTAGGTTTTCCTTTCTATTAATCACATGAAAACATGTATGGCATATAATTTTGGAATAGGAAGCATATTTAGACTCTGATTATATTTATCAAGATTCCTTGCATTTTCCTGATCAAATTGATATATAGTTTTTCTATCATCAGAGCTACTGTTAATTAACTACAAATTTTGCAAGATAATCATATTTGGACCAATAAGATACCAACACATCATCATATAACTAGTATTGCCTATTATCCATGTGGGATAGCTCTGGCCAATGGCACAATGCAAGCCAGCACATAGCTTCCACATAGGCCAGCTTGTTGGATATAGAAAAGGACAATATTTCCCTTTCCTAGTGATCAAGATTGATCACACGGGTCGGGGACAGGGGTAAAAGACCCAAAGGTCACCCTCTTCAGCTTGTGCACGCGATCTACAGCTCAAGCCCATCTATGGCTGAGATCAGCCTAATGGTTGACTATAACATATAGAGCATGGGGTAGTCCTTGAGAATATCATCATGTTCGGTCCATCCCGGCAAACTCGAGGAGCTATAGAGGCAAGCCCCCAATGGGTGTGGTGGCTGACCCCCGAGATCCACTGATCACAACTACTACTGATGTACTAGAAAATAGAGCAAAATCTCTAGTTACCTCATGCTGCTCCATACTGAAGGTAGATAAGGATTCATCATTGCTCCACGGTCATCCTTGTACCACTGTCAGGATCTCAGGTGGTCTACAGCCTTGCCCTCCACCTCGTGGATTGCTGGACTCATCAGAGAAGGCCATTGGTGCGGTGGTCCTCCACTTCAGCTAAGGTGGGGATTAAAGGTTGTGGGTGGTAGTCCTTCTCAGTGGGGAGCAATGTAGCATCTTATATAGGCCAGGGAAGTCATCCATGCCTCTTTCGATTATACTAAAATCTCAGTTCATCTTGATTTGAGCATTACCTAGTTTCTTGATGATAAAGACAACTTAGTGGTTGGCCGAGTTCGGGTTCCTCTCCCAAATTTATTGGGATCATTATATAATCACCTCGACCATTAGATAAGGAGGAAGAGTCCCAAGGGGACTAAGTTCCCTGTTGTCACTGGACTCAGTAGAGGCGGGAAAGAGTGGTGACTCCCTCTCATGGTTCTAGCCGGGTTGGGGAGTCTGGATTTGCCTGGCCTCTGCCCCAAACCTAAAACGTAATTTCTTTTTAGATAAAATTCCTCTTCCCTAATATAATTATCTAGGGAACAACATCATCCAAAATTACCTCCATCTTTGGGATCTTGCCCCATTACTCCTTCTTTATCATTAGGTACAAGATAATTTCCAAAACCATGTACATATTACTCATTATTTGGCTTCCAAGTAAAAGGTCGATAATCCTTTAATTAAATATCTAAGCCACATATTATCTTGGATTATCTTAGAAATTCTCTCATTATCATATATTATAATTATCTATCAACCAAAAATATCTTGGATATCTATTATGATCACGAATATCCACAATATCCAAAATCATGTCCATGGGACCCATATGCAAACCCTGATTAACAAATTGGGCTGAAACAAGCCCCTAAGGCCAATGAATCATCTCTTGGGACTTCCAAAGGTTCCATAAGATTAGACTCATTGCCAATTATCAAACTTGAGGCTTTGGTAATCATTTCATCTTATATTAGCCTCATATGAACACATATGCTTAAAGCACAGTATTTCCTTAAATTGATCATTTAATATGAGTCTAGGGTTTGGAATTATCAACCAATATCCCTCAATTCACTTCACTATTATTTGTTATCTAATTTCATTTAGGCTTGAAATCTACAAATTTTAAGGATGTAACATTCACCCCTCCTTAAAATGAATTTTGTCCTCAAAATTTAGGCCTACTAAACCTAGGTGAATGACAACTCATATTATTTCAAGACTTAGGGTTATCACCCTACTTAGATGGCTTTACCCTTATCATATCTTGATGATTTCTCTTTTCACCTAGGTTTCCAACCTATGATTCATTATCTTCACATAAGGGTGAGATGGCACCTCTAACCCTAGATGGCTAGATCATGTCATTAACCTCAATTTAAGACATTTATTCTCATATCTCAAATTTTAAGCATAATGTGTGCCTACCCAATCTCTCTCCCTCATAATGAGATGAAATAAGCATTTGACTATAGCCCAACACACAAAGTTCATTCCATTCCAAGATAGGAGATGGTCTATCCACACATTACCTTTCAAGTTCACATTTTAAGTTGAATCATACTCGATATAACTCTAAACATACTTGTTTTTAATTCCCTAATATTCTTATATTTCATGAATATATGTATCCCTTTTCTTACTCTTAAGTTAGGGCACAACTTCTCTCATTTTTTCATGACTTCATTATATCTTTTATATTTACACCCCACGTATTATAAGTCTTAGCCAATTCCTTAAGGTATCTAGGGGTATAGGTGCCTTTCGAGTGATCTCATCCTTATGCATCAAGGGAGTGCATCTCACATTCACCCATTAGGCTACATGATCATCATGGAGGTAGCTAATCTCCTAAGTCATGTACCTTGGGCAAACCTAGTTGTTACCTCCCGACCACATGGTCATGTGCATTCAAGGCATATCAACCCCCAACCCATCGATCCTATGTACCTTTACTACACCCTACTTGACCTTAGGATTTCATTAGGACTCTACCCGTTCCAAAGGTTTCTTTGCGATGTCACATATCTTAAGCACATTATTCTCCTCATATAATTCTTTAATCTGGAATGCCTTCATCTCTCTCTCTTTTGAGTACACATTATGCAGTATAGTCCCAACATTGGGCTCGGGCCACCTTCCCTCTAGGGCTTGGTACCATGTCTCTCATCCCTCCTGGGCTTGACCTTCTGTGATCTTCCCCTCCAGGGGCCTGTTCCTAAACATCTACACTATGGACTTGGGCCACCTTCCCTTCCCGGGCTTGGCTCTGTACTGGTCTTCCCATCCTAAGCTTGACCATTTCATGACTTTCCCTTCCTGGGCTTGGTCGTCCACTCAAGCCACCTTCCCTCCCGGGCTTGGTGCCATATTGGTCTTCCTAATCCTATGCTTGACCAGTTGTGTTACTCAGAGATGGAATACTTGGGTTCAAAGAATATAAGTGCTTTCATAAATATATCCTTAACTCTTCACCCCTCTAGGTGACAATTAAGGTTACCTCAATACTTAAATATGTTTATTCAACATACCTTTTAGGGAAAAGTCCTAGACTAGGGTGCCTTCTTGGCTCTTAAGAGGGGGTTAGCTCTCTAGCCACAACCTAATCCCAAGATCTAAGGTTTTTCCTCCGTCATAGGTTATCTTCCCACTCTTGGGTTGACCCACCCTAGGTTGGCATGCTAACCCTAAAGGTTTCATATATATCTTTTTTCTTTCTTTCATCATTATGCATAAATTTTATCATTGTAACTTATCAACCCATGTTTGCTCAAATTCTGGGCTACCCCCTCATAAGTTCCATCCATTCAACAAACTTGGGTCACCTTCCCCTCTAGGGGCTTGGTGCCTACATCAGCCTTCCCCTCCAGGGGCTTGGCCATCATCCCCAAACTTCTAGAGACAACATGAGCAGTTTGAGCAAGTTATATTCAAATTTTCATTTTCATATACATATAACTATTGGGTTCTTATATTTCTTAAGACCTCTTACATAAGTGGCATGCTCCTCATGCACACACACATGGGAGACTGGGTCACCTAAAGCCATCCCTCTATCTTTCTTATTCCTGATTTTAAGTTTTATATGGGCGGTGTTCCATATCACCATGCCATTCTCATTATTTAAGATTAAGGTTTTAGGGTTAGGGCTAGGGACTATACTCTACCTATTAGAGTTTCCATATCCCTTGATCTACTAGAGTTTTCATACCCTAATCCAAGTCCTTCCTCTATGAAAGGGCTTACCCACACTTGTATCTTTCTAGTGTTTACCCTCACTAAAGGGACCTACACTACATGTTACATCTTTTCATATTTACTTCTCTAATTAATAAATTATTTTCAAGGATTATTAAGCAAAGAGATGAGAAGTAGATGAAAAGTGAGATGAGAAACCTAGAAGTTTCATTATGCCTTAATAATATTTCTCTTATATTTCTAAGGATGATTTGAAATCATAAACTATTAAGTATTAATTGATGAATATGTGTTCAGATACCAAATGTAATGACCCGCACCTTTGAGTGTCCAAAAGACCTTAAAGTCGCAAATCATTACTCATAAATTCCAGGATCAGATTCAACAAATAATAAAGAATAGTAAACAATTTCTATTAATGAACAACTATTTACATGTTTACATAAAGGGGCTCCTCTAAGGAGTTACATAAATTTTAGAAAGAATTAACTTGTACATGTATGATGATATATAGGGATGAGCATCGGGCCGGGACACCCCGGGTTTTGGTAAGCCCAAACCCAGATCCATATTATTATCCAGGCCACGGGCCGGGTTTTGGCCCAAAAAATTAGTAAAAATATGAGCCTGTATCCAGCCCATATAAAAAATCCGGGTCTAGGGCCGGACTCAGGCCAGCCCGTTTTACCAAAATGATATGATTGATTCACAATCAATGTTGAATTTTTAAGTAAGTGGAACGTCACTCGCTGAAGACTTATTTATTGCATTTAAGAATGCCGCTATGACAGAAATGGTGGTTTGTGTGAAGGCTGAACATTATATGAGTAAACAGCCGAATGAATAATCCACAGTGTTGTCCCTACTTGTTAATGTGGTGAAAATCAAATAGATTTATCATTGCTAGCACCAATAGTCACCATACAAGCATACAAATATAAAACTGTTTTGCTATTACGATAGATATTTTGCTATACACAATGAGAAAAAATAATTTTCAATTACAAGTATGTGGTACAGAAGCAAGAAAGCCAAGTGGGACAGTCAGATCGACAAGTCTGACTTTCACGTGATATTTGACTTGTTATTATAACTAACTGTTACGGTAAGGGGATTTGGTTGATTAACATCAGTAAATGGATGGTTGATCCTACGATGGGAAAAGAAGCTAAAAATGATTATATATACATACATATATATGTGTGTGTCTTTATCTTATATGGTATCAATTATTTATACGGGCCGGATATGGGTTTTCGAGTCTGGGTTCATGGTGGCCCGATCCCGGCCCGGATAAGAAAATGGGCCTAAAATACAAACTCGGCCCACCCATTTAGATCAACAGGGTCGGGTTTGGGTCGGGTTTGATGGAACGGGTAGCGGGCTGGGTCGGGCTGGCCCGGTCTGATGCTCAACCCTAATGATATACCACTATGTCTAAACCTTCATGAATAACTTTAGTGTCTTCAACATCTTTATTCTGTAACATCATGTCCATAAATCAAGTAAACATGATACCTAAAATGCCAACAAACAAATATGTGTTCAATATATTGCTATACTAGTATGTGGGTTCATCCAATAATCACAAGTATAGATATAATAAAAAATCTTTTACTTGCAGATAAGAACATAAATTTTCTTTCATATTCTAACCCATATCTGGTCTACTTCCTCAGGTGTAATTATTGTCCCTCCTGGGCTCATGTGCCCTACCCTTAAGATTGGTCTAACATAGGATTCAGAATATCATTATTAAGCTTATGTTATACTCATAGGGACTTTATAATTTGCATGAAGTAAATAAACAAGAAAGTTGTTTATCATTCGTTCAATCTCATCGAGAAACCTTAAAAAACTCAGAATTCGATACATGTATTCATAAGTGTAACCACGTACCTTATGCCATTGTAGAAACCATGCAGAATAACTCATGTACTTTAAGAGTGCATCCAAACATCCAAGCAACACATCATCAATCAACATTATCTGAAACATGCATACTACATATGTGTCACCGTGTATTCATATTACATTAATCAGATCTAGGTTCACTCCTAAACTAGGGTTTAGGGTTATCTCATGTTTAGACTAGGAGTAAGGGTCACAAACCCTAATTCCATCATGGCATGATTTCTAAGATTACAAAACCTAGTTATGCATATTTGGTGAAACCCTAATCATCATCTCAAGCATATTAGATTATTCATGATACATAGATCTTATTATTAGCATTACAATCATAGAAAGATACCCACATTGGTTTCAAAACTCAAAATTTGCATGTATACGATTATTAATCTAGAAACATCAATTAATTATCATTATCATTGATTTCTTCATTATATATGACAAGATCAGGTATTAACTCAACCTAAATGAATATACTCAATTAAGCATCATATTAAAGGAATCTAGGTTTTCCTTTCAATTAATCACGTAAAACATGTATGGCATATACTTTTGGAATAGGAAGCATATTTAGACTCTGATTGTATTTTATTTAGATTCATTGTATTTTCTTGATCAAATTGATATATAGTTTTTCTATCATCAAAGCTACCATTAATTAACTACAAATTTTGCAAGATAATCAGATTTGGACCAATAGGATACTGACACATCATCATATAACTCGTATTGCCTATTATCCACATGGGACAGCTCTGGCCAATGGCACAATGCCAAGCCAATGCAGAGCTTCCACACAAGCCAGCTTGCTAGATATAGCAAAGGATGATATTGCCCTTTCACAGTGATCACGATTGATCATGCGGGTCGGGGCACAGGGGTAAAGGACCCAAAGGTCACGCCCTTCCTCTCACGCGCGTGATCTTTAGCATAAGCCCAACCATGGCTGAGGTCAACTCGATGGTTTACTATCACCTGTGGAGCATGGGGGAGTCCCCTGAGATCGGTATTGTGCCTGGTCGGTCTCGACAAACTCGAGGAGCTACAGAGGCGAGCCCTCGATGGGTGTGGTGGTTGAACCCCGAGATCCACCGATCACAGCTACCACTGATGTACTGGAAAATAGAGCAAAATCGCTAGTTACCTCACGACACTCCATGCTAAAGGCAGAGAAGGATTTGTCATTGCTCTGCAGTTGTACTGGTACCCTTGCCAGGATCTCAAGTGGTCCAGAGCCTCGCCCTCCACCTCGCAGATTGGTGGACTCACCAGAGAAGGCCATTGGTGTGGTGGTCCTCCACTTTGGCTAAGGTGGGGATTAAATGTTGAGAGTAATAGTCCCTCTCGGCGGGAGCAAGGTAGAATCTCATATAGGCCAGGGAAGTCATCCACGCCTCTTCTTATTATACCAGAAATCCCGATTCATCTTGATTTGGGCATTACCTGATTTCTTGAGGATAAAGGCAACTTAGGGGTTGGCCGAGTTCGGATTCCTCTCCCAAATCAATTGGGATCATTATCTAATCGCCTCACTCATCAGATAAAGAGGAAGAGTCCTAAGGGGACTAACTTTCCTATTGTCACTGGACTCAGCAGAGGCGGGCGAGAGTGGTGACTCCCTCTAGCTGTTCTAACCAGGTTGGGGAGCCTGGATCTTCCTGGTCTCTGCCCCAAACCTAAAACTTAATTTCTTTTTAGATAGAAGTCCTCTTCCCTAATATAATTCTCTAGGGAACAACATCATCCCAAATTACCTCCAACTGTGGGATCTCGTCCCATTACTCCTTTATCATTAGGTACAAGATAATTCCCAAAACCATGTACATATTACTCAATATTTGGCTTCCAAGTAAAAGGTGGATAATCCTTTAATTTA
This sequence comes from Alisma plantago-aquatica, assembly GCA_963693085.1. Lineage (NCBI taxonomy): Eukaryota > Viridiplantae > Streptophyta > Magnoliopsida > Alismatales > Alismataceae > Alisma > Alisma plantago-aquatica. The sequence continues at coordinate 642,512,651 of OY856409.1, read as the reverse complement.
TTATCTAAGCCACACATTATCTTGCATTATCCAAGAAATTCTCTCATTATCTTATATTCTGATTATCTATCAACTAAAAACATCTTGGATATCTATTATGATCATGAATATCCACAATATCTAAAATTATGTCCCAGGGACCCATATGCAAACCCTAATTAACCAATTAGACTGAAACAAGTCCCTAAGACCCATGAATCATCTTTTGGGCCTTCCAAAGGTTCCATGAGCTTAGAAACATTCCCAATTACCAAACTTGAGGTTTTGGTAATCATTGCATCTTCTATTAGCCTCATATGAACACATATGCTCAAAGGACATTATTTCCTTAAATTGATCATTTAATATGAGTCTAGGGTTTAAAATCATCAACCAAGATCCCTCAATTCACTTCATTGTTATTTGTTCCCTAATTTCATTTAGGCTTGAAATCTACAAATTTTAAGGATGTAACAACTTTCTTCAACGTTGGAACATGCACCATACCCACACACGGGTACCCTTCGGGGGCAAACAGTAATAGTAAAGAAACTGGATTCTAGCTCGTGCAGCCTACTTCCCAGAAGTTGGTGAATAGCACTACTTGTATGTATCTCAAACAAGATCCTATTATTATTAGAGCATAACAACTAATACTTAAATGACTAGATATTTATTAAGTTGAGACCTAATATGTTTATGCATGTTTATATTTTGCATTAAGTTGAGCCTTATTGATGGCTTTGGTATGCATAATGTCACCAATGGAGTATTGCACTATCCTCAGATCTCGTCTTATGATTCCTTTCTTTTCAGTTGATGAGATGTCTCGAATTTGCTGTAAGACATGTTTGGACACTTTTGGGGAGCATGTGGTTCGTTGTAGGTAGCTTCCAAGTTTTAGATACAGGCATGATCTTGTCAAGGATGTTCTCTATGATGTACATGTGAACTTTGTTCAGATCTATAAGAGAGGAGATCGACACTTAGACCCACTAATGTTTTGATTTTTGGTTGGATCGGAGAGAAACATGTGTGTTGATCCGACAGGAGTTTTTTCAGTTGGTTTGAGGAGTGATGCCTTCATAGAAGGACAGATTGTCCTTAAAGCTGCATCAGTCAAAATGATCAAGAATGAGGAAACATATATTGACAATCACACACCTTTATCATTTGCCTTTGATACTTTTGTATTCTTAGCACCAGAGGCCCTGGAGCTTTTGAAGGGTTCAAAAAGTGACGAATAGTAACGTTATGTCTCCCAAGTGTATGAGTGTAGTGTTTCAAATGATTGATTTTGTAATCTAAAAAGAACCAGCGACGCAACTTGTTGTCCTATTGTCTTCTATTTCAATGTAAAAAAAAAATCTGCTCTTTAAAGCATATTCGAAAATTGTTAACTCAAAAGGATAGTTGGTACCAAACATACGTCTAATAGTATACCCTATATGGTGGTAGCTGGCCCGTAGTATACTCTATATGGTGGTAGCTGGCCCCATGGACGGGTTACTGATCAGCCTACTCTTTTCATCAATTCTATGAAACCGATGGGGCAATTAAACTCTGTCACAGTTCAGTGTTCCTTGGGGAGACACTCTTTTATAAGTGGCTTGTGCGTTGGACACCATCTATCGGGCAAAACAGGCAAAAAGTGGTGGTGATGTTGCTGTTTGATGAATCTAGTCAATCCCACAACGATCTCGTCAGAAAGCAACATCATACGTATGTTTACATATGCTGGATGGCTTCTTCCTAGTACCCCATGTTCATTTTTTGTGCCAAGGATAGAACATTCGACTCTCTTTCAGTTAGTATCAGCATCCAACTGGAGAATCACATCAGAATATTCAAACACATGTTAGTACGTTCACCAGGATTCTTTCTGTTCAGGAAGATACACGACCCGATTTGCTTTTTGCTGCTTCCATTCGAACGGATGTTACAGTCGAGCTTTGGATTGATATAGGAAGGATACTCTGAAAGTGATTAATTCTTGTTGGTAACATTAATTTCTGGTTATATTTAACTATACAAGAAAGCAATTTGCAGAGACTGCAACCGGGGTTTGTTGCAGTATATGATTCACCGGAATGCAAAAACAAAACAGGGCTAGGTTTCTCGAAAAACCCACTTATTCAATCACTTTTTTTTTTAAATAGAGCCATGACAATACATTGAACAATCTTCTGAAACCGAAAGTTCATTGAATGAGAGGATAAATAGTATAATGCCAAAACAGGACCATCAAATTTCTGCTGGAGCAAGTCGGCAACATAATGCCGAGCACATTATCCCCAATGGACCATATTGAAAGAGAAAGGCCTAATATTCCCGTCCCCTGAAAAAGCAAACGATGTTTCTGATCCATGGCACAAACCCTCGGCATATCCTCTCGCTTATGGTGGGCACAACCTAGCATCCGGCCATAGTACTGAGACCAGCTCCGGCCAACCAATCTATATCCTCTTTCTATGCCTCAGGACACACAGTGAGGTGGTGAGGAGATATGCCATCACCCTCCGCCCCTCATCGTATTGTCCAACATGGGCGGTATTTGTCTGGGCCCAAGAGTGAGGGATACAGACTGATACCGACTCGGCTCGGTCCCTTTCAAGAGGGTCACCATCTCATCACTAAATGAGTCGTGGTGAGCGGAGAGACGCAGATGATAAGCTAAGCCCGCAGGTGTCACTCTTCTATAATTTTAGTTGGGCCTTTTTTCTCGCACCCAACAATCGTCTGCCTTGCTCACACCAATTATGAGATGGCATCGTATTTGTTGGTTTCCTTTCATTTTCCTTCTCTTCAACCCGTGATTAAAATAAAATGGCATTAGATTTAGAATTTCTCGCAAAACCCTCCTTTTCATAGATAGATTAAGTTTGCCATGTCCCCAGAAAGCCCCACTCGCCCAGATGTTACCATGCCCAAATGGCAGTCTACATCTCTCTTTAACAATCTCTACACCATCTCACTAAATCTTATTTAATGGATAGTTTTCTTTTAATTTTTTAATGTACTTCCCCTATTTTGTCATAAAAAAGTTCCTAGTCGGTTTTGGTCAAACAAATATTTGGATCAATGTAAAATAGTGCAACGCATAAGCAACCTTGATCTTATCTTTTCTTTTTGTGAAATCTTGAACGCACATGTGGATCTGGTTTTAAGATGTGTAACCCGAAACTATGGATTCTATTATTTTAGATACTTCCTTAAATCGTTGTTAAACAAATAATAAAATGATGTATTTTTTAGATAATTTACAACAATATGACTAAATTA